>CM059429.1:62253418-62853418 GCA_030390025.1 Squalus acanthias
GACCTCACCGTCCTCGGCCTATTACACTGTTCCACGGAAGCGCAGCGTAAGCTCGAGGAACAGCACCTCATCTTTCGTTTAGGCACGCTACAGCCCTCTGGACTCAATATCGAGTTCAACAATTTTAGATCATAACCTCAGCTCCAATCACATTTATATTTTATTTTTTCCATCCTTTTATTTGCCCCCCCCCCACCTTTTTTTTCCTCCTAGAAGCTGGCAGCTGTCCTTCATTCTGCCAGTGGATTTCACACTTCTTTCAGCCTTAATCTGTCACATTAACACCACCTCTAGCCTTGCATATCTCTTAATGTCTCTTAATGTCTCTTCATCTCCCCCTTTGTTCTTTTATCCCCTCCCCCTTTTCCCAGCTTTACTCTGGCCTTAAATCTATTTGATTTCCGGCTCTTCACAGTTCTGACGAAAGGTCATCGACCTGAAACGTTAACTCTCTTTCTCTCTCCACGGATGCTGCCTGGCCTGCTGAGTTTTTCCAGCGTTTTCTGTTGTTATTTTACATGGAAATGATTGTCTGGCCGACCTTCTTAACACATCATACAGCATCTGTACAATAAACTGTGGTTTTCTATCACTCTCACCATCATCATTACAGATGAATGGCGCCCTGACCCCTCACTGTGGCACTTCCATTTCTGAGCACACATAGGCCAACTCTTCGGGGGAAAAATTCGGTTGCTTAGCACCTCCCGTTAATGCCTCTGGGGGGCGCTAACGGGGCGCTAGGAAGTTAGCGCCTGAGTGTGGTGATTTTAGTGCCACTCGCGAAATTAACCAGACATTTTGCGGCGGCGCTAAACACTACCGCCACGATGTCCTGCGCCCACAGATCGTGACGTCAGTCAAGTGTGCAACGCCCCTGTAGCACCCCAGACTGAATATTGACTCGCGCCCCCTGCCTTAGCGCCTGCCACTTGCAACGACAGGTAGAGGGGAACGTTTTCAAGTCAGGAAGGGGCTGGGGGAGCGCTATTTAAAGGCGGGCGCTTCCTGCCTTTTCTTGTCGGCAAAATTTTTGGTTTTAATGCTGTCCTAAAGAGTTTTGGCCCTCAGCACCACTTTTGAGGTTCCTAAGTGCCGAGATCTTTCCCTGGGCCTATCCATTAGTGCTTCCAAAACAATTGCTTTTGAGGTCTCTCCAGGCTGAGATTCAAGGCTGCAATGAACAGGGAGTGGCTGGCCAGCAAGATGGCCCCTCCACTTTAAGAACAGGACGGCGCCAGTCTGTCTGGCTTCCATGGTAATTGGCATCGCCTGAGCTTCGGTAGCGCTCTGAGGTAGCGCCTCGCTCCTCGATGTTAGCGCCTTAAGAGAGGTGTGTAGTGCCTGATTTAGCGCTCAAATCACCTCCGGGGCGATAGAGGCGAATTTTGCAGTCTGAGGCGATAATTAGCGCTGGGCGCTAAACTTTGCGCTCGGCCGATATTAGCGCCCCAAACGGGGCGATACCAAATTTCTCCCCCTGAATCTTTGCCATTGCTTTTCTTTAATACATTTATAATCACGATGACAACCGTTTGTATCAGATGAAAACACTCAAGTGACTACGCTTGTGACTATTTGTGTGTTAACTTTCTCTTATGCGTGCTTCTACGTGGTGCTTCCCCTGTGGCTTCAGCAGATGTAGAGGCACCTTGCTGACTTCTATGCTGCGCCTGCTTGGATGCCTTTGGCGGGCGTCCTCTGGATTTGGGAGCCTGGGAGGGCTCGGCAACAGTCTGCTCCTCCTGCGGCTGTGCAGTGGCTGAGACGGTCATCTCAGTTGGGTGAGGAATCTGGGGCTCTGACCGAGGGCTCCGCAGTGGTATGTTAGTGTGAGCGCTTGGAGAGGAGCCCACACTTCCTTGTTGTCGACCACCAACATCCCTCTCATGGGTCACCCGCACTTCACTGCTAGCAAGTGGCTGGAAGGCACCTTGCTGCACTTCAGTGGGGCCATGAGGACCCGTCTCTGTACTGACAGTCCTCATAACGGGGATGCTCATGTATCTTTGGTTCCTCTCCTCAATATATGCCCATCTATCCTCCATAGCAGACCATCTATTTAGAAGAGTCACTATGCTCATTTGAGTCTGGCGATTTATGTCCTCCATGGAGGTTGCCATCCTTTCCATGGCGGCACATACATTCACCATTGAGTGCACCACACATTGCTCATGTTTGAGATGGACTCCTCCATTCTCTGCACACTCGCAGTTACCGTGGATGCAAACCCTGTCAGAGACTCCAAGAAGTTCCAGCACCGCTCTCTTTCTGGATGGCCCCAGAGACACAGCGTCTACATGCAGCAGAACAGAGCTAGGAGCTAGGACCTCCGACCTCTGATGAGGACTCTCCACTGATGTCGCTGTCTCCACTATCTGTTGATGCTCACTTGTGAGCTGTGATACACCAGGTGACAACTCTATGTCGCGAAGGACCCTCCGAGGTGTGCGTTTCTGTGCTGGTGCTGGGTGCGCCGAGTACTGGTGACGCTACTCCCTCAGTGGCTGCAGGTTCCTCTGAGGAGTCATCCGGCTCTTCCTCCTGGACAGTGGGGAGGGGGGCTCTCGATGGTCCTGTGGGGGAGTAAAGGCATGAGTTAGACATGTGATATTTAGGTAGCGCACACATCCTATTGTGCAGATGATCAGAACTCAATCTGTATGAACATCAGAAGCCATATCAGTCACTCATGAAATCGAAATGAGAGGGTTGCAAATCTATTCTGTCACCAGCTTGCTGTACTGTGCCTGTTTCTCCATCCCCCACTTCCAGCTCCTCTGCACCTCCGACGATCTCGATAGCAACCTCCTCAGCATTTGTTAAAGTCGCCAGCGATGGTGGGCCTCCTCCTATCCTCCCTCTCTCCCTCTTAGTTTGGGCTCTCTTTTCCTGCAATGATGGACTCAAGTGGAGTTTCAGAGACTTGATGGAGTGAGCGTAAAGAATCCATAACATAGAAGCTTAGAGGGAGACAAAGATGGTGTGAGGTGGCAAAACCAAGTTGCTTCCCTGTGCGTTGATAGTTGTTGTCATTGAATAACAGTGAGAGCATGTGTGAGGGGTGCATCGTAGGATGGTGAAGTGATTCTGTACATACAGAGAGAAGGATAGGTAAGGGTGCAAGGGAAGCAAGGGTAAGTTGGGATGTGGAGGAGAAGGTTGACAATGCAGAGTGCTGGTGATGAGAACAGATGGGAAGCAGATTGAAGTGTGATGTTATACTCACTTTTGCTGAGCGTACCTTTTTCGGCACTGCACCCAGGGGCATGTGCACAATGACCTTGTGCTGACCTGCTCAGCAATTTGCAGCCAGGCCGCCTTTGTCTGCTGTGGAGGCTTCCTCCAGCCATTGGGAGGGAACAGAACCTCCCTGCGCCCTCTTACTCCCTCCACAAGAGAATGGAGGGAGTCATCATCAAATCGAGGAGCAGCCTTAGATCTTGCAGCAGTCATGTTCAAAAGACCCATTTTCAGGAGCAGCATAAAGGAAATGAAATCCAAAGGCTACATGGGCTCCTTAAAAGCTCCTGAATGGAAGATGTCAGCAGAGGCGAGCAACACACCCGAACCCACTGATTGGGCCGGGTAGCGCACACAGCGGGTTTAATAAGCCCAGTTAAAATAAAATCGTTATTTCAGAGCGGCTGAAGCCGACAGTGGGACCGGAAGCCGTTGACCAGTCAACACGACTCCAACCCGCTTCCACTGGGAAAATCGCGGCCATAGTATTTGTTTAATTTCTCAGCCATTTCCTTATTCCCCATTATAATTTCTCTTGTCTCAGCCTGTAAGGGACCCACATTTACTTTTGCTAATCTTTTCCTTTTTACATACCTATAGAAGCTTTTACACACTGTTTTTATATCTCTCGCTAGTTTACTCTCATATTCCCTTTCTTTATTAATTTCTTGGTCCTCCTTTGCTGAATTCTAAAATCTTCCCAATCCTCAGGTTTACTACTCTTTTTGGCAACATTATAAGCCTCTTCCTTTGATCTATTACTATCTTTAACTTCTCTTGTTAGCCATAGTTGGACCACTTTTCCTGTGGGGTTTTTGGGCCTTAAAGGAATGTATATTTGTTGTAAATTATGTATTAATTCTTTAAATGCTAGCCATTGCTTGTCTACCATCATACCTTTTAATGTAGTTTCCCAATCTACCTTAGCCAATTCGCCCCTCATACCTATGTAGTTTGCTTTAGTTAGATTTAAGACCCTAGTTTCGGATTTAACTAAATCACTTTCAAACTCAATATAAAATTCTATCATATTATGGTCACTCTTCCCTAAAGGCCCCTTTACTACAAGGTTATTAATTAACCCTTTCTCATTGCTCAATGCTAGATCTAAAATAACCTGTTCCCTTGTTGGTTCCTCAACATACTGATCTAGAAAACTATCTTGCGTACATTCCATGAATTCGTCCTCCACACTATTACTGCAAATTTGGTTTGACCAGTCTATATGTAAATTAAAGTCCCTCATGATTACTTTATTAACCTTGTTACATGCACCTCTAATTTCCTGATTTATACTCTGCCCTACATTACAACTACTGTTTGGGGGCCTATAAACAACTGCCACCAATGTTTTCTGCCCCTTGCTGTTTCTTAGCTCCACCCAAACTGATTCTACTTCTTGATTTTCGGAGCTAAGATCCTTTCTCTCTACTGTCTTTATCTCATCCTTTACTATCAGGGCTACCTCTCCTCCTTTTCTATTTTGTCTATCTCTTCTAAAAGTTAAGTATCCTGGGATATTTAGTTCCCAACCTTTGCCACTTTGCAACTACGTCTCCGTTATGGCTATTAGATCAAACCTGTTAATTTCTATCTGTGCTATTAATTCATCTATTTTGTTTCAAATGCTTCGCACATTCAGATATAATGCCTTTAGCTTTGACTTATTTCTGTTTTTCCCTGATGTCACCTAAGTCACTGATGCCTTATTACCTTTGTTACTCTCTCTGTCCCTTCCTGATCCACTCTGCTTATTTTTACCCAAAACTCTACTCTGCTCTAGAGCCTTGACATTTCTCTCGCTGCTTTTAAATTTACTCTTTCCTGAATCCTCCCACCCACCCCTCATCAATTTAAAGCCCTGTCTACTGCCCTAGTTATTCGGTTCGCCAGGACACTGATTAAGCGGAGCCCGTCCCAATGGAACAGCTTGCTCCTTCCCCAGTACTGGTGCCAGTGTCCCATGAACTGAAACACCTTCCTCCCACACCACTCTTTGAACCATGCATTAAAACTCTAACCTGTTTGTCCCTATACCAATTTGCATGTGGCTCAGGTAACAATCCAGAGATGATTACCTTTGAGGTTCTGCTTTTTAATATGGATCCTAGCTCCTCAAACTCCCTCAGCAGAACCTCATTCCTAGTTCTACCTATGTCGTTGGTTCCTATGTGGACCACGACAACTAGATCCTCTCCATCCCACTTCAAGTTCTTCTCCAGCCACGAGTAGATGTCTTTAACTTTGGCACCGGGCAGGCAACACAACCTTCGGAACTCTCGGTCGCAGCTGCAGAGAACAGTGTCTATCCCCTGACTATACTGTCCCCTTTCACTACCCTAGGGTGTCCCAAAGCACTTTACAGCCAATTAAGTATTTTTTTTAAAGTGTGGTGACTGTTGTAATGTAAAATCATCAATGGTAATGTTCAGATCAGAGGGAACACACAGTTATGGTACTCTATTTCCAGGCATGAAATATAGATCATTTTACTGTTCAAGTGATGTTACAGTGCAGAGACAGGAAGGGTAGAGTTTCCACTTTGGGCATAATTGGCGATCCAAGTGGAAATTGCGCCCAAAATTGTGCTAGTTTTGAGAAGTGTTTTTTTCCCAAGTTTCCACTCAAACTCATTTGCATCTCACCGAACATAAAATCTGCCATGAACCAGCGAACGTGATTTTTGGAAAAAAAATTGCTTTAAAAAATATTCCTTGTTATATTTAAAAGTGGTAACTTGGTGCAGTTTTATTAGCTGAAAATGGGATTATCACAAAAAATAAGCATTTTTAATCAGTGTGTCTAGTCCACCACCTGCAAGTAACCCAGTTTTAAATAACTAAAAATGACTTTAAAAAACTATACACAACCATTTGCTAGTTATATTGGTGTATAGTAGTCAGTTTTTAGTAAATTAAAAAAGAAACTATTTTAAAACATGCCCGTTATTGTCCTTGAGCCTAAAAAAACAGCTTAATTCTAAGAGCCTCCTCGAAGGCCCGCAAACAGCCGCAATTAGCGGAAACTCACAATGGTGATTAATTCGATCGGGGCCGTGGCCAGTTTTATGGGCGGGGCCGGCTTCTAGCGCAATGTTTTCTAAACCAGCGCAAAATATTGCGGAAACTCGATTTGCGCTCAAGGTAATTTGCGTTTAGAATTCCACGATCCTTTGCGCTGGTTTGGCCGATTACGGGCGAATTGTGCTGAAAAAAACAGTGCAACCTAGCGGAAACTCCAGGTCAGAATGTAAAGCAGGTGGGATTGAAAGCTGCGTGTAGCAGAATCTCTCAACATAGGAGTACTACCTCAGGCAAGAGGTGTCTCTTCAGATTTAATTACAATTAAAGTTACTTCACCTCATCATGGGAACCAAACCATTGTTTAGGCAGCTGCACTCAATACCCTTAACCAAATCATGAATTAACTCATTTAAGGCTATACTCTCCTGCATTGAATAATTTAAGTAAAAAGAAAGAGGAACATCACTTTGTATTTGCGTCAACTTTAGTGAAATGAAAATAAACTGTTTCATTTTAATATTGGGCCAAAAATTCGGCTCTCTGGCTTCCTGCGGGTGCAAGGATCACGCGCGTACTTACCTACCGCGCCTACCATTGTGCTACGGGCCCGGGTGGACTTCGGCTCCTGGGCCTCCTGCAGCTGCCGGCGCGCAGTGCTTGCGTATCCCAGGGGCGCAGTTAGTTTGAAGCGTCCTCTGGGATCACGTGGGCCATGGAGAGCCAATCGGAGCAGGGAATCTCCATTCATAGATTTTGACAGGAAAACCTGTCAAATCTATGAATAGAGATCGGCCCCAAAACCTCACTTAAACTTCAAATATTTTTTTTTAAAACATCACATTTTAAAAATAACTATAAATTACATAAATTAACTACTTTACACAAAAATTAACATTTTTGAAAAAATGAATTACACTTTTAACGGTGCTAAAAATAAACTTACCTTTCTTTAAAGTATGTAAAAAAGATAAACCTGTTGAAAAAATGTTTAAATTCTACTTAATTCACCACTTACCTTGTTAAAAGCAGGCCTTGCACCTCCTTTTTTCCTGCGCAGCTTCTCCATACTTACCCTCACGGAGAACCCTGAAAAAAAAAACGAAGTTCGCTGCGTGCGCGCTGCCTCTCCGGCGCACGCGGTTGACCCTCGAACCCCTTCTTTCACGAGACCGGAAGTTCCGGTTTCCCATGCATGCGAAGTGCATGCGTGAAACCGGCACATCCGGTGGCCCCACGGGTGAGTACACAGCGTGTACTCACCCGTGGGGACCCGAATTTCTGCCCCAATATTATTTAGAGGGAAGCTAGAGAATTCTATACAATATGATCGGTATAATATATGACACTCTCACATACAACTTAGAAATGCTAACATTGTTAATGATCAGAATCGATATCTACGAAGACAACAAACGAATATAGGCCACACATTTGAGATCTCTGTCGACAGTTATGAATTTAACCTCAGTTCTGGCGAAAGATAGCATTATTGCAACTAACCTTTACGAAGTTTTTTGCACAAGTTTTAGAATACGTATGTGGTGTTTTTATTTTAAGAGCCTCCTCAAAGGTTCTTTTTACAATGCTGATGTTCTGTAGGCAAAGTGGCTCTTTGGCCAACTTGTGCAGTTGTTTTAAAGCGATCCAGCTGCTGTACAAATCAATCTGGCATATCAATGGGTAAGTTCCCACAGCAGTGTGACTGGCATTCACTGCTGGAGTATCACTTCAAACAATGGAACATAAAGTTAGTCTTTTGCGTGAGCACCCTGTAGTGGTTGGATGCATTACTGACTTGGTATTTGCACAGTCTTTGAGCTTTGTGGAGCCTACAGCCATATGAATATTACAGAGCGTGTGGCAGCACCAAGATTGAAAGAAAGGTATTCTTTAGATTAAATATGTACTGGTCACAAATTTCAGATTCCCTGCATGATTTCTTTGCTTGTGGGTTTGTGGTGATGGAACAACTTGACTTCTGAAGAGAGAGACGATGCAAATTAAAATAAACTTTTAAAACAGCTATTTACACAACTTGAAGAAGTAATTCAACTGATACTGTGTGACGTTGAATAACATTCCTGTGTGCATCAGTAGGGCGTGAAAGGTGCTTAGTCTAACACGGGAGACATAGACTTGAATTAAATTATGCTTAGTAAATGAGATCTGTCAAGGTCCCTCAATGCTAATAAAAGATCTTTACTAAGGAAGATTGATGATATATACTGAAATGTAAAATATATTTACATTTTCGAATGAGACGTTAAACCGACTGCCCTCTCAGGTGGACGTAAAAGGTCCCCCGGCACAATTCGAAAAAGAGCAGGGGAGTTTCTCCCGGTGTCCTGCCCAATATTTATCTCTCAACCGACACCTAAAAACAGATTATCTGGTCATTTATTTAATTGCTGTTTGTGGAAGCTTGCTGTGCCAAATTGGCTGCCGCATTTCCCACATTACAACAGTAACTCCACTTCAAAAGTACTTCATTGGATGTAAAGTGCTTTGAACAGCCTAAGATCATGAAAGGCGCTATATAAATGCAAGTCTTTCTTCTTTCTTTTATACTGGTAATTGACATTCCAGCTGTTACTTAACCTCCATCTAGTCTTGAAGCTGGGAGCAGTAAACATGATAGCACTGTGTTATTAGTAGATCATTAGAAACTAGGTGGGAAAACTGGGAGAATGTGAAGTGTCGTTTATCAAAGATAATACCCATTTTACATGAGATTCCCTACTCCTGAAAAAAGGAATGTTAAAATAATCTGGATGAAATTGAGTACAGTTTTGGTCTCCTTACCTAAGGAAGGATATACTTGCCATAGAGGGAGTGCAACAAAGGTTCACCAGACTGATTCCTGGGATGGGGGGATTGTCCTATGAGGAGGGATTGAGTAGACTACGCCTATATTCTCTGGAATTTAGAAGAATGAGAGGTGATGTCATTGAAACATACAAAATTCTTACAGGGCTTGACAGCGTAGATGCAGGGAGACTGTTTCCCCTGGCTGGGGAGTCTAGAACCAGGGGTCACAGAGTCAAAATAAGGGGTCGGCCATTTAGGACTGAGATGAGGAGAGATTTCTTCACTCAGAGGGTGGTGAATCTTTGGAATTCTCTACCCCACAGGAATGTGGAAGCTCAGTTATTGAGTATATTCAAGACAGAGATCGATAGATTCTTGGATATGGGGATAGTGCAGGAAAGTGGAGTTGATGTAGAAGTTTAGCCATGATCTTATTGAATGGTGGAGCAGGTTCGAGGGGCCGAATGGCCTACTCCTGTTCCTATTTCTTATGTTCTTATGTTCTTAAACTCCACAGGAAAGGTGATTCATCCATGGCTAACTAAAGCAGTTAAGAATAGAATTATATTAAAAGAGGCTTATAATGTTGTGAAGAATAGTAGTAAGCCTGAGGATTGGGAGAGCTTTAGTAACCAGCAAAGGATGACCAAAAAATGATAAAAAGGGAGAAAATATAATATGAGAGTAAACTAGCAAGAAATCTAAAAACATATTGTAAGAGCTTCTACAAGTATGTAAAAAGGAAGAAAGTAGCAAAAGGAAGCATTGATCCCTTAGAGGCTGAGACAGGAGAAATTATAATGGGGAATGAGGAAATGGCCGAGACATTAAACAAATATTTTGTATCTGTCTTCACAGTAGAAGACACAAAAGTAGTAGGGAACCAAGGGGCTATTGAGAGTGAAGAACTTAAAGTAATTAAAATCAGTAGATAAAAAGTACTTGAGAAATTAATGGGACTAAAAGCTGACAAATCCCCCGGATCTGATGGCCTACATCCTAGGGTTCTAAAAGAGGTGGCTGCAGAAATAGTGGATGCATTGGTTGTGATCTTCCAAAATTTCCTAGAATCTGGAATAGTTCGAGCAGCTTGGAAGGTAGCAAATGTTTTACAATCATGTTTTACAAATGTTTTTTGAGGATGTAACTGGCAAGGTAGATGAAGAAGAAACAGTGGATGCAGTATATTTGGATTTCCAAAAGGTATTCGATAACGTGCCACATAAAAGTTTGTTACGCAAGGTAAGACACAAAGGGGTAGAAATTAGGTCGCGCCCCATTTGGGGCGCAAATATCGTCCGCGCGCAAATATTAGCGCCTGGCGCTAATTATCGGCACTGACAGGAAACTACACTTTTACCGCCCCGGGAGGTGAGTGGAGCGCTAAATTAGGCGCTGCACACCTCTCTTAAGGCGCAAAGGCCTAGGAGTGAGGCGCTAACTCAGCGCACGAGCGCAGCGCAGCTGCTGCCAGTTAGCGATGGAACACAGACACACTGGCGCCGGACACTTCTTAAAGCGGGGGGGGCCACTTGCTCCCCAGCCACACCCTGCTCATTGCAGCCTTGAATCTCAGCCTGGAGAGACCTGTAATCCATTTTGCTGCCAAGCATGGAGAGGGTGAGAGAACGCGCTCATCGCTTCACCGAGCGGGCCTTGGATGCTCTGGTTGACGCAGTGGAGCGCAGACGATGCATGCTGTTCCCAGAGAGTGGCAGGAGGCCTTTGCCACGCGAGTTCAGAAGAGTGTGGAGGGAGGTGGCTCAGAGCGTCTCCTCCAGGAGCATGGTGCCCAGGACCCATGTCCAGTGCCGCAAAAAGTTCAACGACCTCACTCGGGTCGTCAGGGTGAGTGGCTTTTTCTCAATACCTCTCCATCCCTCCATCTCAACCTCACTCTATGGCCAGAGGGTCTTAAAACCCCAATGCACAACACTCATCCAACACCTATGGCCCTTTCATGAAACACACACACACATTCCACACTTTGCATACAGTAAGGGCTATTCACCTATGGGAGGCACATCAGGCAAGACCATGGCTGCATATTGTAAGGGCTATTCACCTATGGGAGGCACATCAGGCAAGACCATGGCTGCATATTGTAAGGGCTATTCACCTATGGGAGGCACATCAGGCAAGACCATGGCTGTATATTGACTCAGATGCTGTCCTTTTTCTTGCAGGCTAAGCTGGCTCATAATCGGAGACAGCAGCAACGGACGGGTGGAGGGCGGCTTCAGCTGCAACCCCTCAGCGATCTGGAGGAGCGCGTCCACAGGATTGTGGCAAGCCGGGTGATCGGTCCCGTCGCCACTGGAGACGCCGACCCCGTTGTGGACAGCAATGGTAAGGTCATCACCTTTTTGTCCTCTGTCCTTCCACTTGTCCCTCACAATACCAGCCTTTGACACTTTCAATCCAACTTGCTAACTCGCTGCACTTATTCCTCCCTTACTGCCACCCTGTCCTCACGCTAAAGCCACTCTTGTACCTCCCTGCTTTCAGATGGTGATTCACCAGCTGAGGAGATGGTCCCTGAAGCTGCCACTGGGAGTGATGCTGCAGCTGAGGAGGAAGAGGAAGCCGGAGCATCAGTGCCACCCTCTCCCGAGGAAGCCCATGGCCACACTGGGAACACGCCTTCCCCGGAGGGGAGCAGGGGGGAAGGGGCTGATGATGGTGAAGTTCCAGGACCCAGCGGGCTGCAGCAACGCCATGGGGGGGGGAGGGAAGAACGGGGGAGCAGGGGGGAAGGGGCTGATGATGGTGAAGTTCCAGGACCCAGCGGGCTGCAGCAACGCCATGGGGGGGGGAGGGAAGAACGGGAGCCTTCTCCCCAGAGGGAGAGTATGCCAGACACTCCTAATGCAATGGACGCAGAGGAGGAGCGGATGATTGCAGAAATGAACAGCCAGGCGGTGGTCATGCACACTGAGCTCATGGGTGCAGTGGGAAGGGTGCCCGAATGCATTGAGGCACTGGCAAGGAGTGTGGAGCACTTCGCTGTAGCACAGGCGGATGCCACACTAAAGCTTACTGCTGCAATTCAGTCACTGGCTGCCAGGAACCCATCTGAGCCTGCTCTCATGCAGACTCAGATTGAGGCCACGCGAGCACTGACTGCTGCCATCCTCGATGGTTCGTGCACATGTCCCCGGGGCTGTCACCGCGCCGCAGCAGGCCAGCAATCTGTTCTCAGGCAAATTGCTCCGGATGCTGAAGTGCTGCCCCGTGGGAGTGCCAGTGTGTCGGGCGAGCAGGGAGTTGCTGTCCTCTCTCACGATGACAGCATTCCTGCTGCCAACACTGTCACTTCTCCACTGCACTTGCCACCGCCTGTAGGACAGACTGCTGCCGCCCATGCAGAGTTGGTGCAGTCTGCAGCCGGGCCCTCCAGGCCCAGAAGTGGTCGAGGCCGTCCTTCAGGGGCATCTGCAGTGTCAGGGTCTGACAAGCAGCAGCCTTCCACCAGCCTTGCTGCAGCCACTGAGGTCCCATTACGGAGGAGCAGTAGGGTTAGAAGGGGGGAAGTGCGCAAGGGAAGGAGATCACCCTCGAAGGGCAAAAAGTAGGAGGTGTGCCAAAATGCTGGTCATTTTTTTATTAAAGGCCGAGGTTCATGGCCCAACTTTTGTTTAGTGTTTTGGACATTATCTCCAGGTTGTGAGAACCAGTTATGTTATTGACTGTTTTTTTGTGTTTATTTCTATGAGTTTGTCATGAGGAATTGACACACACAGAGTTTGTACAATAAATAAGTTTCTGTATTCAAAATATACATGGCTGGTGGTTGGAATTATTGGTGCCTTGGCCGGCTTAGGGGTTGCGTGCTGGGTTGATTCGTGTTTGTAGCACTGGCAGGGGTCCTAGAAGCGGCTTGCTATTAGTCGTTGACGGACGGCCCTTGCAGTTTGACCATTGTGGGCTGCCCTCCTGCCTTGGTGCTGCTGCTGATCATCGTCCTCGGCCTGTTCCTCCTCTTCCTCCTCCTCCTCTTGTGGTGCTGCAAGGCCTGGTGGCATTGGCTGCGTCCTGAGGATTGCCATGTTGTGCAACATGCAGCACACCACTACGAATTTGGAAACTTGCTCAGGCGAGTACTGCAGGGCTCCTCCGGAATGGTCCAGACAGCGGAATCGTTGTTTGAGCACGCCGATTGTGCGCTCAATAATGTTCCTCGTTGCTTGTTGGCTTTCCTGGTACCGCAGCTCAGCAGGGGTGTTTGGCGCACGGAGCGGTGTCATCAGCCAGGTGCTCAATGCGTACCCCTTGTCCCCCAGAAGCCAACCAACTGGCTGATGCGGTGCCTCGAAAATTTCTGCCACAGTACTCTGGCGCAGGATGAAAGCATCGTGGCAGCTGCCCGGATAGTGGGCATTGACAGCGAGAATCACCTGTCTGTGGTCACAGACCAACTGCACATTCAAGGAATGGAACCCCTTTCTGTTCCGGAACTCCTCTGCATTCTCTCGCGGAGCACGCAAAGCCACATGCGTGCAGTCAATGGCGCCCTGCACCATGGGGAAGCCCGCTACCCTCGCAAAGCCCATAGCACGGTCATGCTGCTTGTCTGGGGTCATAGGGAAGGAGATGAAGTCTCGTCTCCTTGTGAAGAGGGCATTGGTGACCTGCCGGATGCAGCGATGCACCGCAAACTGGGAGATATTGGCGAGGTCCCCAACAGCAGCTTGGAATGAGCCAGTGGCGTAGAAGTTCAAGGCCACTGTGACCTTCACTGCCACCGACAGAGACGTCCTGGACCTCAGCTGAGGCTGCAGATCTGGCTGCAGCAGGTGGCAGAGCTCAGTGACCACCTCCTTGCTGAATCGCAGCCTTCGCAAACACAGCTCCTCGGACATGTGGATGTAGGAGAGCTGTTCACGATATACCCTGGGAGGGTAAGCTCTCCTGTACATGCGCCTGATGGGCCTCCTCCGTCTGGCCATCATTGCCACTCTCTGTCTGCGTCTCACTCTGCTCCGATTGAGCTGGAGCAGGACGACGCCCCCAATCATTGCAGCCCCCATCTTCTCTTTGCCAGAAAAGTAATGAGGTACAGCAACGAAAGTAGCAGCAAAGTTAGGATGCACTAGGCAAAACTACCTCACAAAGCGTTGAGTCAATGTAGAAGTCTCTCTCTCTCTCTCTCCGAATCTCTCTCTCTCTCTCAGAACGAGTGGTGCATAAATGTCGACCACAGAAAAAGACAGGAAGAGGCCCCCTTTAAATAGCGCCCCCCCCCAGCCCCACACCGATTGATAACGTTCCAGTCTTCCGGTCGTTGGAAGCGCCAGGCGGTAAGGCAGGGGGCGCCACTCAATTTCCGCTCCGGGGCGCCCCAAGGGCGTTGCACCACGGAATGACGTCACAATCTGCGCGCGCAGGTGGTCGCAGCGGTAAGTTTTAGCGCCGCCGCACAATCTCAAGTTAAGTTCTCGAGCGGCGCAAACAGCGCTGCGCCCGGGCGTTAGCGCCTTAACGCCCCATTAGCGCCCATTTAAGGCGCTAACGGGAGGCGCAACCAACTGAATTTTTACCCCAAAGAGCCTGCAAAGGGTAATATAAACAGGATAAGTGAGTGGGCAATAAGGTGGCAGATGGAGTATAATGTGGGGAACTGTGAGGTTATTCACTTTGGTAGGAAGAATAGAAAAACAGAATGGGGGAAAAATTTGTTAGCGACCATTTTGGGTTGCTAACATTGCCTAACCGCTAAATTTAGAGTCCGCCGAAAAATAGCGCCGGTGATCGCTAACTTCAGTTTTAGCACCCCAAGAGGGAGGTGGTGCGCTAATTCAAACGCTCCACTTCCTTCTTAGAGCGCTAAACCCGAAGACCGGGGCACTGCGTTCTGCAACGCTATGCACTGGGCCATGTAGCGCTGCTGCATGGAAGGGTTCTTCCCCTCATTAAAGGGGAGGGCTCAAGACGACAACTCTGCCGGACCCTACCTGGACCACCGGAGAGCGGGGTGCCATGCCAGTAGCCCGGCACTCAAGAGGAGTGTTGGGCTGCCAGATCGCGGCACGAACCCAGCGTTCAAAGACGCAATGGGCCGCGAAGTAATTCAGCCGATTATTTTTTCCACGCCTGCCACCTCCCCTTTCCTTATCGCCCCGCGAGCTTCCTGCCACTCCGTTCCCGCCCCCTGAATCGGTTGCTGTCATCGCCCGGCGCAGATTCAGGGGTCGTGGGCCAATTTTGCAGGCGGTGCGAAAACGGGGCGCTGCGCACGATGATGACATCGTCATCGCCTGCACAGCGGAGCGGGGTGCTACTGGTTACCGTCGCTGCTAAACTCCCGCTGAATTTAGCGGGAGTTGTTAGCGACGCCGCGCCCAGGCAAAAAGTCATTTGCGCCCCATTAGTGCCCCCCAAGGGGTGCTAGCGAGAGGCGCAAATGCACCGAATTTCTAGCCCAATATTTTTTAAATGGTGAGAAACTATTAAATGTTGGTGTTCAGAGAGATTTAGGAGTCATTGTACAGGAAACACAGAGAGTTAACATGCAGGCACAGCAAGCAATTAGGAAGGCAAATGGCATGTTTGCCTTTATTGCTGGAGGGTTGGAGTACAAAAGTAAAGAAGTCTTGCTACAATTGTACAGGGCTTTGTTGAGACCACACCTGGAGTACTGTGCACAGTTTTGGTCTCCTTATCTGAGGAAGGACATACTTGCCTTAGAGGCGGTGCAACAAAAGTTCACTCGATTGATTCCTGGGATGAGAGGTTTGTCCTATGAGGAGAGATTGAGTAGATTGGGCCTATACTCTCTGGAGTTTAGCAGAATGAGCAGTGATCTCATTGAAACATATAAGATTCTGAAGGGGATTGACAGGGTAGATGCTGAGAGGTTGTTTCCCCTGCAGGAGAGTCTAGAACTAGGGGGCATAGCCTCAGGATAAGGTATCGGTCATTTAAGACTGAGATGAGGAGGAATTTCTTCACTCAGAGTGTTGTGAATCTTTGGAATTCTCTACCCTAAAGGGCTGTGGATGCTGAGTCGTTGAGTATATTCAAGGCTGAGATAGAGAGATTTTTGAATTCCAGGGGAATCAAGGGATATGGGGTTCGGGCGGGAAAGTGGAGTTGAGGTTGAAGATCAGCCATGATCTTACTGAATGGCAGAGCAGGCTCAAGGGGCCATATGGCCTACTCCTGCTCCTAATTCTTATATTCTTATGTTCTTATATCAAGAAAGACTGAACAGACTGTGGCTCTTTTCTCTACAAAAGAGAAGGCTAAGGCGTGACCTGATAGAGGTCTTTAAAATTATGAAGGGGTTTGATAGGGTAAATGTAGAGACGATGTTTCCACTTGTAGGAGTGTCCAAAATTAGGGGCCATAAATAAAGGATAGTCACTAATAAATCCAGTAGCGATTTCAGGAGAAACTTCTTTACCCAGAGAGTGGTTAAAATGTGGAACTCACTTGAAGCGAATAGCATAGATGCATTTCATGAGAAGCTAGATATGTACTTGAGGGAGAAAGGAATAGAAGGATATGTTGTTTGGGTGAGATGAAGTAAATAAAGTGGGAGGAGGCTCGTGTGGAGCATAAACACTGGCATAGACCTGTTGGGCTTATTTCTGTGCTGTAAAATTCTATGTAATTCTATGTAAAAGAGTTTAAACATGATCGTACAATGGGCTACGGCTGTATTGCAGTAGATGCAGTTGCATTGGACCTGAATTACATGGTGCAGTTTAAATGACTTTGCATCAATGCAAACTCTTTATTATAACTAGAATGCAAAGACTGGAACATAGGAACAGGAGTAGGCCATTCAGCCCCTCGAGCCTGTTCCACCATTCAAAGAGATCATGGCTGATCTGTAGCTTAATCCATCCACCTACCTTGGCTCCATATCCTAATATACCCTTGCGTAGTAAAGATCTATCGATCCCAGATTTAAAATTATTAATTGAGCTAGCATCTACTGCTTTTTGTTGGAGAGAGTTCCACACTTCAGTCATTGGAAACAGTTTCTCTTTATTTACTCTATCTAAACCCTTCATGATTTTAAACACCTCTATCAATTCTCCTCTTAGCCTTCTCTGCTTCAAGGAGAACAGCCCCAGCTTCTCCAGTCTATCCACGTAATTGTATTTCCTCATTATACATAGAAGTTACAACATGGAAACAGGCCATTCAGCCCAACCAGTCCATGTCAACGTTTACCCTCCACGCCATCAACAGATCCTTATTTATTTAACTGAAGCTACTAGACTGACGCCTGCCCCTCTACACACACCATCAACTTCAGAGAGAGGGGACTATCAACATGCAAATTCACAGTGTCCTTTGGAACGAGCAGCGCAGAAGGGCCTCTCCTTCAGTTCATCTCTTTGGGCTTCCAGCTCCCACCTGCTGAACCTACCCCAAGATTGTGGAAGTAGGAGTCCATGGACTCGACCTAACCTCAGAGGAGGAGTGAGTTCACAGGCTGCAAACACCTGGGCCACTTAATGTAGGCAGCACTATCCTGAATGAACTGTGGTCATCTTGAGATGACAACACAGCAGAGGACTTGTTAGCTGTGATCTCTGAGGTCATCTCCTGTTGCATCCAGTTCCTATTATTTCCATTTTGGAATACAGTATATGATTAATTTGAGACATGGCGAGTGTAGCATGTTTGGGAGGAACAGGTGCTAATGGGGCGCAAAGCAACCCGGGCGCGGGGATGTTTGCGCCACTCGCGAAATTGACTAGAGTTTTTGCGGCGGCGCAAAAGTTTAGCGCCCCGATCTCCTGCGCCCGCAGATTGTGACATCAGTCGAGCGTGCAACGCCCTGTTGGCGCCCCGGACCAGATATTGGGTGGCGCCCCCCTCCTTTCCGCCTGGCGCAAGCAATGACAGGGAGACTGGAACGTTTCCCAGTCGGTGAGGGGCTGGGGGAGCACTATTTAAAGGCGGCCTCTTCCTGGCTTTTTCTGTGGTAGACATCTTTGCACCACTTATTCTGACAGAGAGAGCGATTCTGAGAGAGAGATAGAGAGACGCCTGCATAGAATCAATGCTGTGTGAAGTAGTTTTGGCTACTGAGCATCACTTTGCAGGTACTTTTGGATTTGACCTTCATTACTTCGATTGCCAAGAGAGTGTGGGGGCTGCACTGATTCAGGGCGTCGTCCTGCGCCTGCAGAATCGGAGGCAACAGAGACGCAGAGAGAGAATGGCAATCATGGCCAGACAGAGGAGGGCCAACAGGCCTCTGCACAGGAGACCTTACCCTCCCAGGGTATTCCGGGAACAATTCTCCTGGAGCAGTGTTTTGCGCAGGCTGCGCTCTGCAAGGAGGTGGTCACTGAGCTCTGCCATCTGCTGCAGCCAGATCTGCAGCCTCTACTGAGGACCAGGATGTCTCTGTCGGTGGCTGTGAAGCTCACAGTGGCTCTGAACTTTTATGCCACCGGCTCCTTTCAAGCAGCTACTGGGGACATCGCCAATATCTCCCAGTTCGCGGTCTATTGCTGTATCCGTCAGGTCACAAATGCCCTCTATAAAAGAAGACGCCAGTACATCTCTTTCCTGATGACCCGGGCCAAACAGCATGAACGCGCATTGGGCTTTGCGAGGATAGCGGGCTTCCCCATGGTGCAGGGTGCCATTGACTGCACGCATGTGGCATTGCATGACCACAGACAGCTGATACTCGCTGTCAATGCCCGCTATCCTGACAGCAGTCACAATGCTTTCATCCTGCACCAGACTGCTGTGCCAGAACTTTTCCAGGCACCGCATCAGCCAAGTGGTTGGCTCCTCGGGGACAAGGGTTATCCACTGTGCACCTGGCTGATGACACCGCTCCGTAACCCCAACACCCCTGCTGAGCTGCGGTACAACGAGAGCCATCTCGCCACCAGGAACATCGTTGAGCAGATGATCGGCGTGCTCAAGCAACGGTTCCGCTCTCTGGACCACTCAGGAGGAGCCCTGCAGTACTCGCCTGAGCGAGTCTCCCTCTTCATAGTTGTGTGCTGCATGCTGCATTACCTGGCAATCCTCAGGACCCAGCCAATGCCACCAGGCCTTGGAGCACCACCGGAGGAGGAGGAGGAGGAAAAGGAGGAGGATGATCATCAGCAGCACCAAGGCGGGAGGGAGGCCCACAATATTGAAACTGCAAGGGCCGTCTGTCAACAGCTGATAACAAGCCGCTTCTAGGCCCCTACTGAGGAAATGGCTTCTGGCATGGAGAACAACATGAATGAAACCAACCGCAACCCCAAAGCCGGCCAAGGCAGCAATGATTCCAAAGGCCAAACCTGTACATTTTGAATACAAAAACTTCTTTATTTTACAAACTCTGTGTGTGTCATTTCTTCATGACAAACTAATAGAAGCAAACACAAAAAATCATTCATTAATATAACTGGCTCTCACAACCTGGAGATAATGTCCAAAACACTAAACAAAAGTTTGAACACGAACCTCGGCCTTTAATAAAAAATTGACCAAGATTTTGTCACACCTCCTACTTTTTGCCCTTCGAGGGTAATCTCCTTCCCTTGCGCACTTCCCCCCTTCCCACCCTACTGCTCCTCCGTAATGGGGCCCCAGTGGCTGCAGCAAGGCTGGTGGAAGGCTGCTGATTGTCAGAACCTGAGACTGCAGATGCCCTTGAAGGACGGCCTCGACCAGCTCTGGGCCTGGAGGGCCCGGCTGCAGACTGCACCAACTCTGCATGGGCGGCAGCAGTCTGGGCTACAGGCGGTGGCAAGTGCAATGGGGAAGTGACAGTGGTGGCAGCAGGAATGCTGTCATCTTGAGAGAGGACAGCAACTCCCTGCTCGACTGACACACTGGCACTCCCACGGGGCAGCACATCAGCATCCGGAGCAATCTGCTGGAGCACAGATTGCTGGCCTGCTGCGGCGCGGTGAGAGCCCCGAAGAAATGTGTCCGAACCAGCGACAATGGCAGCAGTCAGTGCTTGCGTGGCCTCAATCTGAGTCTGCATGAGAGCAGTCTGAGATTGGATCACAGCAGCCAGTGACTGAATTGCAGCACTAAGCATTAGCGTGGCATCCGCCTGTGCTACAGCGAAGTGCTCCACACTCCTTGCCAGTGCATCAATGCATTCGGGCACCCTTCCCACTACACCCATGAGCTAGGTGTGCATGTCCACCGCCTGGGTGTTCATTTCAGCGATGAGCCGCTCCTCCTCTGCGTCCAGTGCAGCAGGACTTGCTGGCCTACTTTCCCTCCGGGGAGAAGGCCCGCGAGCTTCCCTAGCCACATCGCATTGCTGCAGCCCGCTGGGTCCCGGAGCTTCACCCTCATCAGACCCTTACCCCCTGCTCCCCTCCAGGGAAGACGTGTTCCCAGTGTGGGCATGGGCTTCCTCGGGAGAGGGTGGCGCTGATGCTCCGGCTTCCTCTTCCTCCTCGCCTGCAGCTTCACTCCCACTGGCAGCTTCAGGGCTCATCTCCTCAGCTGGTGAATCACCATCTGAAAGCAGGGAGGTACAAGAGTGGCTTTAGCGTGAGGACAGGGGGTTAGTAAGGGAGGAAGGAGTGCAGCAATTTAGTAAGATGGTTGAAAGTGTCAAAGGCTGGTGTTGTGAGGGACAAGTGGAATGAGAGAGGAGAAAAAGGTGATGACTTTACTATTGCTGTCCCGAACAGGGTCGGCCTCTCCAGGGGCGACGGGACCGATCACCTGGCTTGCCACAATCCTGTGGATGCGCGCCTCAAGATCGCTGAGGGGTTACAGCTGAGGCTGCCCTCCACCCGTCCGTTGCTGCTGTCTCCTATTATGAGATAGCTTGGCCTGCAAGAAAAAGGACGGCGTCTGAGTAAATATACAGCCATGGTCTTGCCTGATGTGCCTCCCATAATTGAATAGCCCTTAATGTATGCAGACATTGTCTTGCCTGATGTGCTTCCCATAGTTGAATAGCCCTTACTGTATGCAAAGTGTGGAATGTGCGTGTGTGTTTCATGAGAGGGCCATAGGTGTTGGATGAGTGTTGGGCATTGGGGTTTTAAGACCCTCTGGCCATAGAGTGAGGTTGAGATGGAGAGATGGAGAGGTATTGAAAAAAAAGCCACTCACCCTGACGACCTGAGTGAGGTCGTTGAACTTTTTCCGACATTGAGTATGGGTCCTGGTCACCATGCTCCTGGAGGAGATGTGCTGAGACACCTCCCTCCACACTCTTCTGTAGTCGCGTGGCAAAGGCCTCCTGCCACTCTCAGGGTAGAGTATAGATCTTCTGCGCTCCACCGCGCCAACCAGAGCCTCCAAGGCCCGCTTGCTGAAGTGCTGAGCTCGTTCTCTCACCCTCTCCATAGTCCTTGGCTGGAAAATGTAGTCACAGGTCTCTCCAGGCCGAGATTCAAGGCTCCAATGAGCAGGGTGCGGCTGGAGAGCAAGATCGACCCTCCCCTTTAAGAACTGTCTGGCGCCAGTGTGCCTGTGTTCCATCGCTAACTGACATCACCTGTGCTGCACCCGCGCTTTGAGTTAGCACCTCGCTCTTCGGCCTTTGCGCCTTAAGACAGGTGTGCAGCGCCTGATTTAGCGCTCCAATCACCTCCAGGGGCGATAAAAGCCAAGTTTGCAGTCGGAGGCGATAATTAGCGCCAGGTGCTAAACTTTGCGCCCGGCCGATAATTGCGCCCCAAACGGGGCGATACTGAATTTCTCCCCCTTGGTTTCCAAAGCTCTCCACCACTGGGTGTCTTCCTCACCTCATGTCTGGGTCTGTTGTAGACTAATTGAGAGAGATTGATTGCTACGATTAGTCAACAACTCCCTTATCGTTGCAGCATGCGACTACCAGGATGGACCTTGGTCTTTTTTCGTCTAGCTATTCCCACGTTCCCTTTTTCCTTCTCACTCAACACCTCGGGTGTGTTGCATTAATGTTTGAACCAATATGGGACATAATTTTCAAGAGAAGACCTTGGCCCAGTGTCAGCCATGGCTCAGTGGATAGCACTCTTTTCCTCAAATCAGAAGGTCGTGGATTCAAGCCTCACTCCAGAGATTTGAGCGCATAATCTAGGTGAAAACTTCAGTACAGTACTGAGGGAGTGCTGCACTGTCGGAGGTTCTGTCTTACAGTTGAGTTGTTAAACCGAGGCCCCATCTGCCTATTCTGGTGGGTCAGGTGGACTTTATCCTAGGCTATGACTGGACTAGGGAGCTCTCCCAGTGTCCTGACCAACACTCCTCCCACAACCAACAAAAACAGATTGACTGGGCATTTACCCCAGTGTTGCTTGTGGGATCTTGCTCTGCACAATGTGGCCGCCAGGTCTCCCTACATTAAGTCACTTTAAAGTAGTTATGTGAGAAGGTGCTATATAAATGCAAGTCCATCTATCCCTGCTTCAATGTCATGGAGTTGAGGTACAGATCAGCTCGGAATAGCAGTGTAGACTCAATGGGCTGAATGGCCTACTCCTGCTCTTATGTTATGCTGTGATAGGCACCAACACTTGGCCTCATTATGTTATACACCATTTATTACTACATTATTATTTTAAATGCTGCAAGGAAAATGTTAGTGCCCAAGGGTTGAAACTCAAGGCCTCGTTTGTTTTTCTGTTGTCTAGAGCTGAGGCTGTTGCGAAAGGTAGAATTGATTTATAATACTTTGAAAACCCAATGTGTGCATGCTGAACAATCAGCCTAGTGGCAGCAAATTAACCTCATTTTCCATTGCTGTCCTGCTCTATCCACTCAGAACCTTTCCTTTACAAAAACCATCACCAGATTCAATAGAAATTGGATTTTTTTTAAAAGCAGTCAGTCTCTCACGGGTCACAATGAAATGTTACGCTGCTGGAGACTGAAGCAGCACAAAGATAGACAGTTTCCTAGAAGTAAAGGGAATTAGGGGTTACGGGGAGCGGGCAGGAAATTGGACATGAGGCTGAGTTCGGATTGGTCGAGGCCCTGTGGGTGGCGTAGCGGGCCCAGGGGCTGAGTGGCCGGGTCCTGCTCCTACTTCTTGTGTTCTTTAGATTTGAGGTGAGGATCAGATCAGCCATGATCTTATTGAATGGCGGAGCAGGCTCGAAGGGCCGATTGGCCTACTCCTGCTCCTATTTCTTATGTTCTTATGGTCTAAAGCAGCTCTTATTTCTCCATGAGGTTTGTCTATTGAAGAGGGAGCCAACATCTTCAGATCAAATCGAAGCAAAGAGGGGGTGGGGGAGCTGGGTTCGTGCGCCTGGCTCACATCACTGAGCACTTTATGTCCCTTGTCCTAAACGCCCCACTAACGGAAAAAAGTTTCTCTCTACCCGATCAATTCCTTTCAAAATCCCCAAAACCACAATTGAATAACCCCTTAACCTTCTATATTCCAGGGAATACAAGCCTAGTTTATGTAATCTCTTCTCATAATCTAATCCTTGGAGCCCTGGTCATATTCTGGTGAATCTGCGCTGCACTCCTTCCAAGGCCAATATATCTTTTCTAAGGTGCGGTGCTCAGAACTGTACACAGTACTCCAGATGTGGTCTAACCAGGGCTTTGTGTAGCTGTAGCAAATACTTCCTCCCCTTTATATTCTAGCCCTGTAGTTAGAAAGGCTAACATTGCATTAGCCTTTTTGATTATTTTTTGAACCTGGATACTGCATTTTGTTCATCTGTGTACAGGGAACCCTAAATCTCTTTGAACCTCCACTGTTCCTAGCTTTTCACCATTTAAATAATAATCGGATCCAGCCTTTTTTTGGTCCAAAATGGATGGCTTTACACTTACCTGCATTGAAATCCATGTTCCACAGTTTCGCCCACTCTCTTACTCTATCAACGTCTTTTTGTAATTTTATGCTCTCGTCTACACTAATTACTATGCCACCAATCTTTGTGTCATCGGCAAACTTTGATATATTGTATTATCTAAGTTATTAATAAATATAGTGAATAGTTGATTCTTATGGAACACCATTAGTCACTTCCTTCCAATTCGAGTACATACACATTATCCCTACTCTCTGTCTTCTACCGCCTAACCAATCCCCTAACCAGGTCAATAATTTACCTTCAATTCCATGAGCTTTAATGAAACCTTATCAAATGCCTTCTGAAAGTCCATTTAAACTATATCCATAGACATTCCCCTGTCAATACTTTAGTGACTTGCTCAAAAAATTCAATTAGGTTTGTTATTCATGACTGATCATTTATAAATCCATTTGGCTCTCTCTAATCATCTCAAATGTCTCTAAATACTCAATCAATCTGTCCTTAATTATAGATTCAAATAACTTCCCCACAACAGATGTGAAACTAATAGGTCTATCATTTCCTGGTTTCTCTCTCTTACCTTTCTTAAATAATGGAGTTACATTTGCAATTTTCCAATCTAAAGGGACAATTCCTGAATCGAGAGAGCTTTGGAAGATGATTGCTAAAGCATCTGCCATTTCCTCACCTACTTCCTTTAAAACCCTGGGGTGGAAACCATCAGGTCCTGGGGA
Organism: Squalus acanthias; assembly: GCA_030390025.1. Taxonomy (NCBI): domain Eukaryota; kingdom Metazoa; phylum Chordata; class Chondrichthyes; order Squaliformes; family Squalidae; genus Squalus; species Squalus acanthias. Next base: position 62,277,947 of record CM059429.1, read on the forward strand.
TTTGTCAGTCTTTAGTGCCGTTATTTTTTCTCATTCTGTTTTCTTGCTTACATTAACTTTAGTGAGTTCCAGTCCTTGATTCATTATTAATTTCCCTGGAAGATCAGGTATATAGTATCTTTTTCCTCTACTGTAAAGACTGACACAAAGTAATTATTCAACAATTCTGCCATTTCCTTATTTTCATTTGCAATATTTCCCCCATCTGTTTTTAAAGGACTTACATTACCCTTAACTACCCTTTTTCTTCTAATATAATTGTAAAAACTTTTTGTGTTAATCTTGATATCCAGCCAAGTTAGGAGTTAGTCTCCTATAGGTTTAGTAAATGCATGACTCTCCCGGAGACATAAATAACTGATGATTAGCTCAAAATCCTGTTGCCAGCTTGTTATCACAACTGAGTTGATAGCATCAAATAAAATGGCTTATCTTGTCACTTAACATTATGATTGCCTTAGTAAATGAGTTAAAAAAATAATTCTCAAGACATAGGAAAGACAATGGGCTGGATTTTGCCAATGGGGAGCTTTTGGAGGCGGGACTCCCACTTGTCGGGTTTCAGTCCCGCCTCCATCAACTTCTGGCCAACCCACGCTATTTTCCCTTGATTGACCTTGTTAAGCCCGCCCAGCGGGCTTAGCAGGCCAATTAAGGGAAAGCCGGTTACAGAGAACGTCAACATATGACGTTTCATCTGTCAAAAATCTGTGAAGTCATTCCAGAAGGCAATTTCAATTGGATAACATTCAACAATGGCACAACAGGCCAAGGAGAGGGCTCCAATGTTCTCAGATGCAGCACTGGCAGGCTTAGTACAGAAGGAGAAGAGGAGGGGAGATGTCCTGTTTCCACAGGAGACCAGTAGGCCCTCCAGACAGACACTGCAAAGGCAGTGGGAGCAGATAGCCTCAGAGGTCAATGCCAACAGTGTTGCCCCAAGGACCTGGATGCAGTGCCAGAAGAAATTCAATGACCTCACACGAGTGGTCAAGGTCAGTGAATGCATCTTCAAATGCTATATCCCACAAACTGCACCACTAGCCTCACACACTGCTCAATTCACCACATCCCCATTTCTCACCTACCAACAATCTCTATCAATTATGACTCATACCTCACATTCATGTGCTCCATCTCATCCTCACACACTAACCACTGCAGCAAACCTCACACCCACATCTCACAGCTTGCACACACTGCCAGCTATTCAATCATGACAGCCACATCAGCCAAACACATTGAAGCACACTCACTGGCCCACTTCCTTGTCTCTTGCAGGACAAGGAGGTGCACAACCGTAGAAAGCGGCAGCTAACCGGAGGGGGACATGCACGCCCCTCATATCCTGACCGCACTCGAGGAGACGATGCTCTGCATAATTGGAGTGGCTGTGACTGAGGCCGTGGCCAGTGGCGGCGCTGAAACCATTGAAGATGACGGTATGCTCATAACTAATCCTCCTTCTCACATCCCATTTCCCCCTCATCCCACAATCTCTTCTGACTTACAAGCTACAGATGATATAAGCATGCACGTCTTGCTTCCTCCCCTCACCACAACCCTACTCTTGTGTGTTTCTCATTTCAGAGACCCAAGAAATCCAACCTGGCCAGGCAGTGGTGGAAGAGGAAGAGGAAGAAGAGAATGATGATGAAGAAGAAACACCGTCACTTGATCTGACACTCGCAGCCACCAGCTCAGATACTGGCACTGCGCAGACTTTAGAGGGTAGCTTAGAGACATTGGCCGAGATATTCCGATCGCAGGCCTCCCGCGGGCGGAGGGCTGCGATCTGGAAAAATCTGCGTCTGGACCGGAGGGCTCCCGGGAGGCGCAGAGTTCTGTTGCTGGCTCTCTCCAAACTGCCGGTGTGCAGGGCCCACGTATCCCAGAGGCACAGGCGGTTCACAGCGTCCCTGGGATCACGTGGGCCATGGGGAGCCAATCAGAGAAGGGAATTTCCCTTCATACATTTGACAGGAAGACCTGTCCAATATATGAACAGAGATCACCCCCAAAACATAGTAAAACTTTAAATAATTTTTTTTAAAAAAATCACATTTTTAAAATGACTTTAAATTACAATAAATTAAGTATTTTAAACAAAAATTTTATTTTTTGAAAAAAATAATTAAAGTTTTTAACGGGGCTAAAAATAAACTTACCTTTCTTTAAAGTATTTTTAAATGATAAATCAGTGGAAATTTTTTTTTTTTACTTGTTTCAACTCTTATCCTGGTAAAAGCAGGCCTTATGCCTACTTTTACCAGGTGCAAGAATTGTAAGTGTTTTCTGCGGGCGGAGGGTCTCCAAGAAGCGGAACTCTCCGCCCGCAGAGGTTCTTCTCCCGGGCAGCCGGAGGATCTGTCAAGAGCTTTCTTGACAGATCGGAAATGCCGGTTTCCAGCGCATGCGCAGTGCATGCCTAAAACCAGCATTTCCGATGTCCCTATGGGTGAGTACACAGCGCGTACACACCCGTAGGGATCGGAATTTCTGCACCAATATCTGCATGTGGTGAGTCACGGGCAAGAGTGGGCTGCAGCCAGGGCAGGGAGACAGGGTAGCGCTGGTGCCAGCTCTCCGAAGGGCGAGGTCGCATACGAGTTCTGCTCCACAGGACTCAGATGAGGACTTCAATGGGGCAACCTGCAGAACAAAGCTGATGGGTAAGCACAGCAAAATGCTTGGTGCATTGGCAGGCCTGGCCGAAAGCATGAATGCAATGTCAAGGAACATGGAGGAGTTCAGCGCCAACCTTGCACAGGGCTTTGCGCAGAGCTTGGAGCCCATCCTTTTGAGCCTGGAAGGGGTGGGCAGATCCATTAGCGCACTTGTGGACCCAACCATCATGCCGCATCTGATGACCATGTCTCAGCTTCCATTGCAGCACAAGCAGAAGCCACCCAACGTCTGAGTGCTGCAATGGAAGCTCAGACTGAACTCATGCAAGCTCCGCTTGCTGCCACACAAGCACAGACTATGGATGTGGTTTGCACTGTTGAAAGGGGTTTGCAGGGTGTCACAGCAGTTCAGAAATCTGTCCTCCAGCAAATTACTAGGATTGCTGAGGCACCACCCCAGGGGAGTGGCAGTGGCTCCGTGGAGGATGAATCTGCAGTCCTGTCTCAGGATGAGAGCATTCATCTTCTCACCACTGCCACTCCACCAGTGCCCTTGTTGTTGCCTGTCTGTCAGCCAGCCCAGACTGCTGCCGCTAATGCTGAGGTGGTTCAGTTTGGACTTGGGCCTTCTAGGCCCAGAGCTGCTCAAGGCCATCCTACAAGGCCATCTGCAGTCTCCCCCATTGAAAGTCAGCAGCCTTCCACCAGCCATGCTGCAGCCACTAGGGTATCACTGCGTAGGAGCACGAGGACAGGCAAAGGCACACAGAAGACAGGCACTAAGGGAATGCACAAGGGTGTTTAGTTAACTTTTGAATGAAATATTGTAATGGTGTGATGCATAAAATTGGTTTGGGATGTTTGTTTTGTGGTGGCTGTTATTGTAGCATTGTGACCAAGAGGACGCTGTGATGATCAGTAACAGAGGGAAGGTAAGGTGTGGGACTATTGGTGAATGGGGAATTGGGGTTGCGTTCACTGGTACCGCAGTCGGATGAGTCTATCACGGACAGCCCGGGCAGAAAGGGGCTGTTTGGGTTGCCTCCTACCTTCTTCCTCCTCCTCTTCCACTTCCCCCTCCTCTACCTCCTCCTCTTCCTCCTCCTCAGCTGGTTGCTGTATGCCTGGTGGCAAGGGCTGTGCTCTCATGATGGAGAGGTTGTGAAGCATGCAGCAGACCACGACGAATCTTGAGAGGCCCTCTGACGAGTACTGCAGGGCTCCTCCAGAGCGGTCCAGGCAGGAGAAGCGTTGTTTAAGTACGCCAGGGGTCTGCTCTATCAGATTCCGTGTGGCAGTGTGACTTTCATTGTATGCATGCTACCCACGTGTGCGTGGGTTGGGCAGGGGAGTCATAGCCAGGTGGTCAGCAGATCGCCCTTGTCACCCAGTAACCTTCCTCTGGTTTGTCGAGGTGGCTCAAATGCTGATGTTACAGCGGACTGCCGCAGAATGAAGGCATCAGGAATGCTGACAGGATAACGAGATTGACCTGCATGATGCGCTGAGTATGGTCGCACACCAGCTGGACATTGAGGGAGTGGAATCCCTTCCGGTTGCGGTACATCTCCGAATTGAGATGCAGCGCCCAGAAAGTGACATGCGTGCACTCAATGGCACCCTGCACCATGGGGAACCCTGCTATCATGCCAAGGCCACGTGCTCGCTCCACCTGCTTCTCTCTGGCAAGAGAGAATTAAATGTATTCAGCTCTTTGCATACAGAGCCTCACTCACCTCCCTTATGCAGCAGTGGACGCGAACTGGGAGATGTAACAGATGTTGCCTGCTCCAACCTGGAAGGAGCCCAACGCAAAGCAGTTCAAGGCCACAGTCACCTTTTCAGCCACTAGCAATGCCGTCCTCACTGTGAACTGAGGCTGCAGGGTCTGCCTGCAACAGGCGGCAGATTTCAGTGAGCACCTCCTTAGTAAAACGAAGACGTCGCACACACTAATACAAAAGCAAAATACTGCAGCTGCTGGAAATCTGAAATAAAAACAGAAAATGCTGGAAACACTCAGCAGGTCAGGCAGCATCTGTGGAGAGAGAAACAGAGTTAACGTTTCAGGTCGATGACCTTTTGTCAGAACTTAAAATTTAAAGGGGAATGTCACAATAGGATCACAAAAATTCTTCAAGCCTTTGGAGAATTTCAAAAGCCATTTTGACCCATGAGTAGCCTATGCCTGTGTTTTCTGTCAGCGGTACATGTCTATTTGAGATGTCTGAGGCTTAGAATCATTGAATTTTGCAGCACAGAAAGAGGCCATTCAGCCCATTGGACCTGTTCTGGCTCTCTTAAAGACCTATCTACTTCGTCCCACTCACATTCCCTTTCGCAATACCTTTTCTTTGTCTAGTATTTATCCACTTCAGTTTTAAAAGCTACTATAGATTCTGTTTCTGGTAGGGCGTTCCACATCCAAGCAGCCCTCTGCGTAAAAAAAAATCAAAAAAATCTCCCAACCTCTCCCTTGAGTCCACGCAGGTTCGCAGACCTTCAGCTGGGGAGACTCAAGCTGGCAGGTTACAGTTCCCAGCATGCAACTGTGCATACAACTCCTTGAAATGTTTGTGACTTACAGGAAGACTGGCCATTCACAGAGCTTGCCAGCACTTGCTGTTTGTAAGCTTTGCACCTCCACCACTCTGATGCAGCAATGAAAAAGACAAGAAAACTATTTTTTTAGGACAGTGAAAGTAGCTGTGTTTTTTAAAATTGTTCTGGTACACTGGTTCAGTATAAACCAAAGTTTAATCATTTGAAATGAAGTTATCTTGTGCATAGACACGTGATTTCGAACATCCTCACCTTCATTTGCATTTATTTTAAGCACCATTGCTTTACTCTAAACTATGCTTGCATTAAATAGATAACCATTCATTGTTTCTTTATGATAATATATTTTAGGGAAACCGAATGCTACAGTGGGTAAGTACAGTGCTCTTTCATCTTTCGCTCCTGGATTCAAATGTCACCCAAAATGATGGGGTGGGGTGGGTGGCGGGGGGAGAATCTTTCCTCATCAACCGTGAGAGTGACATGTGAAATGAGTTTGGTTTCCTGACAGGTCCGGGAGCTCAGCACAAAACGACCTAAACTTGATATTAAATCAACACTTCACTTCACATAAAGTGGGTTTTTTTCCATCGAAAGTGGCTGCAGATTATTTCTACCAAGCTATCTTTATCCAAAATGATTATCCAAAACTCCAGACAGTTTTTTTTCTGGGCTCATATTCCCCAATGATGAGGTTGACATTTTAACTTCAAGTGATTCTTTCCTAAATTACAGAAGTGATAGCGTGAAACAATCAGACAGGGCCAGAAATGATTTGGATGGGGGGGGGGGCGGAGAATGACACTTTATATGACTGCTGTCAGTTCCAAGTCAGTATTCAAAGGTGGAGCTGAAGGTTATTTCAAACAGTGGTGAAAGACATAGCATTAGATTGTGTGGTGTGAGTACTCAGCATGTTTGTAAAAAGTGAATGAATGATTGTAGTACCAGATGGGGACTTGCACTCATTGGCTGCGAATTTGGGACCTTTAGCGCTGGCCGTTAAAGCCGGTTTTGCAGAAAAAATGGCGGCCACCTCGCTTCCACCCGCTTCCAACGTGGAACACGGTGGCGATCATTTTGGGCAGGTCGGCAGCGCTGCTGTTGCCTGCGCTCACCGCGCATATTTAAATGTGCAGATCGTGACGTCAATCGGCGTGCAACGCCTGAATTAATGCACGATCTGTGATTTTCGACGTCAACGCTCTTAATACCGCCCTATCCAAACCACACGTGGAGAACGTGCATGCGGCAGTAGAAGAGAGACACTGCCAGTGCTTCTTAAAGGGACACACACAACTTTTAGGTAAGTTTAGATTTTTGCTTTTGGACTTTTTATTACATTTTATTGGAGTAGTGGCTTGTTGCTATACATTAAAAAAAGTTGTTGAAGTGTGCAGGGAGTGCTGCTGGACGTTTGCAAGGCTTTGGCTGTTAAAGGAAGGCCTCTGAGAAAATCACTTGTTCCCAGTCCTGGAGGCTCTAGTTGCAGTCCCCCTTGGGCTGCAACATGACATGGAGATGGAACAGAGGCAACAAAGGGGACCAGCTGCTCACAGAGGGAGGAGGAAGCGGAAGAGGAGGAATCAGAAGAGGAGGAAGCAGAAGAGGAAAAAGCAGTAGCGGAGGAAGCAGAAGGAAGGAGGCAACCCAGACAGCCCCTTTCTGGCTGGGATATCCGGGATCGAATCAGCCGCCTGTGGTACCAGTAAAGACAACCACAATTCCCCTTTCAAAATTTGTCCCACACCTTAACTTCCCTCTGATACTGACCATCACAGCATCCTCTTGGCCACAATGCTGAAATAAAAGCCACCATAAAGCAAACTTTCCAATCCAACTTAATTCATATAAGAACATAAGACATAAGAACATAAGACGTAGGAGCAGGAGTAGGTCATCTGGCCCCTCGAGCCTGCTCCACCATTCAATAAGATCATGGCTGATCTGATCTTGGCCTCAACTCCACTTCCCTGCCCGCTCCCCATAACCCTTGACTCCCTTACCTTGCAAAAATCTGTCTATCTCGATATATGCATCCAATATTACATTAAAAAATCAACTAATCACCCTTGTGCATTCCCTTAGTTGACTGTCTTGTGTGTGCCTTTGCCTGGTCTAGTGCTGTCACGCAGTACTACCCCAGTGGCCGCAGCATGGCTTGTGGAAGGCTGCTGACTTTCAGTGGGGTCACTGCAGATGGCCTTGCAACCACAACAACAACAACTTGTATTTACATAGCACCTTTAATGTAATAAAACGTCCCAAGGCGCTTCACAGGAAGACAAAAAAAATGCTGACACGAGCCACATAAGGAGAAATTAGGGCAGGTGACCAAAAGCTTGTTCAAAGAGTTAGGTTTTAAGGAGTGTCTTAAAGATGAAAGAGAGGAAGCGAGGTGGAGAGGTTTAGGGAGGGAATTCCAGAGCTTAGGGCCTAGGCAGCTGAAGGCACGGCCACCAGTGGTTCAGCGATTAAAATCAGGGCTGCTCAGGAGGGCAGAATTAGAGGAGCGCAGAAATCTCAAGGGGTTGTGGGGCTGCTGGAGATTACAGAGATAGGGAGAGGCGAGGCCATGGAGGGATTTGAAAACAAGGATGAGAATTTTGAAATCAAGGCGTTGCTTAACGCCTTAAGTCCAAAGATGTGCGGGTTAGGTTGATTTGGCTATGATAAATTGACCCTTAGTGTTAGGGGGGATTAAATACGTGGGGTTACGGGGATAGGGTGGGATATGTGTCGGTGCAGGCTCGATGGGCCGAAATGGCCTCTATCTGCACTGTGGGGATTCTGTGATTCTGTGACTCTGTTAACCGGGAGCCAATGTAGGTCAGCGAGCACAGAGGTGATGGGTGAACGGGACTTGGTGCGAGTTAGGACACGGGCAGCCGAGTTTTGGAGGACCTCAAGTTTACATAGGGTAGAATGTGGGAGGCCAGCCAGGAGTGCGTTGGAATAGTCAAGTCTAGAGGTAACAAAGGCATGGATGAGGGTTCAGCAGCAGATGAGCTGAGGCAAAGGCGGAGACGGGCAATGTTACAGAGGTGGAAATAGGCGGTCCTAGTTATGCCATGGATATGTGGTCGGCAGCTCATTTCAGGGTCAAATATGACACCAAGGTTGCGAACAGTGTGGTTCAGCTTCAGACAGATGTTAGGGAGAGGGATGGAGTCATGGCTGGAGAACGGAGTTTGTGGTGGGAACTGAAGACAATGGCTTCAGTCTTCCCAATATTTAATTGGAGAAAATTTCTGCTCATGCAGTACTGGATGTCAGATAAGCAGTTTGACAATTTAGAGACTGTGGAAGGGTCAAGAGAAGAGGTACTGAGGTAGAGCTGGGTGTCATCAGTGTACATGTGGAAACTGACGCTGTGTTTTCAGATGACGTCACCAAGGGGCAACATGTAGATGAGAAACAGGAGGGGGCTAAGGATAGATCCTTGGGGGACCCCAGAGGTAACGTTGCAGAAGTGGGAAGAGATGCCATTGCAGGTGAATTTCTGGCTACGATTAGATAGATAAGAATGGAACCAGGCAAGTGCAGTCCCACCCAGCTGGACGATGGTGGAGAGGCATTGGAGGCGGATGGAGTGGTCAACCGTATCAAAGGCAGACATGTCGAGAAAGATGAGAAGGGATAGTTTACCTTTGTCACAGTCACAAAGGATGTCATTTGTGACTTTAAGAGCTGTTTCGGTACTGTGGCAAGGGCAGAAACCTGATTGCAGGACGACCTTGAGGAGTTGGTGGCTAGGAGTGCAAAATCGAGTGACGATGTTTCTTCTTCTTCTTCACTCTCCTCTCCCTCTTCTTGGTCAACCACTGACTGGGCGGGCTGGATTTCTTGGGTGTCTGAGGAAGGCACAAGGGTAGGGTTGTGGTGAGGGGAGGGGGGTAAAGCAAAAGGTGCATGCTTACACCATGTGCAGCTTGTAAATCAGAAGAGATTGTGGGATGAGGGGGAAGTGGGATGTGAGAATGAGGATAACATATAAGGATACTGGCATCTTGTGTTCTTTCAGCCCCACTGCTGGCCAAGGGCTCAGCCATGCCCCTGCAAAAAATGGTTAGCACCGTCTCCTCCAAGGGGGTGAGGTGAAGCTAGGAATGGGAGGTGTGCCTCGTGTTTGGTAGAGATTGTTGGTAGGTGAATGATGGGGGGGCATTGAGCAGTGTGTGAGGCTAATGGTGCCATTGGTAGGAGACAGCTTTTGAAGATCCATTCACTGATCTTGACCACTCGTCTGAGGTCATGAAACTTCTTTGGGCACTGGAGCCAGGTCTTGAGGGCAAAACTGCTGGCAGTGATCCCCTTGGTGATCTGGTCCCACATCCTTCTTTCTGGAGGGCCTCCTGGCCCCTGTGGGCAGAGGACCTCTCTTCCAGTGTCGACCCCCTGCACAAAGCTTGACAGTTGCGTCCGAGACCCTGAGTGCCCTTTCCCTGACCTGTTGAGCCATTTGTGTTAGTGCTGAAGCACTTTTAGCATTTTTTATGTGTAGAAGGCAGCTCAGCTTTAAGAGCTGCAGACTGCCTTAAAGAGGAGCAGGCCAGCTTTAAGAAAGGCTATCCTCGCTCTAGCGAAGCGACCTTCGCCCCTTGCTGAGCGCACAGCCTATCAGCAGCGCGTTCCTCACTAGGCTGTGCGCTCCTATCATGTTAATTAGCAGACAGCACCAAATTGATGTGCTGCCTGCGCTTTCTGAACAGGCACGGGCATATCTCGCATCTCGGTTACCACACCCATTTTTTTGCGCTATCGAATTTCACCCCCATTATCTTTTATTTGAAGTTCTAATCTTAATGTTGTGCAAGTGGGTTAGCAACAGGAAACCAACAGAAAATTGCAGCGGGTCTATCATCCTGATCCGTTTGAAAAATGCTGTATCGTCCACTGAGGCTTGAATAGCCTCAGTTATGTTGGGCAATTAACAACAGATCTGATGGGAAAAGAATATTTTTGACTTTTATTTTCATTGAGGAAAGCACCAACTGCTTCTTTGCAAAAAAAAGTTCAGCAAGTGCATTCCAGGCATTAGCAAACAATTAATTCGCTTTTAGCAAGGTTTTTTTTTGCTTCTCTCCACTTTTAATATTTGCTTATCAGCACTTCACAAATGGAGGAAATCACCTCTGGCTGGTGATAAAACAGTTTGAAGGAAATGTGTAAATAATATATCAGCATACCTCAGCAGCTTACACACTGCATCGTTTTCTTCACAGTTTGCACCATGAAGGAAATATAGGCAACTGTCCTTTTCTTTACACACTTTAGGCTTAGTTGTGTTCAGATAGATTAATTTACCTTACTCTATCCTAATCCATCTATAAACCCGAAACATGGTGGGTTCTAATTAGATCTGATTTTTTTGTAGCTTGAGAACCTGTCCTTGCTTCTGTTTTAGTTCACTCGTCACTTCGATATATTATGCTGTGGTGACCCATCATGTATCCTGGGTTAAGAAAGTGTGATAAGATGGTGTGATAATTAGGCTTTGAAAAGGAGCTGTGGATGTGTTAAAATCCGCAGAATAAAATTGTTTTTTAGTGAATAGTTGCAGCTATAATTGGAGATGTGAAGAGAGCACTTGGCCCATTAATGCTTTGGGACTTGACTAAGCAGCCTGTGTAATATCCCATTAAACTGAACAGAACCACTCTGATCCAATCAGTATCTATGCTGACTAGTACTCAGATGTTCCCAAGGATGGGTGAAACTAGAACTAGGGGGCATAATCTTAGAATAAGGGGCTGCTCTTTCAAAACTGAGATGAGGAGAAACTTCTTCACTCAGAGGGTAGTAGGTCTGTGGAATTTGCTGCCCCAGGAAGCTGTGGAAGCTACATCATTAAATAAATTTAAAACAGAAATAGACAGTTTCCTAGAAGTAAAGGGAATTAGGGGTTACGGGGAGTGGGCAGGAAATTGGACATGAGGCTGAGTTCGGATCGGTCGAGGCCCTGTGGGTGGCGTAGCGGGCCCAGGGGCTGAGTGGCCGGGTCCTGCTCCTACTTCTTGTGTTCTTTAGATTTGAGGTGAGGATCAGATCAGCCATGATCTTATTGAATGGCGGAGCAGGCTCGAAGGGCCGATTGGCCTACTCCTGCTCCTATTTCTTATGTTCTTATGTTCTTATACACAGCAGCAGTTCAAGCAGGCATCTGCAGGAGGCACTTTTAAATCAAATGTGGCCTATTTACCTTCCATTTATTTCGAGGGTACCAACTGAATTTCTCATGTAGTATTACCTTTCAGTGCAGTATTATTGCTTTCTTTGTACAATGGAGGTAGAAAGTCTTTAGCTACAGTAACAAATTGCCTTAATTAAAGTCCTGAGGTAAAGAGCAGAAACCCAACTAATACTTCCAATTTCTAAGACTTATGGGAAAAATAGCAGTAGAAATTAAAATATTTACAGTCATATGACTTCACAATACCTGCTATCAATGTCCTACAAGAAATGATGTGGAGATGCCGGTGTTGGACTGGGGTGGACAAATGTGAGAAGTCGCACAACACCAGGTTATAGTCCAACAGTTTTATTTGAAATCACAAGCTTTCGGAGCGCTGCTCCTTCGTCAGGTGAAGTGACTTCACTTCACCTGACGAAGGAGCAGCGCTCCGAAAGCTTGTGATTTCAAATAAAACTGTTGGACTATAACCTGGTGTTGTGCGACTCCCTACAAGAAATAGGTTTTGGAAGTCAGGCTTAGTTCCTAGCAGGCACATGCTCGAAGCACAAAGCTCCTCCAGTTTAATATAAATTGGCACTATATGGCCAGTTTAATTGAGAGGCTAAAAGGATGGCTGAGGAGAGAAGTGGGGAATAACTCAATGTTGTGAAGTAGGGGAAACTCCTCTTGGACTCTGGTCAAGGCATGTTGTTGGCCAAAATTAGACCAAGTTTTGTTTAGCAGCTGGCTGTGCCATACCTGATCTGTGAGACCTGAGTACCTGAAATGGAGAAGATTTTCATTGTCCAGTATTGATATTGCTCACCTTAAATGAGCAGAAAAATTTACCAAAATATTTTTTTTTAATTTGATGACATCATTTCAATAAAATCTTGGGATATAATTTTTACCTTCCCCGCTTGGGTGATAGCTGTCGGAGCAGATTGCCTGCCCTTGAAAGAGTCCACCCGGTTTTTAATTTGCAGTGAATTTATGTTCAAGTCTTACCAGCAGCAGTACCACTAGCACAAAATTACAACAACATTAATAATAACATCAACTTGCATTTTTATAGTGCCTTTAACATAGAAAAACATCACAAGGAGCTTCACAGAGGTGTATTCAAAAATAGATGCCGAGTCAAAAAGGAGATATTAGGAGGGGTGACCCAAATCTTGGTCAAAGAGGTGGAATTTTAAGGAGGGTCTTGAAGGTGGAGAATGAGGAGTTGGAGGATGAGGAGCTGGAGAGATGCAGGAGTTAAGGTAGGGAATTCCAAAGTGGGGGGCCTAGGTGGTTGAAAGTATGACCATGGATGATGGGATGATGGGACAAATGGAGGGAGGGATGCACAAGCGACCAGAGTCAGAGGAGCCGAGAATCCAAAGGGTTGGGTGTGGAAAGAGTGTTATAGGGTTGGAGGAAGTTACAATTATAGGGTGGGGCAAGGCCATGAAAGCATTTAAACATGAGGGTGAGAATTTTAAAACTGAGACATTGGGAGGGGGGCAAGAGCCTATGTAGGTCAGCAAGGACAGGGGTAATGGGCAAGTGGGGTTAGGGGCAGCAGAGTTCAGGATGAACTGAAGTTCATGGAGTGTGGACGATGGCAGCCGAGCGAGGGGAACATTAGATTAGTTGAATCTGGAGGATAATCAATACTGATAAAACAGTTGGGGGGAAATATCAATAAAATCTAATTCTTAATCAAGGCATGGATGAGGGTTTCAGTAGCTGATGGTCTGAGGCAAAGACAGGTGATATTACAGAGGTGAAACTGGGTAGTCTTTGAGATGGAGAAGATATGGGGGTTTAAAGGTTAGCCTGGTTATGAGTAGGATGCTGAGGTTTCAAACAGACTGGTTCAGCCTGAGATGGTAGCCATGGAGGGAGATGGAGTCATTGACAAAGGTGCAGAGTTAGTGGCAGAGCTGAAAACAATGACTTCTGTGTCCCCAGTGTTGAGCTGGAGAAAATTGCAACTCATCAAGACTGTGGCCGCGACTTTTCCTATCGATGCGGCTTGGAGGCGGGACAGCTGCCTTCCAGGTTCCAGTCCCGCCCCCAACGACATCCGACACAATTGGCCATGTTAAGCCCGCCCTGCGGGCTTGCCGGCCAATTAAGAGGAAGCCGATGTCAGATGATTTCAGTTGATGACACGTCATCTGCTGGTTTTCTTAAAGGGGCCACGCACATTTTTTTTGACAGCTGATTTTTCAGTGTTTGACAGCATTGAGGTGCTGCAAACACTGACAAACACTGTACAAAGTTGAGCCCTTACACCCAGACTCTCCAGTGACTCCCTCCTTAGGCTAGAACAGATGGCAGCTGCAGGTGAGGTTACAGAAGCGATCTGTCACTGGTGAGATAGGTTCTCCCAATGAGGTGGGACTACACATACAATCCAAAACTTGTCACCGACAGAAAAGTCTAATTGCATTAAAAATGATTTTCCCAACATTTTCTCACCTCTGAAACTCGCCAGTGTACCATTGGATCCTTCACACCACTTCTGCAGCTGTCATCAATGCAGAAACATTACAGGAGACCCGCAGCACACCACACTTACCTGGCATGGTGTCTGGACATCGGGAAGCCCGCAGTAGACCTGTCAAAATTGCAAAAAGCCTCTTAACTGCCTGTTAACAACCTGTTAATAAGCAGTTAAGTGCCTATAATCCTCTTCCCACCGATAGGTGTCGGGTCCATACGCAAATCGGGGACCCGACACCTGGGAAGATTGTTTGGAGGAGGGTTGACAGCGGGTTTCTGACCCGCTGTCAATCTTTGCAATTTTGCCAGCGGTCCCACCTCCAAACCTGCCCCCTGAGCGCCGGCAAAATTCCCCCCTGTATATCAGACAACATTCTGACAACAAGAGGCACGGGAGTGGTTGAGAATGGTGGTGAAGAGGTGGAGCTGGATATCATCAGGATTTATGTGCGCCCTATATTGAACAAACAGAAACCCTACAGGTAGCTTAATTTGGAGACTGTAGTTGGGATGAAAGAAAATAAATCCAAAATTAATATTTTTGTTCCATGTAGTTCTACTGTGGTCAGTTATAGAATCATAGAATCATAGGGGGAAAATTCAGTTGATTTGCACCTCCCGTTAGCGCCCTAAGAGGACCTTAACGAACGGGGCGCAAAGCAACTAGTGCCCGGGCATGGCGCTGCTAACGCCTTCCGTGAAATTCAGCGGGAGGTTACCAGCGGCGGTAACAGTTAGCGCCCCGCAGCGTTGCACCTCCGGCGATGATGTCATTGCCGTACGCAGCACCCCGCTCGCGCCCCGGCCGCAATCTTCGGTATCGCCCCCTGACTTATCGCTGGACGCTATGTTCGACAGGGTCAGGGGGGCCTACCTGCGGACGGGGCGGCACAAATTAAAGGGGAGGTGCCAGGTGGCCATTTTTGTTGCTGGCCACCTGCCAGCACCTGCCCCCGTTGCCGTCCCCGGCCTTCTGTAAAGCCGCCCCGCGGGGTGCCAGCTGCGTTCTGTGAGCCCGGCACTCCTCCTGAGTGCTGGGCTCTTTTGCCGGCACTCCGATCCCTGGTGGCCCAGCTGGGCCCCTGGTCATGCTGCACAAGGCCCCTCCCTCTTAATAAGGGGAGGGTGGCCTGCAGTAGCGCAGGCGCGACGTGCCGTAGCGCATGGCGCTGAAGCACGTAGCGCCGCGATATTCACTGGTACAAGCGCCCCGCCTCCCTCTTGGGGTGCTACCAGTGAATTTCGGGCGCGGGGGCGCTAACTTTTTTGGGGTGCCACCCAATTTTGCCCCCCTAGAATAGTACAGCACAGAAAGAGGCCATTCGGCCCATCGAGTCTGCGCCGGCTCTTTCGAAGAGCAATCCAGTTAGTCCCACTCGCCCGCTCTTTCCCCATATCCCTGCAATTTTTCCTCCAAGTATTTAACCAATTGCCTTTTGAAAGCTACTATTGAATCTTATTCCACCACCCTATCAGGCAGCGCATTCCAAATCCTAACCACTCGTTGTGTAAAAAAGTTTTTCCTCATGCCACCTCTGGTTCTTTTGCCCATCACCATAACTCTGTGCCCTCTGGTTATCGACCCTTCAGCCATTGGAAAAAGTTTCTCTTTATTTACTCTATCTAAACCCTTCATGATTTTAAACACCTCTATCAAATCTCCTCTTAGCCTTCTCTGCTCTAAGGAGAACAACCCCAGCTTCTCCAGTCTATCCAAGTACCTGTAATCCCTCATCCCTGGAAACATTCTAGTAAATCTCTTCTGTACCCTTTTCAAAGCCTTCAGGTCCTTCCTAAGGTGTTTTGCCCAGAATTGAACACAATAGTCCAACTGTTAGCAAAAAATAAAAATCAATACTTGCTGCAGATTACCAAAGTATGGTAACAGACAGCTCATAACAGCAGAATACGCCAGCTTCTTTGTTTTATACATTAGAATTAGATTTTTTTGATCAATGATAAATTTGTTCAGTTAACTTACCTCCAGTGGGAGGCACTACAGGGATTTGATTTCACACATGACAACACACGTCACATCTTTCAATGTCTGTTGAATTTTTCAACTGCCACACTTTTGTTCAATAATTAATTTTATAAATTGTTAACTATGTAGCACAAACTGATCTTACATTTGAATATAGCAGCTTTCAAACAGAATAAATATTTTCCATGTATGTTCTTGCTGGCAAAGCAACATTTTCTCTCTGTGCCCCCACCTTCTCAGTGGGAACGTCATATTGACCATTCTTCATATGTAAACCTAGGGTACGAGTGTCAGCCTGCAATTCAACTGTGGTCAGCATCACCACCAAGCCTACTCCTGCCCTCATATCACGTTCAATACATTTACACTTTCCAGCAGCGGTTACCGGATAACAAACAGTTGCGGAAGTCCTGCATGATTTTTCACCTTACCTAGCCTAAGGGCACTGAGATCAGCATACTCAGAGCAGCCCGGGGATCAAGATGTGCATTTTCTTGATCTGCGCTGCTCAGTTTCACACTAGGCAGAACCTTCACCAAATGAGCTATCGGGAAGGTGAAACGATGCATTAAAATTAATTGCACAATCAAAACATAAGGACAAAGCTGATGTAATATCATTTGATCTGTCACACATAAATTCTCAATGATGGACTGGACTTTGAAGCTTTGAAGCTTTGTATGATCTAACAAGGGCATGTTTGAAACACACAGGCCCCGATATTGGCCCGAAAATTAGACCTAATACGCAAGAGTACGCACTGTGTACTCTCGCGTATTAGGTCCCGAATTGCCGGTTTCCTGCATGCACTGCGCATGCGTGGGAAACCGGCACTTCGTGTATTGCAAAGGGGGCGGTTCCTAAGTGAACCGCGTGCACACTACAGGCTGCGCGCACGCAGTGCACTTAGTTTTTTTTCAGGTTTGAACGCGCAGGTAAGTGGTGAAGATTTTACACATAAAGAAAGCAGGCGTAGGACCCCCTTTTAACAAGGTAAGTAGTTAATTAAGTGTTATTTTAAATTTTTTTCAACAGGTTTATCTTTTTTAGAGACTTTAAAGAAAGGTAAGTTTATTTTTATAACTTTTAAAAAGATTTAAATTTTTTCAAAAATTAAATTTTTTGTTTAAAGTGGTTAATTTATTTAACTATACTTATTTTATTAAAGTGATGGCTTTTTTTAAATTTAACTGAGGTTTAGCTGTTCTTTTGGGGGCTTGTAGTATTCATAGCTTTGACAGCCCTTGCTGTCAAAACTATGAATGAAAGATGGTGTGCTGCCATTGGCTCTAACTGAATCACGTGATCCCAGAGCTCGCACGAACTAATTGCGCCTCTGGGACACGCAAGCACTGCACGGTTGCAACAGGGAGAGGCCCTGAAACTGAAGTTCGTGTGGGCCCGAAACAAAAAGGTAGGCGCAGAGTGCGATATCGCGGGGAATCCTTACCCCCGCGGGAACCATCGATGTTTAATTTCTGGGCCATTAATCTGAAGGTGGCTTCCAGCGGGGGCGGTGGGGACGGAGGGGGAGTGAAATTGTGTAGGCGAAACCCAGAAATCAACTCAGCGAGTCGGAATCTGCGATTACAACTGAATAGAACCAATTAATTTTCACTTCCGGGTTTCACATCTCCAAGCTGCGCAGCGGGTGTGATGCGCTCGTGCATGACGCGATCTCAGCTGTATTTAAAGGGACAGTGCACAAATTGGAAATTGGAGGTGTTCAGGATGGATAGTGGACATAGGACAAGGGCAGCACCCAGATTCACTGACACATCGCTGGAATTAGTGCTGGGTGCAGTCAGGAGCAGGAGGGACATACTTTTCCCCAGCAATAGGAGGAAGAAACCTGTGGCTCTCATCAGGAAGGCGTGGTTGGAGGCAGCTGAGCAGCAGCAGCATTGTGTCCAGGTCTTAGAGGCAGTACAGGAAGCGGTTTAATGGCTTAACCAGATCAGGAAAAGTGAGTACATTTGCTGATTCAACTACATCCTGTACTTTAAGCCCCTCCCCCTTTCACTCTGTCTTGCTAAGCGTTCAGAGGACCTTCTGAGGGTGTACTGTCACAGAACGTACAGCCATGCACCAGCACAGATACTCGCACTTCGGTGGGTCCACTTAGACAGTTAGTTGGGTTTTCACCTGGTGATTCACAACTCACAAGTGAGCACGAGCAGACACTGGCGGCAGGGACAGCGGTTGAGACCCCACATCGGTGGCGTAATCCTCTCCAAACTCTGCTCAGCTGGACACAGATGCTGAACCCCGGGGGGCTATCATTGAGAAGGAGAATGCTAGAGGTGCATTGGCAACATAGCCAGGTACTGACAGATGTGCTATGTGCACACTCCATAATAGCGGAGAGGATGGAGGAGTTCAACCCGATCGCTAGTGGATTGGTGGCACAGGGAATTGTGAGAATGACTGCCATGGAGAGAGTGGCCACCTCCACGGAGCTTCAAGCATGGCTCACAAATGAGTCCATGCAGGCCA
Source organism: Squalus acanthias (assembly GCA_030390025.1). Lineage (NCBI taxonomy): Eukaryota > Metazoa > Chordata > Chondrichthyes > Squaliformes > Squalidae > Squalus > Squalus acanthias. The sequence continues at coordinate 62,296,287 of CM059429.1, forward strand.
TGACCACAGCCGTGTAGACTTTGAATGCCAAATCGTCTGCTGCCTTAAACAGGATGACAGATACCGTATCCATGGCCTTGCAATGCATCACTGAGCTCCACCAAGCTGGTCTGCAGCAGAGTGGTAGAAGTGATGTGGCACTGGCCCAGGAGAGGGATGATGGTGAAAGCGGACATGGAAGCAGAAACTCCACTCAAAGTGCTCCCACTTCTCACCCATTGCCCCATCCTCAGCCAGTACCCGACATGCTGCCTCCTCTCCCGATGGCCGAGGCTGCCCCTGCACAGGTGCAGGTGGAGCCGTCTCTGGTGAGGCCCTCAGGGGCTCCAAAACTCAGAGGGCGTAGGCCAAAAGAATCTCAGCAGCCAGGCCAGAGTTCTGAGCAGCCTGCCTCAACCTCTGCTGAAGCCACATGGGATGCACCACGTAAAAGCAATAGGAAGCGTAAGTTAAAGAAATTATAATTCACCAAGTGTATGCATATGGGTGTTCAACAAAATGTTATGTTGTTAAGTTTCCTTTTTTTTATATTGCCGCATAAAATTTATTGATTTGCACCACTTCCATGTCTTGCTCATTATTGCATTCCGAGGGCCAACTTACCCTTTCACTCGTTTCATGATGAATGATAGTGTGTTAACACTAGGTGAACCTTCACGATATTCGGGTATCCCTGGCATTCCAGGCAACAATGTACATGCTGGTCTGGCGATGGGTGCCTCATCTTGATCCTTCTCCTCCTCCTTTTCTATGTTCTCCTCATCTTCCCTTTCATCCTCCTCCACCTGCAATCCTCTTTGCTGCGCGATGTTGTGCAGAATGCAGCACACCACTATCATTCTGAAAACCCTCGCTGGTGAGTACTGAAGGGCACCTCCAGCCCTATCTAGGCACCTGAAGCACATCTTCAACATTCCGATGGCTTGCTCTATGACACACCTGGTGGTCATGTGGCTCTCGTTGTAGGCTTCCTGCGCCTCATTGGTGGGGTTCCTCACAGGTGTCATGAACCAAGTTTAAAGGGGGTATCCTTGTCTCCTAAGAGCCAACCATTAAGTTCTGCTTCCTGGAATGAAAAGATCTGGAATGTTGGACTGCTGCGGTATGAATGCATCATGGCAGCTCCCAGGGAACCTGGCACAGACCTGCATGAACATCTTCTTGTGGTTGCACACCACCTGCGCATTGATGGATGAATATCCCTTGTGGTTTCTAAAAACTCCTGGTTACTGTGCTGGTGCTCAGATTGCCACATGTGTGCAGTCGATGACACCCTGTACCTGTGGAAATCCAACCAGAGAGGCGAATCCGAGTGCCCATTCATTCTGACAATTGTCATCACAGGGGAAGTTTACACAACTCCCAGCCCTGGCAAATAATCTATCCATCACCTGCCTTATGCATTTATGTACAGCGGACTGTGAGACCCTCAAGATGTCTCCAGTAGAACCCTGGAAGAAACCAGAGGCAAAAAAATTGATGGCGGTGATGACTTTCAAAGCAATTGGTAATGTGTGGCCACCAGGTCCAGTAGGGAACAGATCTTCTTCTTGGAGGCTGCAGATGTCTGCCACCTCCTAACGTGAAAACCTCAGCCTGCAGAAGCACTGCTCTTCTGAGAGGTCAAGGAAGCTGTGCCTCTGTAAATCCTGTGATGAAGTTAGTGCTTCCTGTGACCTTAGCCCCTCTCCTGTGGACCTCCCTCCTGTGATCCCTCCTGTGCACGTGCTGATCCCATCACAGCAAATCATCACTGCCAGGGATGGTGATGCTCTTCCTCTTCTGACGTGCTGACAAACACATCCAACGCACCTGCCATCCTGATCTTGTCAGTTTAAAAGTCTCCAAAGTGTAGAAAAAGCTGTATTAACACAAGAACTCTCTGGCAAATGTTTGCCAAATGGAACTGAGACACCAGCTGTAATAAGTGAGGTTTTATTCAGATGGGGCAATCACAAGTTTAAATATCCACCTGAACTGCGGCTCAATTTCACCCCCATTTCACTGGTCAGTTTTCCGAGACCCGGGAAACCCATGCTGGACAGTTGAAATTTAAAGCTAAGTTAAATTCAATTGAAAATTAGACTCGCTCTTGTTGGAGATGGTCATTGCCGGGCACTTGTGTAGTGAGAATGTTATTTACATGTAACAGCCTGAGCCTGGATGTTGTCCAAGTCTTGCTGCAATCTGTGTCTTACCACATGTCATGTCATGTCTCAAACTACTTGTATACTGTAAAAGGCAGGTTTATTCTGCATCAAACCCAAGTTGCCATTGTTTGATGACATACCAAAAGTACAACATGTTCATTGGCACTGGCATTCTTCAGCTTGAAGATGGGTATAATTCAGCATAATGTTTTTTTCTTTTTACTCTGTAATTGGCATCTAGTTTTCCTCCGGCACCAATTTCAACATAGAGTCATACAGTTATACAGCACAGAAAGAGGCCCTTCGGCCCATCGTGTCCGCGCCGGCCATCAAGCCCTGTCTATTCTAATCCCATTTTCCAGCACTTGGTCCGTAGCCTTGTATGCTATGGCGTTTCAAGTGCTCATCTGAATGCTTCTTGAATGTTGTGAGGGTCCCTGCCTCTACCACCCTTTCAGGCAGTGAGTTCCAGATTCCAACCACCCTCTGGGTGAAAAAGTTTTTCCTCAAATCCCCTCTAAACCTCCTGCCCCTTACCTTGAAACTATGCCCCCTGGTTACTGACCCCTCTACTAAGGGGAAAAGTTCCTTTCTATCTACCCTATCTATGCCACTCATAATTTTGTACACCTCAATCAGGTCCCCCCTCAGCCTTCTCTGCTCTAAGGAAAACAACCCCAGCCTGTCCAGTCTCTCTTCATAGCTGAAGCGCTCCAGCCCAGGTAACATCCTGGTGAATCTCCTCTGAATCCTCTCTAATGCAAGCACATCCCTCCTATAGTGTGGCGACCAGAACTGCGCACAGTATTCCAGCTGTGGCCTAACTAGCGTTTTGTACAGCTCCATCATAACCTCCCTGCTCTTATATTCTATGCCTTGGCTAATGAAGGCAAGTATCCCATATGCCTTCTCAACCACCTTATCTACCTGTCCTGCTGCCTTCAGGGATCTATGTACATGCACACCAAGGTCCCTCTGATCCTCTGTCCTTCCTAGGGTCCTACCATTCATTGTGTATTCCCTTGCCTTGTTAGTCCTCCCAAAATGCATCACCTCACACTTTTCAGGGTTAAATTCCATTTGCCACTGTTCTGCCCATCTGACCAACTCGTCTATATCGTCCTGTAGCCTGAGGCTTCCCTCCTCGCTATTTACCACTCCATCAATTTTCGTGTCATCTGCGAACTTACTGATCATACCTCCCACATTCATATCTAAATCATTAATGTACACTACAAACAGCAAAGGACCCAACATGGCCACAAGACTTGAACAATAGCTCCACCTCTTCACGGACACATTTTTAACCTCCTCCAGCCCATAAACCCTCCGAGATCTCTGCTTCCTACAATTCTGGCCTTTTGTGGATCCCCGATTTCCTTTGCTCCATCATTGGTGGCCGTGCCTTTAGCTGCCTAGGGCCTAAGCTCTGGAATTCCCTCCCTAAACCTCTCCACCTCTCTCTCCTCCTTTAAGTCGCTTCTTAAAACCAACCTCTTTGACCAAGCTTTTGGTCACCCGTCCGAAAATCTCTTTATGTGGCTCAGTGTCATATTTTGTCTGATAACACTCCTGCGACGTGCCTTGGGACATTTTACTATTTTAAAGGTACTTATAAATGCAAATTGTTGCTGTTGCTGCTGCATATGACTCTATTTCTGTGCTATGTTCTTGATTCTTAATGCCCTCGAAATTGGCCTAGCAAGTCACTCAGTGGTAAAAACAGCTGGGTTCCCAGCTTTTCAGGGTAACCAAGGATTGACAATAAAGACGTCTTTTGTCACAGGCCATAAACAAATTTTTAAAATAATTCTGGTTACAAAGGCATGCCAATAATGTATTTAAATAAGGGGATAAATTTACATTCAGCAGCAGTAATCTCTGCAACATGCTGCCAGGTACTCTACATGTTAATCTCTGCAATCTCAGGTAATGTATATGTTAAATCTCACAGTCTCCAGGTCATCTTTGATTTTGTTAGCAACAAATTAAAAGGAGAAAAATAGATTTATTCCAGCAACTGTAAAGATTAGAAAGAAATATTGAGTTTGTGAGATGTTACACTAAATAAGTCACCAATATGAAGTGCTGATGAATCAACTTCTGAAGAAAAAGTTATTACTCGTAACATCATATTTTGAACAACAAGTTACATAGATTTATCTGAAACTATTAGCTGTACAGTATAGCTCATAGCAGCTATATGGAAGATTTGGAAAACACAATCTATTCCTTACGGGTCTAGCTGAGTTAGAGGAGTCCTGCTGATCGGATCCAGCAGTAAATGCTAATCATTGCATGTTCAGTGGTATTTAGATCTATGAATTATTTATTCAGATCTCTCACAAATATGTAGCCTTAACATTAATGAATTAATGCTCATGTTAAAATGGCAGACTACATAATTTAATACAAATATGTTAAAAGTTGTATGCTAATTTTTCACCGTGTAATGCAAAAGTTGGAGAATTAAAAAACAAGTCAGCATCTTATTTTTTTACAACCAATACTGCAAATGACATCTAATCTTCTGCTAGCTAGCTAGGCCTTCTATGATTTTATCTCCTGAGTCTGATTTGAGGGACTCCAAGAAAAATGTTCTTGTAAATTCACGTGGCATTGATTACTTTGCATCTTCTTCAATAGGAATGTGCTTAGTATTATGCAGTGTCTTCAGCTGGAGTACATTTTGTTGAATGACCTTGACATCAAGGCAGCATTTGACCGAGTGTGGCATCAAGGAGCCCGAGTAACATTGAAGTCAATGGGAATCAGGAGAAAAACGCTCCATTGGCTGGAGTCATATCTAGCACAAAGGAAGATGGTTGTGGTTGTTGGAAGTCAATCAGCTCAGCCCCAGGACATCGCTGCAGGAGTTCCTCAGGCCAGTGTCCTAGGCCCAACCATCTTCAGCTGCTTCATCAATGACCTCCATCATAAGGTCAGAGGTGGGGATGTTTGTTGATGATTGCACAGTGTTCAGTTCCATTCGCAATTCCTCAGATAATGAAGCAGTCCATGCCCGCGTGCAGCAAGACCTGGATGACATTCAGGCTTGGGCTGATAAGTGGCAGGTAACATTCACGCCACACAAGTGCCAGGCAATGACTATCTCCTACAAGAGAGCATCTAACCACCTCCCCTTGACATTCAACGGCATTACCATCGCCGAATCCCCCAACATCAACATATTGGGGCGGGGAGGGGGGGGTTCAGTATTGACCAGAAACTTAACTGGACCAGCCACATAAATAGTGTGGCTACAAGAGCAGGTCAGAGGCTGGATATTCTGCGATGAGTGTCTCACCTCCTGACTCCCCAAAGCCTTTCCACCATCTGCAAGGCACAAGTAAGGAGTGTGATGGAATACTCTCCTCTTGCCTGGATGAGTGCAGCTCCAACAACACTCAAGAAGCGCGACACCATCTAGGACAAAGCAGTCCACTTGATTGGCACCCCATCTACCACCTTAAACATTCACTCCCTTCACCACCGGTGCACCGTGGCTGCAGTATGTACCATCTACAAAATGCACTGCCGCAACTCGCCAAGGCTTCTTCGACAGCAGCTCCCAAACCCACGATCTCTACCACCTAGCAGGACAAAGGCAGCAGGTACATGGGAGCACCATCACCTCCAAGTTCCCCTCAAAGTCACACACCATCCTGACTTGGAAATATATCGCTGTTCCTTCATAGTCGCTGGGTCAAAATCCTGGAACTCCCTCCCTAACAGCACTGTGTGAGTACCTTCACCACGTGGAATGCAGCGATTCAAGAAGGCGGCTCACCACCACCTTCTCAAGGGCAATTAGGGATGGGCAATAAATGCTGACTTTGCCAGTGATGCCCACATCCTAGGAATGAATCAAAAGAAGCATGCATGTAGTCCTGTGTTGTAGCTTCACCAGGTTGGCACTTCATTTTTAGGTTCACATGGTGCTGCTCTGGCATGCTCTTCTACACTCCTCATTGAACCAGGGTTGGTTCCCTGGCTTGATAGTAATGGTAGACTGAGGGATATGCCGGGCCATGAGGTTACAGATTGTGTTAGAATACGATTCTGCTGCTGCTAATGGCCCACAGCGCCTCATGGTTGCCCAGTTTTGAGCTGCTAGTTCTTGAGCCATGTCAGCTTGCTCAAGTGGTTTAATTCCACTTGATGAAATTCAATTTTTGTTTCCAGAGATGACTGAGCAGAACAGTGCATTTTCAACTGCATTAAGAACATCCTAAACAAGCCGACCATCTGGCTTCCAGCTACTATTCTATACAAAGATCGATTAAGGCATACATTTGCAATAGTTTTTAGAAACTTTAAAGCCTAGAAATTACTGGTCGCAAAAATTGTACATGTTTACCAGTACACATTTTACGTGTTCATATTACATTGCTCTCTGGTTATTATTAAGCAACCTCCTTTCTCCTCTGGTTCACAACAACACGTTTCGAGTAAGCACGAGACTTCGTAGTGAAGTATACGGAACAGACTTTATTGATACACAGTAAAGGTGATCAGCCTTTAACTGCATACAGTGAGTGGATATTCGGTTTCTGTATCTTTCGAGTACACTCTGACAAACTGTTGAAAGCCATGCTCCTTTATACACCATATTTTGACTACAACAAAGGAAAATGTCAAAATGATGTATCTATTTCCCAAATCCTCTGAAAACAGATTATCTATGGAAACAGTTTGCAATTGTTTACCTCAGAACCATTTCCCTTAAACGAGACTTCCTGATGTAACATTTTCTAGCATCTTTAGCCAATTGTTACCTGTATCTAATGGATACCTACTTCCCATGTTTATTACTGTAAAACTAAACATTAACCATTCATATGGGTGATGTCATCACGAACACTTATTCCCTTACTCAAGCACTTTACATTTCAGAAAACAAGCAATGCCTTCTCTTCAGACACTTCAATGTCATCCTGCTCATATCGGAAAGCCTGACAATGCATTCCTTTTACGACACTTCCAGGAAAACCTGTTGCTTTAAGATACAAAGTAGTTTGACTGTTAAACTTTTAACTTTCACGATGTCCAACAGTTATTGCTGTTTGTGGGAGCTTGCTGTGTGCAACTAGGCTGCTGTGTTTCCTACATTACAACAGTGACTACATTCAAAAGTACTTCATTGGTTGTTTTGGGATGTCCTGAGGTTGTAAAAGACGCTTTATAAATGCAAGTCTTTCTTTTCTTTTTCTTCACTATTTGAACAGAGGCATTACTCCATGTATAATGAATAGGTAAAGGTTTCTACTAGCTTAGCATGCAGAGGAATGTCATTTACACAATCATAATAGCAATACAGCATATAGCAATATCACAAACAGTCATTTCTAGGCTAAAGTAATGTGCTTTAAAATTATTTCTCACTAATTTAAATATATGTTCTTAGCCCTGCTTTCCTGGCTTAATTTGAAATATATTTTCAGGGTTACCTTGCCTATACCATACAACATTTCACTTACTTCCTTAACTACCTCTTCACCCCTCACCCCCACCCCCACAACCTCCTTCTTTCTAAACTGTTGAGATTACACTTATCCAGCCAACCAGCACACTTTTCAGCATGAGTTACTAGACAGTGAACATTCTGGTCTGTATTCATCAGTTGCTCGCTCCCTTTACCGTCTGAACCATCAGAGGACTTAAGGAGGCTTATATTCATATCTATATACTTTAGTTGCAACTATGTCCATAACAGCAGTGTAAATTGCAAAATCAGATGCTTCTGCCACCATACAGGTCCTTAGATAGCATCATTGTGGTTACTCCCTACACTACCGTTCAACCTGAAGGCCAACCCACCAGTTCCTGCACAAATATCTTTACTCATGTGAAGGTTAGTAACCCATCCCTACCCTGAGCCCATCTCTACTACAAAGAAGGGTGTAAATTGTATTAAAAGGCTTGATTCTGGTTTGCTAATCAGGAGTTGTAGAACTTTAGTTGCTGTCAAAGTTAGGCATCTGCAAATTCTACACCTATTCAACTGCAATTTGAATCCGTCCCCCACACCAAAAAAGGTGATTTGGTTTGATAGGAGATTAAAATATAAAAGTGCCTTTTCCAAGCCTTTGCTGATGCAATCAATTACTCATCATTCCACTCGGACTAACAAATCATTGACAGGTTTACAGCAAACTCCAGCTTAATGTTATATCGGTTTAGTATTGCCCCGGAACTATTTATGTTCTTCAGCTAAATGTCTTCCCCCTACATTTTGTCTCAATAGGTGAGGGTAAGCAATTCCACGGGACGTGCAAGGGAGCACAAGGTACTGCTCATGGTGACTTCCATGGTGATCTGCTTCCTGCTCTGCTGGTTACCTTATGGAATTGTAGCACTCATGGCAACATTTGGACGTCCTGGCCTGGTCACGCCAACTGCCAGTATTATCCCATCGGTCCTTGCAAAGAGCAGTACCGTCTACAACCCCATTATCTATGTATTTATGAACAAACAGGTAAGATGTGCTTTTACAGTTGGCACTTCTGTAATTCGGGTCAGGGGAGAAGTCACATGTGCACCAGCATTTAAATTGCCAAAAGAATGGTCCTACACCTCTACTGTAAATACTTGTAATATCCTTTTTTGTTGTGGGAAACGGATTCAAATTGCATTGGAATAGGTGTAGAATCTGAAGATGCCTAACTTTGACAGCAACTAAATCATAGCATCATAGAATCATAGAAGATCTACAACTCCTGATTAACAAACCAGAATCAAGCCTTTTAATACATACATGCCATTGTTACCTTTAGACTTGACTATTCCAATGCACTCCTGGCTGGCCTCCCATTTTCCACCCTCCGTAAACTTAAGGTCATCCAAAACTCTGCTGCCCGTATCCTGACTCGCACCAAGTCCTGTTCACCCATCTCCCCTGTGCTTGCTGACTTACATTGGCTCCCGGTTAAGCAACCCCTCGATTTTAAAACCTTCATCCTTGTTTTCAAATTCCTCCATGGCCTTGCCCCTCTCTATTTCTGTAACCTCCTCCAGCCCTCCGAGATATCTGTACTCCTCCAATTCTGGCCTCTTGCTCATCCCCGATTTTAATCACTCCACCATTGGTGGCTGTGCCTTCTGTTGCCTGGGCCCCAAGCTCTGGAATTCCCTTTGTAACCTCTCCACCTCCCAACATCTCTTTCCTCCTTTAAGACGCACCTTAAAACCTACCTCTTTGACCAAGCTTTTGAACATCTGCCCTAATATCTCCTTATGTGGCTCAGTGTCAAATTTTGTTTGATGACGCTCCTGTGAAGCGCCTTGGGACGTTTTACTACGTTAACAATGCTATATAAATGCAAGTTGTTGTTGTAATGCTTTGTAATACTGTCAGGATAAGGGATTTAGTCTTAGCAGTGCAAATGCAGACAATCAGCATATTGAGATTGCTCCACCGTAACAGCAACTACAGAAGTGCCAAGTGTAACAGTGTCTTTCTTGCTAAAGCTCTTTTTAATTACCAATGCTGTGCTAATGACTGAAAATTCATGGAATAGTATGGAACTGATAATTTCAGTGCTTTACTTATGGTTGAAGCTGCACTATTCCTATGCTAAAGAGCTTGGGAGCTATTCAAATACTTTATTACTTTAGAGATTTAGGTGTGCAAGAGAGCAGTTTAATATAAAATGTAAACATAAATAAAACAAATCAGTGCCAATTAAAAAGTACTGTGCCAATTAACCAAGTACTGCACCAACTATCAAATTACTATCTAGGGTAAATCTATGTAATGTTCTACATGGTAGGAAATAGATTCCTGATTTCACACCAAGGACCCAGTCATCTGAGGTCAGTTGCTGGCATGTTTACAGAATGGCTCCAAAGAGGATTGCAGACTGAGATCTGAAACTGGCAGTGATGCTCATTGGGAAGGGTCCAAGTTGAAAAAAGTCAGTACTAACTGAGCACTATGTGCTCTCTCCATCACTTACACTTTTACTGCCTGTAACATCTAGTATATTGGTAATAGGAACATAGGAACAGCAGTAGGCCATTCAGCCCCTCAAGCCTATTCCGTCATTCAATTAGATCGTGGCTGATCTGTATCTTAACTCCATCTACCTGCCTTGGTTCCACAACCTTTAAAAACCCTCGCCTAACAAAAATCTCTCAATCTCAGTTTTGAAATTTACAACTGACCCCCCCAGCCGTAACAGCCTTTTGGGGGAGAGAGTTCCAGATTTGCACGACCCTTCGTGTGATGAATTGTTTCCTGACTTCACCCCGAACGGCCTCGCTCTAATTTTAATGTTATGCCCCCTTGTTCTGGACTCCCCCACGAGAGGAAATTGTTTCTCTCTATTTACCCTATCAACTCCTTTAATCATCTTAAGCACCTCAATTAGATCACCCTTAATCTCTAAACTCAAGGGAAAACAAGCCTAGTCAATGCAACCTGTCCTCTTAATTGAACCCTTTTAACCCAAGTATCATTCTGGTTAATCTGCACTGCATCCCCTCCAAGGCCAATATATCCTTCCTGAGATCTGGTTCCCAGAACTGAACGCAGTATTCTAAATGAGGTCTAACCAGAGCTCCGTACAACTGTAACATAACTTCCACCCCTTTGTATTCCAGCCCCCTTGAGATAAAGGCCAGCATTCCATTTGCCTTTTTAATTATTTTTTGTACCTGTCCATAAGCTTTTAGTGATTTCTGTACTTGGACCCCTAAATCTCTTTGTTCCTCCACAGTTCCTAGCTTCCTACCATTTAGAAAATACACTGATGTATCTTTCTTGGGTCCAGAGTGGATGACCTCACACTTCCCCACATTGAACTCCACCTGCCACCGTTTTGCCCACTCATTTAATCTATCAATGTTCCTTTGCAACTTTCTGCTCCCATCTACACTATTTACTGTGCCACCTAACTTAGTGTCATCAGCAAACTTAGATATATGGGTCTCTATTTATTCATTTAAGTAATTTATTAATATAGTGAAAAGCTGAGGCCCAGTACAGATCTCAGGGGGACACCACTAGTCATGTCCTGCCAATTGGAGTACATACCCAATATCCCTACTCTCTGTCTCCTACCTCCTAACCAATTCTATGCACTCTCACTTTTGTTAACAATCTCTTATGTAGAACCTTAGCGATTGCCTTCTGGAAGTCTATTTAGATAACATCCATAGTCACTCACTTATCTACCGTGGTAATTACATCTTCAAAAAATCCAACTAGTTTTGTTAGACATGATTACTCTTTACAAATCCATGCTAGATAGAATTACATAGCATATACAGCACAGAAACAGGCCATTCATCCCAACCAGTCCATGCCGGCATTTATGCTTCACTTGAGCCTCCTCCCATCTTTCCTTATCTAACTCTCATCAACATAACCCTCTATTCCCTTCTCCCTCATATGCATTTCTAGATTCCTCTTAAATGCATCTATACTATTCGCATCAACCACTCTCTGTGGTAGCGAGTTCCACATTCTCACCACTCTCTGGGTAAAGAAATTCCTTCTGAATTCCCTATTTGATTTCTTGGTGACTATCTTATACTGATGGCCACTAGTTTTGCTCTTCCCCACAAGTGGAAACATTGGCCCAGAAATTGATCTCGCTCTGTTCCCGCGGGGGTAAGGCTTCCCCGCGATCTCTCACTCCGCCTGTGCTTTTTCAGATCCAGCTCGCACGAACTTGATGTTCCAGACATCAGCTGGGCAGTGCTTGCGTATCCCACCGGCGTAGTGAATTCGTGCGAGCTGTGGGATCACGTGACTCAGTTAGAGCCAATGGCAGCACACCATCTTCCATTCATAAGTTTCACATACGTGCTGTGAAATCTATGAATCTTACACCCCCCAAAATAACAGCTAAACCTCAATTAAATTTAAAAAAAAACCATCACATTAATAAAATAAGTATAGTTAAATAAATTAACCATTTTAAATAAAAAATTAAATTTTTGAAAAAATTTAAAATCTTTTAAAAAGTTATAAAAATAAACTTACCTGTCTTTAAAGTCTCTAAAAAAGATATACCTGTTAAAAAAAAATCAAAAAAATACTTAATTCACTACTTACCTTGTTAAAAGTGGGTCTTACTCCTCCTTTTTCCATTTCTAAAATCTTCCGTACTTACCTGCGCGTCCAAAGCACGAAGTGCACAGCGTGCGCGCAGCCTGTAGCGCGCACGCGATGCACCGAGGAACCGCCCCCTTTTCAAAAGACCAAGTGCCGGTTTTCAGCGCATGCGCAGGGCATGCAGAAAACCGGCAATTGGAGAGAGAATACGCGAGAGTACGCAGTGCGTACTCTCGCGTCGCGGGATGAATTTTTGGCCCATTCTCTCTCTGTCTACTCTATTAAAACCTTTAATAATTTTAAAGGCCTCTATTAGGTCACCCCACAGCCTCCAGCTGGTTCATCTGTTCCTGATAGGTATAACCTTGCATTGCTAGTACCATCCTGATAAATCTCTTTTTCACCCTCTCCAGTGCCTCTATATCCTTTTTATAATATGGCAACCAGAATTGTACACAGTACTCCAAGTGTGGTATACCAAGGTTCGATACAAGTTTAGCATAACTTCTCTACTTTTCAATTCTATCCCTTTAGAAATAAACCCTAGTAATTGGTTTGCTTTTTTATGGCCTTATTAACATGCTGGCTCGCTTTGATCATTTAATGTTTGTCCAAGTGCTCAGTCACTCTCCCTAATAACAGATTCTAGTTACTCTCCCATGACAAATTAATAGGCCTATAATTTCCTAGTTTATCTCTCCTACCCATCTTAACATTGCTTTAAGAATGCTTTTTCCTGACCCACAGTGCCCTCCACCGCTCCCCCTCCCCGCTCCTCCTCCTCCACCCGCCCCCCTCTGCACTGCCCCCCCACCCCGCCACCGTCCAAAACCACAGCTGGGCAAGAAGGGAAGTTTTAAAAATTGAATCCTTTTTCCTAGATTTTATTTCCTCTCTTCCTCCCATCCTAAAAACCTTTTCTTCCTTTTCACTAGTTGGGGTGTTCCTTACATCATCATTATCAACAGTAGAACAATACAATCTGCTTCAAGTATGTTAGAATGAAAGTAGGGGTGAAGGAATGAATTGCACCATTAAAACCGAGAGGTTGCATCTGAGGACATTAGTTACTAGTTTGATTCAGACTTGCTAAGTTTGTAACCATAAAACAGCAAGTATTATGTTGATTACAGACACTGAAGGTCAATAAGACAAGCAACCTTGATAATTTACACCAAGGGTTTTAAAAGAGTTAGGGCCAGTGATTGTGAATCCAGTGATTGTGAGCTGAGCGAGATCGGAGGCGGATAAAAGGAGGGCCCGAGAGCGGGAGAGCGGAGCTAAGCGAGATCGAAGGCGGATAAAAGGAGGGCCCGAGAGCGGGAGAGCGGAGCTAAGCGAGATCGAAGGCGGATAAAAGGAGGGCCCGAGAGCGGGAGAGCGGAGCTAAGCGAGATCGAAGGCGGATAAAAGGAGGGCCCGAGAGTGGGAGAGCGGAGCTAAGCGAGATCGGAGGCGGATAAAAGGAGGGCCCGAGAGTGGGAGAGCAGAGCTAAGCGCAGGCAGAAACTCAAAAGTGATGTCACAGGACAGCAGGTAGGGGATTGGTTGGTGAGTATTACCTTTATCTTTTTTCTCTTTAAGTTAAGGCAGTGGGTTAAATTGAGAAGTGTAGTTAGTAATCTAATAAATAGAGGCATGGCAGGGTAGCTCAGTCCTGTCGAATGCTCACCCTGTGCCATGTGGGAAGTCCAGGAAGCTTCTCGTGTCCTGGACAACCACATGTGCAGCCAGTGTTGTCAACTGGAGGAGCTCGAGCTCTGGGTTTCAGAGGTTGAGCAGCGACTGGCGTCACTGCTGTGCATCCGCGAGGCTGAGAGCTACGTGGATAGCACGTTTCAGGAGGTGGTTACCCCACAGCTTAAGAGTGTGCAGACAGAGAGTGAATGAGTGACCGCCAGTCAGACAAGGAGGACCAGGCAGGTAGTGCAGGAGTCCCCTGAGTGCATCTCGCTCTCTAACTTATATTCAATACTGCTGAGGGCGATGGTTCTTCTGGGAGTACAGCCAGAGCCAAGTCCACGGCACCACGGGTGGCTCAACTGTCCGGGGCAGGTGAGGAGGAAGGTTAGAAAAGCAATAGTGAGAGGGGATTCAGTAGTTAGGGGAACAGACAGGCGTTTCTGCAGCCGCAGACGTGACTCCAGGATGGTAGGTTGCCTCCCTGGTGTCAGGGTCAAGGATGTCACTGAGCATCTGCAGTACATTCTGAGGGGGGAGGGTGAACAGCCAGAGGTTGTGGTCCATATCAGTACCAATGACATAGGTACAAAGAGGGATGAGGTCCTGCAGGCAGATTTTAGGGAGCTAGGAAAAAGATTTATAAGCAGGACCTCAAAGGTAGTATTCTCCAGATTACCCCCGGTGCCATGCGCTAGTGAGAACAGAGATAGGAGGATAGAGCAGATGAATGCGTGGCTGGAGAGATGGTGCAGGAGGTAGAGCTTTAGATTCCTGAGCAATTGGGCCTGGTTCCGGGGGAGGCGGGACCTGTACAAGCCAGATGTGTTGCACCTCAACAGGACCAGGACCAATATCCTTGCGGGGGGGTTGCTAGTGCTGTTGGGGAGGGTTTAAACTAGCTTGGCAGGGTTGGGAACCTGAACATAGATTTAGAAGGGAGAGAAGCAAAGCTGGAAATGGAAGGAAGAAAATTAGTAAGTGAGTTTGGAAGGCAGAGGAAATAACAGCTAGAAAATAGACAACAAAGGAGTTTGGCAGTGTGTAATGGTATATACTTCAATGCAAGGAGTCTAGTGAATAAGGCAGATGAGCTCAGAGGGCACAGACAGACACATGGAAATGTGATATCATAGCTATTACTGAAATATGGCTTAGATTATGGCAGCTCAACATTCTTGGTTACAGGGTTTTCAGACAAGATAGAGAGGAGGATAAAAAAGGAGGGAGGGGGTCGCAATATTGGTTAAAGAAACAATTACAGCTGTGTGGAGACATAATGGGCTGGATTTTCCCAGCCCTGAGGAGGCAGGTTTGGAGACGTGACTACTGGGAAAATGGGAAAAATTGGGACCAGGGTCCCAAACTGGCTCCCAACCCAGCTCCCAACCCACCTCCGAACCATCTTCCCGGGAGGCAGGTCCCCGATTCACGCAGGGACCCGTTTCATAGCGGTGGGAAGGGGATTAGAGCCAATTAACTGCCTGTTAACAGGTAGTTAACAGGCAGTTAAGAGGCTTTTCCCCATTTTCAGCCTGCTAATGCTGGCTCCCAATGGCAGGAAACCCCGCCAGGGTCAGCGAGGTGAGCTATGGGTCTGCTGCAGTGTAAGTGTGCAAATGACAGCTGCAGAGGTAGTGTGATGGATGCAATGGTGCACAGGTAAGTATGACAGTTGAGAGAATGTAATGAGAAATATTTTTATTCTGTTTATATGTATCTGCAGGTGACAAGATTTGATGTTTCTGTGAAGCCTCATCTGATCGGGAGAATTGACAGATGGCTTCTGCAATCTCATATGCAGCTGCCATCTGTTTTCTCCTAAGGAGAGAGTCATTGGTGAGTCTGGGTGCAAGGGCTCACCTTTAGACAGTGATTGTCAGTGTTTGACAGCACCTCAATGCTGTCAAATACTGACAATTGATCTGTCAAAAAATGATGGTGCCTGTCACTTTAACAAAACCGGCAGATGAAGCGTCATGCACTGATATCATCTGACATCGGCTTTCCCTTAATTGGCCGGCAAGCCCGCAGGGTGGGCTGAATAAGGCCAATCAGGGGAAAATAGCGTCAAGTCGTCAGACGTTGCTGGGGGCGGGACTAGAATGCCGGAAACCAGCAGTCCCGCCCCCCAACGCGCCCCCTCAGGTAAGATCCCGGCCAATATGTTAGAAGGATCATGATATGAGGCCATATGGGTTGAACTGAAGAACAAAAAAGGGGCAGTCACACTGCTGGGAGTGTACTATAGACCCCCACACAGTTAGAGGGAGATAGAAGAGCAAACATGTCAGCAAATTTCTGAAAAGTGCAAAAACAATAGGGCATTAATAGTAGGGGATTACAACTACCCTAATATTAACTGGAATAGAATTAGTGTAAAAGGTATAGAGGGTGCAGAATTCTTAAAATGCATTCAGGAGAACATTTTTAGCCAGTACGTAGCAAGCCCAACAAGAGAGGGGGCAGTTCTGGACTTGGTTTTAGGGAATGAAGCTGGGCAGGTGGAAGGGGTATCAGTGGGAGAGAATTCTGGTGGTAGTGACCATAATTCAGTTAGATTTAGCGTAGTTATGGAAAAGGACTAAGGTAGATCAGGAGTAAAAGTTTTCAATTGGGGAAAGGCCAATTTTACTAAGCTGAGATATGATTTAGCAAAAGTGGACTGGAAACAGCTACTTGAAGGTAAATCAGTGTCTGAGCAGTGGGAGGCATTCAAGCCAGAGATAGTGAGGGTTCAGAGCAAATATGTTCCAACAAAGAAAAAGGATGGGACTCCCAAATCAAGAGCACCCTAGACATTAAGGAGCATACAGGATAGGATAAGGCAAAAAAGGAAAGCTTTTGTCAGATACCGAGAGCTCAATACTGCAGAAAGCCTAGAGGAGTATAGAAGGTGCAGGGGTGAAATTAAAAAGGAAATTAGGAAAGCAGAGAGCTTGGAGGGACTCCTCAGTGAAGCGTGGAGCTGCCTTGTCTCTGGAAGCACTCACTCATGGATGTGCTCTAGACCGCACTCCTCTCGGGTGTCATCACTCCTGTCGGTATTCAGCACTGAAAGCCAGTTTATGAGCACTACACTCCCAGAGGATTCCTGCACTACCTGCCTCTTCCTACCCTGCCGGCTGGGCACCCACTCACTATTCTCCTGAACTCTCTGTGACTGCGGGATGACCACCTCCTGGAATGTGCGCTCCAGGAAATTCTCAGCCTCCTGGATGCCCTGCAGTGACTCCAGCCGCTCCTCAAGCTCAGAAACCCGGAGCATGAGCTCAAGCAACTGGACGCACTTCCTGCACATGTGATTATCCAGGACACATGAAGCGTCCTGGAGTTCCCACATTGCATAGGAATTGCAGGCAACGGGTCTCAGCTGTCCCATCATTTTACTAAATATTGGCCGAGGACACCGGAGATATCTTCCCTGCTCTTCTTCGAATAGTGCCGTGGAATCTTATACGTCCACCTGAGAGGCTAGATGGGGCCTCAGTTTAAGGTCTCGATCTGAAAGACGCCACCTCCAACAGCGCGGCACTCCCTCAGTACCGTCAGCCGAGATTCTGTGCTCAAGTCTCTGGAGTGGGCCTTGAACCCACAACCTTCTGACTTAGAGGCGAGAGAGTTAACAACTGAGCCAATTAAAAGAGGACAGAGAGGAGGAATGGCAGAGAAAACTTTTTCACCCAGAGGGTGGTTGGAATCTGGAACTCACTGCCTGAAAGGGTGGTAGAGGCAGGAACCCTCACAACATTCAAGAAGCATTTAGATGAGCACTTGAAACGCCATAGCATACAAGGCTACGGACCAAGCGCTGGAAAATGGGATTAGAATAGACAGGGCTTGATGGCCGGCGCGGACACGATGGGCCGAAGGGCCTCTTTCTGTGCTGTATAACTCTATGACTCTATTCTTGCTCTCCCACATGCACAAACCAGCAGAATCAAGAACCGAAAGGCCGAGGCTGCATGGAACCATTAAAAGCATCTGCAATAATGACGTCATCAGAGACGGCTAACAGACCCGATCCCAGTCACTGGACCAGCCAGCGCGCCCCAATGAACTTAACAAGGCAATTGAATAAAAATTTCAAAACCGAAGCTGATCCAGCCGGCAGCGGGTCCAGAACCCGCCCATCAGGCAGCCCGACTTCAAGCCGGCTCCGCAATAAAAATTGTGGCCTCACTGTCTGAAAGGGTGGTCGAGGCAGAAACCGTCATCACATTTAAAAAGTACTTGGATATGCACTTGAAGAGCTGTAACCTACAGGGCTACAGACTAAGATCAGTAAAGTGGGATTAGGCTCTTTATCAGCTGGCACAGAAACAATGGGTTGAATGGCCTCCTTCTGTGCCGTAAATTTCTATGATTCTATGAACTATGGTTCTTTTCCCAGCACACTAAACTTAGACCAGATCCCAAAGTATTTGGAAATAGCAAATGTAATTCTTGTTTTTCAAAAAGGGGCACAGGGCTGAGCCGTCATAGACCTGTGTGATGGGAGTGTCAGCATTTCCAGTAATGGGAATGGGAAGGAGCAGATTGCTGCTTGAGGTGGAGTGGGGGTGGCTCCTTGTTGGAACAATGTTAGAGGGTAGTCTGCACTCTTGGTGTTAACCTGCTTTTTTCTTCTACATGGCTCCTAGGCCGCTGAAACTTGCTCTGCTTTCCCAGTTTTTTATGCAATCCCTTCATCCGCCTAGCACCATCCTCTTAGTGAGTCACACACTCTCTATGTCTCATATATGTATTTCATTATTCCTCCAATTTTCTCGTGCTTGTATCACATCTGCCATTTATCCATCTCCTATTTTCCACTCAAGCAGTTTACAGATCATCTATTTATTTTCCTGTATGTGGTTTCCCCTCCCCTTCCCATTGTCTTGTTCCTTTTAAAAATGCTGTTCATCTTCCAGTTCTGACAAAGAGTTTTCACACTCAAAACTTGTTTGTTTTCTCTGAACTGCTGAGCGTTTCCATCATTGTCTGTTTTTATTTCAGATTTCCAGCATCTGCAGTATGTTGCTTTATGTTCATCATGGACCTGTTAGTCTCACATCAATTGTGGAAAGGTTGGTAGAAACAATGCTGAAGTACAGTAAAGGATGATAATGAAGGACAAGGCTTTATGAGCGAATCGGCAGACCGTTTTACATCTCTCCCAATTTTAATGTCCCTTGACTTCTATAGAGTTTGCTAAAAGTCAAAAAGAACAGTCCCCATGGATTGGAAGGTAGCAAACATCACCCTGCTATTCAAGAAAGGTGGGAAAAAGAAAACCGGGAACTATAGACCAGTTAGCCTGATATCAGTAGTAGGGAAATGCTAGAATCTATTATTAGGGACGTGGTAACAGGGCACATAGCAAATCATAATATGATTGGGCAGAGTCAACATGGATTTATGAAAGGAAAATCGTGTTTGACAAATCTGTTATAGATTTTTTTGAGATTGCAACTAGCAGGGTAGATAAGGGGGAACCAATGGATGTAGTGTATTTGGATTTTCAAAAAGCATTCAATAAGGTGCCACACAAGATGTTATTACACAAAATTAGGGCTCATGGGGTTGGAAGTAATATATTAGCATGGAAAGAGGATTGGTTAACAGACAGAAAACAGAGAGTAGGAATAAACGGGTCATTTTCAGGTTGGCAGGCTGTAACTAGTGGGGCACCTCAAGGATCAGTGCTTGGGCCTCAGCTATTTACAATTTTTATCAATTACTTAGATGCGGGGACCGAGTGTAATGTATCTAAGTTTGCTGATGATACAAAGTTGGTGGGAAAGTAAACTGTGAGGAGGAAGCAAAGAGGTTGCAAAGGCTTATAACTGGTTAAGTGATTGGGCAAGAACATGGCAGATGGAATATATGTGGAGAAGTGTGAAGTTATCCACTTTGGTAGGAAAAATAGAAATGCAGAATATGTTTTAAGTGATGAGCGATTGGGAAATGTTGGTATTCAGAGGGACCTGGGTGTCCTTGTACACGAATTACAGAAAGTTAACATGCAGGTACAGCAAACAATCAGAAAAACAAATGGTATGTTAATCTTTATTACAAGGGATTGGAGTATAAGAGTAAAGAAGACTTACTACAATTATATAGGGTCTTGGTGAGACCACACCTGGAGTAATGTGTACAGTTTTGGTCTCGTTACCTAAGGAAGGATATATTTGCCTTAGAGGAAGTCCAACTAAGGTTCACTAGACTGATTCTTGGGATGAGAGGATTATGCTATGAGGAGAGATTGAATAGGCCTATATTCCCTAGGGGGGAAAAATTGGGTTGATTTGTGCCTCTCATTAGCACCCCCGGAGGGGCACTAATGGGGCGCAAATCCCCTAGTGCCCACTTCCAGTAGCGCTCCACCTCCTGCTTGGGGCGCTACAACTGAATTTCAGGCAGAGGGCCGCTAATTTTTTCGGGGCGGCGTTAGCACCATAAAAGGGGCAATACCGAATGCTTCCCCCCTAGAGTTTAGAAGAATGAGAGGTGATCTCATTGAAACATATAAAATTCTTAGAGGTCTTGACAGGGTAGATGCTGGGAGAATGTTCCCCCTGGCTCTGGAGTCTAGAACTTGGGGGTCACAGTCTCAGAATAAGGGGTCGGCTATTTAGGACTGAGATGAGGAGAAATTTCTTCATTCAGAGGGTTGTGAATCTTTGGAATTCTCTTCCCCAGAGAGCTCTGGATGCTCAGTCATTGAGTATATTCAAGACAGAGATCGATAGATTTTTGGATACTAAGGGAATCAAGGGATTTGGGGATAGTGCAGGAAGATGGAGTTGAGGTAGAAGATCAGCCATGATCTTAATGAAGTCTGTTGTACTTTTGTACTGCAATGATCTCTTGATGTTGTATACAGAAAAGGTTTCTTGATTCTCATGGATAATTGAGCCAACTTGCTTTTGCTGCATTGTTGGCTTAATTCAATTACTAGTACTTTTATATTTTAACAGTTAAAAACAAATGCAAGACATTTATAAGATATTCTGTAATGAGGAAAGCTTCCGCACGGCCTTTAAGTATTAGCCTAATAATGCAGTGTACCCTTCCGATAATGGATGTCAGGATTACCCAGTGATAGATAAGTGGCATTAGCTGATGTTCACAAAGCGTGTAGGTTGAAAGGTTTGAATCTCATATGACTAATAGATTGTTTTACAGTATGGAGTTTTGGGCATGAATGTATTTCAGATTGAATAAAGCAGTATGTATGCTAGCCTGGAAAACTGGCAAAAACTGACCAATGGCTTCAAATCCGACAACACACAAACAGTGCTGATTGTAAGCCTATGACATTTAAAAACAAGTAATTACACTAAAATGCAGTATTCGGGTACAAAAAATAATCAAAATGGCTATTGGAATGTTAGCCTTTATAACTAGAGGGATAGAATTTAAAGGGGAGGAATTTTTGCTACAGCTACACAAGGCCCTGATTAAACCACATCTGAAGTACTGTGTGCAATTCTAGGGCGCCGCACCTTAGAAGGATATATTGGCCTTGGAAGGAGTGCAGTGCAGATTCACCAGAATGTTACCAGTGCTCCAATGGTTAGATCATGAGGTGAGATTACATAAACTAGGCTTGGAACATAGAAGGTTAAGGGATGATTTGATTGAGATTTTTAGGATTTTGAAAGGAAATGCTAGGGTAGACAGAGAGAAACCTTTTCTGCTGGTGGAGGAATCTAGGACAAGGGGACAGAACCTTAAAATCTGAGCCAGACCATTCAGAAGAGAAGTTAGAAAACATTTCTTCACGCAAAGGTCGGTAGAAGTGGGGAACTCTCCCACATAAAGCAGTAGATGCTAGCTCAATTAATAATTTTAAATCTGAGATCAATAGATTTTTGCTAGACAAGGGTATATAAGGATATGGAACCAAGGCGGGTGGATGGAGTTAAGATACAGATCAGCCATGATCTCACTGAATGGCGGAACAGGCTCGAGGGGCTGAATGGCCCACTCCTGTTCCTAGGTTCCTATGACATGGGTTTAAACTAAAAGATATAGCCAACATTCTATCACATGCATTGCAGGTAAAACATGAAAGTATATATTTTTTGAAAAGTGGTTGACTGACAGATTTCTGAGGGGAAGATCCAAGCATTGACACCATGAGAGAATGCAGGAGATTTTCTACTTTGACAGTGCTGCATATCAGGAAATTGTACACCCCCAGCCCATGATTTTCTGTTTATTTATTTTAATTAATTCAGGAACGCAGCAGAGGAAAATTTACCATTTCTTTCAAAGGGGGCTTCAGGGTTGTGACATTTTGGTTCTTTTTGCAGAATTTTGGAGCTTATTGCAATCCTGCCTCTGAAGCCAAAATATTTTATCCTGGGAAGGTTACAAATATTTTAAATATGAAAATAAAGTAGCTGCATAAACTTCAATACAACTTTACAACATCCAGATCCTTCAACTGATGTATGGCAATTTTCTGCATTTTACACAAGACACATCTGGCAAAAATCAATTTGGATTTAGACTTCCCTTGATGCTTCAAGATTGGCCCCTGTTGCCCTGAGGATTGTTCTCCTACACATACTCTGTCATATCACATGACTCCCTCTTGACAGAAGAGATTATTGTTCCCTAGCTGGAAGGTTGGGTCGTGGTTTTGGCTGGAATCTGTCAGAAGTTTTTATGAGTTAAACTTTCATTTGTATTCCTTTTTTGTTTTTATCACACTCCATGGTTCACATTGCTGTGAAATATCAATTTAGTCATGCCATAATTATTATTACACCCAATATAATCATTTTTATTTATTCCAGATAACATTTTATTCGCACGAGTGAATTCTTGACTTTAATCATATCGCCTTGATCAATTTAATCACATTGCAATGAATCATTTTAGCTCACAATAGCTTCTGATACAGTCAGAGTCCAATTGAATCTCCCATCCCGCTTTTGCCCTTTCTGCCAATAACCTTTAAGCAGGGGCCCATAGCTCAGGAGAGCGGGGAAGAAAGAGTCAACCATAGTGGCTCACACACAACCTCAGAGTAGCATGGAAGCTTGATTCTGCCCTGATCTTTTGCAGTCAACATGATCCCAAGAGCCATAATTTTGTGGAATAACCTGTTGTGTGGCACCTTATCAAATTCTTTTTGAAAATCCAAATACACTACATCCACTGGTTCCCCCTTATCTACCCTGCCAGTTACAACCTCAAAAAACTCTAACAAATTTGTCAAACATGATTTCCCTCTCATAAATCCATGTGCAGATGGTTGATTATTGCTGTAGGCCTTTGTGGACCAAGTTGCACATTTCAGTCATACTCCCTGCTAAACCTGAGCCTTAACATTTACTGCTCCACGTAACTAACTCTGTTGTGGTAGATCTGTTGTTTGGGATAGTTTGTTCTGCAAGTTGTCCACTTCCTGTGCTCTCTTTGTTCCTGGGTCATTTTCTACTCCTGATCCACTAAAAGATATCAGCAATGGCTGTTGCATGCACACTGTACACCAGAAAGCTCCGTCTAGCCGACTAACTCTAGGTCTGACCTGGAATTCAATACTCACTTTTAATTACTCCCCTCTGCTCAGTAATTATGCATGAGTTCTCATTACTGGTCTATTAGGAATGCTTTAATAGGTAAAAGCTGTTTTTCTCTTTTCACTAATGTCTATGGACCTATCTCAGAGTAGGTGGACAAATGAATGAATAGTCCATTACCACTTTCCAGCAGTATTGCACTCCTCTTTACGAGGCCTACTTTTGTCAAATTTAATACGTAGGAGAAAATATGGCTCTAAGAGAATTGCTCGTGAAATGTTACTGGTGTCGATTTTGACTTTGGGCCTCCAACCAGCCAGTCACCTGTAACTACAACAAAGCGGCGGCTAAGATTTTGAGGCTGCAGCCTCATTTATGCGTCAAACAGGGGTCCCGATGCAGCTTTACAGGTTGCGGCTGGCCAATATTAGGCTGTGCCGGCCGCCGGCCACCAGCCAGGTAAGTGCGGGGGTGGTCCCTGCAAAAATAATTTAAAATTTACCTGATCGGAATGTGCACGGCTCCCTAAAATGGCAATCAGGATTCTAGACCCTGATTTGTATATTAAAATTGGTAGGCCCCTTTCAAAATGTCGCCAACCACATTGTTGGGCTCCCGGCCGCTTTTTGAGGCATTTAGCGTCCCATTAATGCCAGGTGATACAAGTTATAATCGTCCACTCTCTCCTCTCACACTCCTGAGGAATAAATTCTTATGTCACTTAATGCAGTTCCCTACCACTGGTGTCAGATTGTGATCATTTAATTGGATGGAGGCAAGGGTTCAATGTAAAATTGAGCTGCATTGACAGCTTCTGGGCTGGTAATGCAATAAACCCAAAAAGAGTAAACTGTGCGACAGTTATAAATTGAAAAGTTTCATACTTATCTGATATCAGAGTACAATGCAGCTGCCCCCAAACTTTGCTTCTGACTTTTGTGTTGTGACCTGTGACATGCCCTAACTGAAAATCATCTGCCTCGCTCAACATAAAACTCCTTGGTGTAATAAACAGAAAAAGCACCATGTACCTTGAGGGGATAATATAATCAAACTACAGCAGTTTTAAACAGGAAAGTCTATTCATCACTGGAGTTTTTATTGTGGTTGTATTAAGGCCAGTGGCCTGAGGAACACCTGTTTAATTGAATTGTCTGTCTGTGTGTTATGAATCACCAAAAACCATGACATAGCTCCAAATACCAGAACAAAAAAGTACTGTGGATAATTTTGTGAGAATTCATGCTAGACATAGGTCACACAATTGGTCTTGTAGTGTTATAATCCTATCTCTGACCTGTGCCCCTATCTAGTGAGGCTCCATCCCAGGAGAGGAATCCTTAAAAATTACCCCTTTTTGTTTCAGTCCCAAGAAGGGAGTAATGGTATTGTCTAAAAACAATTCTGTTCAATACATTAGGCAGACTACAGGGAGCTAGGAAAGAGATTAAAAATCAAGACCTCAAAGGTAGTAATCTCCGGATTACTCCCGGCGCCACATGCTAGTGAGTACAGGAATAGGAGGATAGAACAGATGAATGCATGGTTGGAGAGATGGTGCAGGAGGGAGGGCTTTAGATTCCTGAGGCATTGGGACCGTTTCTGGGGAAGGTGGGGCCTGTACAAGCCGGACAGGTTACACCTCAACAGAGCCGAGACCAATACTCTCGCAGGGAAGTTTTCTAGTGCTGTTGGGGAGGGTTAAATTAGCTTGGCAGGGGATGGGCACCAGCATATAGGAGTAGAAAAGAGTAATAAAGTGCATAAAAGAGTGAGTGTATTGGATAGTACGAGAGAAGAAAGTAGTACTAGAGGCGGAAGTAGTACCATATTAGAGAGGAGCAGACTAAGAAAGACTACGAAAAATTCAAAAATGGGTTTAGAATGCATGTACGTAAACGTACAAAGTGTAGTGAATAAGGTTGGGGAGCTACAAGCACAATTAGCCGTGTGGCAATATGATGTTGTGGCAATAATGGAAACGTGGCTTAAAAACGGTGAGGACTGGGCAATTAATATTCAAGGGTACAAGGTGTTCAGAAAAGATAGGGAAGGAAAAAAGGGAGGTGGGGTGGCAGTGCTGATTAAGGAAGACATTGAATTGCTGGAAAGGGAAGATGTTCTTGAGGGGACAAGGACAGAATCCATTTGGTTAGAGCTGAGGAGCACAAAGGGTATGATCACGCTATTGGGGGTATTCTATAGGCCCCCAAATAGTGAGAGGGAGGTAGAGGAGCAAATCTGCAGGGAAATCGCAGAGATATGCAAGAGCTATAGAGTGGTGATATTTGGTGGACTTTAATTACCCAAATATCGATTGGGATAATGCTAGGGTAAAGGGAAAGGAAGGGGAGGAATTTCTGAAATGTGTTCAGGAGAATTTCCTTGCCCAATATGTTCTTGGCCCAACTAGGAAGGAGGCATTGCTGGATCTGGTGCTGGGGAATGAGGTGGGCCATGTCGACCAAGTGTTTGTGGGAGAACACTTGGGTACGAGTGATCAACGTATCTTAAGATTAGATTAGCAATGGAGAGGAGCAAGGAACAATCTAGAGTGGAACTTCTAAACTTGAATAGGGTTAACTTCAATGGGATGCGAAAGGATCTAGCCAGGGTAAAATAGAACCAAAGACTGACAGGAAAAACTGTAATGGAACAATGGGTGATCTTTCAGGAGGAGATGTTCCAAGTTCAGGCTAGGTACATTCCAACAAGAGGGAAGGGTAAGGGAACCAAAGCAAGGGCTCCTTGGATGACGAGGGAGATAGAGAAGATGATGAAACAAAAAAAGAAGGTGTATGATGCATGTCAGGTAAATTCTTCAAGGGAGAACCAGACCAAATACATAAGTTGAGAGGGGAAGTGAAGATGAAAATAAGATTGGCAAAGAGAGAATATGAGAGTAGAATGGCGGTTAACATAAAAGGGAACCCAAAAATCTTCTACCGGCATGTAAACAGTAAACAGGTAGTAAGAGGCGGGGTGGGGCCTATTAGAGACAAACATAGAAACATAGACAAAGAAAAATAGGAGCAGGAGTAGGCTATTCGGCCCTTCGAGCCTGCTCCGCCATTCAATAGGATCATGGCTGATCCTCTATCTCAATACCATATTCCTGCTCTCTCCCCATACTCCTTGATGCCTTTTGTGTCTAGAAACCTATCTATCTCCTTCTTAAATATATTCAGTGACTTGGCCTGTGGTAGAGAATTCCACAGGTTCACCACCCTCTGAGTGAAGAAATTTCTCCTCATCTCAGTCCTAAATGTTTTACCCCTTATCCTGAGACTGTGACCCCTTGTTCTAGACGCCCCAGCCAGGGAAAACATCCTCCCAGCATCCAGTCTGTCTAGCCCTGTCAGAATTTTATACGTTTCAATGAGATCCCCTCTCATTCTTCTAAACTCTAGTGAATACAGGCCTAGAAGAAGGTGATATATGCTTAGAGGTGCAGGGCAAGGCTAGAATACTCAATGAGTACTTTGTATCAGTGTTTACTAAGGAGGTGGATGCTGACAAAATATCGGTGGAAGTGGAAAAGGCAGAAGCAATGGAAGGGGTGAAAATTGATAGACAGGATGTAATAGAAAGGCTGAGTATGCTTAGAGTGGACAAGTCACCTGGTCCATATGGCTTGCATCCTAGGTTGCTAAGGGAATTGGGGGAGGAGATAGCGGAAGGGCTTGCCATAATTTTCCAATCTTCCCTAGATGCGGGGGAGGTGCCTGAGGATTGGAAAGTGGCAAATGTGATACCATTGTTCAAGAAAGGGTGTAAGGACAATCCTAGTAACTACAGGCCGGTCAGTTTAACATCAGTGGTGGGTAAAATTTTAGAAACAATAATCAAGGAAAAATTAACAGGCACTTGGAGAGGTTTAAGCTAATTAAGGAGATCCAACACGGATGTGTAAAAGGCAGACCGTGTTTGACTAATCTAATTGAATTTTTTGATGAAGTAACAGGGAGGATTGATGAAGAGAATGCAGTGGATGTTGTCTACATGGATTTTAGGAAGGCGTTTGACAAAGTACCACATAGAAGGCTGGTTAACAAAATTGAGGCTCATGGAATAGGTGGGTCAGTGGCAGCTTGGATAAGGAATTGGCTTAAGGATAGAAAACAGCGAGTTGTGGTAAATGGCTGTTTTTCAGACTGGAGGATGGTAGACAGTGGTGTTCCCTAAGGGTCAGTGCTGGGGCCAGTGCTTTTTTTGATATATATATAAATGACCTGGATATTGGAATACAGAGTAGAATTTCTAAATTTGCCAATGACACCAAACTTGGGGGTATGGCAAACAGTGAGGATGATACCAATCGACTGCAACAGGACATAGAAAGGCAAGCAGAATGGGCAGACAAGTGGCAGATGGAATTTAATACAGAGAAGTGTGAGGTGATGCATTTTGGCAGAAGGAACAGGGAGAGGCAATATACACTTAATGGCACAGTTTTAAAGAGTGTGCAGGAACAGAGGGACCTGGGAGTTAATGTGCATTGGTCCCTGAAGGTGGCAGGATATATTGAGAGAGTGGTTAACAAAGCATATGGGATCTTGGGCTTCGTAAATAGAGGTATTGAATACAAAAGTAGAGAAGTTATACTGAACCTTTATAAAGCGCTGGTTAGGCCACAACTGGAGTATTGCGTCCAGTTCTGGTCACCACACTTTAGGAAGGGTGTGAAGGCCCTTGAGAGGGTGCAGAGGAGATTTACCAGAATGGTTCCGAGGATAGGGGATCTTAGCTACAAGGACAGGTTGGAGAAGCTGGATTTGCTTTCATTAGAGCAAAGGAGATTGAGGGGTGCTTTGATAGAGGTATACAAGATTATGACGGGTTTGGATAGGCTAGATGGGGAAAGGCTGTTCCCACTAGTTGATGGTACAAGGACTA
This sequence comes from Squalus acanthias, assembly GCA_030390025.1. Taxonomy (NCBI): domain Eukaryota; kingdom Metazoa; phylum Chordata; class Chondrichthyes; order Squaliformes; family Squalidae; genus Squalus; species Squalus acanthias. The sequence goes on from CM059429.1 coordinate 62,324,597, forward strand.
GGGGACACAGATTTAAGATTTTGGGCAAGAGATACAGGGGGGACGTGAGGAAAAAAATTTTTACGCAGCGAGTGGTGAGGACCTGGAACTCGCTGCCGACGGAAGTGGTGGAAGCGGAGACACTCAATGTTTTCAAGGGGAGACTGGATAGGCACTTGAGGGAAATAAACTTGCAGGGCTACGGGGATAGAGCGGGGGAATGGGACTGACTGCGTTGCTCTACAGAGAGCTGGCAAGGACTCAATGGGCCGAATGGCCTCCCTCTGTGCTGTTATAACTCTATGACTATGACTCTATGACTATTTGTCTTGTTTTTGCATTTATTTTATATGAATAAATATATAACTTGCAAGTAAGTTAAACAGTCACATTTAAAACAGAGCTATATGCCCATCAGCACCTAAATAGAAACAATTGTGAGAAAGTAAGAAAGCAAGTACGATCAGAGCAAAATGACTCTGAATTCTATTTCGTTTTTTCATGTCAGTCTGGCTCAGTCGCACTCTCACCTCTGAGTTAGATGGCTGAGCACATAATCGAGGCTGGCACTTCAGCGCAGTACTGAAGGAGAACTGCATTGTCGGATGTGCTGTTTTTCAGATCGGGCATTAGACTGAGGCCCCTGTCTTCCTGTTCGGGTGGATGTAAAAAATCCTATGGCACTATTTGAAAAAGAGGTTTCTCATTACCCTTGACAGAATTCCCTCCTCGACCAATACCACCATCAGCTTATCCAGAATCACAACCTCAAGCATGAGTAATTAACAAGGGTTACTCTGAGCATTCCTGGATGAAACTTACCCACTAAGACAGCTGAGTTAAATGATTTTTAATCACAAAATCCATTGTCAGTCAAGAGCAGTGTACAGTTTCTTGCATTGTCAGTACAGAGGCTTATGAAATGCTCATTAGTTAGGGATGGGCAACAAATGCTGGCCTTGCCAGCGACATCCACATCCCATGAATGAATTTTAAAAAATCCAGATCAGGCACGACAGAACACCACACAAATTTCGAAGGCCTAACATTCATTTTATGGATGCAAAATGGGCAACCGTAAGTTGAATTTCTCCCCGACACCACCCCCCCCCCCGCCCCCCCAATGAGTTTGCCCATAACTGATAGTAAAGTAACTGATGTATATTTAACTAGTTTATCCTTCCCTCCATTCTTGAACAAAGATGTTATATTTCTACTGTCCAGGCTCGCACCGTAATTTTCAAAGGGGCTAGAAATTCGTTATAGCCAAGAAATGGGCAGTGTTTAAATTAAAAAAGGTAAGCTGCACCATCTGAAAATCGTCTAGGATGCTCGCAAAATTCATGCTCACTCCTCAAGAAAATGATTGTAGTCATGATTCTAGTCTAAAAACTCAGGCTCATTGGCATTACACTGAAAAGCTGGACCAATATCGGGGGCAGTCTAATTGCAAGTAATGATTGCCACAGGCTTTTTTCACTACTTAAAGGGGCGGTTCATTGATGCAGCAACATCTCATTGTCAGGATTGTTGGGTGTGCGGCTGCCCCAACAACCATAAAAAGAAGGTAAAGGAGAAGGAAGAGTTCTTTACAAATCCTGATGGCAGATCATCACCCCAAGAAGAGAGCTCTGGTTTTTGCGGTGGAGAGAAGGCGGACGATCCTGTACCCACCAACTAACAGGAGACCCTCGCCACAAGTCTGCCACACTATATGGAGGGAGGTAGCACACCATGTCATGGGCAGCACTGTAGTCCCCAGGACCCACACCCAGTGCAGGAAGATGAGCTCACACAGGTGATCAGGGTGAGTGAAGGCTTCAACAAATGTGACTATCAGGTAAGCTCTTTTTTGTTCTAGTTTAATCTGCAAGTTAGCTGGAGGGGATGGCAGGGGAGGCAGTGAAATGTTCCTCCTGCAGAATGTTTGAGGTGAGGGACGCCGTAGGTGTCCCTGCTGATTACACCTGTGGGAAGTGCACCCATCTCCAGCTCCTCGAAAACCGTGTTAGGGAACTGGAGCTGGAGCTGGATGAACTTCGGATCATTCGGGATCAGAGGAGGTCATAGATAGAAGCTTCAGGGATGTAATTACTCCAAAGCATGAAGATAGATGGGTGACGGTGAGAGGGGCTAGGAGGAAGCAGTCAGTGCAGGGATCCTCTGTGGTCGTTCCCCTCAGTAACAGGTATACCGCTTTGAATACTGTTGAGGGGGACGACTTACCAGTGGTAAGCCACGGTGACCGGATCTCCGGCGCTGGGTCCGTCCCTGTGGCTCAGAAGGGAAGGGGGGAGAGCAGGAGAGCAATAGTTATTGGGGACTCAATAGTCAGAGGGACAGATAGGAGGTTCTGTGGCAGCAAAAGAGACTCACGGATGGTATGTTGCCTCCCGGGTGCCAGGGTCCGTGACGTCTCGGACCGTGTTTTCAGAATCCTCAAAGGGGAAGGGGAACAATCACAAGTCGTGGTACACATCGGTACCAACGACATAGGTAGGAGAAGGGACGGGGATTTAAAACAGGAATTTAGGGAGCTAGGTTGGAAGCTGAGAGCCAGTACAAACCATGTTGTAATTTCTGGTTTGTTGCCGGTGCCATGTGCTAGCGAGTTGAGGAACAGGGAGAGAGTGCAGATAAACACGTGGCTGCAGGGATGGTGTAGGGGGGAGGGTTTCAGTTATGTGGATAATTGGAGCACATTCTGGGGAAGGTGGGACCTGTACAAACAGGACGGTTTGCACCTGAACCAGAGGGGCACCAATATCCTGGGAGGGAAATTTGCTACGGCTCTTCGGGGGGGTTTAAACTAATTTGTCAGGGGGATGGGAAAAGGGGCTGTAGTCCACGAGCCAGTGGTGAGTGTAGGGAGGTACTGAGGAGGGTATCAAGGTCGCAGGAATGTACCGGCAGACAGGAAGATGGCTTGAAGTGTGTCTACTTCAATGCAAGGAGCATCCGGAATAAGGTAGGAGAACTTGGAGCGTGGATTGGTACTTGGGACTACGATGTGGTGGCCATTACGGAGACATGGTTAGAACAGGGACAGGAATGGTTGTTGGAAGTTCCGGGGTATAGATGTTTCAGTAAGAGTAGGGAAGTTGGTAAGAAAGGTGGAGGAGTAGCATTGTTAATCAAGGATAGTTTAACAGCGGCAGAAAGGCAGTTCGAGGGGGATCTGCCGTCTGAGGTAATATGGGCTGAAGTTAGAAATAGGAAAGGAGCGATCACGTTGTTAGGAGTTTTCTACAGGCCCCCAAATAGGAATAAAGATGTGGAGGAAGAAATTGCAAAGCAGATTATGAATAGGTGTGGAGGTCACAGAGTAGTTGTCATGGGTGACTTCAACTTTCCAAATATTGATTGGAACCTTTATAGGTCAAACAGTTCGGATGGGATAGTTTTTGCACAGTGTGTGCAGGAGGGTTTCCTGACACAATATGTGGATAGGCCGACAAGAGGTGGGGCCACGTTGGATTTGGTACTGGGTAATGAACCGGGCCAAGTGTTTGATTTGTATGTGGGAGAGCACTTTGGAGATAGTGACCACAATTCGGTAACTTTCACTATTGCAATGGAGAGGGATAGGGCCATACGGCAGGGCAGGGTTTATAATTGGGGGAGGGGTAATTATGATGCGATTAGGCAAGAATTAGGGAGTATAAGATGGGAACAGAAACTATCAGGGAAAGGCACAAACGAAAAGTGGAGCTTTTTCATGGAGCAATTACTGCGTGTCCTTGATAGGTATGTCCCTGTCAGGCAGGGAGGAAATGGCCGAGTGAGAGAACCATGGTTCACAAAAGAGGTTGAATGTCTAGTCAAGAGGAAAAAGGAAGCGTATGTAAGGATGAGAAAACAAGGTTCAGTTGGGTCGATTGAGGGGTACAAGGTAGCAAGGAATGAGCTAAAAAAAGAGCTTAGGAGAGCTAGGAGGGGGCATGAGAAGTCCTTGGTGGGTCGGATCAAGAAAAACCCCAAGGCTTTTTACTCTTATGTGAGAAATAAAAGAATGACCAGGGTGAGGGTAGGGCCGGTCAAGGACAGTAGTGGGAACTTGTGCATGGAGTCAGAAGAGATAGGAGAGGTGATGAATGAATACTTTTGGTCAGTGTTCACCGAGGAGAGGGGCCATGTTCTTGAGGATGAGAGTGTGATAAAGGTGGATAGGCTGGAGGTGGTAGATGTTCTGAGGGAAGATGTTTTAGCAATTTTGAAGAACCTGAGGGTCGATAAGTCCCCTGGGCCAGATGGGATATATCCTAGGATTCTTTGGGAGGCAAGGGAGGAGATTGCAGAGCTTCTGGCTTTGATCTTTGGGTCCTCACTGTCCACGGGGATGGTGCCAGAGGACTGGAGAGTGGCGAATGTTGTTCCTCTCTTCAAGAAAGGAAATAGGAATGACCCTGGTAATTATAGGCCGGTTAGTCTTACTTCGGTGGTTGGTAAGATAATGGAAAAGGTCCTGAGGGATAGGATTTATGACCATTTGGAAAGGGGCAACTTAATCAGGGATAGTCAACACGGATTCGTGAAGGGTAAGTCTTGCCTAACAAATTTGATTGAATTCTTTGAGGAGGTAACTAAGTGTGTAGATGAAGGTAGAGCAGTTGATGTCGTATACATGGATTTTAGTAAGGCGTTTGATAAGGTTCCCCATGGTCGTCTCATGAAGAAAGTAAGGAGTTGTGGGATAGAGGGAAATTTGGCCGATTGGATAAGTAACTGGCTATCTCATAGAAGGCAGAGGGTGGTGGTGGATGGAACATTTTCGGACTGGAGACCAGTTACCAGCGGTGCGCCACAGGGGTCGGTGCTGGGTCCTCTGCTGTTTGTGATTTTTATCAATGACTTGGAGGAGGGGACTGAAGGGTGGATCAGTAAATTTGCTGATGACACCAAGATTGGTGGAGTAGTGGATGAGGTGGAGGGCAGTTGTAGGCTGCAAAGAGACATTGATGGGATGCAGAGCTGGGCCGAAAAATGGCAGATGGAATTTAACCCTGATAAGTGCGAGGTGATTCATTTTGGTAGGGCAAATTTGAATAAGGATTACAGAGTCAACGGCAGGGTTCTGAGGAACGTGGAGGAGCAGAGGGATCTGGGGGTTCATATCCACAGATCTCTGAAGGTTGCCACTCAAGTGGATAGAGCAGTAAAGAAGGCCTATGGTGTGTTGGCGTTTATTAACAGAGGGTTTGAGTTTAAGAACCGTGAGGTTATGCTGCAACTGTACAGGACCTTGGTGAGACCACATTTGGAATATTGTGTGCAGTTCTGGTCACCTCACTATAGGAAGGACGTGGAAGCATTGGAAAGAGTGCAAAGGAGATTTACCAGGATGCTGCCTGGTTTGGGGGGGAGGTCTTATGAGGAAAGATTGAGGGAGTTGGGGCTTTTCTCTTTAGAGCGGAGGAGGATGAGAGGCGACTTAATAGAGGTTTATAAGATGATGAGGGGGATAGATAGAGTGGATGTTCAGAGACTATTTCCTCGGGTAGAGGCAGCTGTTACAAGGGGGCATAACTATAAGGTGCATGGGGGGAGATATAGAAGGGATGTCCGAGGTAGATTCTTTACTCAGAGAGTGGTTGGGGTGTGGAATGGACTGCCTGCTGTGATAGTGGAGTCGGACACTTTAGGAACTTTCAAGCGGTTAATGGATAAGCACATGGAGCACACCAGAGTGATAGGGAGTGTGATAGCTTGATCTTGGTCTCAGACAATGCTCGGCACAACATCGAGGGCCGAAGGGCCTGTACTGTGCTGTACTGTTCTATGTATCTATGTAAATGCTACATACCACCATCTGTACCACAAGCTTCACACACTGCTCAACGCACCACACCCCCAGCTCCCACTCACCAACAATCTTTACCTAGCAACAGTCACACCCACATCTCACACCTTGCACACAATGACAGCTATTCAACTATGGCAGGCACAACACCCAAACACATTGACGTAAGAAAACTACTAGGCACTTGGTCTGAGTATTAAACAAGGCTTTAATCAACTGTTTTTCAACATGGAGGTCTAGTTGTGTCCTTCACTAGTTCCTGTTAAAGAATGTCCTGAGCAAGCTGGGCCCATGCCCGAGTATTTATACTCTCCCTGGACAGCGCCACCAGCAGGCCGCCCAGTATTATTTCATAAGTCATTTCCACATGAATGACAAGATTCATGTCACACATTGCACCACACTCACTCACACACTTCCCTTTCTCTTGCAGGCCAAGGTGGCGCTTAATCACCGGGAGCAGGAGCGGACAGGCGGGGGCCAAGCCCACATTGAAGAGCTGAGCCAGCTGGAGATTCGAGTGCTGCAGATCATTGGGCGCCAGGTCGTGGGCACTGTGGCCACTGGCGACGATAACCCCTTGGGGACAACAACGGTATGTTCCTACTCCTTCTTCTCACATCCCACTTCTCTCTCAGCCCACAATCTTTTTCACTTTCAAGCTACTCCTGCTGTATGCAGGCATTTCTGCCTTCCTGCCCCCACCCCTCACCATAACCCGACTTTTGTGCCTTTCTGCTTTCAGATAATCAGCAAGCACCTGAGCAGCCTATCCCCGAGGGCACCGCAGAGAGCAAGGGGGGAGAAGATGAGGAAGAAGAAGACACCGCGTCACTGCATCTCTCACTCGCAGACACCAGTTCAGATACTGGCACTACTCGTTCTTTAGAGGCTAGTGTAGTAGCGGGATCTTCACAGGGTGAGGCACCGAGGACGAGTGGGCTGCAGCAAGGCCAGGGGGAAAGGGTAGCTCGGGGGCCAGCTCCTCGGAGGGCGAGTTCGCGCGTGAGTTCTGCTGCACAGGACTCTGATGAGGACCTCGATGGAGAGGCGTTTAGAATGCATTTTAACTCCACAGCGTGTGTGTGACATCACTGACACATTCTCCGTCCGGACGTCAGCCTGATTGTCAGGCTTGGCTTCCAGTCGGACGGAGAATGCTGCAGAACAGGCCGCAGGACCAGGTAGGTCCGACCCCCGGCCCCGGGAATCCAATCCCCGACCCCAGTGTCGCATCCATTAAAACTGTAGGTGGGCAGGTTGGGGTTGGGATTCAGATTTTTAACACTTTAACCTCTCACCCAACCCAAACCCGCCCGTTTTCTAGGGTTAAAATTCCCGCCATTGTTGGAGCACAGCCCAGGAAGAATTACACTGCATTTCAACCATGCTTGATGCTGATGTTGGGCACTAAAATTGGTAAAGTTCAATTTCACCAGTACTAGAATTCCTTGCCTTGACCATAAGAAAATCTTAGACTGAGGGAGTGCTGCTCTGTTGGAGGTGCTGTCCTTCGGATGAGACATTAAACCGAGGCTCCGTCTGCCCTCTCAGGTGGACTTAAATGACCCCAAGGCACTATTTCAAAGAAAAAGAGGTGAGTTTTCCTGGTGTCCTAGCCAACATTCATCCATTAACCAACATCTAAAATAGATGATCTGGTCATTTATCTCACTGCTCTTTGTGAGAACTTGCTGTGCGTAAATTGGAGCTGTGTTCCCTGCAATACAGCAGTGACTACAATTCAAAAATACTTCATTGGCTGTGAGCACTTTGGGACATCCTGGCCCGAATTTTCTGGGGTCCATGCGGGCGTGATCGGAGGCGGGTCGAGTGTGAAATTTGACAGAAGTCGGAGCAGGTCGGGAACCCGCCACCATCCACCCCCACGTGCCTTTCCCTCGGGCGCGTCTGCCGGTGCAGCAGCGACCCGACCGGCAGAGGCGGGCAACCTAATTGAAATCATTATCAGCTTGTTGTCAGATACTTAATGGCCTTTTTCCCCCCACCTTTCAAATTTCACTGCATGCCCACAGGATTCACACAGCTCGGGAACCACATCTGTCAACCTGAGGAAGGAGTTGAGTGGCCATTGATCCAGCTGATTACTTGACAGCATCAAATGTACTATAAAAGCTCCAACCTCACAGCTGATCACTTTCCTCAGGCAGAAGCTGTTGCTGACTGCATTCCCAGCACAGATTTAGCTTTCTGCAAGTGTTTCCAGCAAAGTCTCCATCCAGTGCCACCTCATTGGAAGATCCTTTCTCACCATCGATAGATTGCTTCTGTCAACTCTACTTGACCTGCCATCTATTCCATCAGCATGGGTGCCATTTATACTGTCTCATCTTGGTCCTCAGAAACTGACCACGATGAGCTCCAACACCAGCAGCAACAGGCACACCAGCAGCACCAACAACAACACCACCAACCTTCTCCACAACCACCAGATGCTGCACAGGACAGAGGGCATCAGCAGCCGAGTACATTGCTGCCCGGGAGGCCAGGGATGGCCTGATCATGGCCAGATTTACTTAACTTTAGGCTGTACACCCATATGGCTGCCACATGATGCGCCAGGTTGGCACCACCCCACAGCAACACCATAAACCATCCCCACAATGACCAAACCATTCCTTTCACACTCATCACCATTGGTGGAAGTACCGTTATGCCTCACCACTCACTGCAACTCACTAAGCCAATTCCAAAGGTGCACACAAATTTGTTCAAGACCGGAAAGTGGTGAAAATAAAGATTTTTAAGGTTGAGATCACATTAACAGAAACTTGACATTAACATTGAATAAAACACCCAAGTGGTTACCCTTGTGAATCTACTTGTGTTTCATCTTTCTCTTATGTGTTCTTCTATGAGGTGCTACCCCTGTGGCTTCAGCATAGGTAGAGGCAGCCTGCTCACTTCCCTGATGCGACTGCTTAGCCACTTTTGATGGGCATCCTCTGGGTTTTGGAGCCTCTGATGGCCAAAGTCTGCTCTTCCTGCGACTGTGCAGGGGCAGACTCGGCCATCGCTGTCCGAGGAGGCATCTGGGGCTCTGACCGAGGGGGTGGCAACGGGGGAGAAATGTAAGCACTTTGAGAGGAGCCCACATTTCCATGTCCCTTCTCACCATCATCCCTCTCATGGGCTACCCGCACTTCCCTGCTAGCAAGGAGCTGGAGAGAATCTTGCTGCACATGAGTGGGGCCATGAGGACCCAAGTCTACGCTGACATCCCTTCTAGAGAGGAGGTCTATGAGTCTCTGCTATCTATTCTCCATAGATAGCATGTGCTCATGTGAGTGGCGCATTAGCTGCTCCATGCAGGTGGCCATCCTTTCCATGGAAGAGCCTACAGTCGTCATTGCCTGCGACACAGTGGTGCTCATGTTGGAGATGGACTCCTCCAATCTCTGAACATTTGCAGACATCACGGTCGCAAAACCTGTCACAGCCTCCTGCACGTCTTCCTGCACCTCCAGGATCACCCTCTTTCTGGATGGCCCCCGAGGTTCAGCGTCTGCATGAAGCTGAGCAGAGCTGGGAGTGTCCTGCGCCCTCCGGCGAGGAGTCTCCACTGCTGTCCCTGTCTCCACCATCTGCTCTTGCTCACTTGTGAGTTGTGAGACACCAGGTGACAACACTACTCTATCTCGCGTGGGACCCACCGAGGTGTGTGTATCTGCACTGGTGCTGGGTGCGCTTATGTCTGGTGACGGCGCACCCTCAGAGGCTGGAGGCTCCTCTGAGGAGTCGTCTTCCTCTTCCTCCTGGACAGTGGGGGAGGGGGGGGGGGCTCTTGATGGACCTGTGGGAGAGTAAAGAGATGAGTTAGATATGCCATATGAAGAATGGGTACAGATACCATTATACACATGATGAACATTCACTGGCTGCTGACATCAGTCCCCATATGAGTGACCGATGTATGCCATGTGGCTGTATGATATGTAATTCTGTCACCAGGTTGCTGAGATGTCCCCCTCTCTCCATCTCCCACCTCCAGCTGTTCAGCAACTCCAGCAACTTCCAAGGCATCCTCCTCTGCTGTTGTTAGGGTCACCAATGATGGTGTTCCACCTCCAGTTCTCTCCCTCTCCCTCTTATTGTGGGCTCTCTTTTCCTGCAAGGAGGGAAAGAAGAGAAGGTTGAGTGAGAGTAATGGAATGAATGTAACGAATGGATGGGTTACATCTTTAGAGGGTGACTATGATGGAGTGGGGTGCCAAAGCCAAGTGGCTTCCTTGCGTGTTGTTAGTTGGTATGATTGCACTAGGATGAGGGTGAGTGTGAGGGGTGGTTAGTCAGATGGGGATGTGATAATGTAGATAGGGAGAGAGGGATGGGTGGACATGCAAGGTATGTTGGTGTGAGTAATGATGTGCAGGAGTAAGGGTGGGAAGACAGAGTGATGGGAATGTGATGAGAGACACAGCAGGATGAGGTTGAGTGTGGCTTTGTACTCATCTTTCCTGATCCAATGAGATCATTGAAATGTTTCCAGCACTGCACCCAGGTCCTCCTGACCACATCTCTGCTGTTGACCTCCTCTGCAATTTGGAGCCAGGATCTTTTTGTCTCCTGGTGAGGTCTCTTCCACCCATTCGAAGGGAAGACGACCTCCCTGCATGCTCTGACTCCCTCCACAAGCATATGGAGGGAGTCATCGGAGAACCTGGGTGCAGCCCTCTGCCTCTGTGCAGTCATGTTTCCAAGTGTTTGGAACAATCAAAAGCTCCAGTGCAGTGACTGCACACTGAACCTTCAAATAGACCTGTCAGAATTTTATACACTTCTATGAGGTCCCCTCTCAATCTTCTAAACTCCAGTGTGTACATCCCTAAACTACATAGTCTCTCCTCATAGGTCAATCCCGCCATTCCTGGTATCAGCCTGGTGAATCGCCGCTGCACCCCCTCCATGGCAAGAACATCTTTCCTCAGATGAGGCGACCAAAACTGTACACAGTACTCGAGGTGTGGTCTCACCAGTGCCCTGTACAGCTGCAGCAAGGTATCCCTGTTCCTGTATTCCAACCCTTTTGCTATGAAGGCCAGCATACCGTTTGCCTTCTTGACCGCCTGTTGCACCTGCATGCTCGCCTTCAGTGACTGGTGTACAAGAACACCCAGGTCTCTCTGTACTTCCCCCTCTCCCAATTTATTGCCATTTAAATAATAATTTGCCCTCCCGTTCCTGCACCCAAGGTGGATAACTTCGCACTTGTCCACATTATAGTGCATCTGCCATTTATCCGCCCAATCACCCAGTCTGTCCAAATCGCTCTGGAGCTTCCTGGTCTCCTCCTCTGAGCCCACCCCCCCTCCTAGTTTAGTGTCGTCTGCAAATTTGGAAATGCTGCATTCGACTCCCTGATCCAGGTCATTAATATAAATTGTGAACAGCTGGGGACCCAGGACAGATCCCTGTGGTACCCCACTTGTTACTGCCTGCCATTCAGAAAATGAGCCGTTTATTCCAACTCTCTGTTTTCTATCTGACAGCCAGTTCTCTATCCACGTCAATACTTTCCCCTTTATCCCATGAGCTTCAATTTTCCATGCTAATCTTTTATGTGGGACCTTATCGAAGGCCTTTTGGAAGTCCAGGTACACCACATCTACTGGCTCTCCCCCATCTATTTTACCAGTTACTCCCTCAAAAAATTCCAATAGATTAGTCAAGCACGATTTACCCTTTGTAAATCCATGTTGACTCTGTCCTATCCTGTCCCCATTTGCTAAGTGCTCGGCTATTTCATCCTTAATGATGGACTCCAGCATTTTGCCCACAACTGATGTAAGGCTTACAGGTCTGTAATTACCTGCTTTTTCCCTACCCCCCTTTTTGAATAGTGGGGTAACGTTAGCTACCCTCCAATCCATGGGCACTGTTCCCGAGTCTAATGAATTCTGAAAAATCATGCTTAGTGCATCCGCTATCTCTAGGGCCACCTCCTTCAGTACCCTAGGATGCATGTTATCAGGCCCTAATGTGGCCATGGCTCCTTTAAATCTACTGGCTGAAAACGCGTCATGGATGACGTCATCAGACCCGCACCATTTAATTGGGCCGGGTAATGCGCTGGGCAGGTTTAATAGGCCCCATTATCGCAAAGTCGATTTCTGGAGCGGGATGGAAACAGCAACGGTGTCACGACCCGCCACGCCGACCGCCTGCACCCGACCCGCCCAGGTAAAGAAAATTCTGGCCCCTGAGTTTGTGAAAAGCGCTATATAAATGCAAGTTCATTCTTTAGGCGTTCATCTCAAACTAACGACTTTTTGTATATAATTTTACCCTAATTTCTCTCCAATATAAAATATCAAATTTGTCATTGTGAGCAGCTTGAATATGATAAAGGAAACAGATAACTGTTGCACTGATGATGTTCATTCTGAAATACCATGATGTCTTATGAGACATACTGAGGTATGAAGCAATTATATCTTACAAATCTTGTCTTCTGTATGTTATAAATGAATTACTAGTAAACTAAGAAGGCAACAGATGTGTAACGATGGAGAGGTAAGGCCATCATCAGACTCATTATTGATATTCTGTAAGGTGTGTCTTGAAGGTCTCATTTGTAGCAGCAGGTATCATAGTGGAATTTCAATTTTTTGAAGTAAGGTTTATTTATTGGCCCATATTTTGCAGTCAGCGGCGAATGAATGGCGCCAGCGTTTATTACACTTACACTTGCCCACAGACTTTCTATGGGCCTTTGCACTGGAACTTGCGGTGATTAGAAATACATTTTGGTGCAGCGCCCTCTACAGGGGATCTGGGATCTGTGTGAACAGGGCAAGCAACTATGTATTTCCTTAACCAATCAGAATGAAGAATTCTTAATGAGCCGTGCAAAGATTGAACCAGGAAGTGTAAGTTAGAATAGTTAAGTCAATGCTAAATCATGTACAGAAAGCGAAATAAAGAGAGGGAAAGAAAGATGGGATTAAGAGAGAGATAAAAGAGACAGAAGGAAAAAGTAAAAAACAAATATTTTAATTTTTTTAATTTTAAATCTCCAACAATAATTATAATCTGAAGGAATGAGACGCCACATTTGTAAAAGTTAATTTCCAGTGCCAGAGAGGTGTTTGGCAGTAATTAAAACTTAGCGCACCATTAGAAATTTACTTATACTGGAATGGACAAGCCCTAACTTTTTCTGACGAGTTTAGTGGGTATCTATCAAGTAAGCACACCAACTTCACGCTGTTCCATATATTTCAGTACCGAGTCTATGTGAGGTATTTGTAATAGCGCCCTCTGGTGACTACTGATGTATATAATAATAAAACAATAATGTTGTGTGGTTGTATATATATACTGTGTCCCAAGATATCGCAGTATTGATGTAGCGAAGCTTCTGGAAGAGCAGGGCAACTCGGAGAGAAACTTCCTGATTTCCGCATTTAACTGCGCATGTGCGGTCACGGGAAGTTGCTGTCCGCTTTACTCTTTCAAAACGGTGAGTGCTGTTAGCCTCACCATTACTTTTACTGCAAAATCTGGGCCATTATTAAGTGATGACACTTGTCTACACCCTGATGGTATAAATAATTCTTCAATAAAGTTTAAGTGAATTTCGACTAATATTTTGGCATCGGCATAACAGCAGTAACATGCCAAAAACTATAAATGTTTTCAAGTCTATTCTCTTGAGTGGAAGACAAGTAATTTTTGAGAGTCATTACTTTCAGTGCCAGCCTTGACTGCCATTCCAACTCATCAGCATTCAGTGACTTGAGTTTTGACAGTAAATGCAGTTCTTTGCACAAATAGAGAGCTGTAACTTGGCCACTCTTGTCACTCAGAAACACATCTCCACTAGTGGCTATGGGCAGCACACGACTCAGACTTTCTATTCTCCCAGATGAAGGGCTTCAAAAAAATTATTTAACTTTAGGCTACTGCCAATGAGAACTCATTTTATTGCATCCACTTCCCTTGGTCAATGAGTTGTCTCGTAGAGAGGTTTAAACTTTTATTTAAAGATTAAAAATTGGCCCAGAAATTCGGCGCTTGTCGGGTGAGTACGCGCTGTGTACTCACCCGTAAGGCCACTTGAAGTGTCGGTTTCCTGCATGCACTGCACATGCGCGGGAAACCGGAACTTCCGGTCTCGTGAAGGGAGGGGTTCAGAGGTGAACCGCGTGCGCGGGAGAGGCTGCGCGCATGCAGCGAACTTAGGGTTTTTTTCAGGTTTCTCCGGGAAGGTAAGTATGGAAGAAGCTGCGCTTTTAAAAAGGAGGCGCAAGACTTGTTTTTAACAAGGTAAGTGGTTAATTAATTACAGTTTAAAATTTTTTTCAACAGGTTTATCTTTTTTAGATACTTTAAAGAAAGGTAAGTTTATTTTTAGCACCGTTAAAAAGTATTTAAATTTTTTCAAAAATTAAAATTTTTGTTTAAAGTAGTTAATTTATTTAACTTATAGTTATTTTAAAAATGTGATGTTTTTTAAAAAATTTATTTGAAGTTTAGGTGTTGTTTTGGGGCCGATTTCAATTCATAGATTTGACAGGTCTTCCTGTCAAATCTATGAATGAAAATGGCCTACTAGGATTGGCTCTCCATGGCCCACGTGATCCCAGGGGACGCTTCGAACTAACTGCGCCCCTGGGACACGCAAGCACTGCGTGCCAGCAGCTGGAGGAGGCCCAGGACCCGAAGTTCTCGTGGGCCCGAAGCACAACGGCAGGCGCGGTAGGTAAGTACGCACGCGATGCTTGCACCCGCAGGAAGCCGGAAAACCGAATTTCTGGCCCATTATGTTCTTGGTGAACATCATAATTCCACAAATTACATCAACATTGATTCTGTACTGCAGCATCTGTTCTAGCATAAAGAACATTCTTTGCTTAGTCAACCTACCACTCATAGATTTAGGTGACTATTTTTGACTTAATGTTTGGCTCAATTTCTAATCAAAGAACACGGTAAAGTTTTTATTGCTGTTTTTCGATTTGAGGGTTCAGGTTATGGATGGTGGAGGAGACACAAGTTATCTCTATTGGAGACCTTGAAGCCTTAGGTCAAAAGGTAACTTTGTATTACATGCACTAGTTCTGATTCAACTGCTTCACACTCCTTAAGACATCGCCAATAAATCATCATTATTACAGTATTTGCTTTTATATGCAGATTGAAGCAAATTAGACTTTTACTGTCAACGCAATGAAGCTTAATTCTTCAACCATAGGCTGTTTCACATGGAAGACTTCGGGAAGGTAGGAGGGATGGCCCAGCATCTGAGTGATGTTAAGCAAGATCCAAAATGTTACCTCACGAGAGGAATGCAAGATCACCAAGGGATACTCTTAACTAGGCCCAAGTGCAGGCACAAGAGTGGGATTATATAGGCCTAAGGGCAGACTACAGATTCATACTTTCAATTATGGGCTGACCTCAATGGGGGAGAAAATAAATACGAAAATACGAACAATGACGGACAGGTAAAGACCCTCTGGTCCATCGAGCCTGTCCCACACAATTGCGATACCTTGTGTATCACAACATATACACTCCACCCCATGTGATCTCCTGGGACAGCCAAAAAAACAAATAAAAAACCCAGGCCAATTTGGGGAAAAAAAATCTGGGAAGCTCCTCTCCGATCCATCTAGGCGAGCGAAACTAGTCCAGGATATCACTCTGCATTCCCTGCAGCACCTACCTTCTGTAAGAGGTGATCTCCGCCCCAGCCAGAAGCTCTCGCTTGAAGGAATTCAGCGAATCAGCCTCCACCGCACGAGCCGGAAGCCTGTTCCAGAGGTCCACTATTCTCTGGGAACAGAACCACCTCCTGACATCGAACCTAGATCTGGCCTTACACAACTTAAACTTGTGACCCCTGGTCCTCCCTAACCTATTTAATTGAAACAAACTGTCAACTGGAACACAATCTATTCCCTTCATTATCTTATAAACCTCAATCAGATCACCTCTAAGTCTACGCTTCTCTAAATTGTAGAGTCCCAATTCTTTTAACCTATCTTGATAACTAAGATGCTTTAAACTGGCAATTAGTCCAGCGGACCTCCTCTACACCCTTTCCAAAGCAATCTAAAAGAATGGAAAATCAAACAAATATTAACCTATAAATCACTGTTTGTGCTGTAAAGTGTATAATGGAAGAGCTAAAGGATTGAATTATGCATTTACTAGCTTGTGCCACAGGTCTTTGTATGACTGCCAAATTTCATTATTTTATAGTCGCTGCTGGTAATAAAGCATTCATTTTACTAACTACTGAAGGTTTAATTTGATTTTCTGATCATTTATTTTCATCTGTCTAGTTCTACAGATGTTTTAAAGCACTTCTGACCTGTCAGAATTCCCCTGTGGGTTTAAGCACCCAAAGTCTCTCTAAGGCTGCAAAAAGTGACCACGGCAGTCGAAGGAACTACAACACCACCAGCTTCATAAAGCCCTCTACAGTTCAACACACAACAGTCAATCAAAACCTGTCTGATAGCATTGAAGGAAGCACAGGCAAAGAACTTTCATGTGAAACTTCAAAGCCACCAGTATCTCTAGTGGTATGCTACAGTGACTGACCAAATGGAAACTTCTGATGGCAACTCCAGGCATTTTAGCACTGCTTTGTAAAGAGCTTCCCTCCAAAGTTCCTATGGGAATTATAGTGAGCCCAAGGCTGGTAAAAGCTAAACTGCCTGTAACAGCAACCAGGATGGAATAGAAAATGAATGTCTAGATTTTCTGAGTGATGGTTGAAGAGTACATCTAAGATGTCCCCATGGACCAATGAAACTTTTGGACATTGAGGATCCAAGCCATGGCTGGCTCTCCCATTCCGAGTTAAACAATGGATTCAGATTGTTTGTTTAAAAGTTGCTCAATCAAAATGTAATTTATTGCCCTGGTGCCCTTACTTATAAAATAATGGATACCTTGGAGTGAGTTATAAGAACAGAGGCTATCAAAAGGTAAATTAGATAAATTAAAGAGGCAGATGATAGAACCTCTATCCTTAATTTGTACAGCTGTCTCCATATATTGCATGCTGCTGTTTTACTTCCTGTGGTATCTCATAATGTAACTATCATGAAAGCTGGTCAAGAACCCTGATATTTTCCCCTGTGTCTTAATTTTAATGAATCCCTCAACCCATTTTTAAACAACTTTACAGATTTGTTAAAACAAATACATAGACGGAAATAGCAGGATAAATATTTTATTAGAGTTCTTTGAAGAAAAGTCACATCATAGAAAAATCAACATTTCAACACAGCAAGAGTGTACCGTCATCCATAAAGTAATAACCTGGCCTAATCCCACTCTGTAATGAAGCCCGTTTCCGAGAATCAGATGAATCTTTCCCTCGATGTGTCTGTTTCTCTATCCCTCACTCTCTTACAACCAATCTTTAATGTATATTTATTTCTTCCACTTCCTCCCCAAATGTCCCTGCCTATCTTTTACTCAATTTACACATTCTCTTCTTCATGAACTCATCTGCTTTCTTTTCATTTATATGTCTTTTCCATTTTGCTCTCATTGTACTTTTTTTTCCCAGATTGCCTTAAGTTTCTTTCTCATTCTTTCTCTTGCATTCTCTTTATTTATTTATCAGTTAATACTGTTCATTTTTTAAAATCTGCCATTTTTTTTGTTTCTACACTCTTTCTTTCTTACTTGCCTGTCTCTTTAGTCTCTTAGTTCTATTCTTCTTCCCCTGGCTCTATCTCACAATCTTCAGACTATTTTCATCTCTTTGCCCAGTCCCTCTGAGTAATAGGCTATATACAACCACACAAAAACAAATGCATGCAGGAATGACCACAATATTGCTAAAGATTCTCACATCAATGTTAATCTCTATTTGTTATGTGCACTCTGGAGTTGAAATTTTACTTTGAAGAGGTGACTAAAGCAATGGATAGGGGAATGCCTATGGATGTTATTTATATGGACTTCCAGAATGCATTTGATAAATTCCCACATAAGAGACTGTTAACTAAGGTAGAAGCCCACGGAATTGAGGCCAAATTATTGACCTGGTTAGGAAATTGGCTGAGCGGCAGGAGACAGGCAGTAGGGATAATGGGTAGGTACTCAAAGTGGTGTCCCGCAGGGATCTGTGTTGGGGCCTCAACTATTCACAGGCTGCGATTTTGCCGGCGTTCAGAGTGCGGGTTTGGAGGCGGGTCCGCTGTCAAAATCGAAATGATTGACAGCTGGTTGGGAACCCACTGCAAACCCACCTCCATGTAAGTTTCCAAAGTGTCGGGTCTGCGAATTCAGAACAGACGTGACACCAAGTGGCGGGGGAGACATTTAAGATAGTTAACTGCTTGTTAGGTGCTCGTTAACTACTATTTTGCCAGCCTATTTCTATTTTCCCACATTTTTAATGGGGTTCACGTCATTCGGAGATCACGTCAGGTAAGTAGGTCGGGTTCTGTATGTCTTCCCATTGCTGTGAATAGGTGTCAGCTGCAAAAGTAGTATGAAAGCTACCATTTCACAGCTGGTCAGTTTCCAATGTCAGAAGCTTGAGCCTCATGACTTGGAAGACACTTTTGAGCTGTATGCAGTTTGGAAGTGTTTGGAGTAAACTCTCTCTCCACTTTCACCTCCTTGGAGCAAGCTCTCTCACCATTGACAGATTGCTTCTGTCATCTCAACTTCAGCTGCCATCTACTCCAGCAACATCGGTGCCCTTGAATAAATCTCATGTTAGTCCTCTGAACCCCTCCATGATCAGCCCCAACACCAACATCACCAGGCGTACCAACATCACCAACAACAACACCAGCCTTCTCCGCAATCACCTGATGCTGCACAGGACACAGGGCATCAGCACCCGACCACATTGCTGCCCGGGAGGCCAGTGATGGCATCACCATGGCCAGATTTAGTTCAGTTGACGCTGTACACCCTGGCTGCCACATGATGCGCCAGGTTAACACCACCCCACACTAGCACCATAAAGCATTCCTACAATGACCAAGCCATTCCTTTCACACTCATCACCATTGCGGGGGATACAGTTATGTCTCACCATTCACTGCAACTCACTAAGACACTTCCAAAGGTGAGCACAGATCTGTACAATAAGGCAAAGTGTTGAAAATAAAGATTTCAATGTTTGACAACACATTAACAGAAAATTTACATGAACATTGCATAAGACACCCAAGTGCCTACCCTTGTGTGTTGTTACTTGGTATGATTGCACTAGGATGAGGGTGAGTGTGAGGGGTGGCTAGTGAGATGGGGAAGTGATAATGTAGATGGAGAGGGATGGGTGGAGGTGCAAGGTAAGTTGGTGTGAGTAAAGATGTGCTGGAGTAGGGTAGGGAAGGCAGAGTGATGGGGATGTGATGAGAGGCACATCAGGATGAGGTTGAGTGTGGCTTTGCAGTAACGTTTCATGATCTACTGAGATCATTGAAAGGTTTGCGCCACTGCAGCCAGGTACTCCTGACAACATTACTGCTTTTGCCCTCCTGTGCAATGTGCAACCAGGCTGCGTTGGTGTCCTGGGGAGGTCTCTTCCGCCCGTGGGAAAGGAAGAGAACCTCCCTGCATGCTGTGACTCCCTCCATAAGCATATGGAGGGAGTCATGCGAGAGCCTGGGTGCAGCCGTGCACCTTTGTGCAGTGCTTGCCAGTGTTTACAGCACCTCAATGCTGCAGAACACTGACAGCAGAACTGTCAAAATCATTTTGGACATGGTCCCTTTAAGGAAACCGGCTGATGACATGTCATCAAATGATGTCATCAGACCCGCTTCCTTTTAATTGGCTGGGAACCCCGCAGGGCAGGCGTATTAACGGAAAATCCTTTTGACAGAGCAGCTGCAGCCGGGAGCGGGACTAGAACCCGCCAACTACCTCTCTCGCCGCGATCCCGCCTCCGCTGGGAAAATCCTGCCCACAGTATTTATTAACGACTTAGATGATGACATAGAAAGTCATATATCCAAATTTGCCGATGACACAAAGCATTTTAGGCAATGTAGATGGAAACATAAAATTACAAAGGGATATCGACAGATTAAGTGAATGGGCAAAACTGTGGCAAATGGATTTCAATGTAAGCAAATGTGAGGTCATCCACTTTGGACCATAAAGGATAGAACAGGGGCTTTCTAAATGATGAAATGCTAAAAACAGTGGAGGTCCAACAGGACTTGGGGGTCCAGGTACATAGATCATTAAAATGTCATGAACAGGTACAGAAAATAATCAAAAAGGCTAATGGGATGCTGGTCTTTATATGTAGAGGACTAGAATACAAGGGGGTAGAAGTTATGCTGCAGCTATACAAGACCTTCCTGGTCCGCAGCTCCAGCGCTGCAATGCGGTCCGTCAGTAGCTGCAGCTGGATACATTTCCCACACACATGGTCGTCAGGGACACAGGAAGCGTCCCTGATTTCCCACATATAGCAGGAGGAGCATATCACGGGGCAGAGAGTAGGAATTAATGGGTCTTTTTCCGAGTGGCAAGCAGTGACTAGTGGGGTACCGGAGGGATCAGTCCTTAGACCCCAGCTATTCACAATATACATTAATGATCTAAATAAGGGAACTAAATGTAATATCTCTAAGTTTGCAGATGACACAAAGCTGGGTGGGAGTGTGTGCTGCGAGGAGGATACCGAGAAACTCCAGGATGATTTGGACAGGTTGGGTGAGTGGGCAGAAGCGTGGCAGATGCAATATAACGTGGATAAATGCGAGGTTATCCACTTTGGTGTCAAAAACAGAAAGGCAGACTATTATCTGAATGGCAATAGATTGGGAGAAGGGGAAGTGCAACGAGACCTGGGTGTCCTTGTGCACCAGTCGCTGAAAGTAAGCATGCAGGTGCAGCAGGCGGTGAAGAAGGCAAATGGTATGTTGGCCTTCATAGCGAAAGGGTTTGAGTATAGGAACAGGGATGTCCTGCTGCAGTTGTACAGGGCCTTGGTGAGACCACACCTTGAGTACTGTGTGCAGTTTTGGTCGCCTTATCTGAGGAAGGATGTTCTTGCCATGGAGGGAGTTCAGCGAAGATTCACAAGGCTGATACCTGGGATGGCAGGAATGACATATGAGGAGAGATTGGGTCGATTGAGCTTATACTCGCTGGAGTATAGAAGAATGAGAGGGGATCTCATCGAAACATATAAAATTCTGACAGGTCTGGACAAACTAGATGCAGGAAGAATGTTCCCGATGGTCGGCGAGTCCAGAACCAGGGGTCATAATCTAAGGATAAGGGGTAAGCCATTTAGGACAGAAATGAGGAAGAATTTCTTCACCCAGAGAGTGGTGAACCTGTGGAATTCTCTACCACAGAAGGTATGTGTGGCCAAGTCATTAAATATATTCAAGAATGAGTTAGATATATTTCTTAAAGCTAAAGGTATCAAGGGATATGGGGAGAAGGCAGGTACAGGGTACTGAGTTTGGATGATCAGCCATGATCTCATCGAATGGCGGAGCAGGCTCGAGGGGCCGAATGGCCTACTCCTGCTCCTATCTTCTATGTTTCTATGTTTCTATGTTAGACCACACCTAGTACTGTGAGCAGTTCTGGGCACCACACCTTAGGAAGTATATATTGGCCTTGGAGGGAGTGCAGTGTAGGTTTACCAGGATGATACCTGGACCTCAAGGATTAAGTTACGAGGAGAGA
Source organism: Squalus acanthias (assembly GCA_030390025.1). NCBI lineage: Eukaryota > Metazoa > Chordata > Chondrichthyes > Squaliformes > Squalidae > Squalus > Squalus acanthias. Next base: position 62,346,045 of record CM059429.1, read on the forward strand.
TTACACAAATTAGGGTTGTATTACCTAGAATTTAGAAGATTAAGGGGTGATCTGATCGAAGTTTTCAAGATATTACGGGGAACAGATAGGGTAGATAGAGAGAAACTATTTCCACTGGTTGGGGATTTTAGGACTAGGGAGCATAGTCTAAAAATTAGAGCCAGACCTTTCAGGAGTGAAATTAGGAAACAATTCTACACACAAAGGTTGATAGAAGTTTGGAACTCACTTCCGCAAATGGCAATTGATGCTGGATCAATTGTTAATTTTAAATCGGAGATTGATAGCTTTCTGTTAGCCAAAAGTATTAAGGGATATGGGCCAAAGGCAGGTATATGGAGTTAGGTCACAGATCAGCCATGATCTCATTGAATGGCGGAGCAGGCTCAAGGGGCTAAATGGCCTACTCCTGTTCTTATGTTCCTATGTCCTATATTAGGAATAAATGCATGGGCATGTCTGGATGAAATTCCTCCATCTGCTAACTTAATGGCGGCATTAACCCATTCATAGTAAATGGGTTAACACCTTCATTAAAATGGCGGACTATGGAATGTGAGAAACCAAACTATGTTTTGCATTCACTCATCCTGAGATAAGTTTCTAGTATTACAGACAGAATAACAGGTAAAATGGGCCAACTAAATAATTATTTTGACACATTGATGATAATGGATGGTATTCCTGTTGGAATGCTGGCTTGTATATTATGTGCAGAACTGATACTCTTCTTCAAACTCAAATCAAACACTCAAACAAGTGGCAATTATGGAGTCTATCATTGCCTGCTTCACTGACATAATATGATATGCAAAGCAATGTACATGGTAACCATGTAGCTGTCTGTCTCTTTGCTAACAACATTCAGACTTGTTACATTAAAATTATTTCATTTACAAGTAGCTATGCAGAATGAGTATGAATGCTACACAAACACTTTAACTACAGATGACTATAGTTGCTTAAGACATTGACAATCAGAATTTTTTTTTCATATTGCACTCAAGAGGAAAACTATGGGCTGAATTTTGCCAGCGCTCAGAGTGCAGGTTCGAGGTGGATCAGCTGCCAAAATAGCAAAGATTGACATCGGTTAGGGAACCCGTTGTCAACCCGCCTCCACGTGAGTCTCCCAGGTGTCGGGTCTGTTGGCGCTGAACAGACCCGACACCAAGCGGCGGGGGAGGCAATTCACATCATTAAATGGGTTGTTAACATCCAATTAACTGTTCTTTTAAACCTACATTTCAATTTTACGTGTTCCCCCATGGGTTACCCGCTGCTCGGGGAACACGTCAGCTCAGCATGTTGTGAGTGGATTCAGCATTGAATTATCTCATGATCTGTCAGCTGCCAAAGTTGTATAAAAGATCCCATGTTGCAGCTGTTCACTTTCAAAGCTCAGAAACTGTTGGTTACTGCATTTGGAAGACATATTGAGCGTTCTGCAGCTTGCAAGTGTTTGGAGCCAACTCTCTATCCAGTGCCACCTCATTGGAACAACCTCTCTCACCACTGACAGATCGCTTCTGTCATCTCAAGTTCACCTGCCATCTATTACATCAGTATCGGTGCCCTTGAACCTATCTCACCTTGGTCCTCAGAATCCCACCACGATCAGCCCCAACACCAGCAGCACCAGGCACACTAGCAGCACCAACAACAACACCAACCTTCTCCCCAATCAACTGATGCTGCACAGGACACAGGGCATCAGCACCCGACCACATTGCTGCCTGGGACGCCAGGGATGGCCTCACCACATTTTCTTCACTTGACGCTGTACACCCTGGCTGCCACATGATGCGCCAGGTTGGCACCACCCCACACCAACACCGTAAAGCATCCTTACCATGCCCAAGCCATTCCTTTCACACTCGTCACCATTGCCGGGTTGGGGTGGGGGGGGGGGGGGGGGGGGGGGAGGGGTGGCTGCAGGGAGAGGTGTTATGTTTCACCATTCACTGCAACTCACTAAGCCACTTCCAAAGGTGCACACAAATCTGTCCAAGAATGCAAAGTGCTGAAAATAAAGGTTTCAATGTTTGACAGCACATTAACAGAAACTTCACATGAACATTGGCTAAACCACCCAAGTGCCTACCCTTTTGTGTTGTTACTTTGTATGCTTGCAGTAGGATGAGGGTGAGTGTGAGGGGTGGCTAGTGAGCTGGGGAAGTGATAATGTAGATAGAGAGGGATGGATGGAGGTGCAAGGTAAGTTGGTGTGAGTAAGGATGTGCAGGAGTCGGGTAGGGAAGACAGAGTGATGGGGATGTGATGAGTGGCACAGCAGGATGAGGTTGAGTGTGGCTTGGCAGTAACATTTTGTGATCTACTGAGATCATTGAAAGGCTTGCACCACTGCAGCCTGGTCCTCCTGACGACATCGACTCCCGCCATATTCGGTGGGAGTTTTGCGGCGGCGGTATGGCGTTGCGCTCCAATCTCCTTCGCCCGGAGATCATGACATCATCGCCGTGCGCATCACCCCGGTAGCGCCCCGGACGCGAAATTGACTTCCGCCACCTGCAACATCGCCGGTCGAAAACACCGACAGCTACAGGAGGCGTGCATCGGGTGGCCGACTGCTTCGAGGGCGATGATTAAAGACGAGGTGGCCGAGGTAAGTAAAAAAATACTTACCTTTCTTGTTCCCGTTTTTTTTGCAGATTCCTGCCCGTGATCGATCAGCCCGGAGCTCTGCTTGAGTGCCGGGCTGATCGGGTGGGATCGCGGCTGCCTTGGTGGTCCAGGTAGGTACTTTTTAAATTGCAGAGCCTGCAGCGATGACCCTTCACTTTAAGGGAAGGAAGGAGCCTTTGAACATGGCAGCGGTGCACGGCCCAGTGTGCAGCGCTGCTGAAGTCTCCGCCCCGCCTGCTGCCGATTGCGCTCCAAGAAGGAAGTGGAGTGCTTGCCTTAGCACTCCACTTCCTTCCTGGAGTCCAAAACCGAATTTTTTAAAAGTTTAGAAACATTAGCGCCTGGCGCTAATTTTCTCAACTTTTGAAAGTTAGTGCCCCAAACGGGACTATGATGAATTTCTCCCTCCCTATCTTTTGGTTTCATTCATTGTGAATGTTCTGAATGTGGAGTCCCACCCCCGACATGTACAAATCCTGACACGCTCCACAGCTGAATGTGAAACTGCAAAAAAACATGGTTGCCATCAGCCCAACCATCCTGCAGTTTTAATGGAAGCTGAATTTAAATTTGGCCTCTCTTTTCCTCATTGCAAAATTGGCCGGAAAAAAGAACCGCATGTAAGCTAATTTGCTGCCAGTCATGCTGTGTGTTGGTACATCATCTCTTGGAGGTGTACAGAAAGTTAGAGAAGTTGAGCTAAAAACAGGAAATGGTGGAAAAACGCAACAGGTCCATTGGCATCTCACAACATCTGTGGCCTTGTGCCAAGGGAAAATGTACCCAAGGTACTAATACATGTTTGAAAGTAAATTGATTATTTTGCACACTGTTATTAGACTGGTTTGTTGTTAGTGGATAGTTTTTAAACTTATTGCTGTATAATGAAACTTGGAAATAGCTGCTAGATCCTTGACTCTTTTAACCAATATATTACATGGGTCTGATAAGTCTAGTCATTCATAGTCCAAAAGTTAGATCAATGTTACACACTAAAGTCTTGAATATTAAAATAAACTGGTTAATACACCTAGGGCTAGGCACCCTGACCTGAACGTTTTCTCTCCATAGCTCAGGGTTGCCGAGGATAGTTTTAGCATATCTACCATCACCCAGCTGAAATCAGCAGATTTGGACCATACCAGGGATCAAATCTGGGACATTCCTGCCTGTATGGCTCAGTATCGCAACACAGTGTATTTACTCACTGAAACATGGGGGATGGGGAGCAGGGAAGGGCTCTATCCAATTTTGAACATCGGTAGAGATAACGGCAGCTGGAAATTGACTTCAGTTCTGTGCCACTAATGACTCCTTTCCCCTCTCCTCTTGGACACAGTTAAAGACCTGGCTTTGACAGCCAGAAGTCCAGCCACATCTTCAAAATAATAATAGAGGCTCAACAAAGATATTTTATTTGATGCATTCTGGTAGCCTTTCCATAACGATAAACCATGAAGCAGGACCAAATTTCCCTCCGGAATGGTGACTCCCTGCTGGGGTATGCTTCCACAGACAGCAATCACTGAAGTGGCCAGACTTGTCTGTGAGTGCTGGCTGGTTATGTGTGGGCTTACCTGATGTCCACTTCCAGCAAAGACTGATGGATCGTGATCAAGAACAGAACCCTGGCCAATTATTCTTTCCTTAACCCAGGGACATTGAGTCCAATTGTGGTAACCTTTTCACCTTAGCAGAGATAAGCTAATTCAGCATAAACCGGGAGACCTTCCGGGACTGTATGACTTGGATACTCACTGAATAAGCTACTGAGTCACTTGGAGGGAGGGAGGAATTTTCTCATTACCTGTTGAAGAGTAAAATCACCACGGCAATAGGCTAGTCCATTTACTGCTGTTGACAGGCATTACCATTCACTAACCCTAATGGCTTTGCACTAAAAGATAATCAATTAGACGCTCAGATTAATCATCTTGTTTCAATGTATTCATCTTGTTAAAATGTGACAAAATGCTATAATCAAAGCAAATATATATTAATATACTTCATTATCAAGGCTGATCCCCTGGCTTTGCTGTTCCTTCTGAATTACATTATTAAGAATGCTTTTGATTGTCTACTGAAAACTATTGAATGGATGTTGTTTTACAAAGTGGTGTTAAATGGTATGTAAGTGGAATTTTATTAGTTACCTTCTACTGATTTGATCTTCTAAATGCCATCCTGGAATTAAAAGCTGAATTCCAGCAAGTGAAAGCTTAGATTAAGCAGACATGCCAACACGCAGAGTTACCAGAGAGTGAAGAGATTACACAAACTTCATACGGGATTTGAGCGTTCGTACTTATTGCTGGGTTAGTTGACATCTCAGTTAACATGTAAGGAATAGACTGATTTTCATGCAGAATCCATAGAATGGCATTGAAGTTCAAAGCACAATATAATCAAGTGTTGCAGCCTGACTGCTGTTTAATGTACTAATGTTAAATATATATATGTATGTATTCATTTATTGCTATCTTTTAAAGAGATTGTAACAGGATATTTTGTCTTGTCAAGCAAATTATGTTAAAATTATGTCTGAACTGGTTTTGATTGTCATATAAATAAACTATTATAGAGTTAAAAATATTAAGTATTGAAAAAAATGTGATTTTAAAGTGTGGCTCTTGATGCACGTGACTGGCTCAATGTCAAACTCCTTGGCCCACCCGGAGCATGCAATGGAGACACACTATGTAATTGCATTGTGAACTGATTTGTCCTCTGAACAGATGCCACACAACCAGAGACCAGGACAATGTGGCAGGGGAGATCAATGCTGGAGCTCACTCGCACAGGATTGCAACATAAAAAATGCGGAATATGGCATAACATCTATTCGGACGCATCTTAAGAGTCATTTTTGAGGTGTACTTTAGTCATGGCAACTCAAGAGCACAAATGTTACACGGGTGGGGGGGGTGGGGGTGGACAGAAAAGTGTGTACAAAGTTTTACTGTAGATCATACTAACTGAATGTTCATGCAAATTCTAATCATTGTAAATATATTCAAATAAGCATTCATTGTAATCTTAAAGCAATTATTACTGCACAAACATCGCAGATATTCTAAAATAGTCTATGCTCCTTTTGAGCTTTAGCCATGTCATCCAACTTTGATTTGATCAAACTGAACAACGTCTCTTTGATTTAACACAATTTATCCCCTTTTCATGATGATGGATCTTGAACACAGCCATTACTCGCCAGCAGTTGGGTGCATCTGTCTCTCACATCGCTCCAATTGGCAATGATCCTGGGGATCCACGATTAACAAGTTTCACTGAATTCAGAGCCTGGCTGGGTTGAATTATAAATCAAATTAATGAAGACAAGCAGAAAGTTTGTAAATTTGGTTCCACAAGATATTGTCCGTGTCATCTGTTCAAATGTGACATAAAAGCACAATTTGTATTTTTGACCTAGTAATCCTGAGCTATCGATCTAAGGAATGATGTTCCACTTCAGGCTGCCGAGGGGAATTTTGAACCATAAGCATGAAAAGTGAAAAATTAGCTTTTATATGTTCATCTCCTCCCCCGGAATTGTGGGCATAGGGCATAAAATCCTCTTACTGATCCAGGCAACAAAATAATATAGCATTGACAAATCATAGAATCATAAATCCTCCAGGAAGAATCTCAAAGGAAAAGATAACACTTCATTAAAAATGAAACAAAGTCAGCAACAATTTTGGGAGTGATAATCTATATTATAGAGACTAATGCCCTTTCAACATCAGTCTGGTGATAACAGGTAATAGTTACTGCTTAAGTGCAGGGGCACCAAGTGTGTTATATTAGCAGCAGCAGTAACTTAATCAGTAGACTATACCTCTGGCCATTCGAGAGAAACCTGCAGTGTAACAGGGGATTCTTGTTGATAATTGAACATTCTTCCTCGTTAATAATAAATTACTTAAAGTATTATTTTTGGCACTAAACTATTAATGCTGGCCCACAGTGTAACAATATTTTATACAAAGCAACAGATTAATAGCTTAAAGCAATTCCTAGCTTCCGCGCTCAATGCGATTTGGCAACAGCTTATAGTTAATGTTGCGCTGTGGCTTTTATGTGATTCACACAAAATAGGCAGCACATAAAAGTGGAAACCATTAATATTTCATAACTGTGTCTGCAACACAGCAACAAATGATATTCTTCACCGACGGTAAGTGGGTGTACATGTCGCCCACTAAATCATAATCTCCTGCTGTGATATAAGATATAAAAATGTTCAGAGGTCACAGGTTGGCAATTTTTCAATATTTACAGAATTTAACATTCAGAGTTTGCACGCATACATATACATCTTTTTATTAAAATTATTTACCTTTTTCACGTGTCAGCAAACAGAATCTGATATTGAGCATTTGCCAAAAGTACATATGTCGGTGTACAAATGCCTGTTTTCACCGAAGTCCATGGAACAATTCATCGGTTACATCAACGAAACTAAACGGTGCCCCCTTCAGGAAATTCTACAGTTATGATATGGCTACTGGTTTTAACACCTTGGGCTAAAAATTCGGGGGCTTAATGCCGAGGTTACTGGCAAAAAATAGCGAAGAGGGCGGCCATCGCTCTTTTGCCAGCTGGTGGCGGGCCCCGCAGCATCTTCCATTTTCGAGAGCGCTACTGTTATGAAGTATCGCCCTGCAAAGGAAAATGGCGGCACGTCTACTTAATGTCACCATGGCGAACTTCGACCAGTTCAGCGCTGGGTTCTAAGCACGCCGGGTAAACCCAGCGTGCAAGCAGACTCACAGAGATGCTGTCAGCACCTCTTAAAGGGACACACGTATCTTTCAGGTAAGTTTACATTTAAGCTTTTGGACTGTTTTTTTTTGATTTTACTGAAGTAGGGGCTTTCTGCAATAGTTGTTAAAAGTTTTTTAAGTATGTAGGGAGTGCTGCTGGATGCTTGCAAGGCCTCAGATAATAAAGGAAAGCCTCTGAGAAGACAGAAAATACTGGAAATACCTAGCAGGTCAGGCAACATCCGTGGAGAGAGAAACAGAGTTCATGTCTCAGGTCAAGATGCTGCCTGACCTGCTGAGTATTTCCAGCATTTTATGTGGTCATTTTAGATTTACAGCATCTGCTCACAGAGGGAAGAGGAAGACACAGAAGAGAAAGAAACAGAAGAGGAGGAAGCCAAAGAGGAGGAAGCAGAAGAGGAGGAAGCAGAAGGAAGGATGTAACCCAGACAGTCCCTTTCTGGTCGGGATATCCGGGATGGAATTATCCACCTGCGATCTCAGTGACCACAACCCCAATTCCCCTTTCAACATTAGTCCCACACCTTACCGTCCCTCTGTTACTGACCATCACAGTGTCCTCTTGGCCACGATGCTGAAATAAAAGCCACCACAAAGCAAACTTTCCAATCCAACTGTATACATCTATCCATCCAATATGACATCAAGAAATCAACTCATCGCCCTTATGCATTCTCTTAGTGACTGTCTTGTGTGTGCCTTTGCCTATCCTACTGATGTCACAGAGTTGGCTGCAACATGGCTGGTGGAAGGCTGCTAACTTGTAGTGAGGGATTCTTCTTCTTCTTCTTCTCCTCCTGCTCCTCCTTCTCTCCTCTCTCCTCTCCCTCTTATTGGTCAACCACTGGCTGGGCAGGCTGCATTTCTTGGGCGTGTGAAATGAGGAAGGCACAAGGGTGGAGTTGTGGTGAGGGGAGGGCGGGAAAGCATGAGGTGCACGCCAGAAGGAGGATAATGTATGAGGATACCAATATACTTGCTGCCCTGCTGCTGGCCAAGGCTCAGCTATGCCTCTGCCCAGAATGGCCTGCACCGTCTCATCCAATGGGGTGAGGTGAGGCTAGGAATGGGAGATGTGCCTTTTGATTGTTACAGATTGTTGGTAGGTGAGTGATTGGGGGTAGGGGTCGTGCATTGAGCAGTGTGGGAGGCTAGTGATTCAGTTGATAGGAGGTGGCTTTTGAAGATGCCTTCACTGACCTTGACAAGTGGTCTGAGGTCATGAAGCTATTTTGGGCAGTCGAGCCAGGTGGTGGGGGTGACACTACTGGCAGTGACAGCCTCGGTGATGTAGTCCCACATCCTGGCCCCTGTGGGTAGAGGACCTCTCATGCAGTGTTGACACCCTACACAAAGCTGGAGTGCTGCATGCGAGACCCTGGGTGCCCCTTTCCTGGCTTGCTGAGCCATTTGTGTTAGTGCTGAAGCACTTTTCCCATTTTTTGAGGTTAGGAAGGGAATTCAACTTTAAGTGCTGAAGACTCCCATTTGGGACTTCTTTTTAATGTTATTTTTTTAAAGGCAGTAAGGGCTGAAAACTGCATTTTTTAACTTCATTTTAATTTTTATTAGTTCTGAACACATTGTCCCTTTAATTCATAACCCTTTCAGTTACCCATAATTCCTGGTAAACTCCATAGCCTCGCTCCCAGAGGCTGTTAGAACTGGAACGCCACTTCAGGACGGGAACTTCGACTTCCAGGCCTGCACTAACGCCACCAGGAGGGCGTTACACAGTAAGTTAGTGCTGGGCTATAAATCTTTAGCCCCCAGCGCAAATTTTTCTCGGGTATTGCTGCGTCCATTTTCAGCGGCCGTTAACCCAAGTTGCCGATGACACCAGCAACTCTTGTGCTGGCCACGAATTTTTCCACCCTTTTCTGTGGAGTATAATGCAGAAATACTGCCAACTGCACGTCACAGTAAATCTCTTTGAGGTCAACGACAAAGTAGCTTGGTATGGATGTACTTGAACATATGAGCAGAGCGCTGCTCCCTTTTTTTACGTTAGGAGAGTTAACGGCAATGTTCCCCAAAATATATGGGGTAAGAACTCCTCTGGTTTCCATGTGCAGCTTTATTGCAAATATGTTTGTGAAGACTTTCTCTTTTTAGTATTTCTAGTGAAATGTAAAACATGTTCTAAATAAATATATGTCGATGATTTCACCAGAAATTGCAATGAGAGACACATGGGGAATTTCCTCCGAGGGTTCTCCTGATTGGCCGCTGCTTCAACAGATGATTGGAGGAAATGGGATTTCTGCTGATCTTCCACCGAAGTTATGGCAACCAATTAAGACCCGAGGAAATGCTCAGCGAGAATTTTTATTCAGGACATCATTATCCTGGAACTCCCTCCCTCACAACACTGTAGGGGTACCTTCACCCCATGGACTGCAGTGGCTCAAGAAGGCAGTCACCTCCACCTTCTCAAAGGCAATTAGGGATGGGCAATAAATGCTGGCCTTGCCAGCGACAACCACATCCCATGAACAAATTAAAAAAATGTATGCCTTGTGAGCAGAAAAGTTCTTAGCCTTTATGTGTTAAAAATCGAATTTACAAGCTTCACAAAAAAAGGCACGTTAATTCTAATACATATCTAGTCAAATCTAACCCTGCTCTTTCACAAAAGGTCATGATGCAGAGATGCCGGTGTTGGACTGGGGTGGACAAAAATGAGAAGTCGCACAACACCAGGTTATAGTCCAACAGTTTTATTTAAAATTACGAGCTTTCGGAGTGCTGCTCCTTCGTCAGGTACAAGTACAGTACCTGAAGAAGGAGCAGCGCTCCGAAAGCTCGTAATTTTAAATAAAACTGTTGGACTATAACCTGGTGTTGTGCGACTTCTCATTTCTTTCACAAAAGGATACGACATACAGCTGGGGAAATTGCCCTCCAGTGTAAAAGTAAGAGTTGTTGCCTCCAGCAGATGGAAACATATTATTAGAATTATTCCAGTGGAGTGGTAGGAAGGAGGTCTTCTCGCCCTTCATACTATCGCTTTGATTATGCCACATGCTGAGCTCCTGATCCTGCTGTGATGTTATGAGAAGACACAGAGCGGAGGCTAATCATTCCTCCACAGGAAGGGAACAGGAAGACACAGCTGGTAGATAACTCTTCTGCACCACTTAGCAGATGATGAAAGAACTGAGACCCAAGGAGATCGTCATGCAGCCCTCCTCTTAACCAGGGAACTCAGTATGTTGGGGAATAGATTTGGGGAATAAACAGTATTCAGCTTTACAATCACCTCAACTTTTTTGCTTTCATGTTGACCCATGTTTATTTTCTCAAGCTTTTTTAACGTTTTGTATTCTTTATACTTTTTTTGTTTCTCTTTCCTTTACTTTCTCTTCTGCTAATTTAAGATAAACACTGAGCATCCTCGGCTTCAGGAGCTTGGAAGTGCATCATCAATAATGTTCCCCAAGAAAAGAGAGCACAACCAAAAATGGCCTTCTGCACACTACACAGTGTCAAACACATGTTCCAGGACCCTCAGCAGACTGCAAATTGATAATGGGGCATGGGAATCATTTTTCCCACTCCTCTTGCATTCATGTCAGGGTGCTGAGGAAGTCAATTTTAAAGTAGCTGCCCCTGTTAAACCTCTCATACCTTCTGCTTGTGACCAGTGCTATCTTTTCAGCCCATGTACAACAAAGCCCAGTGACCTCACCAGCTTTAGAGGGAGAATGACACTATGAAATCCACAACTCCATCACATTAAGCACTCTCTGTGGGTTCGAACCTTACTTTTACCTACAAGATGTTCTAGAATGAGGCTAGGGAGTAAGGCCAGAGGAGTAAAGATAACTAAACATGGGACAGAGTTAGAGGCCAGAGTGCTATTTACAAGACAGACAGGAGCCTCAACCGAGTAGTGTTAAAGTGCCTTTGTGGTCCAGAATATAGGAAGCAAATGACAACACTCCCACTGGCCACTACACCAGAGCCCTAAGGCAGACCCAGGGTAGTCCTGGCAGTCAAAACACAAGGATATATTCAGACCTGCAACGAAGCTTGGGAAACCCAGGTGGTTTAAGTTTGGGTTAAAATGAAAGTGCTTTTTTTACTAGAAGCCCTTTTGCTGCTTGTTCTCACATCATTTGTATCTCTGCTTTTCAGGTCAAACTGACTCAAAATACCAGAATCTCACAAATTGTCACCGCCTTACAGCACGCAATGTGAGAGAGCCGGGAGACCCAATCTGCAGTGCCCGTCACATGTGAGCACAGGAATACAATCAGCATCATCACATTCTTCATCTCTTTGCCCTCGCATTTTAAAGGTCAACCTTAAAATTAAAGCATGGATTTTGATTTGAGACCTCCTCGCTCCCTCCCCACAGGATGCCTTTATGTACAGTAGATCAAAGTGATTTATTTTCCGTGTGCTGTTTTATGAGTGGGAAAGATAGAACTATAATTTCAACTGATCAGTGCACATACCAACTCCACAACTCAGTTGGCAATTGGCTTGCTGCAATCTTCAAAAACTCTTCTGTGGGTGATGAGTTCACATTTACATTGAACACATTGCCTTAATTATGTGAACTTGTCAGCTCTAAAACTCAGTTGGCAGGCAGTAACCTTGATGTTATCCGTTAAAGGATCTGTCATTATTTGGCTCTGTATCTAAAATAGAACATTCAATGTTTACAGGGAAAAATGTGTTGGAGAAACATACAATTGTGTCTCACTCTGTTCTCTTTTTCATTTCTTAAAGTAAAAAAAACCTTTCTGAAAAAAGCTTCAATACAAAAGCTTGCCTATCATAAGTGGCAAAAGGGTAGCAGATTGATAGGCTTATACTCATAATTCTTCACATGCTAGTTCGTATTTCACTGCTAGAATTAAAAGAGAAGTCGCACAACACCAGGTTATAGTCCAACAGATTTATTTAATTTTACAAGCTTTCGGAGCGGTTCGCTCCTTCCTCAGGTAGGGTAGCAGTGAGAGAATCTCCCAGAATTCACAATATAAACACAGAAAAAATGTATTCAAATCTTTCCCTACATCAAAGACACACTAAGAGCACAGCCAAGACAATGAGATGTGTCCCAGGGGGTCCAACGTGTCAAAACACCTGCTGGCTGCATATCCTGTCAATTTGTGTTGGTTCTTGTGTTAGTCTTTTTAAAAAAAAACACCTGGAAAGACCGGCCATGATGTCAAGTCACGTTCTGTATCGTGACATGAACCCGATATCGCGATTGAGGCCATCCTCATGAGTGCGGAACTTGGCTATCAGTTTCTGCTCTATGATTTTGCGCTGTCGTGTATCCCGAAGGCCGCCTTGGAGAACGCTTACCCGCAGATCCGAGGCTGAATGCCCCTGGCTGCTTAATTAAAAGAGGCAGTGACCAGGGGGGGAAGCACCAGAAGCAGCAGCTGAGAGTTTTAGGGGTAGAAATTAGGTCGCACCCCATTTGGGGCGCAAATATCGTCTGGACGCAAATATTAGCGCCTGGCGCTAATTATCGGCACTGACTGGAAACTTCACTTTTACCGCCCCGGGAGGTGAGTGGAGCGCTAAAGCAGGCGCTGCACACCTGTCTTAAGGCGCAAAGGCCAAGGAGTGAGGCGCTAACTCAGAGCGCTGGCGAAGCTCATGTAATGTCAGTCAGCAATGGAACACACACACAATGGCACGGGCCAGTTCTTAAAGGGGATGGTTAATCTTGCTTTCCATCCACATCCTGTTCATTGCAGCCTTGAATCTCGGCCTGGAGAGACCTGCACATCAAATGTGCTGGAAAGAACAATGGAGAGTACCAGGCAAAGGGCTCAGAGTGCAGCTCCCACAGTCTCTGCTAAATCGATACAAGGAAGGGCAAATCAAAATGAACCTGCAAAGTGCTGCTCAGTACCCAAAACTCCTTCACACAACGTTGAATCTCTCCAGAAGTCTCTCCCTCTCTCTCTCAGAATGCGTAGTTCAAAAATGCCACCAACAATAAAAGACAGGAAGAGGCCCCCTTTAAATAGCGCCCCCCCCAGCCCCACAGCGATTGATAGCGTTCCAGTCTTCTGGTCATTGCTAGCGCCAGGCGGTAAGGCAGGGGGCGCCACTCAATTTCCGCTCCTGAAACTGGCCAACTACCCGTTAATGTTTTCCCCATTGTTGACCCAGCCAGGATTGTATGAATCGTCTCCCTGACTGGTTTTGGGGGCCCCCGAATACTTGCTTAATCACCCGTCGATATCTCTCTCATTGTAGAGCCGTGGGGGTATTTGTGTATTGATGTGTCTGGATGGGCCTTCGATTGCCCAGTACAATGGTCCTTACTTGTGCATGGAAAATGATTCCAGCACTTATATCTTTGCTATTGTTCCAAATGCAAACGGGTTGCATCCTGTCTTTATCAGTGTTTACCGAGTATGATCCAATTTTCTATCGAATGTTTATTCGACGCCATCTTGTCTGCCCACTGTATTTCTGGAAGCTTCTGCCACGATGCGCGGCGGCCATTTTACAGGCTTCCGTGTCCTTTATATCATGACAGCATTTCGTTTAATAAAACTGATCAAACGAATCTGCTTCTATCTTGTTATTTTGAATCGCGATAATTGCGAAACTTTACAATATCAGCCAGGACACCGGGGATAATCAGAAAAAGAGAGAAAGCAAACACTGATTTTCACACTAATATAGTAATGCTATATGTTCTGAACATGGCAATAACAGCACAGATGTGCATGTTTGTACAGTTTAGTATGCATCAGGATCTGGGCGGGCATGAGGTAAGGGGTTATGGCATAGCCGGACATGGCGACGGGGCTATCCTACCTTTTCTATGGGTAGGGATTGGGTCAGATTTGCTGTGGAAATCAATGGTGGTGAGCTCTTTGTCTCTGACTGGCAACAAACTGTCCCTCCCTCTACAGGGTGTGGCGTGGGGCTTTGCAAGAGGAGACTCATTGCATGAGCCTCCAGGAGCAGAGTCCAGACTGCTTGGTACTTTCCCAGTTGAGGATATAAAAGCAGCTTCTAAAGGGCAGATTAAACTGGGGAATGGGCTGGGCAGTGTCATATTTCTCGATCTTTTTGACCATTTTCCACAGAAAGTATTTGGAAAAAAATTATTTTTAATGCTCGAGGTTTTAAAAGCAATTAATTTTCTAACAATTTTTTTTTAAAAAGAGACATCTAGACAAAAGGTTAGCTAATCAGAAGTTGATTCTCCCAGAGACTAAACGATGAGCAATTTGTTAATTTGTCAGTAATAGGAAAGTTCATTATATTGTCATCTTTGTCAGTCTGTGAGAGGAACTGACTTTTTGCAGGCAATACTAAAGTAGAAGGCATAGTAAATAATTTTGAGGATCAAAGGAAGCTGTATTAAGATGGTGGAATGGGCAAAAAAGTGGCAGATGGAATTCAAGATCATTAAATGTGAGGTGGTACATTTTGGTTAAAAAAAGTAAGAATAGTGGAAGGCTGGGTGATGTGGAAAAGCAGAGGGATTTGGGATTCAGGGATTCAGGTTTTCAAGACATTAAAAGTAGCACATCAAGTGGATAAGGTCATAAAAGAAGCTAATGGAATCCTAGGGGCTGGATTTTACCAACCTCAGCGGGTCCGTGGCGGGCGACGTGAGTGGCAGGTGCCGGCCTTACTGCTGGATCCAGCCCGCTGTGTAGAATGATTTTCCCCTGATTGGGCTCCAGCGCATTTCCCGACCAATTGAAGGAAGCGGGTCTGATGACGTCACTTGACAATGCGTCATCAGCCGGTTTCCTTAAAGGGACCATGCGCAAATTGATTTTGACTATTGTGCTGTCAGTGTTCTACAGCATTGAGGTGCTGCAAACACTGACAAGCACTGCACAGAGGTGCACGGCTGCACCCAGGCTCTCCCATGACTCCCGCCATATGCTTATGAAGGGAATCAGAGCACACAGGGAGGTTCTCTTCCCTTCTACACTGCTTACAATGCCGCCTATCTTTGTGTTATTGGCAAACTTGGATATGTGGCTCTCTATCCCATCATCTAAGTCATTAATAAATACAGTGAATAGTTGAGGCTACAAAACAGATCCCTTTGGACAGTCTCTGTCTCATCCCATTGAAGTCGGCCTTACTTAAATCTAGAATCTTAGTAGCTGTTTCGCGTATCTCCTTTTCAAAACACAACATTGAACGCGATCATATTATGATCGCTATTAGATAAATACTGTTCACGCACCATTAGGCTGTTAACTAAATCTGACTCTAGGACATATTGTTGCTGAAAACTGTCCTGAACACATTCGCTACCTTTCTGACATGAGCTCGTCTGCTTATCCCAATCTATATGGAAGTTAAAATCACTCTACTTTCACTACACACTTGTCTAATCTCTGCATTAATACATTCTGCCACTTTACAGCTGCTACCAGGGGGCCTATACACAACTCCCACTACAGCCTTAAATCCTTTTCTATTTCTTAATTCTGCCCATAAAGTCTCCATTGCCTGCTTATCTCTCATTATATCATCACTTATCAAAGAAGTAATTTCATCCTTAATTGCTAATGCTACTCCTCCCCCTCTACCAGATTCCCCATCCTTCCTGTAGACTATAGGATAGGACAGCGTAGATAGAAACAGACTGTTACCAGTCATTAGAAGGTATAGAATGAGAAGCCATAGAAGATGAAATATAAGAGATTTAGGACAGAGAGCAGGACAAACTTTTTCACGCCAGGGTTGTGAGGCTGTGGAATACACTACTGGAGTTAATGATTGAAGCAGAGATCATATCAACATTTAAGAATAAGTTAGATAGGTGCTAAAGAAAGGAGAACTAAAGGATATGGGAACAAGGTGGATTAGGACAACACTTCATGTGGGTGATAAATACCAACATGGACTGGGTGAGGTGAACAGCCTATTTCCATATTGTAATTTCTATGTAAATAACAGCAGTTGTAAATGAAGGGCAATCTGTGGGGCTGTAGGCTGTACAAGATTTCATTTTACAGGTGAATTCATCTCTAAACTCGTTGTCTCATTTGTGCTGCAAGGCTGAGTAATGGTTGATTCGTGAGTGCAAACAAAAAGCATACGCTTTGTCTCCAGATATTTTTTAATTACTCTGAAGGCTAGAAGTTACAATAATAGCGTTCCTCTTACATCCCTCCTGTGAGTAATTTATATTAGATTCGGTCAATGGTAATCAAAGACTAGAGGGAGCCTTGTACAAAGTATCTGGGGGAGAAATTGGCTAACCCCCAAAAACATGCGTGGGGATCACGATACACAATTACCCTGGGCTCGTTCATTGACTTTCAGGCAGCACAATAAATTTGTGCTGCCTGCTGCTTTACATGATTGCTGCGTGCAGCCAGCACTACCCGTGCTGTTCATTTGCTGCATGCATCAGTAGGGGGCTCGATATCGCGAGTAGTTAGCAGCCTGCTCCTCTTAAAGAGGAGATGCATTGTGGCTGCAAGAAGTGGTGGGAGTTCTTCCAAAAGGCAATCTGTGCTTGACCAAGCTTTAGGCCATCTGTCTTAATAGCTTCTTTGTCGTTTGGTGTTCCTGTGAAGCACCTTGGGACGTGTTACTACGCTAAAGGTTCTACATAAATGCAAGTTGTTATTGTTGTTGTTGATACTTTGAGCAATGGCTGAACATGCGAGAGAGCGAGCACCAAAAATTTCAGACAATGTATTGGAGGTCTTGGTGCAAGACGTGGAAAGGAGGAGAGACATCCTGTATCTGCAGGGAGGCAGGAGGCCCTCCAGACATATGCTCAGGAGGCAGTGGGAACAAGCAGCAGCAAAGGTCAATATCAGGAGTGTAGCTCCAAGAACATGGATGCAGTGCAGGAAGAAGTTTAACAAACTCATGAGTTCTCAAAGTGAGTGATTTCTCTCTTCAAATGGCATATCCTACCAACTGCACAACTAGTCCTCATCCACTTCTCAATTCATTACATCTCTACCATCCAGCTACCAACAATCTCTATCAATCAGTATTCAACCCTAAAATTCATATGCTTTACGTCCAACGTTCCCGTTTGGAGGTCCCGGCTTTTACATGGGAGAAACCGTGCATGCACAAAAATTTGAATGGGCCATGCAACCAGTTAAAGGGACCGTGCACAAAATAAAAAATTAGAGGGAACATTGTTTACCCTCACACACTTAGCAAGGACTGCAGTGGTTCAAGCAGGTGGCCCACCACCACCTTCTCAAGCGCAATTAGGGATGGGCAATAAATGCTGGCCTTGCCAGCGATGCCCACATCCCATGAAAGAATATTAAAACATCTTCCTGTTGCACTTCCTCCTCCTCCACTTCCTCCTCTGCTCCTCCTCCTCCTCATCGTCCTCATGTTCCTGCTCCTCAGCTTCTAGCCTGATAGGTGGCAGCAAGGGGTGTTCCCGCTTGGCTGAGTACTGCAGGGCTCCTCCAGAGTGGTCCAGGCAGTGGAAGCGTTGCTTGAGGATGCCGATGGTGTGCTCTATAATGTTCCTTGTGGCAGCATGGCTCTCATTGTAGGTCTGCTGTGCACGTGTGTGTGGGTTCCAGACATGAGCCATGTCTTGAGTGGATAATCCTTGTCACCCAGTAGACAACCTTTGCCTGGTTGTCTCTGGCAAGAGGGAATGTGATGATGCTGTCTCTCTGTGTATAGAGAGCCTCAGTGACCTTCCTTATGCAGCAGTGTACTGCAAACTGTGAGATGTTGCCAGATACATAAATGTTCAGAGCCACGGTCACCTTGACAGGCACAGGCAATGCTATCCACGCCCTGCTTTGAGGTTGCAGTTATGGCTGCAGCAGTTGGCAGATTTCAGTCATGACCTCTTTAGTGAAGCGAAGATGTCTCAAGCATTGGTCCTCGCTGAAGTTGAGGTAAGAGAATTGCTCCCTAACGACCCTCGGCAGATATGATCTCCTGCTGAGTGCCCTTCTCCTCCTCCTCCTCCCTCTTCGAGCAGCTTGTCCTGCTCTGTGTGGCCTCTCTTCATTCGCCCAGTCATGCTCAATTCCAAGAGGAAGGCCTACCAAGCCACCCATGTCTGCAAGCAACTTGTTGCAGCACAAGCTTTTAAATCAACAAAAAATACTTCAGCCAGACCACTCCTTGTAGACTAATCAAACTTTAGCCAAGTATAGAAAAGCTCCAAAAACTTGTACAATTGCACGAGCAGCCAAAAGAAATAATCCAGCAACTGACCTGTAAGTAGTTCATGATCCCTTTAAATAGCGCTGGTGGGAGAGTCCTTTATGACATTTAACGTCATGTTCAGCTGTGCGAGGTTAAGGCGCGACATAGACTGGAGCGTGGCATTTGAAAATGGCAGCACTGACGTCAAATGAGCATTGTACACTGATTTATGTCATAATCTGCTTGCTCTGCATGGTGCCGGCAGTCATTAGGTGTGTGCGCGCAAACCTCTTTACCAAGATGGCATCCAGTGCACTTCCCGTTGGAAGTGTGTGCGCGCATCTCGGATGGCATTTCCACCATTAGGGCGGGGCAGATCTCAATTTCTCCCCTTATATATTTTATTATAGTTATAAAAGGAGCTACAATACAAGAAGTAAAGAGTTAAAATACAAAGATTATACTTACGGCATAGTAAACAACAACAACTACAACAACTTGTATTGATATAGCGTCTTTAACACAGTAAAATGTCCCAAGGTGCTTCACAGGAGTATTATAAGACAAAAATTTGACACAGAGCCTCATAAGGAGAAATTAGGGCAGGTGACCAAAAGCTTGGTCAAAGAGGTAGGTTTTAAGGAACATCTTAAAGGAGGAAAGAGAGGTAGAGAGGCGGAGAGGTTTAGGGAGGGAATTCCAGAGCTTAGGGCCTCAGAAGGCACGGCCACCAATGGTTGAGCGATTATAATCAGGGGTGCTCAATAGGGCAGAATTAGAGGAGCGCAGATATCTCGGGGGGTTGTGGGGCTGGAGGAGATTACAGAGATAGGGAGGGGTGAGGCCATGGAGGGATTTGAAAACAAGAATGAAAATTTTGAAATCAAGGCATTGCTTAACCGGGAGCCAATGTAGGTCAGCGAGCACAAGGGTGATGAGTGACCGGGACTTGGTGTGAGATGAATAGAGATGAACCTGTCAAGATCTACAAGGTTTCGAGGTGGTCGATCTTGAATGGCCTTGTGGTAACACATGAGCGTGTCCAGTTTCGCTCCGAGAATGTTCTAACATCTATGCTTCAAGTCCAGGTTTAAATTCATTAAAACATTCATTATATTATGAAAACTTGAGCCCGCTTTTGTGCCTATATGTCAATAGATTTCTCTATTTCCTCAAACCAAGCAGCCTCCTAACCACACCTACACATTCCAAGATAGGCAGACACAGTCAACCAATGATTCCTATGCTATGATCCCATAACATAAAATAATTACAGTAGACAAAATGTCTTCTGACGTAGGTGTTCAAGGACAGTTACACAAACTGCTAACAATAGCAACTTTGAATCTAAAAGGCCTATTCTACTGCAAAGCCTGCAAAACGTACTATTATCACAACTCTGTCTGTTATTAAAATAAACAAGTTGAAATAGTGGACAGAAGAATACCAGACAAACATGTTAGCTTTCCTCTACCATTATTGCCAACAATAATTTCCAGTATTAAGTAGTAAGGGGTAGAAATTAGGTCACGCCCCATTTGGGGCGCAAATATCGTCCGCGCGCAAATATTAGCGCCTGGCGCTAATTATCGGCACTGACAGGAAACTTCACTTTTACCGCCCCGGGAGGTGAGTGGAGCGCTAAATTAGGCGCTGCACACCTCTCTTAAGGCGCAAAGGCCTAGGAGTGAGGCGCTACCTCAGCGCACGAGCGCAGCGCAGCTGCTGCCAGTTAGCGAGGGAACACAGACACACTGGCGCCGGACACTTCTTAAAGCGGGGGGGCCACTTGCTCCCCAGCCACACCCTGCTCATTGCAGCCTTGAATCTCAGCCTGGAGAGACCTGTAATCCATTTTGCTGCCAAGCATGGAGAGGGTGAGAGAACGCGCTCATCGCTTCACCGAGCGGGCCTTGGATGCTCTGGTTGACGCAGTGGAGCGCAGACGATGCATGCTGTTCCCGGAGAGTGGCAGGAGGCCTTTGCCACGCGAGTTCAGAAGAGTGTGGAGGGAGGTGGCTCAGAGCGTCTCCTCCAGGAGCATGGTGCCCAGGACCCATGTCCAGTGCCGCAAAAAGTTCAACGACCTCACTCGGGTCGTCAGGGTGAGTGGCTTTTTCTCAATACCTCTCCATCCCTCCATCTCAACCTCACTCTATGGCCAGAGGGTCTTAAAACCCCAATGCACAACACTCATGCAACACCTATGGCCCTTTCATCAAACACACACACACATTCCACACTTTGCATACAGTAAGGGCTATTCACCTATGGGAGGCACATCAGGCAAGACCATGGCTGCATATTGTAAGGGCTATTCACCTATGGGAGGCACATCAGGCAAGACCATGGCTGCATACAGTAAGGGCTATTCACCTATGGGAGGCACATCAGGCAAGACCATGGCTGTATATTGTAAGGGCTATTCACCTATGGGAGGCACATCAGGCAAGACCATGGCTGTATATTTACTCAGATGCTGTCCTTTTTCTTGCAGGCTAAGCTGGCTCATAATCGGAGACAGCAGCAACGGACGGGTGGAGGGCGGCTTCAGCTGCAACCCCTCAGCGATCTGGAGGAGCGCGTCCACAGGATTGTGGCAAGCCGGGTGATCGGTCCCGTCGCCACTGGAGACGCCGACCCCGTTGTGGACAGCAATGGTAAGGTCATCACCTTTTTGTCCTCTGTCCTTCCACTTGTCCCTCACAATACCAGCCTTTGACACTTTCAATCCAACTTGCTAACTCGCTGCACTTATTCCTCCCTTACTGCCACCCTGTCCTCACGCTAAAGCCACTCTTGTACCTCCCTGCTTTCAGATGGTGATTCACCAGCTGAGGAGATGGTCCCTGAAGCTGCCACTGGGAGTGATGCTGCAGCTGAGGAGGAAGAGGAAGCCGGAGCATCAGTGCCACCCTCTCCCGAGGAAGCCCATGGCCACACTGGGAACACGCCTTCCCCGGAGGGGAGCAGGGGGGAAGGGGCTGATGATGGTGAAGTTCCAGGACCCAGCGGGCTGCCGCCACGCCATGGGGGGGGGAGGGAAGAACGGGAGCCTTCTCCCCAGAGGGAGAGTATGCCAGACACTCCTAATGCAATGGACGCAGAGGAGGAGCGGCTGATTGCAGAAATGAACAGCCAGGCGGTGGGCATGCACACTGAGCTCATGGGTGCAGTGGGAAGGGTGCCCGAATGCATTGAGGCACTGGCAAGGAGTGTGGAGCACTTCGCTGTAGCACAGGCGGATGCCACACTAAAGCTTACTGCTGCAATTCAGTCACTGGCTGCCAGGAACCCATCTGAGACTGCTCTCATGCAGACTCAGATTGAGGCCACGCGAGCACTGACTGCTGCCATCCTCGATGGTTCGTGCACATGTCCCCGGGGCTGTCACCGCGCCGCAGCAGGCCAGCAATCTGTTCTCCGGCAAATTGCTCCGGATGCTGAAGTGCTGCCCCGTGGGAGTGCCAGTGTGTCGGGCGAGCAGGGAGTTGCTGTCCTCTCTCACGATGACAGCATTCCTGCTGCCAACACTGTCACTTCTCCACTGCACTTGCCACCGCCTGTAGGACAGACTGCTGCCGCCCATGCAGAGTTGGTGCAGTCTGCAGCCGGGCCCTCCAGGCCCAGAAGTGGTCGAGGCCGTCCTTCAGGGGCATCTGCAGTGTCAGGGTCTGACAAGCAGCAGCCTTCCACCAGCCTTGCTGCAGCCACTGAGGTCCCATTACGGAGGAGCAGTAGGGTTAGAAGGGGGGAAGTGCGCAAGGGAAGGAGATCACCCTCGAAGGGCAAAAAGTAGGAGGTGTGCCAAAATGCTGGTCATTTTTTTATTAAAGGCCGAGGTTCATGGCCCAACTTTTGTTTAGTGTTTTGGACATTATCTCCAGGTTGTGAGAACCAGTTATGTTATTGACTGTTGTTTTGTGTTTATTTCTATGAGTTTGTCATGAGGAATTGACACACACAGAGTTTGTACAATAAATAAGTTTCTGTATTCAAAATATACATGGCTGGTGGTTGGAATTATTGGTGCCTTGGCCGGCTTAGGGGTTGCGTGCTGGGTTGATTCGTGTTTGTAGCACTGGCAGGGGCCCTAGAAGCGGCTTGCTATTAGTCGTTGACGGACGGCCCTTGCAGTTTGACCATTGTGGGCCGCCCTCCTGCCTTGGTGCTGCTGCTGATCATCGTCCTCGGCCTGTTCCTCCTCTTCCTCCTCCTCCTCTTGTGGTGCTGCAAGGCCTGGTGGCATTGGCTGCGTCCTGAGGATTGCCATGTTGTGCAACATGCAGCACACCACTACGAATTTGGAAACTTGCTCAGGCGAGTACTGCAGGGCTCCTCCGGAATGGTCCAGACAGCGGAATCGTTGTTTGAGCACGCCGATTGTGCGCTCAATAATGTTCCTCGTTGCTTGTTGGCTTTCCTGGTACCGCAGCTCAGCAGGGGTGTTTGGCGCACGGAGCGGTGTCATCAGCCAGGTGCTCAATGCGTACCCCTTGTCCCCCAGAAGCCAACCAACTGGCTGATGCGGTGCCTCGAAAATTTCTGCCACAGTACTCTGGCGCAGGATGAAAGCATCATGGCAGCTGCCCGGATAGTGGGCATTGACAGCGAGAATCACCTGTCTGTGGTCACAGACCAACTGCACATTCAAGGAATGGAACCCCTTTCTGTTCCGGAACTCCTCTGCATTCTCTCGCGGAGCACGCAAAGCCACATGCGTGCAGTCAATGGCGCCCTGCACCATGGGGAAGCCCGCTACCCTCGCAAAGCCCATAGCACGGTCATGCTGCTTGTCTGGGGTCATAGGGAAGGAGATGAAGTCTCGTCTCCTTGTGAAGAGGGCATTGGTGACCTGCCGGATGCAGCGATGCACCGCAAACTGGGAGATATTGGCGAGGTCCCCAACAGCAGCTTGGAATGAGCCAGTGGCGTAGAAGTTCAAAGCCACTGTGACCTTCACTGCCACCGACAGAGACGTCCTGGACCTCAGCTGAGGCTGCAGATCTGGCTGCAGCAGGTGGCAGAGCTCAGTGACCACCTCCTTGCTGAATCGCAGCCTTCGCAAACACAGCTCCTCGGACATGTGGCTGTAGGAGAGCTGTTCACGATATACCCTGGGAGGGTAAGCTCTCCTGTACATGCGCCTGATGGCCCTCCTCCGTCTGGCCATCATTGCCACTCTCTGTCTGCGTCTCACTCTCCTCCGATTGAGCTGGAGCAGGACGACGCCCCCAATCATTGCAGCCCCCATATTCTCTTTGCCAGAAAAGTAATGAGGTACAGCAACGAATGTAGCAGCAAAGTTAGGATGAACTAGGCAAAACTACCTCACAAAGCGTTGAGTCAATGTAGAAGTCTCTCTCTCTCTCTCTCCGAATCTCTCTCTCTCTCTCAGAACGAGTGGTGCATAAATGTCGACCACAGAAAAAGACAGGAAGAGGCCCCCTTTAAATAGCGCCCCCCCCAGCCCCACACCGATTGATAACGTTCCAGTCTTCCGGTCGTTGGAAGCGCCAGGCGGTAAGGCAGGGGGCGCCACTCAATTTCCGCTCCGGGGCGCCCCAAGGGCGTTGCACCACGGAATGACGTCACAATCTGCGCGCGCAGGTGGTCGCAGCGGTAAGTTTTAGCGCCGCCGCACAATCTCAAGTTAAGTTCTCGAGCGGCGCAAACAGCGCTGCGCCCGGGCGTTAGCGCCTTAACGCCCCATTAGCGCCCATTTAAGGCGCTAACGGGAGGCGCAACCAACTGAATTTTTACCCCTAAGAGTTTAACATCAATAGTAATATCATGGAGCTTCCCTGAGGCCCACTCCAGATGGGCAGAAGGTGCAGCCAGCACATTCTCATCCTAAGTTTCCTACATTACAACAGTGACTACACTTCAAAAGTACTTCATTGGCTATAAAGCTCTTTGGGACGTCATGACATCATGAAAGACACTATATAGATGCAAGTCTTTCTTTTATCTTGAAGTGGGTGGAAATCATGCTACAATGCATTTAAATCCATTCTAATATTTAATTGAAGCTATTGCTCCCTTTCGGAAGGACCACTTTGTGCAGAAGGCCTGCCAGAAAATCGCGCTCTGCTTTGAAGTGGCACAGACCCGGCTGTATGGATTGGAGCCAGATTGACTGGTCCTCTGCACTAATTCCGCTGTATCCTACAAGCCTGAACAACTGGAAAATATACCCTAGGGTGTCATTAAGTGATCAGAAACCAGGGATCCTCACAACATCTGTCATCCAAGGATTATATTAATCTGTCTTCTCAGGACACCCAAAGTTGGAGCTGTTGATTCAGCTACTGCGTAAATGAAACAATGGCATAAATGTTATATGAGTCCTTGGGTTTATATTTGAGTTTATAGATTAAATACCAGAGCAGTTAAAGGTTTACTGACAAATAATGAACTGTTTGGAGGGTCACAGATCAATGTCGTGATCAGAGATACATAAATTCTTTATGATATCCAATCAAGCTCCCAAGACTGTAATGATTTATTTTGTGGAATAGCATGAATAAAAACTATTATCTTAGCTATGCAGCACAGCAGTGAGCTTGTAGACAAGTGTTAGAAAACAATAGAAAAGAGAGACTTGCATCAGTATGTTGCCTCATCACCCCTCAGACATATCTCAACTTGTTGAAATTCAGAACTGACATCTTTTCCCCCTTCACATCTCTGACAAAAATGGATTCCATGCTGGCGTAAGTTGCCTTCCAGTACTTCACCCAAGTGGCCATTCTTATGTGTGAGCCTCGATAGCGATCATCATCAAGCCATTCAACTACAGAGGCCATCACCTTCAAATCCATTCCCATCCTCACCCAACATCATTGTGCATCCAGCAGGAGTCGCTGTTTACTGACAGCACTATGGAGGTGGCATACCTGGAGGAGATGGAGAATGCCACTGTCCTCTACGGAATCATTGAACGGCCAAAGGTGGAGGATGTATCTGCCACTCCGGTGAGACCAGCCAGAAGGCGGACACGGAGCAGTGAGTCAGCGGAGCCTGAAATGTCGTCCGCTGAAATGAGGAGGCACCTGGTGATGGAGAACCAGAGGAGGATGAGTTTCCTTGTCTCCATCAAGGACACATTGGCCAACCTTGCAGGCCTGATCTCAGAATCTGCAGTTGACTGCTGCCTTGGGCCATCCGGCAGGTCACCTGCATGAATAGGATCCAGGCCCCCAACTCAATGGAGGGTCAGACTTCTACAGTTCAGGCTATAGGAGACAGACTGGAGGTCATTATAAGAGAGGGCTTACAGTCTGTCAATCAGACCTTGCGGGGCATCGCAGCTGCCATCATTCCACCCATCGCGGCGGTTGGTGAGCTGGTCGGTAAACACCACACTGGTGGGTCGGCTCCGTGGATGGCAGCACCATCCTGGACTCCAGCCTTACAGCAACGGGCACATTGCCAGCTGCACACGGCAGGCCGCACAAAGAAGCTCAAGATCTCAATCTTAGGATGCAGGCAGCAGCATCACTGCCCCAGGAGCAGACGGCCATAAGCTACAGCAAGTCTCAGGCCCATGGCTCATCGCACCTACATCCCTCCACCACACCACACTGCTTATGGAGGGAGTCACAGCACGCAGGGAGGTTCTCTTCCCTTCCTATGGGTGGAAGAGATCTCCCCAGGAGATCAACGCAGCCTGGTTGCACATTGTACAGGAGGACACAAGCAGGGATGTGGTCAGGAGGACCTGGGTGCAGTGACGCCAACCTTTCAATGATCTCAGTAGATCACGAAACGTTACTGCAAAGCCACACTCAACCTCATCCTGCTGTGCCACTCATCGCTTCCCCATCACTCTGCTTTTCCTACCCGACTCCTGCACATTCTTACTCACACCAACTTACTTTGCACCTCCACCCATCCCTCTCTATCTACATTATCACTTCTCCATCTCACTAGCCACCCCTCACACTCACCCTCATCCTAGTCCAATCAAACCAACTAACAACACACAAGGGTAGGCACTTGAAAGGTTTAGCCAATGTCCATGTGAAGTTTCTGGTAATGTGTTGTCAAACAGTGAAATCTATATTTTCAACACTGGCCTTAATTGGACAGATCTGTGCGCACCTTGAGAAGTGTCTTACTGAGTTCCAGTGAATGTTGAGACATAACTTCCGTCCCCCCTCCGCCCCCCCCCCGTCCCCCCTTATAGTGATGAGTGTGCATGGAATGGCTTGGACATTAAAGGGATGCATTACGGTGCTCGTGTAGGATGGTGTCAATCTGGCGTATCATGTGGCAGCCAGGGTTTACAGCGTCAAGTGAACCAAATCTGGCCATGGTGATGCCATCGCTGGCCTCCCGGGCAGCAATGCTGTCAGGGGCTGCTGCCCTGTGTCCTGTGCAGCATCAGGTGATGCCGGAGAAGGTTGGTGATGTTGTTGTTGATGTTGGTGTGCCTGGTGATGTTGGTGTTGGGGCTGATCGTGGAAGGATTCAGAGGACCAAGGTGTGATTTTTTTTCAAGGGCACCGATGTTGCTGCAATAGATGGCAGCTGCAGGTGAGATGACAGAAGCGATCTGTCAATGGTGAGAGAGATTGTTCCAATGAGGTGGCACTGGACATACAGTTGCCTCTAAACACTTGCAAGCTAAAGAAATCTCTGTCTTACAAATGCAGTGACAAACAGTTTCTGCGCTCTGAAACTGACCATCTGCAACAAGGCATCCTTCACACCACTTCTGCAGCTGTCAGCTTATCAGATACATCAGAGCAGACTCAACTCACGCCAGGGTGAGCTGGTGTGTTCCCCGAGCAGAGGGTAACCCGTGGGGGAGCACCTAAAATTGCACGGTTGCCTCAAAGTACAATTAAATTGGCTGTTAACAAGCCATTTA
The DNA here is from genome assembly GCA_030390025.1 of Squalus acanthias. Taxonomy (NCBI): domain Eukaryota; kingdom Metazoa; phylum Chordata; class Chondrichthyes; order Squaliformes; family Squalidae; genus Squalus; species Squalus acanthias. The sequence continues at coordinate 62,373,474 of CM059429.1, forward strand.
ATGATATAAATTGTCTCCCCTGCTGCTTGGGTCGAGTTAGTTCTGTGCAGGCAGACCTGACACCTGGGAGACTCGAGTGGAGGCAAGTTGACAGCGGGTTTCCTACGCGCTGTCAATCATTGCTATTTTGACAGTGGACCCGCCTCCAAACCCACCCTCTGAGCGCCGGCAAAATCCAGCCCTTGTAGTGACTCGTCAGGACCCCAATGGCTCTCTCCATGATCTGCCTGGTGGAGACATGGGCCTCATTAAATTTCACCTCCACCTCAGTGTGTGGTGCTCGAAATGGAATCATCTGCCATGGCAGCAGTGGGTAGGCCTTGTCTCCAATTAGCCAACCATCAGGCCGATCACCTTGCCCAAATATGTGAACTATGTCTGAGTTCCTTACAACAAAAGCGTCGTACATTGATCCAGCGTGCATGGCATTCACATGGAATATTCGCAGACGGGCATCGCACACCACCTGAACATTGAGGGAGTGGAATCCCTTCCTGTTCAGGTAGCTCTGTGAGTTCTCACAGGTGGCCTTCAATGCCATGTGAGTGCCATCGATTGCTCCAAGCACCTTGGGGAAGCCAGCTATTGCATAAATCTCCAGCGACCTCTGCCGCTGCTCCGCGAATTTAATAAAGCCTCTTGGCTGATCTGGCACAGGTCCCCCGTCGATGCCTGGAAAGAGCCAGCCCCGTAAAGATTTAAAGCTGTTGTGAGCTTCACCTCTACAGTGATGGCCGTGCTGGTTGATGATCAAGGCCTCAGGCCCCCTCAGTAAATCGTAGAGTTGGCCGATTGCCACCTTGGTGAAGTGTAGACGGCGCACGACCAGCTCTTCAATATCTCCTTGTATCTCAAGCGAGGTCGGTACACACGAGTGGAGTAACAGCAGATGGGGGGAGCTCTTCGCCTGTGCAACCACATTTGTTGTGCATCGAGTCTATGGGCTTCGAGCCTCCGCAGCTCTCTCTCCTCTTCCTCCTTTTTCTTCTCCACCTTCTCCCCCAGCATTATAAAGACAAGAGGGATGGCAAGAAAGTGCACCATTTTAAACTTTCGATTATAATTCCAAAAAAAATAATCTAAGTGGAAACTCCCAGCAATATAATGAGGTAATAATAATGTAACTATGACTATGTTAAACTATTTTTAACGATACGATTTACATGGCGCAATTTAATAAACTATTATCAGTAGGCCTATACCTTGCCGAAACAATTGCTGGTCACTGCAGGAAGGCTGGAATCACAGACTATGGGTGCCTGCTGGTGCCTGTATGCCGAAAGAAACAAGCACGATTTGAAGAAACTGCTCAAATGGCCGCAATCGGCAGAAACTCGCTATCCTCGTTATTTCGATCTGGGGGCGTGGCCAGTTTTGTGGGTGGGGCCGGCTTCTAGCGAAATGTGTTTTAAACCAGTGCCAAAGGTCGCAGAAACTCAATTCCTGCTGAACATAACTTGTGTTTAAAATTCCGCGATCTTTTGCGCTGGTTTGGCTGATTTCAGGCGGATTGCGCTGATAAAACCAACGCAAACTAACGGAAACTCAATGCCATGATTTGGTGCATTTATTTGTGCTGTTAATCTGAATGTGGATCACAGTACAGATTTTTTTTTTAATTAGGTAAAATGCACCATCACTCCAACCCTACTCTCTATTTTATTTCCAGACCTTGGCAATTCCACACGTGCAGTGACAGGAATTGTCGAATTAAACCAGTTAACACATTCACACCAGGAAACATCACATAACAAAGTTCACATAAAACAATAGCTAGCTATCCCCCAGAAAGTTGCTTTTGAGAAAAATAACATTTTTTAGAAGCTACATTCTACCAGCTTATTTTTGAAATGTAACCTATTAAGGGATAAATGCTCAATAAAAACACTTGCAATTAGGACTCTGAGAAACCAACAACTCATCGAAGTTTTTTCTGCCTCAAGTTTGTGTGCAAGAAACACTGGGAGAAAGTCACATCTAATAGGCTGGAGGATGGGACTGGAACCAATCAGGTTCCGACATCCTCCAGTTCCATCTTTCAAATTATATGATTGGTTGATATTGACAACCTCCAGTGCCAGTAAAAACACTGACCAGCTGACACACGATTGAAAAATGGACTCTCAGTTTAAAACGGCAACGATTGGCAAATATGGCAGAGCTTAGGTGTTGTTAATTCTGAAATGAGGTCTGCCTGGCTCGATTAGCATATCAAACCAGTCTGAGAATGAAGAACTAAGATCATTTACAGCAGTCCAGACAGTCGTGCACTTGTCAGCCATCTTAAGGTTTCTAGACACAAAACAAACCCTGGCTTATCTTTTAATATACACAGATATTAAAAAGAATGTACAAGGGTAGACCTGCTCCCATCTAAATTTATACAGTGACATGACCACTGAGCCTGTCAAAGCAACTGACCAGAAGTGAAGTATAAAGGTCAGCTCAGGGTCAAACAGAACATTCAACCACTCACGGACAAAAAGCTAATTATTGCAAATGCTGGAACCTTGAAACAAAAAACAGAAACCGCTGGAAAGGCTCAGTGGGTTTGGCGACAGCCCTGGAGAGAACAGACCAGAGGTTTCACATATGGACTCTTCCTCAGAACGGGCCAAAATTTGCGGTTGGAGGCGTACCTCCGGAGTAGGCCTCCGAGCCAAAAAAAGATACGCAAGTACCTGCTGGCACCTGGGCTTCGGAGTCTTCGTGTCCTGGGCCTGCAGGCGTGCACCAGCGTAAAGGCCCACGGATCCCAGGGACGCAGGCGGTTCGGAAGCGTCCCTGGGATCACGTGGGCCAGGCCAACCAATTAGAAAGGGGGATTCCTCATAAGCTTATGAGAAATCCCCAAATAAATAAATAATTAACACAACTCTAATAAAAATGAATATTCCCGTGTTCAAAATTAATTAAAAGGCCTTTTAATTAAGCATTTAAAATAAAAATTTAATTTTTTGAAAAATAATTTTAAACATTTTGATCCAGGCCAAAATTTACATAAACTAATTTTAAATGTTTTTGTATGTTTTAATCATTTTTAAAATTTTAGTTTAACATTTATTTTAACCTTTACGCTGGTAAAGGCAGGCCCTATTCCTGCTTTTACCAGGCGTAAGGGTTTTGTGGGCATTTGCTGACCTTGACAGATTGCAAGTTCCGGGTTTTCACGCATGCGCAGCGCATGTGGAGACCCGGAACTTACGGGGCCATTCTGAGGGCTTATGACGGCGCACGCTGTGCGTACGCCATCACCGGCCCTGTAAAATCCGGGCCATCTTGTCTGTTCTCTCCACAGATGCTGACTGACCTGCTGCATGTTTGCAGCGTTTTCTGTTTTTGTTTCAACAACTCATGGATGCTGGGGCATTTAAAAAAATGTTATCAGGTCCAGTGAGGCTAATTAAATATTGATTGAATAGAAAATCTATTCCCTGAAAGAGAAGCTGAAGATTTAACACAGAAATCTAAAATGCTTTATGTCTTATGTCTACCACAATAAACCTTCCGTGCTTTCAAGACTTACTGCCTGCTTCAATCAAATGTTTGATCAGAGATGGAGAGGGAGGTGCTCAAGCCTAACTCACCCGAGAGAGAAACTATTTTTGCTGGTTGGGGAGTCTTGGACTAGGGGACGAGGGGACATAGCCTAAAAGCCAGGCCTTTTGAGAGTAAACTTGGAATTCTCTTCCGCAAACGGCAGTTGATGCTAGATCAATTGTTAATTTTAAATCTGAGAGTGATAGATTTTTGCTAACCAAAGGTATTAAGGAATAAGAGGCAAAGGCGGGTATATGGAGTTTGGTCAAAGGTCAGCCATGATCTCATTGAATGGTGGAACAGGCTCGAGGGCTAAATGGCCTACTCATGTTCCTATGATTGAATACAGCAATTCCTTCATTAGTGTGAAAGCTTAACTCATGAATGGCATAATGTTTTGTAAGTGAGGTCTACACATTTAGTAACCTTCAATGAGTTCTGTTGTGCATGGTATTTCTGAATGGAAATATATTATTCTACTTGCTCACAATAGGTGTCATGGATATAGTAGAAAAATGCAATTTTGCAGATGAGTCTTTGCTTCCTCCCATCCCTTGCTCAAATTGTCAGATTATCCCAAACACCCACAGAATAGTTAGTTGTTATTAGCAAACAAAATACTTGTACATTCATCAAACAATATTTCTGACATTATTTTTTTTAATTGTTTATGGGATGTGGGCATCACTGGCAAGGCCAGCATTTATTGCCCATCCCTAATTGCCCTTGAGAAGGTGGTGGTGAGCCGCCTTCTTGAACCGCTGCAGTCCGTGTGGTGAAGGTACTCCCACAGTGCTGTTAGGGAGGGACTTCCAGGATTTTGACCCAGCGACGATGAAGGATCAGCGATATACTTCTAAGTCAGGATGGTGTGTGACTTGAAGGGGAACTTGGAGGTGGTGGTGTTCCCATGCGCCTGCTGCCCTTGTCCTTCTAGGTGGAAGAGGTCGCGGGTTTGGGAGGTGCTGCCGAAGAAGCCTTGGCGAGTTGCTGCAGTGCATCTTGTAGATGGTACACACTGCAGCCACGGTACGCCGGTGGTGGAGAGAGTGAATGTTTAAGGTGGTGGATGGGGTGCCAATCAAACGGGCTGCTTTGTCCTGGATGGTGTTGAGCTTCTTGAGTGTTGTTGGAGCTGCACTCATCCAGGCAAGTGCAGAGTATTCCATCACACTTCTTACTTGTGCCTTGTAGATGGTAGAAAGGCTTTGGGGAGTCAGGAGGTGAGACACTTGCCACAGAATACCCAGCCTCTAACCTGCTCTTGTTGCCACAGTATTTATGTGGCTGGTCCAGTTAAGTTTCTGGTCAATGGTGACCCCCATGATGTTGATGGTGGGGGATTCAGCGATGGTAATGCCATTGAATGTCAAGGGGCGGTGGTTAGACTCTCGCTTGTTGGAGATAGTCATTGCCTGGCACTTCTGTGACACGAATGTTACCTGCCACTTATCAGCCCAAGCCTGAACGTCGTCCAGGTCTTGCTGCATGCGGGCATGGACTGCTTCATTATCTGAGGAGTTGTGAATGGCACTGAACAGTGTGTAGTCATTAGCGAACATCCCCATTTTTGACCTATTTGATCTTATAAGCTGCAATGTAAAACATTTACTGCCCTTATCCAGGACTGAAGTCTGATATCAAATTGTCCAATCACACCATTTATGTTTGTGATTATGCAAATTAATTTCAGCGGAAAAATGAACTGTAACCGAACCAGCGCAATTCCACGCATATTTTAGGCGCAATTTCCCAATTGCACCCAAAGCAGAATCTCTACCCCATGAACCTTTACCATATGTAACCTTGGCACCAGAATGATTTCTAAAAGGCATTCTACCTTCTGATCCAGGATTTCACATGTTACCGCCTTTCTGGCTGGGAGCACAAGTACCATTGATGTTTTGGGACCCTCGTAGTTTTGAAACTGTTTTGGCAATCTTCTCAAAATAAATGGAGTCCTACTGGCATTTTACAATTGTCCAGCGACACAAGGCACCTTTCTGTGACAATTATTGAAAATACAAGAACTCAGTTATTTCATTGAAGCGTCAACTGATTGTGGCAGTTTAGCCTTTAATCTCTCTACTAACATATTTCTGAGTGATTCAACCTTTCTGCCTAATTTCACTGAAATTTATTTCTGCTCCTTCGCAACCATCTAATCTTCTTTGTAGTTGTCATTTTAAATCATCATAGCCGAGTTTGATGAAGCAATGAATTGGAAACTACTTTTTAAAGAGGCGACTAAACTTTCAGTTTAATAAAACTGTACGATTGTGCTTCATAAATTTCAGCTCGGAATAGTCTGCCCTGTGAATACCTTTCAGAGTCTGTAATCTCAAAGTGATGAATGGCCATTAACCAGACCATTGTGATCATGACTATTTCTGGGAACTTTATCAAGATTTTAGAGTTTCAATTCATTGCATGTTCAAATTCAAGGACATCTTCAAGGGGTTTAATGCACAATACAACATAACCATGAAGTTAATACAATGATAATTCTAATATTTGGGAAAGTGCTAGTGATATGTACAGAGATGTTTCTTTTCTTATGTGTGTAAACATTTTTTTTTAGTCGTTTATGGGATGTGGGCATCGCTGGGAAGGCCAGCATTTATTGCCCATCCCTAATTGCCCTTGAGAAGGTGGTGGTGAGCCTCCTTCTTGAACCGCTGTAGTCCATGTGGTGAAGGTACTCCCACAGTGCTGTTAGGTAGGGAGTTCCAGGATTTTGACCCAGTGACAATGAAGGATCGGCGATATACTTCTAAGTCAGGATGGTGTGCGACTTGGAGGGGAACTTGGAGGTGGTGGTGTTCCCATGCGCCTGCTGCCCTTGTCCTTCTAGGTGGAAGAGGTCGCAGGTTTGGGAGGTGCTGCCAAAAAACCTTGGCGAGTTGCTGCAGTGCATCTTGTAGATGGTAGACACTGCAGCTACGGTGCGCCGGTGGTGGAGGGAGTGAATGTTTAAGGTGGTGGATGGGGTGCCAATCAAGCAGGCTGCTTTGTCTTGGATGGTGTCGAGCTTCTTGAGTGTTGTTGGAGCTGCACTCATCCAGGCAAGTGCAGAGTATTCTATCACCCTCCTTACTTGTGCTTTGTAGATGGTGGAAAGGCTTTTGGGAGTCAGGAGGTGAGACACTCGCCGCAGAATACCTAGCCTCTGACCTGCTTTTGTTGCCACAGTATTTATGTGACTGGTCCAGTTAAGTTTCTGGTCAATGGTGACCCCCAGGATGTTGATGGTGGGGGATTCGGCGATGGTAATGCTGTTGAATGTCAAGGGGAGGTGGTTAGACTGTCGCTTGTTGGAGATAGTCATTGCCTGGCACTTGTGTGGCGCGAATGTTACCTGCCACTTATCAGCTCAAGCCTGATCGTTGTCCAGGTCTTGTTGCATGCGGGCATGGACTGCTTCATTATCTGAGGAGTTGTGAATGGCACTGAACACTGTGCAGTCATCAGCGAACATCCTAATTTCTGACCTTATGTTGGAGGGAAGGTCATTGATAAGCAGCTGAACATGGTTGGGCCTAGGACATTGCCCTGAGGAACTCCTGCAGCGATGTCCTGGGGCTGTGATGATTGACCTTCAACCACCACAACCATCTTCCTTTGTGCTAGGTATGACTCCAGCCAGTGGAGCATTTTCCCGCCCGATTCCCATTGACTTCAGTTTTACTAGGGCTCCTTGATGCCACACTCGGTCAAATGCTGCCTTGATGTCAAAGGCAGTCACTCTCACCTCTGGAATTCAGCTCCTTTGTCCATGTTTGGACTAAGGCTGTAATGAGGTCGGGAGCCGAGTGGTCTTGGCGGAACCCAAACTGGGCATCAGTGAGCAGGTTATTGATGAGTAGGTGCCACTTGATAGCACTGTCGACGACACCTTCCATCACTTTGCTGATGATTGAGAGTAGACTGATGGGGCAGTAATTGGCCGGGTTGGATTTGTCCTGCTTTTTGTTGACAGCTCATACCTAGGCAGTTTTCCACATTGTTGGATAGATGCCAGTGTTGTAGCTGTACTGGAACAGTTTGGTTAGAGGCGTGGCTAGTGCTGGAGCACAAGCCTTTAGCACGACAGCTGGGATGTTGTCAGGGCCCATAGCCTTTGCTGTATCCAGTGCGCTCAACCGTTTCTTGATATCACGTGGAGTGAATCGAATTGGCTAAAGACTGGCTTCTGTGATGGTGTGGACCTCAGGAGTAGGCCGATATGAATCATCCACTCGGCACTTCTGGCTGAAGATGGTTGCAAACGCTTCAGCCTTATCTTTTGCACTCGCGTGCTGGGCTCCACCATCATTGAGGATGGGGATATTCATGGAGTCTCCTCCTCCCTCAAGGGGCTCCTATTTCTTATGTTCTTTTGTTTTCCCGTTAGTTGGTTAATGGTCCACCACCATTCACGACTGGATGTGGCAGGACTGCAGAGCTTTGATCTGATCCGTTGATTGTTGGATTGTTTAGCCCTGTCTATAACATGCTGCTTCTGTTATTTAGCATGCATGTAGTCCTGTGTAGTAGCTTTCCCAGGTTGGCACCTCATTTTTAGGTACGCCTGGTGCTGCTCCTGGCATGCTCTTCTACACTCCTTATTGAACCAGAGTTGGTCCCCTGGCTTGATGGCAATGGTAGAGTGAGGGATATGCTGGGCTATGAGGTTACAGATTGTGGTGGAATACAATTCTGCTGCTGCTGATGTCCCAGAGCGCCTCATGGATGCCCAGTTTTGAGCTGCTAGATCTGTTCTGAATCTATCCCATTTAGCATGGTGTTAGTGCCACACAACACGATGGAGGTTGTCCTCAGTGTGAAGACGGGACTTCGTCTCCACAATGACTGTACGGTGGTCACTGCTGCCAATACTGTCATGGACAGATGCATCTGCGACAGGTAGATTGGTGAGGATGAGGTCAAGTAGGTTTTTCCCCTCGTGTTGGTTCTTTCACCACCTGTCGCAAGCCCAGACTGGCAGTTATGTCCTTCAGGACTCGGCCAGCTCGGTCAGTAGTGGTGCTACTGAGCTACTCTTGGTGATGGACATTGAAGTCCCCCACCCATCCTGTGCCCTTGCTACTCTCAGTGTTTCTTCCAAGTGCTGTTCAACATGGAGGACTACTGTTTCATCAGCTGAGGGAGGGTGGTAGGTAGTAATTAGCAGGAGGTTTCCTTGCCTATGCTTGACCTGAAGCCATGAGACTTCATGGGGTCTGGAGTCAATGTTGAGAAGTCCCAGGGCCACTCCTTCCTGACTGTATACCACTGTGCTGCCACCCCTGGTGGGTCTGTCCTGGCGGTGGGACAGGACATACCCAGGGATGGTGATGGAGGAGCTTGGGATATTGGTTGAAAGGTATGATTCTGTGAGTATGACTATGTCAGGCTGTTGCTTGACTAGTCTGTGGGACAGACCTCCCAATTTTGGCACAAGTCCCCAGATGTTGGTGAGGAGGACTTTGCAGGGTCGACTGGGCTGGGTGTCATATTGCCGTGTCTGTTGCCGAGGTCGATGCCGGGTGGTCCGTCCGGTTTCATTCTTGTGGTTTTTCATAGCGGTTGTGTACAACTGAGTAGCTTGCTAGGCCATTTCAGAGGGCAGATAAGAGTCAACCACATTGCTGTGGGTCTGGAGTCACATATAGGCCATGTAAGGTTTCCAAAATTTGCAGATCCCCAAAACCTAAGAAGAAAAAAGGACTTTGGAACTACCTCAGAGTGATAAAAATGCATTTGGGCCTAACCTAAGAGACTGTGAGACCAAAAACCAAGTTTTGGCATTTTAAAAGCATGTCTGGGCCTGTAAAGGGAGAAAAGTCTGTGAAGGAAGTTGGGCTCGACCTCTGTAAAAGCAGTTTTGGGTATTGCAGTTAAATTGCATTGTCTGGGGAATCGGGATGACCTCACTCAAGCCCCAGCAAACATTAACATTTTGACAATAGACCCTAGGAGAAGACAGTCCCACCCAAAACAACAGGTCCCATCAAACCGATTACAGAAACCATTAAAGACATGCATAAAGCAAATATTCGATCAAAGTCCTAGGCCCAGTCAAGAAACCCAAAACATGAGTTATATAAAAAGAAAAAGGGTGGCTAAAGTAAATGTTGGTCCCTTAGAGGATGAGACCGGGAAATTAATGGTGGGAAATATGGAGATGGCAAAAACACTGAATGAATATTTTGTATCAGTCTTTACAGTAGAGGACACTAAGAATATCCCAACACTGGACAAACAGGGGGCTATAGGGGGAGAGGAGCTAAACACGATCAAAATCACTAAGGAAGTGGTACTCGGTAAAATAATGGGACTCAAGGCGGATAAATCACCTGGACCTGATGGCTTACATCCTAGAGTCTTGAAGGAAGTGGCGGTAGGGATTGTAGATGCATTGGTAATAATTTTTCAAAACTCCCTGGATTCCGCTAAGGTCCCGGCAGACTGGAAAACTGCTAATGTAACACCCTTATTTAAAAAGGGCAGTAGACAGAAGGCTGGTAACTATAGACCGGTTAGCCTAACATCTGTGGTAGGTAAAATTTTGGAGTCCATTATTAAGGAAACAGTAACAGGACATTTGGATAATCATAATTTAATAGGACAAAGTCAGCATGGTTTTACGAAGGGGAAGTCATGTTTGACAAATTTGCTGGAGTTCTTTGAGGAAGTAACATATAGAGTGGATAAAGGGGAACCAGTGGACGTAGTGTATTTAGACTTCCAAAAGGCATTTGACAAGGTGCCACACAAAAGATTATTGCTTAAGGTAAAAAATCACGGGATTGGGGGTAATATTCTGGCATGGATAGAGGATTGGCTATCTAACAGAAAGCAAAGAGTTGGGATAAATGGTTCATTCTCAGACTGGCAATCAGTAACTAGTGGTGTTCCACAGGGGTCAGTGCTGGGTCCCCAACTCTTCACAATCTATATTAACGATTTGGAGGAAGGGACCAAGTGTAACATATCAAAATTTGCAGATGATACAAAGATGGGAGGGAAAGTAGTGAGTGAGGAGGACATAAAAAACCTGCAAGGGGACATAGACAGGCTAAGTAAGTGGGCAGAGATTTGGCAGATGGAATACAACACTGGAAAGTGTGAGGTGATGCACTTTGGCAGGAAAAATCCTAGAGCAATTTATTATCTTAATGGCAAGAAACTGGAGAGTACTGAAGTGCAAAGGGATCTGGGGGTCCTGGTGCACGAAACTCAAAAGGTTAGTATGCAGGTGCAGCAAGTGATTAAGAAGGCAAATGGAATGTTGGCTTTCATTGCTAGGGGGATAGAATATAAAAATAGGGAGGTATTGCTTCAGTTGTACAAGGTATTGGTGAGACCGCACCTGGAATACTGCATACAGTTTTGGTGTCCTTACTTAAGGAAAGACATCCTTGCTCTCGAAGCAGTGCAAAAAAGGTTCACTCGGTTAATCCCGGGGATGAGGGGGTGGTCATATGAGGAGAGGTTGGGTAGATTGGGACTCTACTCATTGGAGTTCAGAAGAATGAGAGGCGATCTTATTGAAACATATAAGATTGTGAAGGGGTTGGATCGGGTGGATGCGGGGAGGATGTTCCCGATGACGGGTGAGACGAGAACTAGGGGACATAGTCTTAGAATAAGGGGCTGCTCTTTCAAAACTGAGATGAGGAGGAACTACTTCACTCAGAGGGTGGTAGGTCCATGGAATATGCTGCCACAAAAAGCTGTAGAAGCTACAACATTAATTAAATTTAAAACAGAAATAGACAGTTTCCTAGAAGTAAAGGGCATTAAGGGTTACGGGGAGCGGGCAGGAATTTGGACATGAGTCTAGGTTCGGATCGGTCATGGCCCTGTGGGTAGTGGAGCGGGCCCAGGGACTGTGTAGCCTGATTCTGCTCCTATTTCGTGTGTGCAATTCTGTTAGATGCAGGAGATGGTTCTGTGATAGATAGTAGATTGGCGGTTAGGATCAGATCAGCCATGATCTTATTGAATGGCGGAGCAGGCTCGAGGGGCCGATTGGCCTACTCCTGCTCCTATTTCTTATGTTCTTATGTTCTTATGAGGACAATTCAAACTCCGATTAAACAACAGATCGACAGGATGGAGCTATTTTGAAACCACTTCACACATTTACAAAACCAGTTAACACGCTAGTAAAGTCGTTACTGTTAACGATGTCTTACAATGACCGGGATTTGATTTGGTTTTGATAAGGCCACTTCAATTTAGTATAATTGAAGGCCCATCAAGCAGAAAAGCAGTAACAACAGTTCAAGTTCAACAGAAGGCAGTTCTGCAGTTCAATTTGAAAGCCTGCTTTTCAGCAGAAGTCAGTGCTGGAATTACAGAGTTCAGGAGAAGCAAGTTGGGCAGTTAAAGAAGACAGTTCAGTAAGAAGGGAGTTCTCCAGTTCTCCAGTAAAACAGTTCAAGTTCAACAAGCAGGCAGAAGGCAGTTTCCACAGTTCTGCAAGAAGGCAGTTCCACAGCTCGGAAGAAGACAGTTTAAACAGAAAGCAGTTCAACAAAGAAAGCCAACAAGCTCCAGAAGTAGGCCGACACGCAAGAAGAGACCAGAGCGACCGCCACAGTGACCATCGGACACCTCGCGGCAACAAGGGCCTTACAAAACCTTTTACTCAAAATACTCTAAACCCTAACTCTCAACTGTCAAGGATTCGTTTGGTGAGCATTATCCCTGGTTCTCCAGAGTCCAACCTAGCTAGTGAAGTGGGATTGGGAGGGGTGAAGTATTCTTCTAATGTTATTTCCCTCGCGTGTACCGAAGTGTTACCCACCTTTAGAGTGTTAAGAGTGTTTGTGTTGTGTTTTACTTTCTTGAATAAAAGTCAAAATTCTTTCATCAAAACCTGTTATCTACTGCATCTTTGTTCACAACCCCCAAATAAGTCCAAGGTCTAGAACCAGGGGCGTGGGAGCGATTCGAACCACTCACTGAGTCAGAGGTGAAGCTGACCCTACCACACCACCCCCTACAGCCAGACCAGGTTAGAACGGCAGATTTCCTTCCCTAAAGGACATTAATGAAGTTAAACGAGCGGCACTCTGTTTTCTATACTGTTCTTAGATAAATCATTCCACTGCCAGATCACTAGCATCATTATTTTTCAGTTTAAGAAGCAACGGCGAGAAAACAGATGTCCATTCAAGAAAATCGGGATCGCCCTTTATTTTTATGCAGAGCTTTGATAATTAAGTTAAATACTGTTTTGGTGATGGTAATGGTGGAGCGGTGCAAATGGCCCAAGAAATTTTGGTGTGGTGTAAGTAACGGCATAAGTCACATACGCCATCATTTCCCATAAAGTCTGTGCTAGAATAATGGTGTACGCCGTAGATGCGCCATGACTATGGTGCAAGCTTTCAGGAAAATCCGGGCCATAATATTCTTACCTTGGTTATCAGGAAAGAGTGTTTGTGTTACTGAGCTCAGATTTGTCACCCAGATTCAAACAGATTGAATTTAGTTCTCTTTGCATGTTTCCAAATGTTAGGTTAATAACAAATTCTGGTTTTTTTTCATTTGTTCTCAGTGTGTGGGTGATACTGGCAAGGCTGCAGTTATTGCCCATTCCTAGTTGCCCAGTGAAGCTGTTTCAGAGTCAACCACACATTCTGGGATTGGAGTCAGCCAGACTAGGTAGGGGTGGCAGTTTCCATTCCCTGAAAGACATGTGTGAACTATTTGGGGTTTTACGACATCTTTTTAGGGTCATTTTTGCGGTGCTAGCCCACAAACTAACAGATTTATTGACTTCAATTTCACAATTTTGTTGTGGTGGGATTTGAATGCCTGACCGTAACCAGCAGGCTCAGTATTGCTCAGCTGATTAAAGTGCAGTTTCAAAGCTCAGCATTGGTTGTTGAGGTGGAGGCTGCACTCCCAGCTAGCCATCTCTCATCAGCAGCAACACTGACCCAGTTAATGTAACAACGGCAACAAAATCCACATGGAAAATAAATACTTTGCAAAGAGCCTAGCTGCCTCCTTACTGATTTAACTCCAGCTGAGCAGGTGAGTTTTGAATGCAAAAAACTGCCGATGCTGTCAATCAGAAACAACAAAAAATGCTGGAAACACTCAGCAGGTTGTTCAGTATTTGGGGAGAGAACAGATAAGTTAACGTTTCAGGTGTGGACCCTTTTTCAGAACTGGAAGAAATTTACAGATTTAACAGCCTTTAGAAAGGAACAGAATAAAAGGAACGGGGAAGGGAAAATACTATAAGCTAACAGGAGGCATAATCAGCGAAACTAATAATATTTACAAGACAAAAGCAAAATACTGCTGGAAATCTGAAATAAAAACAGAAAATGCTGGAAATACTCAGCAGGTCAGGCAGCATCTATGGAGAGAGAAACAAGAGTTAACGTTTCAGGTCGATGACCCTTCGTCAGAACTGGAAAAAGCTGGAGATGGAACAGGTTTTTAAGCAAGTGCAGGGGCAGGGAAAGGGAGGAGGGGAGGAAAGAACAAAAGGGAAGGTCTGTGATAGGATGGAAGGCAGGAGAGATTAAAAGACAAAAGGGATGATGGTGCAAGGCAAAAGGAGATGGTAATGGGACAAGTTAAGAAACAAAAGATGACTCGAGATGAGGTGTAAATGGCAATGGCAGAAACATCAACAGCTGCCATGTGAGAGAGAAAAAAAGACAATGGCCCGAAAATTAGACCTAATACGGGAGATTACGCACTGTGTACTCTCGCGTATTAGGTCCCGAAGTGCCGGTTTCCTGCATGCACTGCGCATGCGCGGGAAACCGGCACTTCGGGTATTGCGAAGGGGGCGGTTCCTAAGTGAACCGCGTGCGCACTACAGGTTGCGTGCACGCAGCACACTTAGTTTTTTTTTCAGGTTTGAACGCGCAGGTAAGTGTTGAAGATTTTACACATGAAGAAAGCAGGCGTAAGACCCCCTTTTAACAAGGTAAGTAGTTAATTAAGTATTATTTTAAATTTTTTTCAACAGGTTTATCTTTTTCAGAGACTTTAAAGAAAGGTAAGTTTATTTTTATAACTTTTAAAAAGAATTAAAAATTTTTCAAAAATTTAAATTTTTGTTTAAAGTGGTTAATTTATTTAACTATAGTTATTTTATTAATGTGATGGCTTTTAAAAAAAATTTAATTGAGCATTAGCTGTTCTTTTGGGGGCTTGTTGTATTCATAGTTTTGACAGCTCTTCCTGTCAAAACTATGAATGAAAGATGATGTGCTGCCATTGGCTCTAACTGGCCCACGTGATCCCAGAGGTCGCATCGCACTAACTGCGCCTCTGGGACATGCACACACTGCGCGCCGGCACCAGGGAGAGGCCCAGGAACTGAAGTTCGTGTGGGCCGAAACCATAAAGGCAGGCGCGGAGTGCGATATCGCGGGGGATCCTTACCCCCGCGGCAACCATCGAACTCCAATTTCTGGGCCAATGTGAACAAATAGCTGAGCAGTGGGGGATAAGACAGGTCTAAAATGAAGCATGAAAAGCTGGCTTCAGTGGCCCAAGAACCAGGGAGGGGGAAAGTCAGGTCAACACCAAGGGTCAGCGTAATGTTCCAACAGGGGGTCCCCCCCTCAAACACCAACTCACCCCTACCCTTTTTCTCTCTGTGTGTGAAATTGAGTTTGAATATGCCTGAAGAGAAGAAAACAGCTCCCAAGAAGGGTGCCTAGAAAACCCTGCATAAAGCGCCAGCAAAGAGCGGCAAGAAGTGGAGGAGAAAGTCGAGGAAAGAGAGTTACTCCATCGGCATCTACAAAGTGATGAAGCAGGTTCACCCCGGCACAGGCATCTTGTCCAAGGCCATGGGCATCATGGACTCCTTTGTGAATGATATTTTCGAGCACATCGTGAGTGAAGCTTCCCACCTGGCCTGGCCCATTACAACAAGCGCTTGACAATCAGTTCCTGGGAGATCCAGACCGCCATGCATCTGCTGCTGCCCGGGGAGCTGGCCAAACATGGCGTGTCGGAAGGGACAAAGGCGATGACCAAGTACACCAGCTCCAAATAAAACTGCACAATGTACTAACAAGACAAAAAAAAAACCCTACCCTCCCTCAGCCTGCAAACGACAGCACATATTCTTTCGTTATGCATCCTATAGTGTCATGCTGATATCACTTCAACCATTTAACCATTGCCCATTTTCCATTTAAATACTTTAAAGGCCATTGTACTGCTTGCACACACGTGTGAGCGTGCGTTTCCCATCCCCTTCCCTGTTTTGTTTCTTTTTAATGCTGTTCATCACTAATTTCTTTCGGTTCTGACTCATTTAACGGCTTGTTCGACAAATGCTGACTGGCCTGTTGAGTGTTTCCAGCAGTTTCTGTTTTGAGTTGGTTGTATTAATTTCTTAATTTCACTAACAGGGCCTTTACAAGCAATGGCAAATTTTTCAAAAATAATTTTATCAATTTCACTCAGGTTATCAACTTTATTTTTGTAGACTAAGCCAGCGCAGTAAGGTCAAAACTGTCAGTTTTAGGTTAGCGCCCCATTTTTAATGCCCTTAAACCAGAGCAGAAAGCAACTTACCCCCAATCTTTGAAATATTGGGGGGCATTTTAACCCCAAAAATGGGTGGGTTGGGGTCGGGTGGGAGGTTAAAGTATTAAATAAGTTAATCCCAACCCCAACCCACCCACTTCCGGGTTTAACGGAGGCGGGATGGGGGGGCGGGCAGACAACCCGCTCCCAGGAGACATTTTTATTTTTATTCGTTCATGGGATGTGGGCGTCGCTGGCAAGGACAGCATTTATTGCCCATCCCTAGTTGCCCTTGAGAAGGTGGTGGTGAGCTGCCTTCTTGAACTGCTGCAGTCCATGTTGTGAAGGTACTCCCACAGAGCTGTTAGGGAGGGAGTTCCAGGATTTTGACCCAGCGACGATGAAGGAACAGAGATATATTTCCAAGTCAGGATGGTGAGTGACTTGGAGGGGAACTTGGAGGTGGTGGCACTTTAAATATTACAATGAGACTGGCAGCCTCTGATTTAACCTGCTGTGCATGTCTAACTGTGGCCGGCCAGGGATCCCAGGCCTCGGGATTCCCAGCAGCTGCAGCATGGCGAGGACAGCCTTGAGGAGCAATCCTTCTGGGCCGGGAGGAGCAGGAGTGCTTCCTCCTGGCCCCCCAAGCTCCCCCACCATCAGCCCCCCTCAAAGATCAAAACCCTCCCCCCCGGGGTCAGGGCTTGCACCTACCTGTGGTAATATACTAGCATGGATTGAAAATTGGCTAACAGACAGAAAACAAAGAGTAGGGATAAACGGGTCTTTTTCAGGATGGCAGGCTGTGACTAGTGGGGTACCACAAGGATCGGTGCTTGGGCCCCAGTTATTCACAATCTATATCAATGATTTGGATGAGGGGACTAAATCTAACATTTCCAAATTTGCTGATGATACAAAGCTAGGTGGCAGTGTCAGTTGTGAAGAGGATGTGAAGAGGCTTCAAGGGGATCTCGACAGGCTCAGTGAGTGGGTGAGAACATGGCAGATGGAATATAATGTGGCTAAATGTGAAGTTATCCACTTTGGTAGAAAAAACAGAAAGGCAGAGTATTTCCTAAATGGTGAAAGATTGGGGAATGCAGATGCTCAAAGGGACCTGGGTGTCCTTGTACATGAATCACTGAAAGTGAATGTGCGGATGCAGCAAGCCATTAGGAAGGCAAATGGTATGCTGGCCTTCATTACAAGAGGATTTGAGTGCAGGAGTAAAGAAGTCTTACTTCAATTATATAGGGCCTTGGTGAGACCACACCTGGAGTACTGTGTGCAATTTTGATCTCCTTACCTAAGGAAGAATATACTTGCCATCGAGGGAGTGCAACGAAAGTTCACAAAATTGATTCCTGGGATGGCGGAACTGTCGTATGAGAAGAGATTGAGTAAACTAGGCCTGTATTCTCTTGAATTCAGAAGAATGAGAGGGGATCTCATTGAAGCATACAAAATTATTACAGGGCTTGATAGGGTGGATGCTGGGAGAATGTTTCCCTTAGCTGGGGAGTCTAGAACCAGGGGCCACAGCCTCAGGATAAAGGGTAGGCCATTCAGGACTGAGATGAGGAGAAATTTCTTCACACAGAGGGTGGTGAATCTTTGGAATTCTCTACCCCAGAAGGCTGTGGAGGCTCAGTCATTGGGTATATTCAAAACAGAAGTCGATAGATTTCTGACTAGTAAGGGCATCAAGGGATATGGCGATAGGGCCGGTGAATGGAGTTGAGGCAGAAGATCAGCCATGATCTCATTGAATGGCAGAGCAGACTCGAAGGGCCGAATGGCCTACTCCTGCTCCTATTTCTTATGTTCAGGCGCGGGAAGGCCATCCGTCAAGGGGCAGGGGCCTGATTTAAATGGCAGTGTCGTGTTCTGATGCTGTCATCAGGATTTGCATGCCACTGTAACCGCGGGTCCAACTGCGGCCTGCACGGTCTCCGGCCTGCCAGCAAAAACTGACTGCAACAAGGATCCAGGCCTGGGTAGCAGCTTTTTAAAAACATTTTTTTAAAGGTTTCTTGTGGGCCAGGTGTGTTCTTCCTGATCCCAAAGGGATCTTGTAGAGTTCTCAAAATTCCCACATTCCCCAGAGTTATTAATAAGGGGTACCCTAGACAAAGTGGCTTCTAGACCTCATGGCAGAAGCCTGCGACATTGAACAGAAACCAGGGCCCTGCAAAAACAGCAGGCCAGGTGACATGCCCGGTCAGACCTCAGTACAGGCTGCCAAAGGAGGCGGGGCTGGCCTCTACAGACAATGTTGTATATTACAGGTGGTCGACCGTGGTCGACCTGTCTCCAGCCCCATCAAACTGTTTAGCATTTATACGAAGTAAAGGCAACACAAATGAACAACCATCAGACCAGCAATCATCCTCCACTTAACAAATATTTAATATCGTTAAAGGCCATCTCCTGCCATTAAAGTTAACGACCTTAACGAGCCCACCAGAATTAAACAAAGCACTGGGAAGATTTGGCGGGCAAAGAAGGAACAATCGAACAGTATAACTTTAGACTGGAACAAGCCGGAGTTCTACAGAGACGAGTTCTACAGAGAGGAGTTCCGCAGAGACGAGCAGTTTTGCAGCCTAGCAGTTTAAAACAAGCTGTTCATGTCACACAGAGAGGCCACAAGCAGGACAGCTGAAGCACAGGAGTTCTCCAGTACACAGTTCAACTGAAAACAAGACCGTTCAACGAAGGCCAGCGGCTCCAGAAACAGACCGACACGCAAGAAACCAGAGCAATGGTTCCAGTGACCATCAAACACCTCGAGGCACAGGGGCCTTATGAAACTTTTTACTTAAAAAGGACTTTAAACCATATCTCAACTGTCAAAGGATTCTTTTGGTGAGCATTATCCCTGGTCCTCAAGAGTCTAACTTAGCTAGTAAAGTGGGGTTGGGAGGGGTGAGTTATTGTTCTACTGTCATTTCCCTCGTTTATACTGAAGTTAAGATTGACATGTTATGTTTCATCTCTGTTAAATAAACATTGGTTTTCCTCACACCAATCCACGGGTCTGTTCGTTTGTCCTTATCGCCGCTCGATAAGTCCTGGGCTCAGAACTAGGAAGGGGATAGCGATTCGCAACCGCACAGCGGGCAGAACAGTCCAGGAAAACATAACTGGCTGACCTACAAATAAGCCCGAGACAAAAAACCCTTACAATCTGTTGACCCTCCCCTGCCACAGGCTTCTCCCCAAGCAGCCCCTCATCCCAACTCGTACAGATCTTTGTTTAGCGCCCCGAAAAAATTTGCGCCCCTGCGGTCGATTTTCCCAGGTAGCGCCCCGAGAGGGGAGGAGGGGCACTACTGGAAGAGCCCCGCGTCCCTCTTGGGGTGCTGCGAGGCAACATTGCGGCGCTGCGCACGTCACGCCGCGGTACTGCAGGCCTTCCTATCCCCTTATTAAAGGGGAGGGGCCTGATGCAGCGCGTCCCGGTGCCCAGCTGGGCCACCAGGGATCAGGAGTGCCGGCAAGCGAGCCTGGTACTCGAGGAGTGCCGGGCTCACGGAGAGCAGCCAGGCACCCCGCAGGGGGGCTTCACGGGGGCCGGGGACAGCAACGGGGGCAGGTGCTGGCAGGCAGCCAGCAACAAAAATGGCCGCCCGCCACCTCTCCTTTAACTAGCGCTGCCCCGGCCGCAGGTAGGCCCCCCTGACCCCAGCAGACATAGCATCCAGCGGTAAGTCAGGGGACGCTACCGACGTCATTGCCGGCGACACAGCGCTGTGGGGTGCTAACGGTTACTGCCGCCACTAACCTCCCGCTGAATTTCGTGGAAGACGTTGGCGACGCTGCGCCCCGTTAGCGCCCTCTTAGGGTGCTAACGGAAGGCGCAAAGCAACCGAATTTTTCCCCCATATTGTTTTATTGTAGTACTTGATAGTGTTAACATCTAGTTCAACTCTATTTACTTAACATGTGTTGATCATAAAATTTCTTGCTATTAGTATGATTGTGCCTTTTACATCTTTACAGTTAGACCATAAGACAAACATTAGAGAAACTGGGGGCTACATTCGCGCCCCGGCTGTAACATTGGGTGGCGACCCTCGACTTTCCGCCGGACGCTATGTCCGCCGGGGTCAGGGGGGCCTACCTGCGGCCCAAGATATTGGCTCGCAGCGCCCCAAGAGGGACACGGGCCGCTTCCAGTAACGCCTCTCCTCCCTCTTCGGGCGCTCCCTGGGAAAATCGGCCGGGGGGGTGCTAACTTTTTCGGGGCGCTCATTGAACTCCAACCATCAAGATTTCTCAATAACCAATTTTAATATTTTACTGCCAGATCTTATAGAAATGTCCTGTTTGTGTAGCCCACCCTCCTGCTTCCTTCTTTGGAAGGTCCTTTTAAAGTTAATGACATTGCTGAGTATTACTCAAAGCAATAGAGCTGTGGTTCCTGTTAATCAAATGGCAATTAGAACAGCTTTACAAATGGTTACTACAGAACACATGAAATGATAACGTGGACTAAAACATCTCATAAGATGGTGTTCATTAATATATCTCATCCAGTAATTTATTAAATTGTTGTTGAATATCATCTCGAAAAAATGTTAACACAGACATACTTTTACAATCATATTAGCCCCTCACTAAACCACCAGCTCTATATAACATGCACTGATAAGGATACTTCACTAATGAAGAATTCACTTAAAACACTACATATAAGCAATTAATTTAATTTATTTTTCCACAACTACTACAGGGAGCACTACAGGCAAAAGAAATCACAATATTTACAGTTCAAGATTCAACGTGCCTTCCCAAGGTGAATTGCTACCCCAATATCAATCCATTATTTTTCAGTGTTTCTTTAATGGCAGTTACGAGACAGGACATCAAATAGTTTAACGTCTTATCCCAGGCTTTGCATCTACCATACAGATTTGACATTAAGACAACGTTAATAAATGTTTTTCACTGAGATTAGGTTAGGGGTTGAGAATACAACAAACCATAACAGACGATTTAATCTGATAATTTACATCTGTCCGATATTTCCAGATTTGCAAATTAAAATTTAAAGGAAGAAAAAGTCTTGTTAAGGCTATGAATTCACTAACTTCAAAACCTGTTTAAATCTCTAGTACAAGTCTTATAACATAGAATATAAACTACATGGAAGCAACTTTTTCAGAAGTTTTTTTTTGAGGCAGTCTGTGTATTCCATTCTGGCTTCATTGAAATGTAAAGACCATTAGCAGATTGTTGTCTGTGGTAATAATGACTATGGCAGTGGTTTGTGAGAGATGTGTCAAAGACAGTAAATTAAGTGGCGAGCAGTCAAATGGTTTTTCATTGATTGGCAGAATCAATCAATGCAACTGGGATAGTGGTACAATGTCTTCTGATTGGCAGAGAAGGCTGAGGGGGGACCTGATTGAGGTGTACAAAATTATGAGGGGCATAGATAGGGTAGATAGAAAGAAACTTTTCCCCTTAGTAGAGGGGTCAATAACCAGGGGGCATAGTTTCAAGGTAAGGGGCAGGAGGTTTAGAGGGGATTTGAGGAAACACTTTTTCACCCAGAGGATGGTTGGAATCTGGAACTCACTGCCTGAAAGGGTGGTAGAGGCAGGAACGCTCACAACATTCAAGAAGCATTTAGATGAGCACTTGAAACGCCATAGCATACAAGGCTATGGGCCAAGTGCTGGAAAATGGGATTAGAATAGACAGGGCTTGATGGCCGGCGTGGACACGATGGGCCGAAGGGCCTCTTTCTGTGCTGTATAAATCTATGACTCTATGGCTCCTGAGAAAGTTGAGCCAAGTGGATAATGGTAAGATGTTTTTTTCGATTGGATTAAATTTTTCACACATCAATCAGAAAAAAACATATCTTTTTGCACTACAGTGGTTAGAATGTAGAACTCGATACCACAAGGAGTAGTTGAGACGAATAGTGTAGATGCATTTAAGGGGAAGCTAGCTAAACACAAGAGGGAGAAAGGAATCGAAGGTTATGCCGATAGGGTTAGATGAAGAGGGATGGGTGAAAGATCGTGTAGAGCATAAACACCGACCGGCATGGACCTGTTGGGCCGAATGGTCTGTTTCTGTGCTGTGCATTCTATGTAATTCACATTTCAAGTCTGAGATTAACTATACACAAGGCTTTTCATATATTATAAAATATGGATACATATAGTTCGCTATCATGATCAGAATCACTTTTACAACCATTTAGTGGAATAATCAGAAATACCTAACTCAATATTCCATCCACAATTTTGTTCATTGGAGAAAATTATGCTCTTTCAGATTCTTTATACATTCGAAATAAATTTATGAAATAAAGTTTATTTCAACAGGTAATATGCAGACAATAGACATGAGTCCACGTAGGTCAATTGACAACTTCACCCAAAGCTCAATATAAGGCAGTGTGCACTCCTAGGAAGGGGGAAGATTTACCCTGTTATCATATATGGGTCCTTCATACTCATGCTTAGCATTTTACCATAAATAGTGAACTGAGAAAATCTTTGCCCTCCTGTCACCAGCTATCCATGTTGGCAACTATGGGCTTACAATTTAACATTTAAAAAAAAGTAAAGCTGCTTTCTGATAACCCCAACAAAAGAACCCGGCAAAAAAAGTTAAAAGGAAGGGGAGAAGTTTTAAATAAAGAGCAAGAAAATATTACAAGTATTGTCATTGTTGGAGCATGCCTGTTGAAATTATTGGGATCGCAACCTGTTAATCACATTTCCATAGATCTTTGTTCTCTTTGCACTTCTAGAGCGGAAAGTTTCCTAAGCATTTACCCAATAGTTAAGGTCATTGCTGATACACAACTTTGGTGGAATTTTTCTTCATTGCTTTCAGAGTAATTAAAAGAAAAATGGCATCGATTTTATTGCGATTTAGTTTAACTTTTGACGCGCCATCACTTAAAATGATTAATTAAATCACTTTAAAAATATTCAGAAACATTCAGATGCACTAGGAAAATTGACAGTGCAGTGGGAGATTTTCGGCTTCTGCCCGAGACAGTGGAGAAGTCGGTGGAGCAGCTGTGTCGACTGCCCGAAGCTGACGTCGGGAGGCCTGAACCATTTTCAAGTTTGCGCCTCATCTCAATGCATTCAGTGAGCTGCGGGCGCCAAATGGGCACCCCGGATACAGCTCACCAGCTGTGGGGGGGGGGGGGGGGGCGGGATCTTGGCCAGCTGGCAGCAGCTACGGTATTTTTGTGGAGCCAGGAGCTGTGCAAAAATACCACAGTCTGCTCTTCTCCTTCTGGCCCCACAAAAGTTCTCTCAAAAATATGTTTAATCCTTATCTGGAGCAGCTTCCGTCGGTCCCTTTAAGGACCACTGGTTAGGCCTCTCACTGCCTGGCATGAATGGGCGGAGCAAACGGCGCACACACTCCACCCACTTGTGCCTGAAAATTGCAAATGAGGTTTGACAACCAGCACAGAATTTGCATTTGCATTTTTAAGTAGCCTCCTGCCTGAAACAGGCAGTTGTGCTGCTCGCCAAATTGACAGGCCTGCCTGAAAATTGCATCCGGTGGGCCTTGGGCCCCCCCAATTTTCAATCACCGGCCACCTGTTTTTCAGGCGAGAAATATCTGGCTGCCAGTTGAAAATTGCCCCCCAGAGTGTCATTAATGAATCACTACAACCATTTTCTGACACTGTACGATCTCAGACAGATAGTGGAAGGATCTTACATATTATCTGTAAACTGTACACAGTCGCAAACTGCTTACTAGGGAGGCAATCCCTGTCAATACCATTTAATCTGTTGGCAGAATATTATATTTTTTTATTAATTTACAGTTCATGAGCTTGAAATCAAGTTTTGAGGTTGTTAATTCAGTTTTGGAAAAGAGCTTTTTTCATTTTAAATTATCAATACCAATCCAATCCTGGATGTCACAAACCTTCTGAATTTTTAGGGCGTCATTTTCAACTTATCCGCCTGGGTGGTAACCTGGTGAAGTGGATTGCTCGCTCATTGTAGAACCTGCACAATTTTCATCCCACGATAGCAATGGGATGAAAAGCGGTCGGGTTCCACAGCAGCGGCCAATCTGCTTTGCCAGGTTATCATCCAACAACAACTTGTACTTATTTAGCGCCTTTAACATAGTAAAACGTCCCAAGGCGCTTCACAGGAATATTATAAGACAAAAAATGTGATACCGAGCCACATAAGGAGAAATTAGGGCAGGCGAGTTGTGTGAGGGTGTGATTGAGCAGATCAGTAGCTGCAGAAACGTCGTGGTGAAGGGAGGGCCAAAGGCTAGACAGTTGGGATTTCGTAAGAGCAGTTGTAAAAGAGTTGGGAGAGTTTTTTCCAGGGGTGGACACAGAAGGAAGTAGGGTTGGGGGGGGAAGGGGGATGTAGGTGGAGAGCAATACGAGGAAGTAGTCAGAGATGGCCTCATCTGCGATTGACACGATGGGAGTAGCGAGGCCACGAGAGATGGCAAGGTCGAGGGGGTGGTCGTGAATATGGGTTGGGGAGTTTACATGAAGGGCGAGATAAAGGGAGGATAGGAGACTCGTGAACTCAGAGGAGAGAGAGCATGATGAATTGAGATGGAGATTGAAATCACAAGGACGAGGAATTGCTCGTTGCAGAGGCTGAGGGAGAAAAGCAGTGAAGATATCTCGGTAATAACATTTTTATGGTACTTGGGTGGGCGGTAGAGAAGGAGAATTTTAAATGAGAGGTGAGAGGGGTGGAATACAATGAGATGCTCAAAGGCGGAGATGTTGAAAATTACCCTCGTAAGGTGCTTAGATTCAAAAAGATTTACTGCAAATTAAAAATGATAAACAGAAAATCAAACTGATTTTACGAACATGAACTATAATTGAGATGTACAGGATATTGAATCAAAGTACCGACAGCTCGCCACGCTACATTTATTCTGTATTAGGACACCGGAATGTTCTAAATCCCGGTAGTGTGACTTTGCCTTGACTGTAGATCTCCTCATCTGAACCATGGTTTATACGTTTCACCAGATTTTTCTCAAACATCAATGGGTGGTAAGCACCCATTGTACAGGCCTGGTCTTGGAACTTCTCATAATAATGGCAGAGATCTGTTCGTCTTTTTGAGGGCAAAAATTCATAAACATCCGTTTGGTCGCAAATGGTCATCATTAATAGGATACCTGTGAATGAAAGAAAGACATTATCTGATGGTGAATTTGCAAGTGAAAGAGGAAGAAACCAAGAGGTGAGGCTACATTCGAAGTAAAGGATATGATACCAACAGGATAACATACACTGAGCAAAAAGGAGCGGGTTACCATTGGGAAGTATACTCAGTACAAATCTATCTTTTCTCATATCTTTTGTGGAGGTTGGTTTTAAGTCAGACTTATTACTTATAGGCAGGATGTCTTACTTAATGACAGCCCTGGTGCAAGCCCCTGACTATCAACAACAACAACAACTTGTATTTATATAGCGCTTTTAACATAGTAAACGGTCCCAAGGTGCTTCACAGGAGTATTATAAGACAAAAAACTTTGACACCGAGCCACAGAGAGAAAATTAGGGCAGGTGACCAAAAGCTTGGTCAAAGAGGTAAGTTTTAAGGAGCGTCTTAAAGGAGGAAAGAGAGGTAGAGAGATCGAGAGCTTTAGGCAGGGAATTCCAGAGCTTAGGACCTAGGCAACAGAAGGCACGGCCACCAATGGTGGAGCGATTATAGTCAGGGATGCTCAAGAGGGCAGAATTAGAGGAGCGCAGATATCTTGGGGCGGGGGTGGGGGGGGGGGGTTGTGAGGCTGGAGATTACAGAGATAGGAGAGAGAGGCGAGGTCATGGAGGGATTTGAAAACAAGGATGAGAATTTTGAAATTGAGGCGTTGCTTAGCCGGGAGCCACTGTAGGTCAGCGAGCACAGGGGTGATGGGTGAACAGGACTCGGTGCGAGTTAGGACATGGGCAGCCGAGTTTTGGATGACCTCAAGTTTACGTAGGGTAGAATGTGGGAGATCAGTCAGGACTGGGTTGGAATAGTCAAGTCTAGAGGTAACAAAGGCATGGATGAGGGTTTCAGCAGCGGATGAGCTGAGGCAGGGGCGGAGACGGGCGATGTTATAGAGGTGGAAATAGGCAGTCTTAGTTATACTGCGGATATGTGGTCAGAAGCTCATTTCAGGGTCAAATATGACACCAAGGTTGCGAACAGTGTGGTTCAGCCTCAGACAGGTGTTAGGAAGAGGGATGGAGTCAGTGGCTCGGGAACGGAGTTTGTGGTGGGGACCAAAAACAATGGCTTCGGTCTTCCCAATATTTAATTGGAGAAAATTTCTGCTCATCCAGAACTGTATGTTGGACAATCAGTCTGACAATTTAGAGACCGTGGAGGGGTTGAGATAAGAGGTAGTGCTGGATGTCGTCAGCATACATGTGGAAACTGACGCTGTGTTTTCGGATGATGTCGCCAAGGGGCAGTATGTAGATGAGAAACAGGAGGGGGCCAAGGGCAGATCCTTGGGGGACACCAGAGGTAACGATGCAGGAGCGGGAAGAGAAGCCGTTGCAGGTGATTCTCTGGCTACGATTAGATAGAAAGGAATGGAACCAGGCGAGTGCAGTCCCATCCAGCTGGACGACGGTGGAGAGGCGTTGGATAAGGATGGAGTGGTCAACCGTGTCAAAGGCTGCAGTCAAGTCAAGAAGGATGAGGAGGGATAGTTTAATCTTTGTCACTGTCACAAAGGATGTCATTTGTGACTTTGATGAGAGCCGTTTCGGTACTGTGGCAGGGGCTGAAACCTGATAGGAGGGATTCAAACATGTTGTTGCGGGAAAGATGGGCACGGATTTGGGAGGCGACAACATGTTCAAGGACTTTGAGAGGAAAGGGAGGTTGGAGATGGGGTGTTAGCTTGCAAGGACGGAGGGGTCAAGGGTTGTTTTTTTTTTGAGGAGGGGGTGATGACGGCAGATTTGTCGGAGAGGGGAACAATACCTGAGGAGAGAGCACCGTTAACAATGTCAGCTAACACGGGAGCCAGAAAAGGAAGTTGGGTGGTCAGCAGTTTGGTGGGAATAGGGTCGAGTGAGCAGGAAGTGGGTCGAGTGAGCAGGAAGTGGGTCTCATGGACAAGATGATCGCGGAGAGGTCACGAGGGGAGATCGGCAAGAAACTGGAGAAAGATGTGAGTTCAGGGCTAGGGCAAGGGGGAACCTTAGAGGAAGTTTGGCCCGATGGGCTAGGGGAAGGAAGGGAAGTGGCAGAGGCAGGTGAACGGATGGTCTCAATCTTAGAGACAAAGAAGTCCATGAGCTCCACACACTTGTTGTCGGAGGTGAGGGTGGAGGAGACAAGGGAGAGGGGTTTAGGAAGACGGTTAGCAGTGGAGAATAGAAGCTGTGGTTTATCTTTGCATTCCAGAATGATTCTGGAATAGTAAGCAATTTTGGCAGAGGAGAGCAGGACCCGATAATGTTTTACGTGGTCCAGCCATATCTGGCGGTGAATGGCTAAACCTTGGACTTAAGGGAGCGAAGATGAGGGCCGTACCAGAGGGAACGGCCAGGGTGAGAGAGAGTACTTGTTTTAATAAGGACTAGGGCATCAAAGGTGCTGGTGTGGGTGTGGTTGAGCTGCAGAAATGTCGTGGTGAATGGGGAGCCAAAGGCTGGACAGTTGGCATTTCATAAGTGTAGTTGGAAGAGAGTTGTTTCCAGGGGTGGACACAGAAGGAAGTAGGGTTGTGGGGGAGGGTGGAAGGGGGATCTGGGTGTAGACTGATACGAGAAAGTGGTCAGAGATGGCCTTATCTGCGATTGACACGATGGGAGTAGCGAGGCCACGAGAGATGGCAAGGTCGAGCGGGTGGCCGTGAATATGGGTTGGGGAGTTTATATGGAGGGAGAGATTAAGGGAGGATAGGAGGCTAGTGAACTCAGAGGAGAGAGAGCATGATGAATTGAGATGGAGGTTGAAATCACCGAGGATGAGAAGTCGTTCGATGCAGAGGCTGAGGGAGGAAAGCAGTGAAGATATCTCGGTAATAACATTTTTATGGTACTTGGCTGGGCAGTAGAGAATGAGAATTTTAAATGAGAGGAGAGATGCTCAAAGGAGGAGAAAGTGCCGGAGGAGTAGGAGGACAGACCAGGGTGTGATTTGGTGATGAGAGCCACACCGCCACCACGGCAGTCTGAGCGGGGCAAGTGGTGGAAGGTATAGCCAGGCAGGGAGGCTTCATTTAAGGGCAAGGTGTCATCACCCCTTAACCAAGTTTCTGTCAGGGCCATGATGTCCATGCAATCATCCACGATAAGCTCATGCATGGGTATATCATATCACAAGTGGGAATTTTGCTGCACTGACCAGAATAATCAAAGAGCACGTCCACTAAGACAATGGGCCAAAAATTCAGCCCTTCCCGGGTGAGTACACAGTGCGTACTCACCCGTAATGCGTCCCGAAGTGCCGGTTTCCTGCATGCACTGCGCATGCGCGGGAAACCGGAACTTCCGGTCTGGTGAAGGGGGCGGTTCCTAGGTGAACCGCGTGCGCGGTAGAGGCTGCGCGCACGCAGCACACTTAATTTTTTTTCAGGTTTCTACGGGAGGGTAAGTAGTGAAGAACCTAGGCTTATAAAAAGGAGGCGCAGGACTCGTTTTCAACAAGGTAAGTGGTTAATTAAGTATAATTAAAAACAAATTTCAACAGGTTTATCTTTTTTTAGATACTTTAAAGAAAGGTAAGTTTATTTTTTATCACTTTTAAAAAGTATTTTAATTTTTTCAAAAATTTTAATTTTTGTTTAAAGTGGTTAATTTATTTAACTATAGTTATTTTATAAATGTGATGGGTTTTTAAAAAATTTATTTGAAGTTTAGCTGTTCTTTTGGGGCCGATTTCAATTCACAGATTTGACAGGTCCTGTCAAATCTATGAATGAAAGATGGTCTGCTGCCATTGGCTCTCCATGGCCCACGTGATCCCAGGGGACGCATTGCACTAACTGCGCCCCTGGGACAATCAAGCACTGCGCGCCGGCTCTTGGAGCAGGCCCAGGAGCTGAAGTTCCCGTGGGCCCAAAACACAACGGCAGGCGCGGTAGGTAAGTGCGCGCGCGATCCTTACCCCCGCAGCAAGCCGGAGAGGCGAATTTCTGGGCCAATGTGGGAGATTACTGTCTTCATTGCCTGGGCAGTAATCTAGTTCTATTATATATTATACTCTATTATACCATATTCAGCATTATTTTCGGATTATATAATTGTTAACCTTATAAATAGACATGCTAACTGAATGAAATCAATAAATGGAAAATCCTTTTCTTCTTCAAATATGTACAAACACAAGCATCTGATGTTTAGCATAAATCTTTTGTACGGGTGAATAGGATTCAGCTGCAGTGATGTTGTTAGCACTGCCAGGATATCCTCATTGAATTTAAATGAAAGAAAACAATTACTGCCTGAATGTAGCAGGCTGAATCTGCGCTGATGATACTTCCATTAACCTATTTGCCTCAGGCCCAAATTAAAATGAGGATGATTTGCTGCTTATTATCAATTGTACACAGTCCATTAAGCCTCTAACTAGTAAATCAATGATTAAGATTTCTACTGGTTTGAAACCAGTAGCTGAAGAATTGATTTGCAGCTGACAACGCATGATCCACACTGTTTTGCTGTAATTATAATCTCAGGGCCATGAGAGAGTTCTCTGCATATATGCTCACACACATATGTAGGACTCCATTCTCGACGCATAGATTTTGAACGTTCTGAGAGAATGGGCAGGTGTGATCTCTGAATAAGGTTATGAAGTGCTCATTCAGCAGCTGCCAACATAAGCTAAGATTTTGAAAAATGTTGCTGTGGAACCAGGAGGAGCAGGAGAGCTCCCTGACTCCACAGTATCCCGATCGCTCCCCGCACTGATCCACTCATTCCCAACACCTACCCCCGGGACCTACCTCTGGGGAGCCGCCTGTTGAGGCACAAGAGGCACCAGCCGCTCGCCTAAATTATTTAAATGAGGCTCAAGGCCTAATTTAGGACTGACCTCGGGCCTCTCAGTTGGCATGTACACTGCCTGCACGAAAAAGTGCCCAGACACACTTCTACCCCATAGAGTCGCTTTTTCACATCTATTGAAGAGTGTCAGCCATTGGGAACACATATTAGGTAGAATTCTTTAGTTTATCCCTTTCACCGACAAGGGTCAATATTTTTTCCCATCTCCAATTTCAATTTGAGAATTTTCTTGCTGTGATCTTATCTGTTTCTCTGTTACTGCGTTGTTTTGCTTTGTTCCAGCTTCAATTTATCAGGTCATTAACTTTTTGTCCTTCCTCATTTCACTTTTCTGCCATGCTTCTCCTATCTACCAACGTGTCTGTAAATAACTTCAGCAGTCAGCTCATCTTTTAACATCATTCACTTTTTATCCAATCTAGCTCCTGACAACTCTAATTTCTTCACTTGACCTTTTACCGTTCCAACTCGTTGACCAAGGCAGTGATCAGATTTGTGCCCTTATCTGGATGAATAATTTGGTATAATAAATAGTTCCGCTTAGTTTTCCTGATTTCAGCCATGAAATGGAAAGCATTAAGTGACTGAGCAAATGAGGAGGCAGCTTGTGACCTTAAACCCTTCCTTAACCCAAAATGTAAAGTGAAACACTGCTAGTTTCTCACAATGTAAACAAAACAAGTACTGGGCTAGAAATTCAACACTGTTAACGATGACAAATTTAGCAGTGGGATGACCCGCACCCGATTTATGTGCCCGGGCCACTGCTAAATTTGGCCGGGCCTTTTTTTTAGGCGGCAATGGCGGTCGCCCGAAATGTGCGTCGGCTTCATTTCAATATTGAAATGAGGCTCCTGCGCCCATTTCTGGGCCCATTCATGAAATTGGTTAAAAGTTTTCAGGCTCTACAGCGGTCTAACCAAAGGGACCACTGGAGGCTGCTGAAGAAGCTTGCAGGTAATTGTTTTAAAACTTACCTTAATACGGAGCCAGGAGGAGCAGGAGTGCTCATTAAGACTGTAGCTGCTGCCAGCCCACACTCACACCTCATGTCTCGCTGGCTCACATTATCAGCTCTAGCATCTCTACTGTAGTGCAAATTTTCCCTGCCATTCAACTTCAGGGACAGCGAAACAGATCACAGAATAGACTGTCCTTTCTTTTAAAAGATGAGGATGGTAGGTGAAAACGCAAGGCCCATAATGCAGCACATCACCAGAGTTGAAATGAAAAGGACAGAAGACAAGGTAAGTTATGTACTGATCAGGTAAATGCAAAGCTTTGGAGGTGAAGAGTTCCATAGTTACAGGATCTGAACTGGCCCTTAAACCAGCCCGTGAGTTATGGATAGAGCCTTCAGCAGCTTTAGCCTACTCTCTGGAAACCTCCCCCTAGGCCATTGCCTTGCTACTTCTTTCCCCGCTTTTTAAAGGTCTCTCCAAAACCTTTTTTTTTAAACTTTGTTCTCAACCATCTCTCTCAATTCTTCTACCAGTGCTTGGTATCCACTCTTTCATACATAAATCACTTGGAATGTTTATTATACTAAAGGTTCCATACATAGTAATATAGGGATGTTTCGGGCAGGTAAAAATTATGGGTCTATTTAGCCTACCCTTCCAAATTGCCCATCATCTTCCACCAACTTAGCCCAATATCAGTGCTCTTGCCTGAGTCAGTGGGTTGTGGGTTCAAGGCCCAGTCCAAATATTCTGGGCTGACAACTTCGGAGCAGTACTGAGGGAGAGCTGCATTGTCAGAGCTGCACTCTTTTGGATGAGACATTAAACCGAGGCCCCATCTGCCTGCTCAGGTGGATGTAAAAGATTCCACGGCGCAATTCAAAGAAGAGCAGGGAGTTCTCCCGGTGACCCGACCAACTTTTATCTCTCAAACACCACCACTAAAAATAGAATAACTGGTCATTTATCATTTGCTGTTTGTACAATTCGGCTGCTGGATTTGCCAACATAACAGTGACTTCACTTCAAAAGTAATCCATTGGTTGTGAAGTGCTTTGGGACATCCTGAGAACATGAGAAGGAGAAAGTTCTTCTTTCTTACTGTGATTCTGGAACTACTTGCCCTGCACCATGCTTCTAAATATGAATTTATTTAGTCCTTTTTGTAAATCTGCCATGGTTTTCTGCTCCACCACCCCCTCTAGTAATCTGTTCCATAATTCTATCATACACTTATTTTAAAAATGTTGCCTAAATTTCCTATTTTCTTAAATTTAAACTGAGTGCCCAAGAGGAGATCCAAATTCTCCGTAGCGATGAAAATTCTGTAGTTTTCTATCAAGTACCCACTCTTCCTCCTCCTCTATAGAGAGTAATATCCCAGGTCAGCCAATCTTTCCTCATAACTCAGGCTTCTAAGCTCAGGCCTCGTAGCCTTCCTTGGAACTCTTTCCAATAATCCTACATCTTTCCTGTACTACAGAGATGAAAACTGAAGGCAGCACTCCAAACTTCAACATCACCTCCTTTGACTTAGAGGTCACACCTTAGCTATACATCCCAACATTTCAGTTGCTTTTCTTACCAGTTGCGAACACTGAACTCGTGGTTTTAACAGCCTATCCGCCAAAACTCCCCCAATCTCTTTTCTATTCTGTTACCTCAAGTATGTTGCTACTTAATTGGCATTTGCCATTTTAAAATACAAGTTTCTGTTGTTGAGACTGCTTTTCCGTTTTCAACAATTATTCCTCCTGCCAGAATTACTTTTCAAAACAGAATTAAACTGGGTTCAATTTTATTCCAATGTTCATTACTTTGAACACAGAAGTAAAAAACGCCAAAGTAAATCACTTGTCATCTCATATTGATATGATGTATATATATCTATAACTGTAAAGAAAAGGTTATCTTACTTTGCATAAAATAGTATAGCATAGGAAAAGAAAACGATCTCTCAACCGATAGCAATTACATTACTGAAACACACAAAGTCAGCCATGTTGCTGGAGGCTCTTCACTCACCCATTAGCCCAGAGGAGGGAGGATTACGCTGGATGTCTTCAGCTGTGTTCTCCTGCATGATGTTCCAAAGCTGCCATTGCATCTTGGGGTTTATAATGTAGAAGGGCTGGTTTGGATTCTTTTCACGATACGTTTTGTAATTCTCAAAGAAATTATAGTCTGGATGATTGAACCACTGGGGGGGGAGGGGGGAAGTAAACACAGAAATGTTGAGTACTGTTATGTAGAATGGCACTTGTTTTTCTCTCCTTCATTGACAAATTTATTGTTGGATTTTAAAAAATGAATTGTGCATTCTGAGGTACAGTCACTGAAGTCCCACCATAGCTGGGTGCCCTGTTAAAATTCAGCATCATCGCTGGGTCAAAATCCTAGAAGACCCTCCCTAACAGCACTATGGGAGTACCTTCACCACACGGACTGCAGCGGTTCAAGGAGGCAGCTCACCACCACCTTCTCAAGGGCAATTAGGGATGGGCAATAAATGCCAGTTTTGCCAGCGACACCCACATCCCATAAAGATATAAGCCCATTATAAAATTGTCATGAGTCACATTTTAATCTTCAACTAATAAGAAATACAATTGATGCTTTAAGCAGTCCAACAACACTACCATTTTGCAACAATGCATTTTGCAACAACCCTTCCTGCACTAGGTGGTTTCATGCCCCTTCTACTTTGTATGGGCTAACTCCAACCTGCCTGGGTTTGGGTGTACAGCAGAACACTGCCACATCATGAGGAGCCACCTAAGCAAAGCCCATCACAGGCGAGGTGTTTCTCCTCAAAGAGTTAAGCGTTTTCACTATAAACTAAAACTTTATGTACTCCACATTGCATAGTAAGTGCTGCGTGCATGAATACTCACGTGTACACAGGCCACAATGCCAGCATCAATAATAAAGGCATGACTGGGGAGCCAGCAACAGTGCAAACTAACCTGAGCAGAGTAAGATTGTAACTCTGGTCTATCCTTCTACTGCATACGCAAAAGTTGAGAACCACCATACAGGCCAGTACGTGCCCCTTAAGTGCATCTTCATACAGATATGCTGATAAAACAATATAAAGTCCAATCCTATTTGTAACCATGTCTATCATCTAGAAGATGCTCATGACAGCAACCCAAATTGGAATATGAATTTACAAAATGATCTCAGCAATAATGTGTGTGTTCCGGCAACAATAGACACTGATTGCATGTCGAAGGGAACCAAATCATTTTTAGAAGCAATCAACAAACTTCAGCAAATGGCAGTTTTTTTTTCTTTTGCTCATTAAAAAAAACTCAGATGCTGTTCATAAAAGAACATGACTTTCTTTGTTACCCATTTTCCATTACTTTCACAAAATGCTCAAAAATAATTTCGGTAAATTCACAATTATTATTTTTTTTTGGGGGGGGGGGGGGGGGGCCTCGACTGAACAAAGCCTATCTACAGATATAAAAATAGGGCTTTTTTTTTAACTTTCGCATCACCCCAATCGATTTTCCTTTCCAATGAAGTCTCGAAGGGTGGTTGCTGAAAACGAGATCAGTGCCATTTATCTTATAATAGGCTGGATATTCCAATCCCTACGGGTGTGTACGCGCTGTGTACCCACCCGTAGGGACATCGGAAATGCTGGTTTCAGGCATGCACAGCGCATGCGCTGGAAACTGGCATTTCCGATCTGTCAAGAAAGCTCGACAGATCCTCCGGCTGCCCTGGAGATGGGCCTCTGCAGGCGGATAGTTCCGCTTTTTGGAGACCCTCCGCCCGCAGAAAACCCTTACAATTCTTGCGCCTGGTAAGGCCTGCTTTTACCAGGATAAGAGATGAAAAAAAGTATCATTTAAAAATACTTTTAAAAAAGGTAAGTTTATTTTTAGCCCTGTAAAAAACTTTTAATTACTTTTTTCAAAAATTTACATTTTTGTTTAAAATAGTTAATTTATTGTAATTTCAAGTCATTTTAAAAATGTGATGTTTTTATAAAATTTATTTAAAGTTTTACTATGTTTTGGGGGTGATCTCCAATCATATATTTGACAGGTCTTCCTGTCAAGTGTATGAAGGGAGATTCCCTTCTGTGATTGGCTCCCCATGGCCCACGTGATCCCAGGGACGCTGCGAACTACATGTGCCCCTGGGATACGTGGGCCCTGCGCACTTGGAGTTTGGAGAGGCCCAGCATCGGAACTATAGGCACCTCGGGAGCCTCAGGTAAGGGCGCAGATTTTTCCAGATCGCAGTCCTCTGCCCGCGGGAGGCCTGCGATCGGAATATCTGGGCCAATATATAATCTCCCATGATCCTCTTTACAAGTCAAACCCAAAAGTAAAACGTGTCTCTCTTCCTGTAACTGTGCTTCTCCTATAGAAACATAGAAGATAGGAGCAGGAGCAGGCCATTCGGCCCCTCAAGCCTGCTCCGCCATTTAATGAGATCATGGCTGATCATCCAAATTCAGTACCCTGTCCCTGCTTTCTCCCCATATCCCTTGATCCCTTTAGCCTTAAGAAATATATCTAACTCCTTCTTGAATATATTTAATGAATTGGCCTCAACTGCCTTCTGTGGTAGAGAATTCCACAGGTTCACCACTCTCTGGGTGAAGAAATTCCTCCTCATCTCAGTCCTAAATGGCTTACCCCTTATCCTTAGACTGTGACCCCTGGTTCTGGACTCCCCCGTCATCGGGAACATCCTTCCTGCATCTAGTCTGTCTAGTCCTGTTAGAATTTTATAAGTTTCAATGAGGTACAGTCACTGAAGTCTTCTAAACTCTAGCGAATACAAGCCCAATCGTCCCAATCTCTCTTCATACGTCATTCCTGCCATCCCAGGTATCAGTCTGGTGAATCTTCGCTGCACTCCCTCCATGGCAAGAACATCCTTCCTCAGATAAGGCGACCAAAACTGCACACAATACTCAAGGTGTGGTCTCACCAAGGCCCTGTACAACTGCAGCAAGACATCCTTGCTCCTGTACTCGAATCCTCTCGCTATGAAGGCCAACATACCATTTGCCTTCTTAACCGCCTGCTGCACCTGCATGCTTACCTTCAGCGACTGGTGCACAAGGACACCCAGGTCTCGTTGCACTTCCCCTTTTCCCAATCTATTGCCGTTCAGATAATAATCTGCCTTCCTGTTTTTGCCACCAAAGTGGATAACCTCGCATTTATCCACATTATACTGCATCTGCCCAATCACCCAACATGTCCAAATCATACTGGAGTTTCTCTGCATCCTCCTCACAACACACACGCCCACCCAGCTTTGTGTCATCTGCAAACTTGGAGATATTACATCTCGTTCCCTCGTCTAGATCATTTATATTGTGAATAACCTCCATTTTGTTTTCTGTGTGGCTTTCTTTGTCATTTTCTTCCACTTTCTGTCTCTCTATGCAAGTCTCACACATTTTCTCTCATTGACCATGCATCTTTGTTTGTCTATGACTTTTGTTTCACTATCTCCTTGTTTCTATGTGTCCTTCACTCAGTCTATTCTTTTAACATGTCTCCTAATGTCTATGTATGCCTCTCAAACATATTCCTTTACTTTTTACTAAGCTTATATCTTTGACCTTTTTTTTAAAAAAAGAGGTCCATCATTCCTTGCATGCAAGATGGCAGCCAACATGTACGGCAGGGGGGGGGGGGGAGGTGGTAATCTTAACCTAACCTGCACAACGAGAAACTGAAGGGATCGGATTGGCCACTCGTTTTACACCCCTCCCAATTTTACTTTCCATTGAAGTCAACCTAATTTTCAGCTGTGCCAGTGGATCGCCACTGACCTTACAATGGGAAACTGCCAGAGCAGGTGTGGATATTCAGCTCCTTTATTTCCAAACTGACCCATCGGAGGATATTTTGTAAAGGACACAATTGATGCCTCAAGTTTAACAACTATAGCAATCTTCATTGCTCGACCATTGAGAAAGAATCTTCAACTGTGCATCACTGGAATCCAATGACAGAAATCTATGGGGTAAGTTTCTGCATGAGCGCTCCCTATGCACATAACTCAATATTATAGAATCATAGAAATTTACAGCATCGAAGGAGGCCATTTGGCCCATCGTGTGCCAGCCGAAAAAGGGCTAACCAGCTGAATCCCACTTTTCAGCTCTTGGACCGTAGCCTTGTAAGTTAAGCACTTCAAGTGCATATCCAAGTATTTTTTAATATTGCACAACCCAACCTATGATATTCCATCCATTCATTTTGCTGGACAGAAAACCATGGACAGAGGAGCACTTCTGTACTCCTGGCATTCATGAAAGCAGGAAATCTCCCTTATAATGAGCATCACCCCTGTATACTTTAGTTTCCTGCTCTGCACTGTCTATTCAATGTGTATTCAATGTAGGGAAAGATTGAATCGCATTTTCTCTGTGTTTATATTCTGTGAATTCTGGTAGATTGTCTCACAGTAACTCTACCTGAGGAAGGGGCGACAGCTCCGAAAGCTTGTAATTTTAAATAAATCTGTTGGACTATAACCTGGTGTTGTGCGACTTCTCATTTTTATTCAATGTGTGGTAGTCAAAGAAGGATACTATGCAGTAATCATGCATGTAACATTTCACTAGAGACTCATTTGGAAGTTATTAAAAAGAACTGTTATGATTTTGTAATCTACTGTTATGAAACAATTTAATTGTTGTGTATTCAAGCATAAATACTGTTGGTTGCTTGCTATATTCTTCTGCTTATATGTAATTATCCTACTTGTAAATAAATTGAACTATTAGTTTTAGCCTGAATGTAATAGCTTGGTATTGAGACATGTAACTCTTTTTGGAATGGATAGGTGTGGTCTTCAGTGCATAATCCCATAGTAAATGGATAATTGTTACTGCTGTGGCACACTATCCCCTGCGTATCATGCAAAAGGTTGCAATAAAAGAGTCATGAAACTGCTCAAGGAAACTGTCTTTTGTGAACACAAGTTTAAGGTGTTGGGGATAGCCAAATTGTAACAGATGGGTCTGTTATACTTAACAACAACAACAACTTGTATTTATATAGTGCCTTTAACATGTCCCAAGCTGCTTTACAGGGACGTTATCAAACACAATTTGACACCGAGCCACATAAGGTGATATTAGGGCAGATGACCAAAAGCTTGGTCAAAGAGGGAGGTTTTAAGAATATCTTAAAGGAGGAAAGATAGGTAGATAGGCGGAGAGGTTTAAGGAGGGAATTCCAGAGTTTAGGGCCTTGGAAGCTGAAGGCACGGCCGCCAACGGTGGAGCGATTAAAATCAGGGATGTGCAAGAGGCCAGAATTGGAGGAGCGCAGATATCTCGGAGGGTTGTCGGGCTGGAGGAGGTTACAGAGATCGGGTGGGGCAAGGCCACGGAGGGATCTGAAAACAAGAACGGGGGTTTTAAAATCAAGGGGCTGCTCAACCAGAAGCCAATGTAGGTCAGCGGGGTGATGGGTGAACGGGACTTGGTGCGAGTTAGAACATGTACAGCAGAGTTTTGGATGACCTTAAGTTTATGAAGGGTGGAAGATGGGAGGCCGGCCAGAAGTGCGCTGGAATAGTCAAGTCTAGAGGTAAAAAAGGCATGGAAGAGGGTTGTAGCAGCAGATGAGCTGCGGCAGGGCGGAGTCAGGCAATGTTACGGAGGTGGAAGTAGGCGGTATTAGTGATGCCGCGGATACGTGGTCGGAAGCTCAACTCGGGGTCAAATACAACACCAAGGTTGCGAACAGTCTGGTTCGACCTCAGACAGTTGTCAGGGAGAGGATTGGAGGCGGTGGCTAGGGAACAAGGTTTGTGACGGGAACCGAAGGCAATGGCTTTGGTCTTCCTAATATTTAGTTGGGGGGAATTTCTGCTCATCCAGTACTGGATATCAAACAAGCAGTCTGACAACTTAGAGACAGTGGAGGGGGTCGAGAGAGGTTGTGGTGAGGTAGAGCTGGATGTCGTCAGCGTACATGTGGAAACTGAGGCTGTATTTTCGGATGATGTCGTCGAGGGGCAGCATGTGGATGAGAAATAGGAAGGGGGAAAGGATAGATACTTGAGAGA
Source organism: Squalus acanthias (assembly GCA_030390025.1). NCBI lineage: Eukaryota > Metazoa > Chordata > Chondrichthyes > Squaliformes > Squalidae > Squalus > Squalus acanthias. The sequence continues at coordinate 62,412,582 of CM059429.1, forward strand.
CACCAGAGGTAACGGTGCAGGTGTGAGAAGAGAAACCACTGCAGGTGATTCTCTGGCTGCTAGAGAGCAGCTGGCCTGGAAATCCTGGACAGATGGAATTGGTGCAAAAAGTGTCTTGGCTAATTTTCTGATCCCCTTAGGTCCATTGTGCTCCTACATGTTCAGCACAACTGATTGTAAAATTGGCATTTAAAAGTTTTGGTCGGGATTTTGCTCATATCAGCGGGTAAGCGACGTCGGTGGCGTTTCCCGATTCCGCTGCTGGCTCCATCCCACGCTGTCTAAAATGATTTTCCCTTGATAGGCCTTCTTAAGCCCGCCCAGCGTGTTTCCCGGTCCAAATAGAGGAAGCAAGTTTGGTGACGTCATTCATGATGCGTCATCAGCCGGTTTCCTTAAAGGGACCATGGCCAACTTTATTTTGACATTTGTGCTGTCAGTGTTCTACAGCATTGAAGTGCTGCAAACACTGCACAGAGGTTCAGGGCTACACCCAGGTTCTCCCATGACTCCCTCTATATGCTTATGGAGGGAGTCACAGCACGCAGGGAGGTCCTCTTCCCTTCCCATGGGCTAACACAAGAACCTACACAGATTGACAAGATATGCAGCCAGCAGGTGGTTTGACACGTTGGACCCCCTGGGACACATCTCATTGTCTTGGCTATGCTCTTTGATGTGGGAAAGATTTGAATATATTTTGTCTGTGTTTAAATTGTGAATTCTGGGAGATTCTCTCACTGCTAAACTTACCTGACGAAGGAGCGAACTGCTCCGAAAGCTTGTAAAATTAAATAAATCTGTTGGACTATAACCTGGTGTTGTGCGACTTCTCATTTTTGTCCACCCCAGTCCAACGCCGGCATCTCCACATCATCACTTCCCATGGGTGGAAGAGACCTCCTCAGGACACCAACACAGCCTGGTTGCACATTCCAGAGGAGGGCACAAGCAGGGATGTAGTCAGGAGGACCTGGGTGCAGTGCTGCAAACCTTTCAATGATCTCATTAGATCACGAAACGTTAGTACAAAGCCACACTCACCTTCATCCTGCTGTGCCTCTCATCTCATCCTCATCACTCTGCCTTCCCTACCCTACCCCTGCTCATCCTTACTCACATCAACATACCTTGCACCTCCACCCATCCCTCTCTCTCTATCTACATTATCACATCCCCATCTCACTAGCCACCCCTCACACGCACCCTCATCCTACTGCAATCATACCAACTAACAACACACAAGGGTTAGGTGTAGCCACTTGGGTGTTTTATCCAATGTTCATGTAAAGTTTCTGTTAATGTGCTGTCAAACATTGAAACCTTTATTTTCAACACTCGCCATTCTTGGACAGATTTGTGTGCACCTTTGGAAGTGGCTTAATGAGTTGTAGTGAATGGTGAGACATAACGGTACCCCCCGCAATGGTGGTGAGTGTGAAAGGAAGGGGTGGACATTGTAGGGTGCTTTATGGTGTTGGTGTGGGGTGGTGCCAACCTGGCGCATCATGTGGCAGCCAGGGTTTACAGTGTGAAGTGAAATAAATCTTGCCCTGGTGAGGCCATCCCTGGCCTCCCGGGCATCAATGTGCTCGAATGCTGATGCCCTTGATCCTGTGCAGCATCAGGCGATTGCGGAGAAGGTTGGTGTTGTTGTTGGTGCTGCTGGTGTGCCTGGTGCTGATCGTGGTGGGATTCTGAGGACCAAGGTGAGATTTTTTCAAGGGCACCGATGCTGATGGAATAAATGGCAGGTGAAGTACAGATGACAGAAGCATTCTGTCAATGGTGAGAGAGTTCTTCCAATGAGGCATGAGTGAATGGAGAGTGGAAAGCCTGCAGAATCTGTGCTGGAAATGGACTAAGAAACAGCTTGTGTCTGAGGAAAGTGATCATTTGTCAGGTGCGAGCTTTTACTGTAAATTTGAAGCTGTCAAGTAATCAGCTGGAGCAATGGCCACTGAACTCCCGCCTCAGGTTAATAGCCGTGGTCCCTGAACAGCGTGGACCCCGTGGCCATGAAATTAAAAGTTGTAAGATTCTATGATTCTAGAACTGAGATTGCTACCTTTTCATTGTATGAATCTTTGTAGTTTGCTAACAGATCACATTTAATTTTCACACTTATTTATACTGAATATTGAGACAGGTCCATGTGGGCCACAATAGCTTTTTCAGGACTTGAGCATTCCTATTTTCTAACCATTGCTGTGGAATATTTTCACGTGCTGTATGTAGTCCTGTAATGTCATGTTCATAATGTGGAAGTGCTTTGACTTGAAATGGTCTTGCAACGTGATGGTGATCAGAGCACTGACTACAATGAAAAAGTTATGAATGCATTGCTCTGTAATGGTACTTTTACATTGGAGGAGACTTGATCATAAAGAAAATAATAAACTTATTTGTATCTTTCCTTCTTTACCAAATATATCTGTACAGCAAAAAAGTTCTACATATATATGCATGTTTAAATGATGATTACAACTTTCCTCCAAAATTGAATAGTACAATCCTAGCTGCACTTGCTACTGCTCATGTGAATCCTGGTTCTTTTTGATTTTCAAGATAAATAAGCATAAATAAAAGAAACGCAGCTGGGGTTACCATCTAGAATACATTACAAAATATAAAGACCTGCTCAGAGACCTTCCTGTCAGAATGTCTCCCCAGTCAATGGGTTTCTCCTCAGCTGTACCTTTGTTCAACTCCCTTACTGCTACTTCTCATTGTGGGAGGGGAGCTAGTACGTCCTGTACACCATTTCTGCTTTAAAAGTTACCGTAGAAAAAGCTGGTGGTCATGCTTTACCTTATTTTTGAAGTTTTAAAACAAAAACAAAAATTCAAATTACCTTAACCACCTCTACAGTCATTTACCATCAACACACAGGAGTGGAGGATAGGACGGAGCTTACACATAGCAGGTCCTGGCCTGTTCTGTGAATGGCCTGTCTTGTTGCACAAATGTGTGCTGGGAGCGGACAGCTGTAATTTGCTAACTCTTGTTATTGGAGATGGCACTGGAAATCCCCATCAACTGATGACTGAGACTTGTCACATAAGCACAGGCTTCAAACACAACATACCGTTAGAGACATTTCGAAAACAGAAAATAATATAGGTACATTTAATCATTTTCTTGTAAATATTGTATTTCTAATAGCAAGATCACAGCTCAGTGGAGAACCTAAGATGGAGATCAGAAAGAATCTTCTAAAAAAAAGTTTTGGTCACAGCTCTTTTTTTTGGATATAGAAGCAAGTTGATCCAAATGCATTTTCATGGCTCGGAACAGTTCAAGAGGGTATCTCGAAGGTATTGAATGAAGAATACAAGGGATATTTGTTCCAATTGTTGTTTCATATTGGTATCTGAGAGTCCTGATGTATGCTTACAAGAGCCTGAAGGACTGTGTTTAGAACACACTGAAAAGTAGTGAAGGTCTTTCTTCAAGCATGGTCCCAATGCAAGGCTAAGTTTGTGGCATGCAGGATATCTGTCTATAAGCATAACTCCTTTATTGTTCAGAACTCCTAGGCACGCATTAGAATGGATCTCTCTGACCCACATGCAAGATCTAGGACAAAGTTGTATGCTGGATTTGTGGCAGAGTTAGACCCAGGTCTAGCTGCAGCCCAAGAGGTGACAATTACACAAAATGATATCAGTCAACCTCAATCCAGTTCTGAGTGGGTAGAAAGCCATAAACCAAAATTCACTTTAATGTTCCACAAATGGACAAGAATTGGGCAATCACACTCAAAAAAAGCCCTAAGATTTGAATAGAAAATTTCTTCTGTCACAGTACTTGGGGTGGGGGTTCTGGGGGGTTGGTTAAAGTGCATTATCGATATCTTTGAACTGCTACAAGTAATCAGAGACTGCTTGATTCAAATTCAAAGAGATGTTCCTTTGCTTTAACATGCATCGTCCTTCAACTTGATGAGCAGAAAATAAAATGTAAACATATTTTAGGGCCGATTTTCTTCTCCAGGCCCTACTTGGGGGCCATCAGGAGAAACCTAGCCCTTGTGAGGGGTGTGCTCCATGCTTGCCCCTGGCCCATTGTACTCCCGATTGCTGGCATTAGGGTCTTCTGACTGCTGGTGGAGAGCAGCAGCCACAAGGCCTGAAGATGATGCTGGGTGTGTGGGGGGCGGGGGGGGGGGGGATTTCAGAAATAGGTCACCAACCTTTTCTCATCTTGGATCTTTGAGCTGCTCCTGGGACCCCCTCAGATCCTCCAGTCCGTGGAGGGTCCTGGCTTAAGCTCCACCACCAAGTTTGCTGGGGCATCCCTGCATGTGCAAATGGTACCCTCTCACCTCACTATAATACCTATGTGGGGCTTGTACCTACTCCAGTTAGGGGGAACCCCGGAAATCTTGGAGCAGTGTTGTGGGGGCAAAGACCTGGCAAAATTACTTTATGCCTCCATTTCCTAATCACTGCACCTGGAACTGACCTTTCCCCAGGTACAACAAAGAGGAAACAATGAGGGTATTGTGCAAAAGGACATCCCCCACCACCACCCCCACAAAGATTGACTTGCATTATAAATGTAAGCAAGCTAACTTTTAGTTTTTAAGTGATCCTCCCCCCCCTTTCATTTCTGATTCATGCTAGTGTATAGTTCATCAGGCAGCGACAGCCCTCCAGTGCTGTGCTTATCTAGCCAGTCTTGATGTGCGAGCCTGGACAGCAAGTGTTAGCAGGCTCTCTCTCTATGGGGATCATCGCCACCAAGCCCAATGCTGTCCTCACCGAACATACACACACACTATATCCAGGAATTGCTGGATGGCAGTCAGGAGCAAATACCTTGAATGATTTTGTGTTTAATGTAACTAATGCAAAGCTCACGTACTCCTCCCCATTCATAGGTAACAACATTCTCAGTGTATACTCTCGCCTGTTCCAGGTAGGCGGGTGACCGTTCTGATCTGCGGCCACAGCTGTAGGCAGGGAACAAAAGTAGGGTTTTTTGAAATTCCTCCAGAAGGTAAGAGCATACTCTAGCAGGTTAAATAAAATCATACCTCAGTAAGATTAGCTGAATATGGCGCTGGATCCCACACTAATAAGACGCCTGTTCTGTATAAATTGTTATCATGAAACTTGTGCTCTTGCCTTGAGAGGACCTGGGAGGAAAAGTTCTGGTTTAGCATGTGCAAAATGCATAGATAGCCTCTATATCTGTCAACGAGGGAAGAGCAGAATAGGTTGTTATATACTCGATACACTGAGTTCATCACTTCTAATTATATCAATCAAAATCTATACTGTTTGACAAAAGAGCCCTTAAAATAATGTCAGCACTTAAGTTCTTCAAAAACAATCCCATGTTTCATTAATCTTTGGGAGTTGGTGGACAGATTCCAGTATCTCCCATTATAAAGCACCAGTGCACCATAGGAATACAGACCCATCGGAATACAAAGTGCAACTAAAGATTATTCTGTATTTTTATAAAATGGAATTTATTCTAAAGGTAAAAAGCTGCAGTGTCCCATAACAATTAAAGGATTTTTTTTTTTTTAATGCCACAGTCTGCATTACTCAGCCAGTGACTTAATGTACAGGATCTGATTTTCACTCTTCCCAAAGCCTCCGCACGCGACAGAAAGACACACTGACAATCCCAAAGTCATCAACGAATATACTGCAGAAAATACTCTGCTGCTCCTATGCCCCATCAATCACCAGTCAGCACACTTCCATTTACACACTGTTTTCTCAAATTTTCAAAAGAAAAATTGAACCCACAGTGCAAACAGAAATATGGCAGACACGAAATGTAACGCTTCCCTAATGGGTGGAGTCAAATCCATAATCCACTGACTTATACAGTATTCAGTGGAAACAAGACACTGGATGAATGCAAGACGACTAATTCTTCACCATATTTAACAGATACAGCTTACATAGAGTCATACAGCACAGAAAGAGGCCCTTCGGCCCATCGTGTCCGCGCCGGCCATCAAGCCCTGTCTATTCTAATCCCATTTTCCAGCACTTGGTCCGTAGCCTTGTATGCTATGGCGTTTCAAGTGCTCATCTAAATGCTTCCTGAATGTTGTGAGGGTTTCTGTCTCCTACCACTCTTTCAGGCAGTGAGTTCCAGATTCCAACCACCCTCTTGGGTGAAAAAGTTTTTCCTCAAATCCCCTCTAAACCTCCTGCCCCTTACCTTGAAATTTTGCCTCCTGGTTACTGACCCCTCTACTAAGGGGAAAAGTCCCTTTCTATCTACCCTATCTATGCCCCTCATAATTTTGTACACCTCAATCAGGCCTTCTCTGCTCTAAGGAAAACAACCCAGCGTGTCCAGTCTCTCTTCATAGCTGAAGCGCTCCAGCCCAGGTAACATCCTGGTGAATCTCCTCTGCACCCTCTCCAATGCAATCACATCCTTCCTATAGTGTGGCGACCAGAACTGCACACAGTATTCCAGCTGTGGCCTAACTAGCGTTTTGTACAGCTCCATCATAACCTCCCTGCTCTTATATTCTATGCCTCGGCTAATGAAGGCAAGTATCCCATATGCCTTTTTAACCACCTTATCTACCTGTCCTGCTGCCTTCAGGGATCTATGTACATGCACACCAAGGTCCCTCTGATCCTCGGTCCTTGCTAGGGTCCTACCATTCATTTTGTATTCCCTTGCCTTGTTAGTCCTCCCAAAATGCATCACCTCACACTTTTCAGGGTTAAATTCCATTTGCCACTGTTCTGCCCATCTAACCAACCCGTCTATATTGTCCTGTAGCCTGAGGCTTCCCTCCTCGCTATTTACCACTCCACCAATTTTCGTGTCATCTGCGAACTTACTGATCATACCTCCCATATTCATATCTAAATCATTGATGTACACTACAAACAGCAAAGGACCCAGCACCGATCCCTGCGGTACACCACTGGACACAGGCTTCCAGTCACAAAAACAACCTTAGACCATCACCTTCTGCCTCCTGCCACTAAGCCAATTTTGGATCCAATGTGCCAAATTGCCCTGGATCCCATGGGCTCTTACCTTCTTGACCAGTCTCCCATGCGGGACTTCGTCAAAAGCCTTACTGAAGTCCATGTACAAAAATGAGAAGTCGCACAACACCAGGTTATAGTCCAAAAGCGCTCCGAAAGCTCGTAATTTCAAATAAAACTGTTGGACTATAACCTGGTGTGCGACTTCTCATTTTTGTCCACCCCAGTCCAACACCGGCATCTCCGCATGAAGTCCAGGTAGACTACATCAACTGCACTACCCTCATCCACACACCTAGTCACCCCCTCGAAAAATTCAATCAAATTGGTTAGGCATGATCTCCCCCTGACAAAGCCATGCTGACTATCCTTGATTAATCCTTGCCTCTCCAAGTGGAGACTAATTCTGTCCCTCAGATTTTTTTTCCAATAATTTCCCTGCCACTGATGTTAGGCTCACTGGCCTGTAATTCCCTGGTTTATCCCTATTACCCTTCTTGAATAATGGTACTACGTTAGCTGTTCTCCAGTCCTCTGGCACCTCCCTGTGGCCAGAGAGGTTCTGAAAATTTGTGTCGGAGCCCCTGCAATCTCCTCCCTTGCCTCACACAGCAGCCTGGGATACATCTCGTCTGGGCCTGGGGATTTATCCACTTTTAAGCCCGCTAAAACCGCTAGTACCTCCTCCCTCGCAATACTAATTTGTTCAAGTATATCACAATCCCCCTGCCTGATTTCTATGCCTACATTGTCCTTCTCCATAGAGAACACAGATGCAAAATATTCATTTAAAACCCCACCTACATCTTCCGGCTCGACACACAGATTGCCACTTTGGTCCCTAATGGGCCCTACTCTTTCCCTGGTTATCCTCTTGCCCTTAATATACTTATAAAACACCTTGGGATTTTCCTTTATTTTGCCCACCAGTGTTTTTTCATGCCCCCTCTTCGCTCTCCTAATTTCTTTAAGTACCCCCCTGCACTTTCTATACTCCTCTAGGGCTTCCACTGTTTTTAGTCCTTTGTATCTGCCAAAAGCCTCCCTTTTTTTTCCTAATCCATTCTTGTATATCCCTTGACATCCAGGGTTCCCTGGGTTTGTTGGTCCCACCCTTGACCTTTACGGGAACATGTTGGCGTTGTACTCTCTCTATTTCCTTTCTGAAAGACTCCCACTGCTCTGATGTAGATTTTCCTACAAGTAGCTGATGCCAGTCCACTTTGGCCAGATCCTGCCTCATCATATTAAAATCGGCCTTCCCCCAATTTAGAACCTTTATTTCCGGTCCATCTTTGTCCTTTTCCATGACTACCTTAAATCTCACCGAATTATGGTCACCGTCACCAAAATGCTCTCCTACTGACAATTCTACCACTTGCCCGGCTACATTCCCTAGAATTAGGTCCAGCACCGCCCTCTCTCTTGTAGGACTTTCTACATGCTGGCTCAAAAAGCTCTCCTGGATGCACTTTAAGAATTCCGCACCCTCTAAGCCTTTCACACTCTGACTATCCCAGTTAATATTGGGGAAGTTGAAATCCCCTACTATTATTACCCTATTATTTCTGCACTTCTCTGAGATTTGCCTACATATCTGTTCCTCTATCTCCCCCTGACTGTTTGGGGGCCTATCGTACACTCCCAGCAAAGTGCTTGCCCCCTTTTTGTTTTTAAGTTCTACCCATATGGCCTCATTAGAGGAACCTGCTAAGATATCATCCCTCCTTGCAGCAGTAATTGACTCCTTGATTAATATTGCGACACCCCCTCCTCTTTTACACCCACCTCTGTCTCACCTGAAGATTCTATACCCCGGAATATTGAGCTGCCAGTCCTGCCCCTCCCTCAACCATGTTTCTGTGATAGCAACAATATCATACTCCCATGTGTTCATCAACACCTTCAATTCATCTGCCTTACTCGCAAGACTCCTTGCATTAAATTAAATGCCATCCAGCCTTGTCATACTCCCTTGTGCCGTTACATATTTGCTCTGCCTTCCAGGCTGACTTGTTTTTTCCTCTATATTTGGCTGTGCATCACCCCCTACTATAGCTCCACTCCGTATCCCATCCCCCTGCCAAGTTAGTTTGAACCCCCCTCAACAGTACTAGCAAACCTCCCCGCAAGGATGTTGGTCCCGTTCCGGTTCAGGTGCAACCCGTCCGACTTGTACAGGTCCCACCTTCCCCAGAAGCAGACCCAGTGATCCAGGAAACTAAAGCCCTCCCTCCTGCACCAACTCTAGCCACGCATTCATCTGCTCTATCCTCCTATTCCTATACTCACCAGCACGTGGCACCGGGAGTAATCCAGAGATTACAACCTTTGAGGTCCTGTTTTTTAATCTGCTACCTAGCTCCCCAAATTCTTGTTGCAGGACCTCATCCCTCTTTCTACCCATGTCGTTGGTACCAATGTGAACCACGACCTCGGACTGTTCACCCTCCCCCTTCAGAATATCCTGCAGCCGTTCAGTGACATCCTTGACCCTGGCACCAGGGAGGCAACATACCATCCTGGAGTCACGTCTGCGGCCACAGAAACGTCTATCTGTTCCCCTTACGATAGAATCCCTTATCACTACTGCTCTCCCACTCTTTTTCCTCCCCTCCTGCGCAGCTGAGCCACTCGTAGTGCCACGGACTTGGCTCTTGCGGCATTCCCCTGAGAAACCATCTCCCCCAGCAGTATCCAAAACGGAAAATCTGTTGGAGAGGGAGATGGACCCAGGGGTCCCTTCATAGTAGCTATGGGACGCTGCAGCTTTCAAAGCGACTTTTAAATCTGCAGATTTCTAGAACAAAAATGTAATTATAAAAAAGGTCAAATCTATCAAGTTGTATTGTTGAAGAGTTGGGGCTGAATCTTTTCTGCATGTTATTGCTGATTTTTTGTCTCCTCCAGCTGCGTGTGTAAGATCAGACATGTGCTCTGTAGACAAGTCAGCTGCTTAGAAACTCTTGGCTTTTTAACTTTAGAGCCTCGATTTTAACTCGGGGTGGGCTCAGAAGTTGTGGGGGCCGAGACGGGCACTCACGTTTCTCCTGGCTCCATATTCAGGTAAGTATAACATTTTGTAATTATCCTTCTGGCGGCGGCCTTCAGCGGTCCCTTTAAGGAACGGCTGGCTTGGCTGCTGTGCGCCCGAGAAAACCAACTGCAGCACGAACGGTGTATGCTGCGCTCAGTCGCATGGGCAATGGGCCAAACTTCTGTTAAAGGCACTGACTAATCAGTGAAGCATATCATTAAAAAAAAATTATGCTTTTAAAAAATGGCAACCCTGGTATTACACAAACTCACTATTAAAATCTCTGATGTATAGGGTGCTTTACCCTGCAAAAATAATTGCATTTTAACATCGTCACTGAGTATATATTATAAAAACAACCAATAGGGTACAGCTGAAGGCATCTGTAATGGGCAAATGTTTCATAAAAGCCTGAAGGTTGCTCAAGCACAGAAATATTTGGAGAGATTGTATTGGGAACCACCACTGATCCCTCAGTTGAGTGATAGTTACATCTATGTGGCTCTTATTGCTGTGTACAAGCATTTTCTGGACATATTAAAATGAGTTTCTGACACAAAAGCCTTAAGTGCCCATTTGTCTCCTGTAGATTTTCCAAATTGCTTTGTTGATGGACTCGTGTTTGGGGCTAATAATCAGATATCTGGCACCCACTACTTTGATGTGTGTTGGACGCCGTCTCATAAGAAATAGGAGCAGGCGTAGGCCATACAGCTCATCGAACCTGCTCCGCCATTCACTAAGATCATGGCTGAACTTCTACATCAACTCCACTTTCCCGCCCGATCCCCATATCCCTTTATTCCCCTAGAGTCCAAAAATCTATCTATCTCAGTCTTGAATATACTCATCGACTGAGCATCCACAGCCCTCTTGGGTAGAGAATTCCAAATATTCACAGCCTCTGAGTGAAGAAATTTCTCATCTCAGTCCTAAATGGCCGACCCCTTATCCTGAGACTATGACCCCTGGTTCTAGACTCTCCAGCCAGGGGAAACAGCCTCTCAGCATCTACCCTTGTCAAGCCCTCATATGTCTCCCCATATGTGGTTAGCTAGACTGGATCACCCTATACCACAGGGTTCATTAAGGCCCCCAAATTGATGCAGATCAGGTGGCCTCGCCGTAATGTGACTGGAGCACCCGAGTAGCATTCCAGAGACACAGCACCTGTTTGGAATGGGTGGTGAAGGGGAGGCCAACAGAAAAGGCCTCTAGGGTACTTCCAATAGGGCCTCTCTTCTTTCCTCCCCCTTGCTCCCACATCCGCCAATGGCCAAACGAGGAAAGGAATTGTTGTGCTCTGAACCTGTTCCACTGGTCATGTAGCAGCTTTTCACTGGTCACTGGCACCTGACATTCCAGGACTCCATCCTGGTGCATCAAGCACTATTACCAGGAGTGCCATCAAATTATGTAAATGAGCTCAGCTTGCATTCCGGGGTGAGGTTAACTCATTTAGGTGCAACCACGGCCAGCGCCTCAGGAACAATGGTCCCAGCACAGTGCTGCCACATTACATTATTAGTCCCAATATGCCCTTCATAAGCAAAAATGTGTTAGGAGGTGCAAGAATATTAATCGCCAGTCTCTGAATAACTCATTTTTTGAGAAGGTAGTCGAAGAGATCCTTAGGTAGGGATCGTCTGGAGAAAGTAGATGGGAGGGCTGGAGGCCTGGTCCCACCTGCGGATGTGTAGCCAACTTTCTGTTTCCGTGCCCCACTGCCTCACTCACTCCTTACTCACTATGACCATATGGATTCCTTGTCTGTCATTTCATGGAAAACTACCCAACATACAATTGCCATCAAAACTACCTTTTAATCCTTTTCTCTCTTCCTTTATGTCTACCACATGACTCAGAGTTGGGTTCCAGGGGGATGTTTGTGGGAAGCCCACCTGAAGATGCACCATTGCTCATTCTTACCGTTCCAAGACCCCGTTCAGTGATATGAACCCCACAGGATTTAGATAGTGTCTTCTATATGTATCTGTATGCTTGTATTTTGTTTGCACCCGTGGAATGTTGTGGGGTGATTTTACACTCATTCCAAGTGAAATTTTGCTAGGACTCTTTAAATATCTGTTCTCCATTCTATGTTATCTTCTCCCCTCTTCTTATCTCTTATTCTGCACACCACTTCCAAACAAGAGGGTGGTCTACAACTTGTTTCCAGGCCACTGTCCATGCACCCAGGAGGTGCACAAGACAAACCATAAATTGATTTGTGGGCAAATTATTCCTCCTTATGGGAATCTGCCTCATGTCTGCTCACTCCCTCCCCCACACCAGGGCCACAATTTTGTCAGCCATGACGAGTCCGGTGTGGCCGGAGCAGATAGCGGCCTCAAACACCGCTCCAGTCTTCATCCCGCCTCCTCCAAGTGATTTTGCCTTGATTGGGCTTGTTAAGCCCGTCCTGCAAGGTTCCTGGCCAATTAAAAGGAAGCAGGTCTGATGACGTCATCTGATGATGCATCATCAGCCAGTTTCCTTAAAGGGACCATGTCCAAATTCATTTTGACAGTTGTGCTGTCAGTGTTCTACAGCATTGAGGTGCTGCAAACACTGACAAGCACTGCACAGAGGTGCAGGGCTGCACCCAGGCTCTCCCATGACTCCCTCCATATGCTTATGCAGGGAGCCACAGCACGCAGGGAGGTTCCCTTCCCATCCAATGGGCGGAAGAGATCTCCCTAGGAGATCAACACAGCCTGGTTGCACAGTGCACAGAAGGGCACAAGCACGGATGTTGTCAGGAGGATATGGCTGCAGTGGCGCAAACCTTTCAATGATCTCAGTAGATCACGAAACGTTACTGCAAAGCCACACTCAACCTCATCCTCCTGTGCCACTCAACACATCCCCATCACTCTGTCTTCCCTACACAACTCCAGCACATCCTTACTCACACCAACTTACCTTGCAACTCCACCATCCCTCTCTATCTACATTATCACATCCCCATCTCACTAGCCACCCCTCACACTCACCCTCATCCTTGTGCAATCATACCAACTAACAACACACAAGGGTAGGCACTTGGGTGTTTTAGCCAATGGTCATGTAAACTTTCTGTTAATGTGTTGTCAAGCATTGAAATTCTTATTGTCTCCACTTTGCCTTCTTGGACAGATTTGTGTGCACCTTTGAAAGTGTGTTAGTGAGTTCCAGTGAATGGTGAGACATAACGGCACCCCCCCCGCCAATGGTGATGAGTGTGAAAGGAATGGCTTGGGCATTGTAGGGATGCTGTATGGTGCTGGTGTGGGGTGGTGCCAATCTGGTGCATCATGTGGCAGCCAGGGTGTACAGTGTTAAGTGAAGCAAATCTGGACATGGTGAGGCCATCGCTGGCGTCCCGGGCAACAATGTGCATGGGTGATGATACCATGTCCTGTGCAGTATCAGTTGACTGCGGAGAAATTTGGTGTGGATGTTGGTGATGCTGGTGTACCTGGTGATGCTGGTGTTGGGGCTGATTGTGTTGGGATTCGGAGGACCAAGTTAAGATTTTTTCAAGGGCACCGATGCTGATAGAACAGATGGCAGGTGAGGTTGAGACGACAGAAGTAATCTGTCTATGTTGAGATAGGTTGTTCCAAGGAAGTGACAGTGGATAGAGAGATTACTCCAAACACTTCAAAAATGCATAAAGCTCAAATGTGGGTTCCAAATCATTAATGCTCCAGCTTCTAAGATTGGGAAGTGAACAGCTGTGAAATGGTAGGTTTTAGACCACTTTTGCAGCTTTCACCTATTCACAGCAATCCACAGTCATTGAGAACCCGACATACTTACCTGACGTGATAGTCGCTCTCCGGGAACCTTGTTGAAAACCTGGTAAAATGGTAAGTACATGGGAAAATTGTGTTTAACTACCTTTTAATAAGCTTTTAACAATCTAAATTGGCTGACCCGCCGCTTGGTGTTGGGTCTGTTCAGGGATGACAGACCCGACACTTGGGAAACTGACAAGGAGGCGGGTTTACAGCGGAATACCGACCCGGTCAATCTTTGTGATTTTGACAGCGGACCCGCCTCCAAACTCGCACTCTGAGCGCCGGCAAAATTCAGCCCCAGGTGTGGAACTGTGGATATGAACTGGCAGTGTAGCACTCTGTAATGTAACGCATCACTACAGCAGTCTGCCACATTATCAGGCTGCCCGTATATGACCATTCTTCTGCAGCTGCCACTCCCGTGACACTGGCCAATTGTGGCTCTTTCACAATCCTGTAAAATACAATTGTAATGTACCACTTTGCCGTTGAACCCTAGATTTTTTCCATGTTAAAAGTCAACCTCGTTTGACGTTACCTGTGAATTAATTATCCGAATTGTTGTGCGTCTCCCCACATCAGACTCAAATCCTATGGTGGGTGCCCCATTGAATCTCAGAACAGCGTCATGGGCATCTGATAATGAGAGAAAGTGACAAGTAGATTCCAGAGGTTATTTCTGTTTAGACCTTTGATCACTGAAATATGTATTGACAAATCCACAGGAAGGACCTTCAGGGGAAAAAGAAAAGACTTGCATTTTATATAGTGTCTTTTATGACCACCGGACATCAAAAAGCACTTTACAGCCAATTAGGTACTTTTTGAAGTGGACTCCCTCAGCACTGCACTGGAGTGTCAGCCTAGATTTTGTGCTCAAGTCTCTGGAGTGGGACTTGAACCCACAACCTTCTGACTCGGAGGAGAGAGTGCTACCCACTGAGCCACGGCTGACACCATACTGAATGAAGTTGTGTGTAATTCAATAAATGATTCAACGCTAGAGTTGACCTGATAACACATGAGGTCAAAGTCTCAAAGGAATTAAATTTTTTAGCATTACGAGTACAATTATTTGCCAAATAAGCGAGAGTGGAATGTGGTGGAGTTAGTTCATAATACAGTCCGGAGGTCACTGGCGGCCTACCTCCATCTTACCTGTGTGTCCTGGCAGACTGACCTTCCATGTGCTTTGGGGCTATATTCATGGCCTACATAGATTTTGGATGTTGTTGGAGTTGGGATTCAGTAATGCTCCTGCCTATTCTCTTGCTCTCCAGGAAGAGAAAGCAACAGAATGCTATTAAAAGGGGGTGTCCTAGCATCCACAGTATAAGTGAAAGACCCACTTGGCAACTGCTCCTGGTGGGCTGATTGAAAGCACAAAGATGAGCATCTAAGGAGCTGTTAGTACATTCCTGCATCCCATGCAAAGTGTGCTGGAGCATTCCTGTGAGTGGCATTTCAGCAAACCACTAACACTGAGGTAGGCTGACTAGGCCGTGAAGATGTCCATTCTTAATGAATACTGCTCAGAACCCACTGCCATCTTTTCTGCTTCTCAGAGAGACAATGAGCAACAATGAGAAAAAGTCCAATCCCCATTATTTGTTATGGGAAAAAGCAAAGATGTGGAGAGTCAAGTAATAACAACTTGTACTTAGAGTGCTGTTAAGGTAGAAAAATGTCCCAATGCATTTCACAGAGGCATAATCAAAAAATGAACACCAAACCAAAGGAGGAGATATTAGGAGGGGTGACCAAAAGTTTGGTCAGAGAGGTGGGCTTTAAGAAGGGTCTTAAAGAAGGAGAGGGAGGTGGAGAGACATGGGGGTTTACGGAAGAAATTCCAGCATATGGGACCCAGGTGGCTGAAGGCACAGCCATCAGATGCACAAGATGGCAGAGTCAGAGGAATAGACAATTTGGGGAGGGGATTTTAAGCTGGAGGAGGTTAGAGAGATAAAGGTGTAAGGTCATGAAGGGATTTAAATAAGAGGATGAGAATTTTAAATTTGAGGTGTTGGGGGACTGTGAGCCAATGTAGGGTAGCAAGGATAGAGGTGAAGGGTGAGCGGGACGGGAAAAGAACAGCAGAGTTTTGGAAGAGCCGATGTTTATGGAGGGTGGAGCATGGGAGGTTGGTCCAGGAGAGCATTGGAATAGTCGAGGTTGTAAACAGTCTGATTCAGCCGCAGACAGGGAGGTGGATCAAATCGATGGCAAGGGTACAGAGTTTGTGTTGGAGACTTGAGATGATAGCTTTGGTCTTCGCAATGTTTACCTGGAGCAAATTGCAGCTCATTCAAGACTGGATGTTAGACAAGCCGTCTGACAACACAGAGGCAGTGGAGAGGTAGTGCTCAGTTTTGTCAGTGTATATATTGAAGCTGGCCCCATATCTGCAGATGATGTCACCAAGGGGAAACATGTAGATGAGGTAAATGAAGGGGCAAAGGATAGATCCTTGGTGCCTCCAGAGCCAATGGTGCAGCAACAGGAAGGGAAGCCATTGCTGGATATGCATTGGCTACAGTAGGATAGGTAAGGCTGGAGCCAAGTGAGAGTAACCCCACTGAGAAGGACGACAGAGGAGAGGCATTGGAGGAGGGGTGATGTAGTCGTCCGTGTTAAAAGCCACAAAGGGGTCGAGGAGGGATAATACACCAGTCACGGAGAGTTTCACTTGTGATTTTGTTTAGAGCCATTTCAGTACTGCAGCAAGGTTGAAACACTGATTGGAGAGATTCAAACAGGGATGGGCATGGATATATTCTGTGTTCAAGGATTTTGGAGAGGATAGGGAGGTTGGAGATGTGCCAGTAGTTTTCAAGGACAGATGGGTCGAGAATTTTATTTGAGGGGTTGGTAATGATGGCAGTTCTGAAAGGGAAGAGGGCAGTACCTGAAATATCAGCTAGCATGAAAGAGAGTAGGGTGGTCAGCAGTTTAGTGGGAATGGGGTCAAGAGAGCAGGAGGTGGGTCTCATGGACAAGTTGAGTTTGGAGAGGGCACGGAAAAATAGCTAGAGACACGGGGTCAGAGATAGAGCAGGAGGAAGCCTCGGGGGCAGATTTGGCTTCTTGGGCAAGAGGAAGGGAGAGAAGCAGCTGAGGTAGGAGAGGGAAGGAGGGAATGGGAGAAAGAAGGAGGGAATATCAGGAATTGCTAGATGAGGGAAGGCAAGGACAGTGAGAAAGAGAGATATAGAGATACAGTATGAGAAAGAGAGAGAGAATAAGCGGAGGAAACAGAGCATGAGAATGAGAGTGAGAGAACAAGAAAATAAGAGGGAGAAAGGAAGGAGATGGAAAGAAAGAATATGAGAATGAGGGGGATAAATGAGAGAAAATGAGACAGACAAATGGATAGGGACAAAGACAGATAGAGAGAGATGCCAGAAATCAGCAAAGGAAATGAGGTGGTGAAAAAGAAAATCTGGCAATCAATGTACCAAATGTTAAAAAATCAGTTGTGACATCCAAAGTGGAGAGATACAGGAAGTAAATCAATATGTTGATTCTGGTTAAAAGAATATCCAAGAAAAGGTTTGCAAAAATCTGGATCTCCCAGTCTGCTAACCAACACCACCCTTGTGCTGCAGTTGTGGTGCCTGTGTTGCCCCATAAAGTGCCGGGACACCGATGACAACAGAACTGTATAAAGCTGGGAGAGTTCAGAGTGTGTAGGAACATAGCAGAGACGATTGCAGTTCACCTGGTAGATGCCAAAGTTTGAAAAAATGCTGTACACTACTCTCTCACATGTCCTTCAACAAACTTCCTCTGTCAAATATCTGTCCAGTTCAATCTCCCAAATCAATCCTTGCCCACTGCCTCCCTGAATGGTCTGTTTCATATATTCATTGGGCTCTTTAAATCTAAGCTGAGTCAATAGGATTACATCTAGGAGTGATCTTGCTTCATTTGGTTTCAACTTATTTCTTTTTAAAACTTGGCCCTGGGCAGGCACAGGCAGTATGGCCTGATACTCTATTTCAGTCAGTGCCCAACTCAAAGGGAGTACTGGTGTTGGTATCTAGCACATCCATATGCTCTTGCATTCAGGATGCTTTTGATGGTGACCACCACCCCAGTGTGTGGAACTCTCATTTTTGGCATAAAACATTTAATACGAAAGTGAAGCTTAACATTGATTTCTTACCTAGTGAGCTGGGTAATATTGGATAATTTTGGGATTTTTAACCAGAAACTACACTCTTGTATCTATTTGAATATAATTCCTGGAGTTCCCAAATGCACCACGGTGCCCAAACTGTTTCTCTGCCAACCAGAAGTAATGCAGAACTTCGAAAATGTTCCACCATAACAAGTACTTTAGAATGACATAAGTTTCAGGGCTGGAAAATTGAAAACTGAATGAGCCAAAAGACTGACACTTACTCATTTTATCAGGGTACAATACACTTCTACAACAAAGGCTATGGGCCCCGACAACATCCTGGCTATCGTGCTGAAGACTTGTGCTCCAGAACTAGCCATTCCTCTAGCCAAGCTGTTCCAGTACAGCTACAATGTGGAAAACTGCCCAGGTACGTCCTGTCCACAAAAAGCAGGACAAATCCAATCCGGCCAATTCCCGCCCCATCAGTCTACTCTCAATCATCAGCAAAGTGATGGAAGGTGTCATCAACAGTGCTATCAAGCGGCACTTACTCACCAATAACCTGCTCACTGATGCCCAGTTTGGGTTCCGCCAAGACCACTCGGCTCCCGACCTCATTACAGCCTTGGTCCAAATATGGACAAAGGAGCTGAATTCCAGAGGTGAGGTGAGAGTGACTGCCCTTGACATCAAGGCAGCATTTGACCGAGTGTGGCATCAAGGAGCCCTAGTAAAACAGAAGTCAATGGGAATCGGAGGGGAAAACTCTCCACTGGCTGGAGTCATACCTAGCACAAAGGAAGATGGTTGTGGTGGTTGAAGGTAAATCATCACAGCCCCAGGACATCGCTGCAGGAGTTCCTCAGGGCAGTTTCCTAGGCCCAACCATGTTCAGCTACTTCATCAATGACCTTCCCTCCAACATAAGGTCAGAAATGGGGATGTTCGCTGATGACTGCACAGTGTTCAGCGCCATTCACAACTCCTCAGATAATGAAGCAGTCCATGCCCGCATGCAACAAGACCTGGACGACGTTCAGGCTTGGGCTGATAAGTGGCAGGTAACATGTGCGCCACAGAAGTGCCAGGCAATGACCATCTCTAACAAGCGAGAGTCTAACCACCTCCCCTTGACATTCAACAGCATTACCATCGCCGAATCCCCACCATCAACATCCTGGGGGTCACCATTGACCAGAAACTTAACTGGACCAGCCACATAAATACTGTGGCAACAAGAGCAGGTCAGAGGCTAGGTATTCTGCAGCAAGTGTCTCACCTCCTGACTCCCCAAAGCCTTTCCACCATCTACAAGACACAAGTAAGGAGTGTGATGGAATACTTTCCACTTGCCTGGATGAGTGCAGCTCCAACAACACTCAAGAAGCTCGACACCATCCAGGACAAAGCAGCCCGCTTGATTGGCACCCCATCCACCACCTTAAACATTCACTCCCTCCACCACCGGCGCGCCGTGGTTGCAGTGTGTACCATCTACAAGATGCACTGCAGCAATTCGCCAAGGCTTCTTCGGCAGCACCTCCCAAACCCACGACCACTTCCACCTAGAAGGGCAAGGGCAGCAGGCGCATGGGAACACCACCACCTCCAAGTTCCCCTCCAAATCATACACCACCCCGACTCAGAAGTATATCGCCGATCCTTCATCGTCACTGGGTCAAAATCCTGGAACTCCCTCTCTAACAGGGCTACCTTCACCACACGGACTGCAGCGGTTCAAGAAGGCAGCTCACCACCACCTTCTCAAGGGTAATTAGGGATGGGCAATAAATGCTGGCCTTGCCAGCAACGCCCACATCCCATAAACTAATTAAAAAAAAACAAAAGAGGACCCGCTGTATAAAAAAAATAGGATTTGTCCCTCTAGTGGCAGTAAGCAGTACTACGACATTTCAATATACTCCTCTGGTTTAATGCCTTTTCCCACAGGTATTCTTTACACGTTTTGACTCCCAGAAAGAAAATTCCAGGTCACAGACCTGTGGAATACGCTATACCAGGGAGTTCAAATTGCTTCTGTGCAAACAATTTATAAAGGTGACTAAGTCCATCTGCCTTTGGTTAGTCAGTAAGAAGGATAGTACTTCAAGAGATTGAAAACACTAAAAGCATGTGCTACGGTCGATAATCATGATTTCCTGGTTTCTAATTCCACCTATTGAGAGTTCTGATTTCCAAAGAAACAGCCACAGAATGTACGACTTGGTGTGGAGCAGAGGTGCACAGCGCACTAAAGGCGATTACTTTCAAACAGCGTGGCTGCAAGTGCTGCTACATTATCAGCCTTGAAACTTGTAATCTGTAACTCTGAAAAAGGAACAGTGCAGTTTTTTTATGGACAGAGAAGCTTCGGGTTAACTTTATTACGCAACTGGGGTAGATTTTCAACTTGCCGCCCGGGCGTAAAACTGGCTTTGCGGGTCGACCACCCACTATAGAAACCGCCCGATTTTTACTCCCGTTTAACTTTTTGAAGCAAGTTAAAAATCTACCGCAATGCTTCAAAATGTTTAATTTCTTGATCCTAAAGTATACTAATAGACAGAGGGACCAAAACCCTGCTCTGCACTACTAATTTCTACATTTTCAAGCAAAATATTTATCCCTGAATCAACATAACAAGAACAGATTATCTGGTCATTATCACACTGCTGTTTGTGGGAGCTTGCTGTGTGCAAATTGACTACCGCGTTTCCTACATTACAACAGTGACTCCACTTCAAAAAGTACTTCATTGGCTGTAAAGCGCTTTGGGATGTCCGGTGGTCATGAAAGGCGCTATAGAAATACAAGTCTTTCTTTTCTTTTTAAAAGTGTTACTTTGAGCAGAAAGTCTTTATTCTTTATAGTTTTCCTTTTATATAGAATACTGGTGAACCTCCCTTGGCACTGCCCATCGTAAATTGGATGATTCGCTAGTTTTTAATAACAGGAGCATTATAAATCTGAAGTACAACATATTGTTCTGCTGCTACACGTTGGTTGCTGTGTTGAAGCAGAAGGGATGGCAACTAAGTATGGGGTCAGGAACGCACTGGTGAGTAGGGAAGGGGAGATTCCTGATGTACGGGTGACACACGTCACACACTCTCTATCTCATTCACACACACACACCACTTACCATCACTCAGAAACATTATAAACTATCCTCAAAAACAATCGCCAAGGATTTCCTCTGGTTGTTCTCCTGATCAGCCACCATAACTTCCGCGGAAGATTGGCGGAAACCCTGTTTATGCGGTATATCTGGAGTTTCCGTCGATCTTCTGCCAAGTTAGGCCAATCGAGAGAACCCCATAGCACTTGAGTGTCATTCAACTGAAGAGAGAGAGCTTCTTAACTATAGGTGAAGCAAAATAAAGAGCTCGACACAGTGGAAAGTAAATGCTTTGTTTTTTTCTTTGCAATGTGTAAACAACAGAAAGAACAGCTGCTCTGCATCTGACTTCCTCTGAAGTAAAAAAAGTCACAAGTCCAGCCACAAGACAAACCACACGGAGAAAATCCTGAGGCATGGTGGGGAATCGTGCACACTGCACAAGTTGAGGCTGCAGCATCTCCTTGAAGCTGACAGCATGATAGACGTTGGTTAAAATATTGATTTCAAGTCAAGGCTTCTTGAAAGAGACTGAGGCCTTTGTGTAAAAACATAGAAAAATAGAGCAGGAGTAGGCCATTTGGCCCTTCAAGCCTGCTTCGCCATTCAATATGATCATGGCAGATCCTCTATCTCAATACCATATTCCCGCTCTCTCCCCATACCCCTTGATGCCTTTTGTGTCTAGAAATCTATCTAAACCCCTTCTTAAATATATTCAGTGACTTGGCCTCCACAGCCTTCTGTGGTAGAGAATTCCACAGGTTCACCACCCTCTGAGTGAAGAAATTTCTCCTCATCTCAGTCCTAAATGTCCTACCCCGTATCCTGAGACTGTGACCCCTCGTTCTAGAGACCCCAACCAGGGGAAACATCCTCCCTGCATCCAGTCTGTCTAGCCCTGTCAGAGTTTTATACGTTTCAATGAGATCCCCACTCATTCATCTCAACTCTAGTGAATACAGGACTAGTCGAGCCAATCTCCCCTCATACGACAGTCCTGCCATCTCAGGAATCAGTCTGGTGAACCTTCGCTGCACTCCCTCTATGGCAAGTATATCCTTTCTTAGGTAAGGAGACCAAAACTGCACACAGTACTCCAGGTGTGGTCTCACCAAGGCCCTGTATAACTGTAGCAAGACATCCTTGCTGCTGTACTCAAATCCTCTTGCAATGAAGGCCAACACACCATTTGCCTTCCTAACTGCTTGCTGCACCTGCATGTTTGCTTTCAGTGACTGGTGTACAAGGACACCCAGGTCCCTTTGTACATCCACATTTCCCAATCTATCACCATTTAAATAATACTCTACCTTTCTGTTTTTCCTACCGAAGTGGATAACTTTGCATTTATCCACGTTATACTGCATCTGCCATGTATTTGCCCACTTACTCAACTTGTCTAAATCGCCTTGAAGCCTCTTTGCATCCTCCTCACAACTCCCAATCCCACCTAGTTTCGTGTCGTCAGAAAACTTGGAAATATTACATTTGGTTCCCTCAGCCAAATCATTGATATATATTGTGAATAGCTGGGGCCCAAGCACTGATCCCTGCGGTACCCCACTAGTCACTGCCTGCCACCCCGAAAAAGACCCATTTATTCCTACTCTCTGTTTCCTGTCTGTTAACCAATTTTCAATCCATGCCAGTATATTACACCCAATCCCATGTGCTTTAATTTTGCACACTAACCTCTTATGTGGGACTTTATCAAAGGCCTTCTGAAAATCCAAATACACCACATCCACTGGTTCTCCCTTATCTATTCTACCAGTTACATCCTCAAAAACTCCAGTAGGTTTGTCAAACACGATTTCCCTTTCATAAATCCATGTTAACTTTGTCTAATCCCGTTGATATTTTCTAAGTATCCTGTTATCACATCCTTTATAATAGACTCTAGCATTTTCCCTACTACTGATGTTAGGCTAACCGGTCTGTAGTTCCTTGTTTTCTCTCTCCCTCCTTTTTTAAATAGTGGGGTTACATTTGCCACCCTCCAATCTGCAGGAACTGTTCCATAATCTACAGAATTTTGGAAGAGGACAAGCAATGCATCCACTATTTCCATAGCTACCTCTTTTAGTACTCTGGGATGCAGATTATCAGGCCCTGGGGATTTATCGGCTTTCAGTCCAATTAATTTCTGCAGCACTATTTTTTTACTAATACTAATTTCCTTTAATTCCTCCTTCTCACTAGACCCTTGGTTCCCTAACATTTCTGAGAAGTTATTTGTGTCCTCTTCCGTGAAGACAGAACCAAAGTATTTGTTTAATTGCTCTGCCATTTCCTTGTTTCCCATTATAAATTCTCCCGTTTCTGACTGTAAAGGGCCTACATTTGTCTTCACTAATCTTTTTCTTTTTACATACTTGTAGAAGCTTTTACAATCCGCTTTTATGTTCCTTGCAAGTTTACTCTCATACTCTATTTTTCCCCTCTTAATCAATCTCTTGGCCCTTTTTTGCTGAACTCTAAACTGCTCCCAATCCTCAGGCTTGCTACTTTTTCTGGCAACTTTATATGACTCCTCTTTGGATCTAATACTATCCTCAATTTCTTTTGTTAGCCATGGTTGGGCCGCTTTTCCTTTTGTATTTTTGCGCCAGAAAGGAATGTATAACTGTTGCAATTCATACATTCGTTCCTTAAATGTTAGCCATTGCCTATCCACCGTCATGCCTTTTAATGAAGCTCCCCAATCTATCATAGCCAACTCACTCCTCATACCTTCGTAGTTTCCTTTGTTTAGATTTAGGACCCTAGTTTCGGATTTACTAGGAAAAACATTACTGAAGGCACTCAAAGACATAAGATCATTTTACAAGGTAAATTTTGCGAGTTCCTGTAGACCAGGAAAATTCCTCAGAACCGCTCTCAATCCGTCAGCGCTCCTTTGTCGCAAGCGTGGCGGAAACCCTACATATGTCCGAATTCGATGGAATGCAAATCGGGCGTGTTCTGTAAGATGACCAATCTGCTCCAGCAGCGTACTGCCCATCTGATGAAGATGAAAATTTACCCCATCACGTTTGTTACAGCTACTTCCACTAAAATCTCAATCGAACATCTCCCTGTAAAATATAGCTAGGTCAAGCAATTTGGCATCTTGCAAATCATCCTGAACATGGTGTGATTTAGTGCCTGGGTACAACAGTAACATATCCAAGGGCAATAAAGTCATCTATTTGTGAATGATAACAAATCGCTCACCCTAGCTATCGATCCCAGAGAGCAGGTTCATTACACTTCCTGCATTTCTACCTCTTACCAAAACTACATTTTTCTCCACGTGACATAATTAAACCCAGAGCCAGCGAGACAAATCATAAAAGTTTAAAAAAACAAGCAAGAATTAATATGAAGAGGGAAATTATCAGTGCTGGAACAGGAGATCATTATGTGCAAAGGATGGAAAGAGTTCAGTTACAATAGTTCCTTTTTAAAGTGGAATAATCTACAGAAACAGTTCAATTACAGTACGCTGTAAATCAATGTCCATTACAAGGATCTAAAATCTGCTTAACTTTCCATTCCAGTGATGTCAAGGGTTCAGCTAGTGTCTGGGTGCGCTCACATACTGTAAAATAACTGAGCCCATCTTAAAATTGCCCACCATTAAGTGAGATAATGGGAGTGAAATTGGTCTTCGACGAAAACGCAAAGCGGGTGCTCGTGAATTGGCAGCCTGTTTTACACTGTACCCGAATCTCTTTTCATTGGGTGCGGTGTAAAACCGACTGTCGATTCATTATCGCCCATTTTGTGCATCGTGCCAAAGTCCAATTTCCCCCCAGTGTAACTCTCCACTCAATGAGCAGCAATCGGTACAGAGCTCAGCATAAACCCTTTGAGCGAAAGTCCCTCAGTGACTATAGATAACAGACTAGGTTCCGTGTTGAACATGGTTGGATAACCGCAACTGCCAAGAGCATTCCCTAAATGCCTCTCACTGCAAGTGCATCATCCAAGAGGTGACTGCAAGATTTTACTGCCGCTCATGGCTGGGGGGGGGGGGAATGAAAACATGGAGGCAGGAGGGAGCGGAACAGGGAACAGATATTGGGCCTCACACAAAAACCAAATGGAAGAAAGACAAATAAAAAGAAAAGGAGCCAACTTGGGCCCCAAAACAAACCTAAGTTCTGAAAACTTTCTGCACTTAGTCACCAAATTTCAAGTGCCACAATCATAGAATTCCAAATTTAGGAATAATAAAGTGATTGTTTCAGGCCTCAAAGAAATGGAAATCTTAGCAACAAATGGAAAGGGATGATATTGATGAAGTGTTGGATTAATGGTTCTAGATGGCAAGGACAGAGAATGCAGCTATCATAGGAATGGCCCTTTCACCTGCCTTGATGGTCCAGAGGTAAAGGGCTGGATTTTCATTGACCCGTGGAGGTGGGTTTGGAGGCGTGTGGGGGGTTAAAATTGCGAAAACTGGCGGGCGGGCACAAGTCCGCCTGCATCCCGCCTCCACGCAATTTTCATTAAATCGTGTCTGCTGGTCCCGACTCCGTCCCGCCTCCAAGAGGCAGGATAGGCTGTTAAGGCCCTTAACAAGCACTAAATTGCCTCTATAATGCCATTTTGAAAGGCCTTTGTGATTTTAACCCTTTTTCTACGTGAAGCACGCCTGTTCTGAACCACGAATGTGAAACCTGGCGGGAGCACATTTGGATAGCTGACTATGGCTGGCTGGCTGGCTACATATCTGGGAGTGGTGGAGGAGACATATCTGGGAGCAGACTTTGGGCTGCTACTGCTCATTTTGCATCCAGGTCCTCTCACAGCAAAGGCCAGGCAGTCTTTGCAGACCTTCAATGCAGCAGCAATGACATCATCAGAGGCGACTTGCAGACTGAAAACACTAATTGGGTCATGGGTTTCCACATGCTGGAACTCAATTGCCCAATTAGGTGAAAATCACATCAATCTCCCACATCCAATTGCAGTCGGGTGGATAACACGAAAAGTGGATGACACAACCCCAACCCGCCCCAGTATCAAAATCCAGCCCAGAGTCTCCATTTCTGAGCCGGACAGACCAAGAGGATTCCAGATCCATTTCCTTGATCAATTTAGAATTAATGGCAAACAGTGGGATTTCAAGGAGCTGGATCTTGAGGTAAAATGAAGAATCAGGGTACATGACTCAATTTGAACAGAGATATGCTCAATGAGATTATTTGTGATGCAACTCTATCAAGCCAATGAATGGCTCTTACATCATAAAACTTTCATAACTTTAATTATGTTCAAAAAGTTCACAGCAGCTGACAGGAGCATCTGCTGTAGCATGAACTTGCAATGGGCATTAGCATTATGGTGAATCAGCTTCCTTGATATCAACTCCTTCGGTATAAGACACAACGACCCAGATTTTCCTACAATGGCGAGATTGGCTATGTACTCCGTAAATTTCGTAGTCTTGTGCGCCGACCTGCTGTTGATAACTTCCTCCATAGTGTCCTGCATTTCTAATTAGAATATGCCCAGGAAACTTTGGCATGCCGTAAATAATGGCGTACGTTTTCCTGGAAAATCTGTGCTAGAATCGTGATGCACCAATACTGTGCTGAAAATTCTCAGGAAAATCTAGGCCATCACTGTGTCCAAATGAGTGGGGCAGAGAAACTAATACTTTAGCTCACCACAGAATAAATTATGGAGGGATTCCGACTCTTACTGGCAGTCATTTGCAAGGTAAAGCAAAGCATCAATGACATTAGATATTTCCGTAGAATGAACAAAACCATGAGGTAATACAATAATGATATTGTATTAAACCAGGCCAAGATGTTGACCCATCTAGCTAATTGCTCATAGAATATTAATCTTAGGGGATTTTTCTCCAGCTGGCAGATGGAGGCCTCTTTTCATGGAATTCAGGCAGTTTCAAAGGGGAAAAACTTGATCTTCCATCAGGAAACTACAAGTTTATCTGTCCGGGGAAAACTGGACTACATGGGCCACTGCTCGCACTACTTGGGCATTCACTCTCCTTCCTATTTTAACCTGTCTGTATATGTCACAATCGAGTCTGTGATGCTAGCAAGTCTACCTTTACATCTTTGCCACGTGATTGGCTGAAAACTCGGCCTTTGGAGCTGGCTACCAGCCAATCAGAGTGTTTTTTTTTCCATTTTAAAAAGCTGATCCCAACTTAAAAACAGATCAGAAAGCAGATAAAACATGTAAACAAAACATTTCAGACTTCACAAAATAGAACAAGAGAAACAGCAAATAGAATGTTGTATAGAAAAAAGAATAAAGTTAAAATAATCTAAATAGAACAGATAATGGATAGAGCAGGACGATTTTCACTGATGCTTAAAAAAAATCAATTTTGTGTGATCTTTCAAACTCAGAAGAGACAAATTTCATGCAACAACTTGATTTTAATTTTGCTGACTAAACTCAGAAGGGAAACCTCAAGAACACACAAATTGTACATGGGCTGACAGTCTGAGCGACTCAAGCACGCACATTGGTGTCAGACAAAGGAGTCAGCTATTTTAATGGTTGACCTCCATTAATTTCAGAGATTTTATTTTTAGGTTAATTCTCAGGGGCTTGACACGGATAGTGACACAGAATCAATACAACTCACGTAGGCCCTGAAAACGTTTTGCCCTAACAATGGACAAGAAGAGAGCATGAGGGGAAAACTTTTATTCTTGTTGAAAGTGGGTTTCAAATATATTTTTTGTTTATAGCTTAGGGCTAAGACTGCAGTAATAAAACTTCTCTGGATATCCATGCAGTTGTATTACTCTAATAAAGGATGTTCATTTCAATTATGTGAGGCAAAAACTTTTTTAAAAAATAGGTTGGGCCAGGGAGACTGAAATTTACCTGGACTCACTGACAGTGTAAGAGTTAACTGACCCATCAAGAATCCACACATGACTATCATTACCTTATTTCCGAGAACACTAATTTCCTTTTAAGTTTGAGTCTAACTTAGTCCCAAAATCACCATAGTTACTCTCCGAATGAGCCTAAATCCTTTTTGAGGCAGGGTACTGAGAAAGTTCCAACCTGGAGTTGGCATCTGGTATCAGTGTGGTGCAGTGCAGCACCGCCCCCTAGTGCTCCATGTGAGAATTGACATTACTCCATTTAACCATATTAGGGGCACGTTTCATGACCCTACCGCTCCTTTTGCGCTTAAAAATGGAATCAAAATCACGTGGAAAACGGAAGTGCCGAGTTACCGCTTGTTGTCCATCCGTTACGATTTTCAAGCAGACCTCGATCCTGGTGTCTGGAGTGGCCGCCGGTAACAAGACGGAAGCCTCACGAATAAATGTAAATCGTGGTCAGAAGAGGGAGTTACAACCCCTTGACACCATTTTCATTTCTGCCCCCATTGCTACCGTCAGTTCCTGCTTCCGCCCACCGAACAGAAGTGATAGAGGTTAGCAGCTGGCCATTTTGAGCTGACTTTAAAGGCATTCTTAGTTGCAGTAAGAGAAAGCTGAAAGCAGATATGACTCTTCTTGTTACTGCAGTGGCTTCTGGGTTTTGAGCCTAAAAAGCTACCATTATTTGATCTCCTTGCTGCTGTAGGCCCTGCAAAAATTTTGCCTGCCACAATAAACTGTTGCTCCCTTTCACTTCAGACACTTCAACCCCTCCCCCCTTTAAGGTGCTCACGTTTCAAAATAGGCCATCCGGCCAGATTTCCTGTCCCCAGATCGACAAGCTGCCTGTACAGAGCATTTTTTGCATTGGCAGCTCGTCAGATTCTTTTAAAATGAGATCTGACCATAAAAATGGCAGACACTCATCCCACTGTCTGCCTGATTAATGCTATGTTTGAAAATCCACCCCACCGAATCCACTTCATAAGGATCCAGTACAAGCTAGAAAGCAGCTTGGAGTCACTGATTTTGAAATGTGCCTCACCAAACAGAACTAGAAAATGTATCTGAATGCAAGTTCAGTTTCTGCTGTTTTTGATTACAATGTAAATTGAACATAGCGCATTAGGCGTTGCTTCTTATAGGATTTGCCCAGACCTTTATGGACACTACAGTTGCAGTAGCTGGAAATAAAAACTCAGAATTTTTATGCCCACTGCAGTAGCAATCTGAAAAACTGTTTTCTTTTTGCTTCTTTTAAAACAGCATTAGTTTTTGTTCTTCTAATGACATGGCAAATTAATTTTACTTGAATTTAGAGTTGACTCTCACTTGAGATTAGGCATACACTTGATATGCAATTGATGTGAAACTGAAGTAATATTGGGTTACTTCCTGCAGGTGGACGGAAAGCATTACAGGTTCAGTCCTGGAAAATGTAAGTATTGTGCTTCTTTGCATTGACACAGTGTAGAACTCCTTCGCACCAACACACAGTGCAACTGTTTCTCAACACAGACATGCCAATAAGCTACTGCTGGCCAAACCTCCCATTCTGAGCACGATTCGACAAGCTAAAGCTTTCAGTTCTGGGATCAGAATTTTTAATGTGAATTATAGAGACAATTGTTAAGTTCAAGTGACCTGAATTGGGCCTCTTCTGTTTAATTTGCAAATGCTCAAGTACTTGAGTTTGTCTCAATTCTGTGTTCATGTGACCATTTACTTGTTTTAAAAAAACAGGGGGGGGGGGGGGGGGGCACAGAATAACGAGCTATCATCCTGTGCTTTTACAAACCATTTTCAAAATCTTAATAATATTTCCTCTTCCAATTCATGGATAATGGGCAAGTAACTGAAGCCACAACATTCTGGTGCTTTTTACCCTGTCAATCTAGTGGGTGGGCATCTGTCAATGTTTTCCGCCAGTCTATCTTATCCAGATCTGGCAATGAGGGGGTTCTACATCTAATCCTTGCAGGAACAGACATGCATACTGGTCAAAAACATGCCGAGAGTATAAAAGGGAAAGGGAGAGGTCAATGCATACAGATCAGCAGCAGGATTGAGATCAGTTTTCAGTTTTTAACTTGCGACTCAACAAACTGCTGAGCCCCCGAAACCAAACTCAAAAATTGTCATTTTACATTCCTGGTAGACAAGCCCTAAATCCTGGTAATTGCTAGATTAGATTGGATGAGGAAACGTTGCAATTAGTCTTAGAAACATAATGTAATCATCCACACATCTCTCCCCCCTCAGGCCCGAACTCAGGCATGATAGACTGCTGGAAAACATTGACAGATGACCACCCACTAGATTGACATAATGGACTGCAGTTCCATGGACATCAACAGCACCTGTGGAACAACAAGTAGTCATGTATGAGCCTAGACAGCAAGTCTGGTGAGAGCTTTTTGACCTTGGGAGTCCCTGCTTCATACTCACAATGACGTCTTCCTTAACGTTACTGACCTGAGAAAACTAAAGTCCCAACAGTCTTGCAGAACACTTTGTTAGGGTTTCCCTACCCATTGAATGCCCACTGGCTAGCAAAGATCAAGTGGCTTTCTCTGTAACCCCAAGCAACAGGTTATCTGCTGATATTCAGAGTTATCAATATCTCAGCAGAATAGGATTCAGTCTTTACTTTATCGTCCTAGTTGCTAGTCTTCTGTTTCTGCAACTTATTGTTCTAGTAGAAAAGAAAACTTACAAAACGTTAACATCAAATCTCCACAGTCAGATGTCTTGTGTAAAACTCACCTATTTCACTTCCCAGACTTGATCGGAGGATCGAGCCAGCTGATGCCACGACAGCGCACGTCTTGAATGGTCCGAGTGCTTGAGTAAGATTTTTGTTTGGTATGTACTCCTGCCAGTCAGATGTCGTGAAGGGCTCATCTCCAAACTGAATAGACGCCACTTGGACTCTCTGTTTCAGTTCGCATAACAGTTCTTTGCTGCTGAGCTTCTTTGACTTCCTGATTCCAGTGAAGTTCACAGCATACTTATTCATAGAAGCATAATTGTTTTTAACAGTCCGTAGGCGGCGGTTGAGGTTGTTCGAAGAGCTGTCTTCATTCCAAATCATCCATGAGTTCCATTGCTTGTTAAATGTAAGCTTCATCTTTGTGGGCTTTGCTGCTGTGTTAGAAATGGTTGCTGGTTCCTTCACATGTTGTCTCCTGGATAAATCTCTGGTAACCACAGATGCGGGCAGAAGATCCTTTGAAACAGTCTGGATTTCTGATTTGCTGGATCCTTTTATCCTGCTGTTATTTGTCTTCAAAATAATTTCAGAACTTAACTGATCTTTCTGAGCTGCCGCAAACGTTTTCCAAAAAGTACCTTGGGTAACGTATTTATGATTTGATCTATCTACATCCTCCTTACCTCGCAGTGTCTCCTGTGTGCCGCACTGAATCAAATTAAATTGGAGCCTCTTGGTCTCTGTGTTGTTTGATCCATTTTTGAGCAACAGGTTTCCTTTCTGAAAACACATCTTATAGAATACAGTGTAGAGGCAAAGGATCATCACACTTGTGAAGATGCATACCTTCTTCATGGTACCAAGTCTACGTCGAGCCATATTTATCCACAGTTAAGTTCAGGCTATCACTTGTTGGATAGTGTAGGAAACCTGCAAACAAAACAACAGTCATATACTTAAGAGTTTCTCTCTGTTCATTTCAGCTGCCCATTTTAACAAACCCTGGCAGTTTGACATTAGCTTGCAGCTGGCTGTATGAAACCTTCGTTCTGGAACAAGTGAAACAAACGCCACACCGACACCGAAATAAAAGAGCCTTTAGTGAAATCGGCACACTTGTTTATGGAGGAACTGAATAAATCTTTGTCGTATCAGCTTGGCTCAATTGGTAACACGCTCCCCTCGGAGTCTTGAAGGTTCTGAGTACATCGTTAACAGAGACAGGTGAAAGAGAAAAAATAAAACTGAAATTGAAAGTTGGGAACAAAAATTACTTAATTTTCTTTAATAATCGGTCTTTTCTTTTAGAAACAAAAGAACCAAATGGTGAGATGGTCGGTTTAAAATTCTTCAGGTAGGTGATGGATAATTGACCGACACGTCAAAATACAATGTTTCCATTCTGTTTCATAGAAACATAGAAACATAGAAACTAGGAGCAGGAGTAGGCCATTCGGCCCGTCGAGCCTGCTCCACCATTCAATACGATCATGGCTGATCATCCAAATCCAGTACACTGTCCCTGCTTTCTCACACAGAATCCCCGTCGAGCCTGCACCGACACATATCCCACCCTATCCCCGTAACCCCACGTATTTAATTCCCCCTAACATATCCCTTGCTATCCTATCCCCGTAACCCCACATATTTAATCCCCCCCTAACACTAAGGGTCAATTTATCATAGCCAAATCAACCTAACCCGCACATTTTTGGACTGTGGGAGGAAACCGGAGCACCCGGAGGAAACCCACGCAGACACGGGGAGAATGTGCAAACTCCACACAGACAGTCACCCGAGGCCAGATTCGAACCCGGGTCCCTGGCGCTGTGAGGCACCAGTGCTAACCACTATGCCACTGTGTTTCGTGTAACATGACTCCCTCATACCCCACGCCATGCCAAAAATCACTCTTGGTTATGAGTGTGGAGAGGAGGGCGAGTCAAATTTCACCAAGTAGAAAATTCCAGAAAAACTTCCTGATTCATACAAAGAAAAGACCCGAGTGTCAGGTGGTGAAACTGCAACAGGAGAACAGAAAAACAGACAGCTTTAGAAAAAGTTCTGAGAGTCCTGTTTAATGGAAATATATGATTACCAGCATGACTGTCCCACACTCTCTCTCTCTCTCTCTCTCTCTCTCTCTCTCTCGACACGAAACACTTCATGGGAGTAGATGCTCTGGAAGATAAGGGTACTACCTGGTCTCTGGAATCCTTCATCTTATTCGGAGGACGGTCTGCTGAAGATTGGTGTCCTTTACTGACTACAGGCACCTTCATGATCGGTTTGTGTTCCTCCACCACAGCTAAACACCTGCTTCTGGTCACTGCTCTCATATGCAACACTACTTTGTTTTGTTGGTTGAAGCATCATATGTGGTTTTGTATTCACTTGTATTTGGCTTTCGGTCAGGCAGCTGAACGGCAGCATGCAGATAAGGCCCAGGAGTTAAAATCTCCTGAGCCTCACATTGCGGAGGCGGGTGTGGGGGTTTAGCACTCATCTCACCCCCACCCCCACCCCCACCCCCCCCCGCCCACCCGATTCCCACTCCTGGTTAAAATCGGTGCTACAATTTCTAGAACCTCGGCTATTTCTTCCTTCATGATTCTAGGCACGTGTCCAGTCAGACCCTGGGACTTTGTTATCCTTTAGCCTAACTAAGTTGACTAAAATTTTCCTTTTTATCCATCAGAATTATCACTTATGTAGCTCTCAACCACTTCAGGATTCCCTCCCCTTTCGATATCCTTCTCTTTACTAAAAAACGATGGAAAATACTTCTTAATTACCTTCATTTTTTTTGATCATCATCTACAAATCGACAATTCTCACTTCTCAAGGGTTCCACCTCACTTATAATCATCATTTTACTGACATACTTGTAAAATACCTTACCATTCTATTTCATATACTGTAATTACAATTTTTCCTCTTACTCTCTCTTAGCTTCCCTCATTCCCCTCTTAACTTATCTTATTTTCCCATATTCTCCTTTAGCTTTTTTCAATCATTATTATAGTCTTTATAAGCCCTCTTCTTCAATGTTAATGGGTTTCTAGCCTCTCTATTTATCTATGGCATCCGATAAATACTAGCAGTTTCTTTGCACCTTTGCAATCACTTTTTAAAAAATACTTCAGTCCTTTGTGCTAATTTCTCCTTCCACCTCACCTCAGCTAGCTCACTCCTCATCTTTCTCAAATCTGTCCTAATCCAATCTAGTGTTCCAGTTTTTGTACTGACTCTTTCTCTTTCTAGCTAGATCTTAAAACTTCTCATATGGTGGTCAATACTCGCAAGGTGGTCACCCACATTTAGCTCATGTATCTTTTTTTTAATTTATTCACAGGATGTGGGTGTTCCCATCCCTAATTGCCCTTGAGAAGGTGGTGGTGAGCCGCCTTCTTGAACCGCTGCAGTCCGTGTGGTTAAGGTACTCCCACAATGCTGTTAGGGAGGGAGTTTCAGGATTTTGACCCAGCCACGATGAAGGAACAGCGATATATTTCCAAGTCAGGATGGTGTGTGACTTGGAGGGGAACTTGGAGGTGGTGGTGTTCCCATGCGCCTGCTGCCCTTGTCCTTCTAGGCGGTAGAAGTCACGGGTTTGGGAGGTGCTATCAAAGAAGCCTTGGCGAGTTGCTGCAGTGCATCGTGACTGCAGCCACGGTTTGCAGATGGTGGAGCGAGTGAATGTTTAAGGTGGTGGATGGGGTGCCAATCAAACGGGCTGCTTTGTCCTGGATGGTGTCGAGCTTCTTTGTTGTTGGAGCTGCACTCATCCAGGCAAGTGGAGATTATTCCATCACACTCCTGACTTGTGTCTTTTAGATGGTAGAAAGGCTTTGGGGAATCAGGTGGTGAGTCACTCGCCGCAGAATACCCAGCTCTTGTGGCTGGTCCAGTTAAGTTTCTGATCAATCGTGAACCCCCAGGATATTGATGATGGGGGAATTCGACGATAGAAATGCCGTTGAATGTCAAAGGGAGGTGGTTAGGCTTTCTCTTGTTGGAGATGGTCATTGCCTGGCACTTGTGTGGCGCAAATGTTGCTTGCCACTCATCAGCCCAAGCCTGAATGTTGTCCAGGTCTTGCTGCATTCGGGATCTATTTCACTAGTCATAACCAGGTCTAACAACACCTCTGCCATTATAGGCCAAATTAATGACACTCAGAAAAGGAAGAGGGGAGAAAACTGGCAAGAGAAAAAAATTGTCAGGCAAGGTGGAGATGTATTCCAGTTGTACCAAGTTTTAAAATCAGGCTCCTTCTTTTCCATTATAATTTTCCTTTAATCTATTTTGTGTTTCTCCCTATTCACCGCTGTTGCCTACTTAAAAAATTTAATTGTTTTAAGTTTCTCTCTGAATTCCTTCTGCTGTTTCCATTCAACGTCTCAAAGTTCTCCCTGTGTGCTACTCTCTTTAAATCATGGAAAATCCTCCATGCAGATTTCTTGCTCCCACATCACCAGGGGAAACAAAGTAACTAATGCACGAGTTTGGCAGACTGTTCAGGAAATCTAGTCTCATTAGTGCAGCACCTGACAGCCAGGCTGCACTTGTAGGAATATCCTACTGACACAGATCAGTCTACAGCAGACTAAAACATTGTGAGCAACTCCATTCTCCAGAAAAATATTTTAACTCAATGTTCCTTCATCTTTAACACGAATAAGGGAAGCACTGAGGCTTGACACACCATAGAAGTTTACAACATAGGAGGCAACCATTGTGTTTGTGCAAGCTCTTGCTGGAGCAACCCAACATTAACCTCACTACCCTGCACTCTCCCCAAAGCCTTGTATCTATCCTCTGCTTCAAATATTTATCTATTTTCTCTTAAATGAAGCAATGGTCTCTGCCTCAACCACTCGCTGTGGCAAAGCATTCCAGGCTCCAATGTTCCCGTGTAAAGAAATTACTCCCAACTTCTCTCCTTACTCTCTGAGTGACCATTTTAAATTGGTCACCCCAACCAGAGGAAATAGTCCTTCATTTAACACGCTTATCAAAACTCTTCATAACTTCAAAAACCTCTATTAAATCTCCCCTTAGCTTTTGCTGCAATGTCACATCGGTTACTCTCCAGTCCCATGGCACAATTTACATATTTGAGGATTGAAAAATGGTAGCCAGAGCCTCTGCTGTCTCCTCCCTGACTTCTTTCAACAGTCAAGGGTGTGTGCCATCAGGGCCCAGTGACTTATCCACCTTGACTTCTGCTAATCCTTTCTGAAGAAATTCCTTTTCTAAAATTCGCTCCATCGATTGTTTCATATCCATCTCTGGTACACGTACGTTCTCACTTCCAACTCCATACCTTCCTCCTCCACAATTAGGGTCCGTCCTTCATTTCCAAATGGTCCAACCCTCTTAAATGGATCTTTTACTTTTAGTATCCTCAAAAAAGCCCTTGCTACTTCCTTTTATATTAACCCGGATTTTGCGGTGAGCAGCGAAATAATGGCGCTCGCCATTCATTACACTTACACTTGGCACTTTGACTTGCGGTTATTAGAAATCCATTTCAGCGCAGCGCCCTCTCCAGGGGATCTGGGACCTGTCTGAACAGGGCAAGCAACAGGTTTTTCCTTAACCAATCAGATTGAAGAATTCTTACTGAAACACACAGGCCACAAAATTCGGTTCCTTAGCGCCCGTTTTTCGGCGCTACGAGTGGCATTTTGGCTCCAAAATGGCGTCCGCGGTGCATGCGCACACTTCCGGTGCGAGGACCACATTACCAGTGGCTGTGAAGGTGACCATGGCCATGAACGTTTATGCGTCAGGCTCCTTCCAGGCTGGAGCTGGAGAGATTTGCAGCATCTCGCAGTTTGCCGTCCACTGTTGCGTAAGGGAGGTCACTGAGGCTCTCTGTTCAAAGAGAGCCGACTACATTGCATTCTCTCTCGCCAGAGAGCAGCAGGTGGAGCGAGCATGCGGCTTCGCGAGGATTGCAGGCTTCTCCATGGCGCAGGGTGCCATTGATTGCACGCACGTCGCTTTGTGGGCGCCGCATGCCAACTCTAGATAAACTGCAACCGAAAGGGATTCCACTCCCTCAATGTCAGCTGGTGTGCGACCATACGCAGGGAATCATGCAGGTCAATGCCCAGTATCCTGGCAGCAGTCGTGCTGCCTTCATTCTATGGTAGTTCGCTGTGCCATTTGCATTTGAGTCATCACGACAAACCAGAGGGTAGCTACTGGGCAACAAGGGTTTCGGTGCGCAACCCACACCGTGTGCAGCATGCATACAACGAAAACCATGCTGCCACCTGTGCTAGATAACTTCTCAAATCACTGGAATTTGCTCTCTTCCAGTTGGATATTTTCACCTTTGATTTTTCTTTGTCCCTTTCCATAATTACTTTAAACCTAATTATATTATGATTACTATTACCCAGATGTTCTCCCATTGAAACATACTCCACTTGCCCCATTTCATTCCCCAGAACTAGATCCAGCACTGCTTCCTTCCTCATTGGGCTAGAAAACATACTGATTATGGAAGTTCTCCTGTACACATTTTAGGAATTCTTCACCCTCCTTGCCCTTTACTCTGTTTTCACCCCCAGTCTATATTGGGGTAATTGAAGTCCCCTACTATTACTGCTCTATTATTTTTACATGTCACTGAAATTTGCCTACAGATTTGCTCCTCTATCTCCTGCTCACTATTTGGGGGTCTATAGTAAACACCCAGCAATGTAGCAGCTCCTTTTCTGTTCTTTAACTCTAATGAAATAGATTCAGGGCTAAATTTTCCATAGTGTTAGCGGGCGCGATCGGTGGCAGGTCGGGTGGGAAAGTTGGTTTTTTTGACAGCGGGTCGGGAACTTGCTCCCACGTGTCTTTCCCACAGGCGTGTCTGTCATTTGTGGAGCCGACCCGACCTGCAGCAGCGGGGGACCCAGTTGAAATCATTATGAGGTACTTTACAGGCATTTAAGAGCCTTTTTCCCCCCCTACTTTTTAAATTTCCCTGCATGGCCATGGGATTCACACAGCTCGGGAAGCACGGAGGTGCAAGTTCCGTGACCATTGCTCTAGCTAATGACTTGACAGCATGAAAAACAAACCAAAATAACAGCATGTTGCTTACATCAGCTAACAGATTGATGGAGATTCTGTTCTACTTGAAAAGCTACTGGTAAATGTCAATTTTTCGCTGGCCATTCTCAGCTGTTGCCTTCCAACTCAACAGTAATTGCAGTGAATTGAGCTGCACTATAAAAATGACATATACCATTTCAATAAATGTTTGTGTTGTTTCTGGTCAGGTTTTTCTCACAGCATACTGTGATTGTCCAGTTACACATTAAACAAGTCATCAACCGTAACAATTTCATTCTCATCACTCATTCCACTGGTTCAATTTGCTTTCAGTCTCTGAATATGACTAATTTAATTTTCCAGTCTGAGACTTTAGGGTGAATTTCTGCTGACTTCTCTCACTTGTCCATTGTTAACTTCAATGGAAGAGCTGCAAAAATCCCAGAATCACATCAGCACCACTTACACTGTTCGTCAGGGTTTCTGTAGCTCTTCCGCTGAACTTGCATAAGATTGTAAACCCACCCCTTTAGAATTACATTTAAAATCTGCTTAATTTTATGTATTATCTATACACATACACACACACCTTTTATTCGTACCAGTTACTGATACAAAAGTCTGTAGATTTGTGACTAAAGCAGCAATAACTTCCCAATTAATGTACTTTTTTAATTATGTTCTTGATCGTATTTGTAGATGGAGTCATATTACTTGATGATAATTTTATTTAAATATTTATTTTATTATATTATTGCACAGTAGAAATTTAACACCCACTATGTTAAATTAAACTTAAAATCTAATGTGGCCATGGTCCCTTTAAGGATCCCAACTTAAAACGCGTCATGAATGACGTCCCCAGACCCACTCCATCTCACTGGGCCGGGTAACGCGCTGGGCGGGCTTAATAGGCCCCATTAAGGCAAGTTAATTTTCTACAGCTGGATGGAGCCAGCAGCGAGGTCACGACCCGCCACGGACACCGGCCCCACCAAGGTAAGGAAAATTCCGGCCTCAGTCTTTGAGCCCTCTAGTATATCGTCCCTCTGTAGAACTGTAATATTGCCCTTGATTAATACTGCCACCCCACCCTCCAGTATTTTCCCCCTCCCTATCCCTCCTGAATACATTGTAGCCAGGAATGTTTAGTTCCCATTCCTGCCCATGTTTAAGCCAAGTCTCTGTAATAGCCAATATATCATAACCCCATGTGGCAACTTGCAGCTGTAGCTTGTCAACCTTATTTGTAACACTCCTTGCATTAACACACATGCATTCCAATACCATGCTAGTCTGCTTTGCTTTTTACCTCCATCTAATTCCTGCTCGTTCTACACTATTCTTTGTTCTGTTACTGTCTGTCCCTCATATTTTTCTATGCATCTTGTTGCTCCTCTCTGCTGCTGCGTCCTGGTGCCCCGCCCCCTGCCAAATTAGGTTAAACCCTCCCCCACAGCATTAGTTAACTTCCCCGCTAGGACATTGGTCCTAGCCCTGTTCAGATATACATATCATATCTAAAGATTTTTGACTGTTGATCTGTCAACCTATTGATTAACTTTTCTGCCCAGTTAATTTGAACCAGATCCTCTTACCTCACTGAACTTTTCCCTTATCCAGTCCAAACCGTTACCTTCGACTCTCCAGTGTGCTTTCCTGTTCTTACATTGAACCCAACTACATTGTGGTCACTATTTTCCAATTCTTCTCCTACACTCACGTCAGTTCTTTACCCCCCTTCAATTCCCACATTTTTTTTTTTTGAATGCACCATAACTACAATTTCTTAGGCACAACACATTTTTTAGTTGTGTCTGATTATTCTGACAGACAGTAGTTTTGTGAGTCACTGATTTACCAAAATGGTTCCTGGCAAATTTGTACAGAACTCAAGAGCCGAGGACATTGAGGCAGTTCTACGTAAGCAGTTTATTGGACAGAAGTGTAGAGCAATTCTTTATAGTATACAGGTGGTCATGAAACCATTTTGTTTAGTTAACACACGAGATTATTGGATTGTGGCACTAGCTTCCTTTGGCTGCTGCAGCTAAAGTTCAATTGCATGACATAAGCTTCTTCACAGTTATGACAAATGAGTGTCTCTTGGTCTACAATGCACCTGACTTCAGCAGTGCTCAGGACAAAATAAATATTAAAATGAACCAATGGGAATGGTGGTGTGGTGAGCTACCACTTTGTAATAGCCAACAAATAATTAATTGTGACTATCTTCAAGAAAGGTGACAAGTCCGATTGCGGTAATTACAGAGGAGTTTCCCTGCTGTCTGCCACAGGGAAAGTCATCGCAAGAATCCTCCTCAATCGCCTTCTCCCAGTGGCCGAAGAGCTCCTCCCAGAGTCGCAATGCGGATTCCGCCCATTAAGGGGCACAATGGACATGATCTTCACCACACGTCAATTACAAGAGAAATGCAGGGAACAGCACCAACCGCTGTACATGGCCTTCTTTGATCTCACAAAGGCCTTCGACACTGTCAACCGTGAGGGATTATGGAGTGTCCTCCTCAAATTTGGCTGCCCTCAAAAGTTTGTCACCATCCTCCACCTGCTTCACGACGACATGCAAGCCGTGATCCTGACCAACGGTTCCACCACAGACCCAATTCATGTACGGACTGGGGTCAAGCAAGGCTGTGTCATCGCACCAACGCTCTTCTCAATCTCCCTTGCTGCAATGCTCCATCTCACCCTCAGTAAGCTCCCCACTGGAGTGGAGCTAATTTACAGAACAAACGGGAAACTGTTCAACCTCCGTCGCTTCCAGTCCAGATCCAAGGTCGTCCCATCCTCTGTCGTTGAATTATAGTATGCAGACAACACTTGCGTCTGCGCTCACTCGGAGGTCAAACTCCAAACCATTGTCAACACCTTCACTGAAGCGTACGAGAGCATGGGCCTTACACTAAACATCCGTAAGACAAAGGTCCTCTACCAACCTGCCCCCGCCACACAGTACTGCCCCCCGATTATCAAAATCCACGACAAGGCCTTGGACAACGTGGACCACTTTCCATACCTCGGGAGCCTACTGTCAACAAGGGCAGATGTCGACGACGAAGTCCAACACCACATTCAGTGTGCCAATGCAGCCTTCGGTCGCCTGAGGAAGAGAGTGTTTGAAGACCAGGACCTCAAACCCAGCACTAAGCTCATGGTCTACAGAGCAGCAGTGATACCCGCCCTGCTGTGTGCCTCAGAGACATGGACCATGTACAGCAGGCACCTCAAAGCACTGGAGAGGTACAACCAATGCTGCCTCTGCAAGATCCTGCAAATCCATTGGCAGGATAGGCGCACCAACGACAGTGTTCTTGCTCAGGCCAACATCCCAGCATCGAAGCTTTGACCACGCTCGATCAGCTCCGATGGACAGGTCGCATTGTCCGCATGCCCGATACGAGACTCCCAAAACAAGCGCTCTACTCAGAGCTCCGGCACGGCAAGAGAGCCCCAGGTGGGCAGAGGAAACGCTTCAAGGACACCCTCAAAGCCTCCTTGAAAAA
Organism: Squalus acanthias; assembly: GCA_030390025.1. Taxonomy (NCBI): domain Eukaryota; kingdom Metazoa; phylum Chordata; class Chondrichthyes; order Squaliformes; family Squalidae; genus Squalus; species Squalus acanthias. The sequence goes on from CM059429.1 coordinate 62,453,817, forward strand.
GTGTAACATCCCCACCGACACCTGGGAATCCCTGGCCCAAGACCGCACAAAGTGGAGGAGAAGCATCCGGGAAGGCGCTGAACACCTCGGGCTGGATTTTGATACTGGGGCGGGCTGGGGTCGTGTTATCCACTTTTTGTGTTATCCACCCGACTGCAATTGGATGTGGGAGATTGATGCGATTTTCACCTAATTGGGCAATTGATTTCCAGCATGTGGGAACCCATGACCCAATTAGTGTTTTCAGTCTAAAAGTCGCCTCTGATGATGTCATCATTGCTGCTGCATTGAAGGTCTGCAAAGACTGCCTGGCCTTTGCTGTGAGAGGACCTGGAGGCAAAATGAGCAGCAGCAGCCCTAGGTCTGCTCCCAGATATTTTTGTACCACCACCACCACCACCCCCCCCAGATATTATTTCTTCTTCTTCTTCTCCTCCTCCTACTACAATTCATCACATCTCCGTTGTAATAGTGGACCTGATAGTCAGCTATCGAAATGTGCTACCGCCAGGTTTCACATTCGTGGTTCAGAACAGGCGTGCTTCATGTAGAAAAAGGGTTAAAATCACAAAGGCCTTTCAAAATGGCATTATAGAGGCAATTTAGTGCTTGTTAAGGGCCTTAACAGCCTATCCCGCCTCTTAGAGGCGGGACGGAGGCGGGACCAGCAGACACGATTTAATGAAAATTGCATGGAGACGGGCTTGTGCCCACCCGCCAGTTTTCGCAATTTTAACCCCCCACACGCCTCCAAACCCACCTCCACGGGTCAATGAAAATTCTGCCCCTCGAGTCTCTTCGCCAGGAGCAAGCGGAAACCAAGCGCAGGCAGCGCACGTCAACCCAAGCACCCCACCCACCCGCCCCTTCAATCACCGTCTGCCCCACCTGCGACAGAGGCTGTAGGTCCCGCATTGGACTCATCAGTCACCTGAGAACTCATTTTTAATGTGGAAGCAAGTCATCCTCAGTTTCGAGGGACTGCCTAAGAAGAAGAATGTTTCTTTAAGAATGCACTGGCATTTTCTTTCTTTCATTTTTCATTAATATGCCCGTTAAAAAGAAAACCTCTTTCACCTCTGGGACTTGGGTTGGAATCTAACAGGGTTTCCGCCACACTCCAGTGAAGTTGCGCCAGCGAGACCAGCTCAGAGGAAATTCCAGGCCATAATATCGGTTTTATTGCAACCAATTACACCACTAATGACCACTGGGAAATCAGCATTTCCTACACTAACCACATCTTGTCTGGTGACCTGATGTTCTTCACTCAAGAGGCCATTTTTCATGTGTGAGCCTAAACAATGAGTATTAGCAAACATGGAGAACATCTCGCTAGCCCTAATACTCTCCCCACCGGATGCCCAAATACACGCACTTCCCAGAAGGGGGGTCACTGGATAGCGACCTGTTGTTGGATCCTTTGGCCTAGCAAATGGGTGTTGTGGCCAATAGTCCTACTGACTATGTAAATAGCGCCTCAGAGCCTGCCTGCGCCACATTTGGTCCTTACTCCAAAAGGAACAGAGGGGTTTGGAAAAAATAGGCAGTTTATCCTCAAATTAATAATTATTAGGTTAACCAGGTTGTTGGAGGAAACAAGATTAATAGCCACTCAACCCTCCGCTTGTCTCATGAACTGATATCAATGTAAGCACAACTTAAAATATACCATGCTAATTGCCTGTAAGGTACGGAGAGTGTTGTATACTTAATGTTCTCCTCAGTTCTTCGTCGCAGCATAGCTAATCTTTGTGTATATATGTCATTTTGAGTAATTAGCACTTTAATGCGTTTCTGGAAGAATACACTGGCAATAGATGCCATAAGTTAAAGTGACTGTGATGAATTATGAAAGTTACTATGGTTAGCAGACTCCAGCTTTTTATTAGGCTTGCTGTCTAGATGTCAATTTTATTCGAGCTTCGGGGATCACGTGGGATCCTTTCATTAGGTGATAATGAAAAGAAATTGAGTCACCACAAATTGTGGCTAACGTGTAATTAGGGTTTGAAATCTTGAAAGAAAATGCAGGATGTGAGAATTTGCATGTAATCGCAAAAGCTTTTTCAACTAATATTCTTACATCTGTACATTCTCAGAAAAGCTCAGTTTGGCTTCATTAGCAAACAAGTACCATATGGGATATACAATGGAAACATCTGGTATGTCCCCCTCCCCCATTGTGACTGTAGCAAACCAACATTCTCAGATGTACTGCAACCTCCGATATATTACTATTATTTTTCCTTTCCAAGTACAGAAACCATTTCAAAGCTCTCAACAAACAAAAACTTGCATTTATGTAGCACCTTTAATGTCGAAAAACATCCCAAGGCGCTCGACAGAGGCTTAAGCAAAATATATACCGAGCCAAAGGATAGATTAGGAGGCAGGACCAAAAGGTTAATCAAACTGGTGGGTCTTAAAGAAGGTGGAGAGGTGGAAGGGTTGAAGACAAGGCTACCAATAGTGGGGTGAAGTAAAAGGGGGAATGCACACCAGGCCGGAGTTACAGAAATGAAGAATTCTGAGAGGTATTGTAGGACTGGAGGAGGTCACAGAGAAAGGAAGGACGATGCCATGAAGGGATATAAGCACAAGAATGAGAATTTTAAATGTGAGGTGTTGAGGGACCAGTGAGAATGGGTGTTGTATAGGACTCAGCGGGGTCTATTTTCACTTTGGGCGACTGACCAGTGGTGTGCTCTAGTCGGCTGACCATTCTGGTGATGAACAGGCCCCTACAATTTTGGGGCCCCAGTCTCATTTAAATCTGGCAGGCAAGCTGCAGGGCACCAAACAGTTATCCTGGTGCATCTCGCCAGATTGAGGCTTCAAAATCAGGTCGGTGCGGCCACCAACAAGGTGGTAGGTCCCTTCTTAATGAAGCCGGCCGCATCACCGCTGTTAACGGGGCGGTAAGGCTACCGACCCCATTTTGAGGACGTTACTGCCACATTAACGCCAGGCAAAGTCAGTCAAAATCAACCCCAGTGTGTTACACAGTGCTTATTGTGAAACACGCTATCAAAGACAGCCTTATAGGAAATCTATAATGTCAAAACTGTAGCCTAACTGATGCGATATAAAAGAAGTAACTATTTCAAACAACACTGATTCATAGTTTAAAACTAATTACGGCTTGTCAAATTTTTACAGTATTACAATCCATAATGGATTACTGATTTTCCAAATCATCTGAATTCTTGATCAAAGTGCTACATTCCTGCTTATCCCTTTATAAATACAAATCCATCATCTCCTTAAAGTAACTCGCTCAATATTCAGAATACATAATGTGAACTGTGATATTTCACAAGGGAGTTGGATAAGTACCTGAAGGAAAAAAAAATGCAGGGCTACGGGGAAAGGACGAGGGAGTGGGACCAGCTGAAGTGTTCTTTCAGAGAGCTGGCACAGGCTCAATGGGCTGAATGGCCTCCTTCTGTGCTGTAACCATTCTATGATTCTATGATTTGGTGGGATAGATGTAGGGAGGAGGTTGTTCAATTGTTTTTATGAGGGAAGTTGACTTTATTGTGGCAATTGTTTTCTTTCCCCCTCATCACTGCGAGGAATATTTATGTTGTAATTTTCAAGCAAAATTTGATATTTTCTCCTTACCAACAAACAATGCATGCTTAAATGAATGCTGTTTACATGCATTCTTGTTTGAAAAGTTCACACACATACCGGAAATCATAAATCAAATACAGTTCTGGTGAAAGCTCCCAGCAAAACGTTAATTCTTTTTTCTCTTTCAGCTGCTGGTTAAATTGTGCATCTCCAGCTTTGTTTTGTTACGTAAAATACATTCCCAATAGTAGATGGTGCACTAGTTTGCATTTACCATTGCCTTTCACCGATGGGCAGCCAATCTGCCAGGTTTGCTGGATCAGGCTTGCTGCTACGGCTGAGGTAAGTGGATTATAAGAATGTGCAAGCAGTTTTATTGGAAGCTCCATGGTTTGATTTCTTGTTTTCATCTGATTTATGGACAGGTTTCCCCCTTACTTTTCATGCCTCATTCAGAATTCTGGCCTTACTTTTTCTGTGAAAGAACTAACTGTGGATGCTTTCTTTCTCTTTGAGTGAGCATCACGTCATACCCTCATGTGTGGAATGGGTGGTCCTAACAGTTCTGCTTCATAATGGAGGATTCATCTCACTTAGTTAATGCCAGTCAATCAAAGAAATACATATTTTACTAACATATTAGAAGAATTTCTCTTTAAGAGCAATCTGCATTTTCTTAGAATCACTTTATCAACACTCATCACACTGAAAGTACAATCGCAACACTTCTGCTTGCTGAACTTTTTGTGTCCTGGGAGCTCTTGATTCTACCCTTGGGTGTGTGAAAGAGGAACATGTTCCAATCATAACAAACATTCCTTGCAATGAGCAGAAAAAAAAACAATTGCCACAATAAAGTTAAAAGTCAACATCCCCCATAAAAACAATTGAACAACCTCCTCCCTACATCTATCCCACCAAATCATATACATTTTATTTTATGAATCAAATTTAAAAATCTATTTTTGTTTTGTTTCCTGTCTGGATTTGCACGGCATAGTTTATCTGTATCTCCACTGCATTGTATTCACAGAGCCTTTTTTATTCTTTGGCAATTTCTTCCACCAGTTTACAGCAAAGCTGAATTCTGCCCTCTCCTGATCTCCACACATCATGGGAACATCAAAGGCAAACCAAATCCTGTCCTAGCCTGACCCTCTCCTCCTCCAATGTCCACACACATGCAGGAGCAGTAGGGATTGTTGGATAGTAATTAGAAGCATGAGCCATGGATGGTATTCCCCCACACAACACCCCACCACCCCTGCCTAACCTAGGGTGCAGAGGTCATTTGTAAGAACCATGCTGCAGACCACCTGAGACATGGTAACTCAGCATAGACCAAGAATCAAATCCCAATCTTCCTGTTCTCTAAGGTTTTATTATTCACTAGCTAAACTCACTGAACCATTATGGGAACAAGCCTTTTTTTTTTCTTATTGCAATAAGGAATGTCAGAGGTATTTAAGACAACAAAAAAGGACTTACACACAAACTGAGATCACTTGGCATCTCTGGAACATGCCTGGATTTGCTGAACTGCGGTGCCAAACAGCTGTCTGCAATGGTGAGATTAGGTTTCAGCTTCAACACCACCTGAAGTTTAGGGACTCCAAAGCCAAAACCTGAAAGAATAAATAAAACTCAACTCTTAAAAACAGCAATAGGTATGATCATATATATATTTTTTTATTCATTCATTCATGGGATGTGGGTGTCACTGGCAAGGCCAGCATTTATTGCCCATCCCTAATTGCCCTGGAGAAGGTGGAGGTGAGCCACCTTCTTGAACCGCTGCAGTCCGTGTGGTGAAGGTACTCCCGCAGTGCTGTTAGGGAGGGAGTTCCAGAATTTTGACCCAGCGATGATGAACAGCGATATATTTCTAAATCAGGATGGTGTGTGACTTGGAGGTGGTGGTGTTCCCATGCACCTGCTGTCCTTGTCTTTCTAGGTGGTACAGGTCACTGGTTTGGGAGGTGCTGTCGAAGAAGCCTTGGCAAGTTTCAGCAGTGCATCCTGTAGATGATACACACTGCAGCCACAGTGCGCCGGTGGTGGATGGAGTGAATGTTTAAGGTGGTGGATGGGGTGCCAATCAAGCGGGCTGCTTTGTCCTGGATGGTGTCGAGCTTCTTGAGTATTGTTGGAGCTGCACTCACCCAAGGAAGCGGAGAGTATTTCATCACCCTCCTGACTTGTGCCTTGTAGATGGTGGAAAGGCTTTCGGGAGTCAGGAGGTGAGTCACTCGCTATACACACATACACATCCACTTCAACCACCGTCTGCCCCACCTGTGACAGAGACTGTAGGTCCCGCATTGGACTCATCAGTCACCTGCAAACTCATTTTTAATGTGGAAGCAAGTCATCCTCGGTTCCGAGGGACTGCCTAAGAAGAAGAAAAGATAGATATAGATATATATATATATATATATATATATATATATATATATATATATATATATATATATATCATACACTCAGTAAGTAGTTTTGAAATGCACTCTGGTACTTTAGTTATCTCGCTCAATGGAACATTTATGCACTATGGGAATTAGCAGTGGTTTGGCAGTGCTGAGCCTTATCAAGAGAATTCGAAAAATCATAACCCATGAAGGTAAAGCTAAATTTAGGTAGTCATCAGGACACCTAATGCAGACCATAAGACAATCTGATGCCCATGTATTTTTCTATAGTACACACAATCCAATACCTTTTATTGCTGAGCTTCACTCTTTGAATTTCATCTTTTGTTATCAGTGGTAATCTTTCCATTACCGTCATTGTTATGGTTAACAAGTATTGCCATGTATCTTGTCATCACCACTGGAAAGCACAACACAAACAGATGGTGGGGTTCATGCAACTAGAAGAAACAGTTTAACTGAAGGAAACATATGGTGCATCTTGTAGGTTCAGAGGTTCAGGATTTTTTTTCAATGATTTATATAAAATCCAATTCTAATAATTTCAAGAAATTCTAAATGTACACCCCACAAATTTTTTTTAATTTTTTTTTATAAAAGCATGCTATTTGGTGACATGTGCGTAATAACACAGCTCGGTATGATTCACAATGTTTTCCTTCAGCTAACTAAAATTCGGTAACCATTCACAGGATTTACCTCCTACACCAACCATGTTGTGGTGGCATAACAACAGAAAATGCTGGAAACACTCAGCAGGCCAGGCAGCATCCGTGGAGAGAGAGAAACAGAGTTAACGTTTCGGGTCTGTGACCCTTCGTCAGAACTGGAAAAAGTTTGGGACATTTTCCAGTTCTGACAAAGGGTCACATACCCGAAACGTTAACACTGTTTCTCTCTCCATGGATGCTGTCTGGCCTGCGGAGTGTTTCCAGCATTTTCTGTTGTTATTTCAGATTTCCAGCAACCGCAGTATTTTGCTATTGTATTAGTGCATGTTGTGGTGGTGCCTGGTTGAGTTAAATATGATAACTGACATTAAAGAGATCTTGTTGCAATTCTAAAGATTTTGATAGAGGTAACTTGTCGCCCGGGTATAAAACTGGCATTGTGATCGGCTGCCCGTTATAGAAACCAGCCAATTTTTATTTCTATTGATTTTTTAAAAATCAATTCTCAGGCTGTGGGCACCACTGACAAGGCTGGCATTTATTGCCCATCCCTGATACAACTGAGCGGCTTGCTGGGCAGAGGGCAGGTAAGAGACAACCATGTTGGTGTGGGACTGGATTTGCATATTGGTCAGACCGGGTAAGGACAGCAGATTTACTGCCCTGAAGGTCATTAGTGAACCAGTTGGGTTTTTACGGCAATCCGACAGCTTCATGGTCACTTTTATTGATACCAGCTCTTTATTTCTAGAATTTTTTAAACTGAATTCAAATTCTCAAAACTGCCACAGTGGGATTTGAACTTGCATTGTCTGGATTATTGGTCCAGTCCTACTCCAGTAACATAATCACTACACCACCGTAGCCAAGATTGCAATGGACATGAAAATCAGGCAGTTTCTATAAAAGGGCAGACAATCCGCATCACGAGTTTCACGTCTGGGCGGCAAGTTGAAAATGTATCCCCTTAGTTTTCTTCGTGTGTTGCTAAATACGGTAAGCTAAAATGTTATTAGAGTAAAAGAGTTCAATCAGTGAAAGCATTTTCACTGGCAGGAAATGGGGAAATGTGGGCTGGAAAACAGTAAATTTACTGTTGGCTCCCTGCTTATTTACTGCAGCACATAAAATTTCTAACCTGTCTGCTGGCAGTCTTCACTTACACAGAATTATACGTACATATGGAAGCCATATGAGGGCATAATGAGACTGCCCATCAGTTACCTGCCTTCCTGTCCCTTTCAGCGCTAACCTCAACAATTTAATATAGGCATTAAAAGTCAGTTACATTCTCAGTTGTCAGTAAAGCATCTATCTGTTCCAAATGTAATGCTCATTTCTTTGTACTGCCATTCCATTGAACGTTATGGAAATTGGTTTCAGCGCTGCCTTCTAGCTGGGTTTTATTGAAGTGGCAAAGAATGAATGCTGAGAGATGAGATAGCACCAGGAGCAGACCACCCACACCAGCCATGAGACAACCCACACTAGCTACAGGCCCAAGTGCTTCTGTCAAATCATTCAGGTCTTTCTCACCTGTACTTCTTCAACCCCATTTAAGCCAAACCAATGAACACTAGATGAGGCGAGGCTGAATACAAAATATTTAACTGTTTTATTTCACAGTAAGATAAATATGCAAAGCAGCAGCAATGATCAGATTCACTTAGTTCAATACAGTTTATCTTTGCATAATGATACAAAACAATAAACACATTATGCTTCCCCACATTGGTGGTTGTCTTACTTGACTTAAATAAAATAGCTCCTCTGCATTCTGGAATTCAACCCAGGGCAGACAGGCACTCCTCTCCTTGCAGACTCTTGTCTTTTTTCTCTCTCCCTCTCAGCCTGACTCGTGTCATCTTTTAGTCAGTCAAACAGCCTACGTTCTTTCCCCACCCAAGAGCAAAATTCACCAGGCGAACTTGGCAATGACCTCTGCTAAGTTCAAATAGATAGTTGCTGCAGCAGCAATGAGTGTGAATAATCACTAGAATGTTAAACCATCTTTCATTGTGCCCAACATGCTGATTTAGATGCTCCATGAATGTAACCCCATGAGAGCTAAGTTTCGCTCAATTGTGGCATTCTTAACACATATTGGCCCGAAAATTAGACCTAATGCGGGAGAGTACGCACTGTGTACTCTCGCGTATTAGGTCCCGAAGTGCCGGTTTCCTGCATGCACTGCGCATGCGCGGGAAACCGGCACTTCGGGTATTGCGAAGGGGGCAGTTCCTAAGTGAACCGCGTGCGCGCTACAGGTTGTGCGCACGCAGCGCACTTAGTTTTTTTTTCAGGTTTGAACGCGCAGGTAAGTGTTTAAGATTTTACACATAAAGAAAGCAGGCGTAAGACCCCCTTTTAACAAGGTAAGTAGTTAATTAAGTATTATTTTAAAATTTTTTCAACAGGTTTATCTTTTTTAGAGACTTTAAAGAAAGGTAAGTTTATTTTTATAACTTTTAAAAAGAATTTAAATTTTTTCAAAAATTTTAATTTTTGTTTAAAGTGGTTAATTTATTTAACTGTAGTTATTTTATTAATGTGATGGCTTTTTTTAAAAAAAAATTAATTGAGGTTTAGCTGTTCTTTTGGGGGCTTGTTGTATTCATAGTTTTGACAGCACTTGCTGTCAAAACTATGAATGAAAGATGGTGTGCTGCCATTGGCTCTAACTGGCCCACGTGATCCCAGAGGTCGCATCGAATTAACTGCGCCTCTGGGACACGCACACACTGCGCGCCGGCACCAGGGAGAGGCCCAGGACCAGAAGTTCGTGTGGGCCAAAACCATAAAGGTAGGCGCGGAGTGCGATATCGCGGGGGATCCTTACCCCCGCGGCAACCATCGAACTCCAATTTCTGGGCCATTTGGCTTACATCAGAAATCTCACAATATGACACTGTTTGATAATCCAAGTAGTAGGCAGTTTCAGAATTCTAACTGGGGGCAATTTTAAACCAATCGCTCAGCAGAAACCTGGCAGGTGCGCAGTTAAAATCATCCTGGCTCTTACCTATCCGAAAGCCGCCATGATCGCAACATCTGCAATTTTAACCTGCTCTCCTGAGCAGGCAGCAAGGACACGCGCCCGGAGCCAACAGGGTCCTTCTTTACATATGCATGTTGCGGCCCAATAACATCATTGTGACCTGAATGTAATTTTAACTCAGGCCTGAGCGGGGTTAAAATCGGGTGTCCAATAAAACTGCTTGGGGTAATTTTAACTTTCCACGATGATGTAAAATGGGCGATACCGGATCGATGCCCGTGATACACCCGCCTGATTTTCCGTTCCATCAAAGTCACTAGAAAGGACCGATCCGATCTGTTTTATATGATCACCGAAAGTTAAAATGACCCCTTGTCTTGTGAAAAGAATAATCAGTGTTAGAAATGTTAAGAACAACCAGATGTACTGTACTGAATTTCAAACTGTGCCAAGAGAATGTTAATCTATTCCAGGTATGCAACTTGTGACAATGAATCATGAGAGCATGATGATGATGGATGGTTCATTACAACTAAGAAAAGAAGATGTAATGGCAAGTGTTCAAAGGAACAGGGAAGTTAGAAGGCACTAGGTATGTTCAAATTGATCCCAAGAATTCATCTACACTGTTGACAACCGGGTACCTGCCTCCAGATGTAAAAGCACTTGTCAAAAAGGACATTAATGAGCTTGTTGATCAGAAAGTTCTTGCACAGGTCAGTGTCCTGGGTGTTTTCAATGGTGATGGTAACACGAGGAAATGCCCACTTCAAATCATTGATTCTGTTCTGTCTGAACTAGTGAAAGCAAAAATATTCATAGTTTCAAATTGAGATTTTGGATGGAGTATTAGATAAAGAATCGAGTCAGCTGACTACCTTTCCAGTACCATTTGGCAGATGGAGATGATTGCACGTCTTTCAGAATCTCTCCCGAGGAATTACATAGATGACTCCTTGAGTCACGTGAAAATCTGGAAGCAGCCACTGGCATGGTGATTGATATTTTAGTCTAGGGTACAGATGAACAGGAACCACAAACCCGACTGAAGTGATGCCAACAAAAAGGTATCAAATTGAACAAGGATAAAATGAAGCTCAAATGAGAAATATTTGGATTACTGACTCTCTTAAGATGGTCATGATGTGGAGATGCCGGCGTTGGACTGGGGTGGACAAAAATGAGAAGTCGCACAACACCAGGTTATAGTCCAACAGATTTATTTAAAATTACAAGCTTTCGGAGCTGTCGCCCCTTCCTCAGGTAGAGTCACAGTAACTCTACCTGAGGAAGGGGCGACAGCTCCGAAAGCTTGTACAGGAAACTTTCGTTTATCCGGCACCCAAATATCCGGAATTCTCGCTTAACCGGCAAAAAGCAGGAGTAGGTTCAGGTAAGTTTTACTATACAGACAAGACCCCGATTCTGACCTTTCGCCCCCACGAAAGGGGGGGTCAACGTTCTTCCGACTCGGACCTGTCGCCGCTTAGGAGGAAAAAGCCGGAGTCTCGTGATTCGGAATACAGGACCGGCTCGGGGAGCTCAGACCCATCGCCCCCTCGGCAGAGACTGCCCTCCCGTAAGCCGGCTCCCTCAGGATATAAAGGGTGCGATGATGGTTGCGCTTGCCCCAAGCACTCTCTGCTCGGTTTCCACAAACTCTAAAAAATTGTTAAAACAATTGGAATACTGTAAAGGTTTCCTCCCATCGTGTTAGTTTACTTTCCCTCTCCGGGTCCCAATTTTTAAGCCTGTGGCCGTGTACGGGGCTCTCGTACCTTGGTAAGTATACCTCTCTGTAATCCGGAACTTTCGATCAACCGGCACCACGCCGGTCCCGTATAAACGAAAGTTTCCTGTAATTTTAAATAAATCTGTTGGACTATAACCTGGTGTTGTGCGACTTCTCATTTTTCTCTTAAGATGGACTAACAGTAGATCCTGCTAAAGTTGAAGCAATACAATAGGTAAAATGCCTTCTCCCCCTGACAACCAAGGTACCCAGCAAATTCCTGGAATGATGAAATATCTACATCTGTTCGGGCCCAGGTTATCAGAGACAATTCTTCTCAGTGAAGAAAGAAGTTGATTTTATGTGCAACTATCACTATGACCTCGATATTTACCACCCCACACGACGAGCAGGAGAGGGTTAAACATTTTAAAACGGGGAACGCCTCCCCAACCCGCTTTTACGGCGGTGGCTTTTGCGTCGTGTGAGTAATCTCCCGCCAGCGCCACTCAAGGCAACCTTCGACCTCCCCTCTGCCGACTGCCTCAGTCGCAGACCTCCCCAGTCCCCACTCCTGACTCCCGGGGGCCGCACGAAAGGGTCCCCGAGGCTGCGGCCTCCTGCCGCTGGTTTTCCCGCCAGCTCGTCAATTTGACCGGCCGCCGGGCGGGAAATGGAAGAAAAAATAATTTTCAAATGAGGTCCCGCCGAAATTATCCCCGGGCCTTGCCGGGTTTCCCCCGTTCCCTCCTCCCCATAAATATTGGGGCCCCAAGTGTCTGGATGAAATTAAGGAGATCATCTCTCAAGCACCAAAACTTTTTTTATTAATTTGTTTTCGCGCTGCAGGCAAGGATGGCAAGCATACAGTTATTGTCTGACCCTAATTGCCCTCAACAACTGAGTGGTGCACCCGGCCATTTGAAGGGATTGAGAGTCAGCCATGTAGGTAGGTGAGCCCTCACTCCCTGCAACCTCAAGACTGTTTCCACCTGCCATGATATCTGGGTCACAGTACTGTAGCCTGCCCAGGACAGCAAATAGAGAACTGCTGATTTGGATTACACCAGTTCGATCACGTACCTCCAAATCATCCTCCTTGCTCTTCAAAAGTGGTGGAATGATGCTAATACTAAACCTTTGAGCTTCAAGGCCTAGAAATTGAGTATGGCCCGAAAACGGGCGGTGTCACGGGCCAGCGCTATTTGCCTGCATCCATTCAAAGTGGCGCAGGCAGCACGCAAAATTCGTGCTGCCTGCTCATTATAATGACTGGGGCGCTGAACTCAGCACTAAATGCGCTGCTGATTAGCTTGGCACTGAAAAGGGGAGGAGGCAATATCGGGTGCAGTCTACTGGCCAATAAAGTTTGGCCTAGGCTCTCTGCACTACTTTAAGGGGCGGTGCTTTGTTGAAGAAGCACCTCATTGTCGAGCAAGCCATGGCACAGCAACCAAGGGAGCGAGCACCAAGGTTCTCAGGTGTTGCACTGGAGGCCTTGGTCCTGGCCGTGCAACTAAGGTGGGCTGTTCTGTACCCACAGGGTGGCAAGAGGCTGTCCAAGGCATGTGTAGAAGGTTGTGGGAGGAGATTGCTAACTCCGTCATGGCCACCAATGTGGTCCCAAGGACCTGGGTCCAGTGCCAAAAAAACTATAATGACCTCACATGGCAGGTCAAGGTGAGTGAAGGCTTCAGCAAATGCCATATCCCACCATCTGCACCACAAGCATCACACAGTGCTCAATGCACCACACCCCCATCACTCACCTACCAACAATCTCTAGCTATCACCACTCATACCTCACAATCATGGCTACGCTTCACCCTCACAACCTTACCACTGCTGTAACACTCACACCTTGCGCACACACTGACAGCTATTCAACTATGGCAGGCACATCACCCAAACCCATTGCACTACACTCACTGACACACTTCCCTTTCTCTTGCAGGCAAAGGTGGCATATGACAGGAGGGGGCAACGGCAGATGGGAGGCAGCCAACTGGAGGAATTGGTGCTTAAAATTATTGGAGGGGCAGTGATGGAGTTCATGGCCAGCAGGGAAGTTGAACCCGTTGCTGATGATGATGGTATGGTCATACCTAATCCTTCTTCTCACATCCCACTGCCCCCTCATCCCGCAATCTCTTCTCACTTATAAGCTGCTGATGGCATTTGCATGGATATCTTGCTTTCCGCTGCTTCCCTCACCACAACCCGACCCTTGTGCCTTTCTGCTTTCAGATACCCAAGAACTGCCAACAGGCCAGCAAACTGAAGGTGAAGGCGAACAAGAAGAAGAAAAGGCACCAGCACTGCAATTGAACCTTGCAGACACCAGCTCAGAAAATGGGACTGTGCGGAATTTAGAGGGAAGTATAGAAGCGGGATCTGCACATGGTGAGTCACCAGGCACGAGTGGGCTGCAGCCAGGCCAGGGGGAAAGGATAGCTCGGATGCCAGCTCCCCGGAGGGCAGGTTCGTGCACGAGTTCTGCTCCACAGGACTCAGATGATGACCTCAATGGGGTAGCTTCAGAAGAAGGGTGATGGGCATGCACACGGAAATTCTAGGTGCAATGGCAAGCCTGCCAGAGAGCCTCTCGACAGTGCCAAGGAGCATGGAGGAGTCCGGCTCCAACATTGGACGGGGCTTTGCGCAGAGCTTGGAGCCCATGATTTCCAGGTTGGAAATTATGGACAACTCCAGGAGAGTTCCTGTGGACCCAGCCATGATGCAGTGTGTGATGGGCAACGTCATGGCTTCCATTGCAGCACAGGCGGAAGTGACCCAATGTCTCAGTGCTACAGTGGAAGCGCAGATTGCTGTCCTGCAGGTTCAGCTTGCTGCCATGCAAGCTCAGGCTGCTGCTATCGTCGCTGGGTTTACAAGTCTCGAAAGGGGCTTGCAGAGTATCACAGCAGGCCAGCAATTTGTCCTCCAACAGATTGCTAGGAATGTGGAGGCGCCACCCCGGCAGTGGGTCTGTGGAGCAAGAACCTGCTGTCCTCTCTCAGGACGGCAGCATTCCTACTCCCACCACTGCAACTCCACCATTGCCCTTGCCACTGCCTATCAGCCTGCCAGCCCAGACTGCTGCCGCCCATGCCGAGGTGGTGCAGTCTACAGCCGAGCCTTCCAGGTCCACAGCTGGTCGAGGTCATCATGCAAGGCCATCTGCAGTCTCCCCCACTGAAAGTCTGCAGCCTTCCACCAGCCATGCTGCAGCCACTGGGGTAGCACTGCGTAGGAGCACTAGAGTAGGTAAAGGCACACGAAAGACAGACACTAAGGGGTGAATAGTTGATGTTGTCATTTTGATTGCATTTGGATCAATTTATGATTTTTGTTTGGAATGTGTGTTTTGTGGTGGCTTTCATTTCAGCTTTGTGCCCAGGAGGATGCTGTGATGTGTAAGCTTCGCAAAATTCCCCAGAAACTCGTATAGAACCCTAAAAGGGGTGATTTTTGGATTTTTCCTACGAATTTGGGATGATGGGACATAAGTGAAGTGATTTGAGGTAAAAACCTCAGTTTTGGACATTTTAAAGATCAGGGAAGAAAAACTCTGAGGAAAAATGACTTTTGAAAATGACTATGGGGAAAAAAATACCTTTGCGAAGGGGTGTGGCGAGGCAGTGGACAGCTTTTGGAGTCAAGCTGTTTGGAATTTGTTTGCACTGCAATCCAGGCAGGAGGAAGTACCTCACCCAAAACCTCACAACACATCCATATCTGAATAATTCAAGACACCTTTTGAATATCCCCAGGCCCAAACAGGATGCCAGAAGCCTGTAAACAATAAAACATCTAGTACACCCATTACTTCATCAAAAACCAATCAGCCAGGTATCTATAGGGCAAGATTTGGCGCGTAGATAAAGGCCCTGCCTAAATGGGAGACATCGGAAGCCATCAGGACAATTTAACACCAAGTTAAAACCATCAAAACTTAACAAGCCCGCAAAACTAAGACAATGGAATGAACAGGCCTCAACTGAAACCTAAATCACTTCAACACGAAACCGATTTAGGAAAGGGGTTTTGGCACGAAAAAGACAAAAGGGTCTGACCAGTATAACTGAGGGCCTAATCCCACAAGAAACTCTCTCTCCGCTCTGTTCCAGTTGCAGCAAGTTCCAGCAAGACACTACCAGCCACACGACACAAGCAGGAGGAGGAGAGAAGCAGCAAGGCCACGAGGCAGACCCGGGGCGAGATCGGAGGCAAGGACAGACTAGGCCAGGCAAGGGCTAGAGCGGAGGCCACTGGGAGCGAGTCGGCATTGCTCAGCACACGGTCTAGCACTAGCAGCCACTAGCCAAGGTCACTGGAGGCTGGGAGCGAGTCGGCATCGCTCAACCCACGGTCCAGCCCCAGAAGGTACCGCCCCGACAAGCCTCCAACGCAACAAAACTCGACAACCAGACCACCATCGCAGATTTCACAGACCGGTACCACGTGGGGACGGCAGGCCCCAAAGGATAAAAAGAGAGTACCTCAAAATCGCAATCAACTTACCTGGCTGGATTTTGCACTGTCAAAACCCCTGTTTGGTGAGCATTATCCCTGATCTCCTGAAACCAAAACCTAGCTAGATAGTGGGATTTTTGGGAGGGATAAGGGTTTTTGTATATTGTCATTCTCCCTCACCTGTACCGAGTGTTCCCCAACCTGTTTAAGTGTTAAGTGTGTTTTAAGTTTGTTACCTTTTCTTTTAATAAAAGTCAAAATTCTTTCATCAGAACCTGTTGTCTACTGCATCTTTGTTCACAACCCCCAAATAAGTCCAAGGTCCAGAACCAGGGGCGTGGGAGCGATTCGAACCACTCGCTGAGTCAGAGGTGAGGCTGACCCCACACACCACCCCCTACAGATGTTCCGTGACAGAGGAATGGTCTGATGGGGAAGGGGGTTTCATTCACTGGAATCGGAGTCTGATGAGGCATACACGGACAGCCCATCCGGAACGGGAATTTGCTGCCTGCCTCCTCCCTCTCTCCTCTTCCTCCTCCTGAGTTGGTCCCGCTATTCCTGGTGGCAAGGGCTGTGCCCTCATGCTGGCCAAATTATGGAACATGCAGCAGACCACCACGAAATGGGACACCCGCTCCGGTGAGTACTGGAGAGCTCCTCCCAAGCGGTCAAGGCAGCGGAACCACTGCTTGAGCACCCCGATGGTCTGCTCAATGATGTTCCTGGTGGCAGCATTGCTGTCATTAAATGAGTGCTGGCCACGAGTGGTGGGGTTGTGGAGGGGAGTCATCAGCCAGGTGCAGAGCGGATAGCCCTCGTCTCCGAGCAACCATCCTCAGGTTTGAAGTGGTGGTTGGAAAACTGCTGGCACACTGGACTGGAGCAGGATGAAGGCATCATGACTGCTGCCAGGATAGCAGGCATTCACCATCATGATTCTCTGGGCGTGATCGCACAACAACTGCACATTAAGTGAGTGGAAGTCTTTGCAGTTACGGAACATCTCAGGATTGGTATACAGTGCCCGTAAAGCCACGTGTGTGCAGTTGATTGCACCCTGCACTGCTTCTCACTGTTCAGAGAGAAGATAATGAAGTCCCTTCTCCTGGAGTAGAGAGCCTCTGTGACCTCCCGGAAGCAGCGATGGATGGCGAACTGGGAAATGTTAGCTACGACTGCTGCAGACTGGAAGGATCCGCTTGCGAAGAAATGGAGAGCCACGGTGACCTTGAGGGCCACTGGGAGAGCCGTGGTCGCCCTGCTCTGAGGCTGCAGGTCTGGTTGCAGGAGGTGGCAGAGTTCTGTGACCACCTCCTTGGTGAAGCCGAGCCTCCTATTACATTGCTCCTTGCTTAAGTGGAGGTAAGAGAAGTGCTCTCGGAAGACCCTAGATGAGTAAGGCCTCCTGCTGAGAGCCCTCCTGGCCCTCCTCCTCCTCCCTCTGCTTTTCTTGATATATATTAATGACCTGGACTTGGGAGTACAGGGCACAATTTCAAAATTTGCAGATGACATAAAACTTGGAAGTACAGTGAGGAGGATAGTGATAGACTTCAAGAAGACATAGACAGGCTGGTGGAATGGGCAGACACATGGCAGATGAAGTTTAATGCAGAAAAGTGCGAAGTGATACATTTTGATAGGAAGAACAAGGAGAGGCAATACAAACTAAAGGGTATAATCCTAAAGTGGGTGCATGAACAGAGACCTGGGGGTATATGTGCACAAATCGTTAAAGGTGGCAGGGCAGGTTGAGAAAGAAGTTAAAAAAGCATACGGGATATTGGGCTTCATAAATAGAGGCATAGAGTACAAAAGCAAGGAAGTTATGATGAACCTTTATAAAACACTGGTTTGGCCTCAACTGGAGTACTGTGTCCAATTCTGGGCACCGCACTTTAGGAAGGATGTGAAGGCCTTAGGGAGGGTGCAGAAAATATTTACGAGAATGCTTCTAGGGATGAGGGACTTTAGATACGTAGATAGACTAGAGAAGCTGGGGTTGTTCTCCTTTGAGCAGAGAAGGTTGAGAGATTTGATAGAGGTATTCAAAATCATGAGGGTTCTAGACAGAGTAGATAGAGAGAACCTGTTCCCATTGGCGGAAGGGTCAAGAACCAGAGGACACAGATTTAAGATGATTGGCAAAAGAATCAAAGGCGACAAGAGGAAAAACTTTCTTATGCAGCGAGTGGTTTGGATCTGGAATGCACTGCCTGAAATGGTGTTGGAGGCAGACTCAATTGTGGCTTTCAAAAGGGAATTGGAGAAGTACCTGAAGGAAAAAATTTTACAGGGCTCCAGGGAAAGGGCGGGGAGAGTGGGACTAGCTGAAGTGTTCTTGCAGAGAGCCGACATGGGCTCGACAGGCCGTATGACCTCCTTCTGTGCTGTAACCATTCTAATGATTCTAGAGCCAGTAAAACTGAGAAACCATGTCATCTGCAAGTTGTTGTTGATGATCCCTTTAAATAGCACTGCTGGAGGGTCGTTCCTGCTGCTAAACGCTTGGTCAGTTGGTCGTGATTAAAAGAGGGCGGTAAGTGGAGTGGCGACGTCGAAAATGGCAGATCGGGCGTCAAATGAGCGTTGCACACTCATTGACGTCACGATTAGCCTCATTTCCATTTCTCTAGCGAGCGCTGGCAATGGCAGCGCTACCGACTTGCCAAAAATTGCGGCCGCCACAGGACCCGCTAGAAGCAGGTGGAAGCGAGTTGGCCGCCATTTTTTCATTAAAATGGCCCTTAATGGCTGGCGCTCAACCCCCGAATTTCTTGGCCCATCTGTCAAACACATTTATTGAACAGTAATAGGGCAAACAAATTGTAACAGAAACATAACATGTATATTTACAATAGTTGATATTTTCTGCTATATGATCAGCGAGCATAATAATAGTTTGCAAATCTAGTGCTAAAACTGTGACTATATTTACTTTACTCATAGAATAACACATTTTCTTTCCGGCTGCGGAAGTCTCACCATTGATTCAGTCAGATAAGCGCTTTGAAACCGCCAGATTAAACTTGAAAAGGGACTGATAAAAATCCCCTGACCACCTCGTGTCAGACATTTTGTCTACATTTCCCCCTTGGAAGGGTAGCCTGGAGCGCAAACAAGGCAGCTATCAATTGACCAGCTTTGCGTCACAGTGCCTCAATTGCTGCACCTGGCGACCTTGGCGCGAACCCACCTGATTACATTTGTAGCCACTCTGTGCCTTCACTTCACCATGCTTTGTACCAAATCAATAATGCAGCCCTTTAAAAAGTAACAGCAGTCCAGCTCCTGCAGGCAGCCTGCTGTGTGGGCGGGTGACAAAGGTCACACGCTAGTAGTTGACAAGATCAGCAAAAACAGAATGTTTTTGCCTTATTATGTTACCTGCGTGCAATTTGTGATAAGCAAAACCTAAAAGTGGCCATTTATCTCTTTCCGCATATGTTCTCAATTACAGTGCCTACGCCCCACTGGCTTAAAGGTGCGCCATAGAAATTGAGGAGGAATAGAATAAGCTCCAAAACTCATATTTTAAAAACATTTTTAAACTAGGAGATGCAGACCTCACTTTTCTTGCTGTGATACATTATGAACAGTACTTGCCCATTACTTTCACACATTCTTTTTAAGTTTGAGTGATTTGAGAGACGATACCGTTAAAAGACTGAGAAGTCAAAAAACAAAATTACGGAGCAATTGTTCAAAAATGAGTTGCTGTTACCAGATCAATATCAGCAAATAGAGAAACTAGTTTTCCTTTCTTTAAAGCAACAGACACCTCCTACCAACTAATTCCTTCAGTGGTTTTATTTTGTCCTTTTCTATTACTCTCATAGGAGATGACGAGATGAAAAAGACTAATGGGGAAAAATTGGCTCGTGCCCCCTTTGGAGCGCTAACTTTGCCGTGGCGCTTCTTTTAGCGCCCTGAAACAGTTAGCGCCCCCGCGCCCGAAATTCAATGGTAGCGCCCCAAGCAGGAGGCGGGGTGCTACTGGAAGCGCTCCCCCTCCCTTTTGGGGCGCTCCCATGGAATATCGCGGTGCTACGTGCAACAGTGCCATGCGTGTCGGCACGTAGCACCGCGGTACTACAGGCCTCCCTCCCGATTAAAGGAGAGGGGCCTAGTGCAGCGCGCACCGGGGCCCTGCTGGACCACCAGGGAGCAGGGTGCCGGGAAAAGAGTCCGGCACTCGGGTGCTGGGCTGACGGATTGTGGCCGGCACCCCACAGCAGGAGGCCAGAGGGGGCAGGTGCTGGCAGGCGGCCCCAAAAAAGAGGGCCGCCCGGCACCTGCCCTTTAATTATCGCTGCCCCGGCTGCAAAAACACCCCCCTGACCTTGTCGGACATAGCATCCGGCGGTAGGTCAGGGGGCGCGAGCCAAGTTTGTGGCTGGAGCGCGAGCGGGGCGCTGCGCACAGCGATGACGTCATTGCTGGAGGCGCAGCACTACCGGCTACCGCCGCCGCTAACCTTCCGCTGAATTGCTAGGTGGCGCTAACGGGAGGCGCAAAGCAACCGAATTTTTCCCCCTAAAGGTTCAAAACTGATCTTTATTTTTAATTAGTGTCTAAATGCAGCAGTTAAAATTTCTAGAAGCAATTGATCATAAACCTAATGAGAAATTACTGATATTTTTGGTTTCACTTCACTTTGCTTACTTCCTTTTCTCAGAATGGCAAGTTTAAAAAAATGCACAAAGATTAAAGACTATTTTAGGTAAAGAATTAAATTGTTCTTTCACTTCTGATATCTAGATTGTGAACTTCTAGCCCAGACTGATCTCTATTACCTGTAAGAAATAAATTAGGGCAACTACAATCCAGTTTAGAAGGACAGGGTATACAGCATGAATTCGCTTAAAGGGGAGGTGCACTTTGGCTGCAGGCCAAGGAGAAGCTTCAAGGGCCTCCCGCTTCTCGGATGAAGCACTGGAGGTCTTGGTGGAGGAGGTCGGCAGGAGGAAGGATGTCCTCTTCCCACCAGGCAACAGGAAGATATCTTGACAAGCTGCTCGGCAGCAGTGGCAGAATGTGCCAGCGTCTGGAGCATCACCCCCAGGACATGGCAGCAATGCAGAAAAACGTTTAATAACCTGACCAGGGTTGCTAAGGCCAAGTCCTGTTCACCCCTGTGCTCACTGATCTACACTGGCTCCCGGTCCAGCAATACCTCCATTTTAAAATTCTCATCCTTGTTTTCAAACCCCTCCATAGCCTCGCCTCTCCCTATCTCTGTAACCTCCTCTAGTGCTACAACCCTCCGAGATCACTGAGCTCCTCCAAGTCTGCTCTCTTGCACATCCCCGATTTTAATTGCTCCACCATTGATGGCCCTACCTTCAGCTGCCTAGGCGCTAGGCTCTGGAATTCCCTCCCTAAGCCTCTCTCTCCACTGCTCTACCTCTCTCTCCTCCCTTAAGACGCTCCTTAATACCTACCTCTTTGACCTGTCCTAATATCTCCTTGTGTGGCTTGGTGTCAAATTTTGTTTGGTAATTGAAAGGGGAAAAGTAAAGAATAAAGTTAGTGTAGAGTAGTGTTGCATGATGGGGGCTTGGTTCTATACAGACAATGGTCAAAGAGAGCAGGGGGCAACATTGCCAGAAATAATCAAGGAGAGCAAGGTTGCAAACGCTGCAAGAAACTAAAAATGTTCTGGTCAACAGACATGACGAAAGAGCTGATGTTGCAAGATAGCATATCTGTGCAGACGGGTAACCGCAATAGGAACCAAATGACTTAGGCAGCTGACGATGAGTCGGGTCACAATAGATATGGAGTTAACAATTCTCAAAATTAGGGCAAGGGTGCACTGATAGCCACTAGGTATTAACAAGAACTGGACAAACAATGTTGTAACATAGAATGTTTTAGAAGAGAGGCGGGAACAATGTATAACGCGCCATTTGGATGTATAAATAGCAGACAACTGCTGTCACAATTGGGAGAAGCTTGGCTTAGACAGAAGCAGGCGGTCTCCCCACGCGTGTGAATAAAGACTGCTTGAACTCGCGATATCAGACCTGTGTTGAATATTTAAAATTACTCCACAACAGTAATGCTCCTGTGAAGCGCCTTGGGATGTTTTACTACGTTAAAGGTGCTATATAAATGCAAGTTGATGTTGTTGTATGACTCCTAACTATAATGTTGCATTATTCTCTGCATAACCCTGCACTGCCTGAAGCCCCAGCACTCAAACCTTCCCTCCCCCAATTACCAGCACTCTCCTCCATTCACTGCAGCACACTTCACTCCATCTCCTTCTCCTCCTACTCACACACTCTGCACCTTCTAACTCTCCTCACTATTACTGTCGTCACAGCTCTGCCACCCTTCACAAACCAGCACCACTATTCTACCTTGACATGCACATTCTCAAAGCATCTCACTTGGCTACCATGAACACTCCCCTTACTTTCTTGCAGGGCAAGCTCGTGAACAATAGTAGAAAGGGGGAGAGGGTGCTTCGTGAGGTAGAGGCTGGAGGTCATGTCCTGCAGGATTCTTAGCTATATTTCATTCAATTCCTTCTCACTGAGATCTCACCCTCACACATTATAAAAGTGCAGCTGCTTTCAGCAGCCACTCATCTGTCTCTGCTGATCCTTGACACTAAATACTAATCCTTGTCCCTCTCTTCCCTTTCATGATGCGGAAATGCCGGTGTTGGACTGGGGTGGACAAAAGTGAGAGGTCGCACAACACCAGGTTATAGTCCAACAGTTTTATTTGAAATCACAAGCTTTCGGAGCTGCTGCCCCTTCGTCAGGTGAAGTGAATGAAGGGGCAGCAGCTTCACCTGACGAAGGGGCAGCAGCTCCGAAAGCTTGTGATTTCAAATAAAACTGTTGGACTATAACCTGGTGTTGTGCGACTTCTCACTTTCTTCCCTTTCAAGTCAAGAAAATGTACAGCACCCAGAGGCTGAGGAGCTGGAAGAAAGCACCAGCTCAGAGACTGGCATTACAAGTACTTTATAGGATAGGCTAGAGGGGGTCTTCACTGGGGACTCACTGAGCACTAGCGCGCATTAGATTGCACTTACACTATAACTATAGCACTGATGTGAAGCAAAGCTATTTTGCACTGACTCTACAGTTACAGTGTGAATGCAACCTAAAACATAATGGCTTAAGTATCATTTCTCTGTAGTGCATGGCAGCAATTTGCCTAATGTCAACATAGTTCATTTCATGAGTGGAAGGTATTTTAATCACAAAGGTCTACCACTAAGTTTTAAGATACTGTGAGTGAAATTCACCTTTGGCAGGGGCATGAAACAGGCGGTAGTGGATGGTCCACCCATTATACACACCAAGCACCCTTCATTGCAATAATGACTATACTTCAAAAAGTACTTCATTGGCTGTAAAGCGCTTTGAAATGTCATGAAAGGCGCTATATAAATGCAATTTTTCTTTCTTTCCCATGTAACTGGATAGTAATCAGGAGCAGGTAGCCTCACTGAAATTTCCCTTCCCTAGTCTAGAAGTAGCGAGAGCAAGTTCAGCACTCTTAACTCTTGAGATCAGCTAACTCAGCACAAACCAGTATTCAAACCGGGGATCTTCTGGTTTGTGTGCTGTTGTTGTTATCAGAAACGCTACAACATGCTGCTCCTTGGAGCATGGGACATAAGTCTGCACCTACAGCTTTAGTTTCAATCGTGCCACTGTCGGCACTTGTCGAGCAAGAGTGCTGGGCAACCATTTAAAGGCCTGCCTGAAAATTGATTCAGGTGGGCAAATGGGCACACAAGGTCCCCAACAGATTTCAACTGCCGGTTGACAGTATTTTCAGGCGAGAAATGGGCGGCTGGCAGTTGAAAATCTACTCCAATATCTCTCACACCAACACTGCTGTAATCCTTCCAGTAGAACTACTATAACAACAACTTGCATTTATATAGCACCTTTAATGTAGAAAAGCATTCCAAGGTGCTTGACAGAGGAGAGAATGGACACCGAGTCAAAGTAGGGGGGTTATAAACAGTGTCTTAAAATATTAGAAAGAAATGGTGAGACAAAGGGGTTGAGGAGGGGAATTCAAAAGAGTGGAGCTTAGGTGGCTCAAAACACAGCTGCCATTGGTGGGGGAATGAGCAAGAGGTTGGAATGAGAGGAACGAAGAATTCAGGCTGGGAGAGGAATGTAGGGCTGAAGGAAGTTACAGTGAAAGGGAAGGGTGGGGCTAATGGATAGAGTTAAACACAAGGATGGAATTTCAAATTTGAGGTATGGGGGACCAGGAACCAGAGTAGGACTTAGTGCATGATAGGACACGAGCAGCAGAGTTTTTCGATCAGCTGAAGTTTATGGAAAGTGGAGGATGGGAAGCTGGCACTGAGTTCGGACATGACAAAAGCACATATGAGAGTTTCAAGGGCAAGTTGATAATTGGCATTCAGTATAGGTTTCCATGGTAACGGGCAGATGAAAACAGGGAACTGTGTAAGCAAATTAGCAAACCAGAAAAAGATTATAAGGTTATTATAAAAGGGGGATTTCAACTATCCATCTATAAGGTGGCCTGAAATGGGAAAGCCAAGTGGAGAGGGAGGTAAATGAGAGGAATATTATAGGGACCATCAGTGAGCGCTTCTTCAACATATCAAGGATGGTATCAGAGGGAAGAACTTATTAGATTTCACATCCAGTCGTGAGTCCGAGATGATACGTGATCCTGATTTGGATGTAACCCTGGAAAAAGAGTGATTATTGTATCATTAGATTTAAACAAATGAGGTAATGTAAAATAAGGCATCATTTGATTTTAGTACCTAATTTCAGAAAAGTAAAATTTATAGACATGAAGAAAAATTTGGGAGGTGGTGAACTGGGGTTTGTTGTTGGGGAATCATTGTTACAATACAAAGGATTAATGGCATATTTAAAAAAAATTGTAGATAGAGGTCTTGTATATCCACAGGAAAAACGGAAGAGTTAAAGCTAAGATGAAGTCTCCAGTGTTAAATAGGAAGGTTCTGGAGGGATTAAACCTAAACCAGGTTCTTTCGTGTTAATCTTGGCTCAGTGGTTGCACTCTCACCTCTTAGTCAGAAGGTTAGTGCCAAGGGTTGTTTAGTTGTTCCTTCCAACTGCCACACACCAGCTGACTTCATGTTAGCCTGAATAACCCTTTAGATCAGTAGCGGCATCATGACATTAACTATTGCACTGCTGGCCTCAGTGGGGCACTGAAGGAATTCCTTGAATGGCAAGAATAAAGTCGATGAAAGAACCTTCTCACAGCTGCACTTCCTATGCTAAGGTGTCAGCCTTGTCCCAGTAATAGCATTCTCATCTTTGAGTCAGACAGTCGTGGGTTCAAGCCCCATTCCAGAGACTTGAGCATATGATCTAGGCTGACACTTCAGTGCAATACTGAGGGAGTGCTACACTGTCAAAGGTATCATATTTTGGATGAGATGTTAAACCGAGGTCCCGTCTATCCCCTCGGGTGAATGTAAAAGATCCCATGGCACTATTCTATGAAGAGCAGGGGAGTTCCCCGGGTGCCCTGGCTGACATTTATCCCTCAACCACCATCACTAAACCAATTATCTGGTCATTATCTCATTGCTGTTCCTGTGACCTTCCTGTACGCAAATTGGCTGCCACATTTACCTACATTACAAAAGCAACTACTTAATTGGCTGTGAAGTTCTTTGGGATGTCCTAGATTGCAAAATATGTTATATAAATGCAAGTTCTTTCTTTGAATGACGTAGAAACAAAATCAGGTTGTAATGAAAATAGAAAAAAAATGTAAACAGCAGCTCAAGAGATTGAAAAACAATTTTAAAACTAGTATTGGGAAAAAGGATAGTGGAAAATAGGAGGGGCTATGGTAAGGCATTGTTTAGTTATGTCAAGACCCAGACTGTGCCTGTCAGTCCTGATTATAAATGAAGATAAAGATATGGTTAATACGTTAAATAGATGTTTTACATTTGTTTTCACTTATGAAGACAATAAGGCAATCCCAGATTTCTAGGATAGCCGTTTAGGTCAAATTAATAAATTGGAGCAATCTATGATAAAAATGACACATTTTTGCCCATCATGATGAACTCTTTGAGGGGAATTTTTCGGGGGGTCAGCAGGTGCGTTTGGTGGTGGGTCGAATGGGAATTTTTTTTTGACAGCGGGTCGGGACCCCGCTGTCAACCCGCTGCCTCGTGACTTTCCCAGATGTCGGGTCTGTCAGCGCCGAGCAGACCCGACACGCAGCGGCAAGGGAGGCAATTCAGGTCATTATGACCTTGTTAACAGCTCATTAAAAAGTATTTTGAGCTCACCTTACCATTTTGCAAGGTCGCCCACGGGGTCCACGCTGCTTGGGGATCACGTAAGGAGGTCGGGAATTGTATGACCATGGGATCATCTCATTATTTGACAGCTGCAAATGTGCTATAAAAGCTCCCATCTCACAGCTGTTCACTTTCCAAGCTCAGAAGCTGTTGCTTACTGCATTTGGAAAACAGATTGAGCTTTATGCATGGTTGTAAGTGTTTGGAGCAAACGCTCTATCCCGTGTCACCTCATTGGAACAACCTCTCTTAATTGACAGATCAATTCTGTCATCTCAACCTCACCTGCCATCTATTCCATCAACATGGGTGCCCTTGAAACTCTCTCACCTTGGTCCTCAGAATCCCACCACGAGCAGCCCCAACACCAGCAGCACCAGGCAGACCAGCAGCACCAACAACAATCCCAACCTTCTCTGCAATCAACTGATGCTGCACAGGACAGAGGTCATCAACATCCAACAACATTGCTGCCCGGGACCCCAGGGATGGCCTCACCATGGCCAGATTTACTTCACTCGACGCCAACACCATAAAGTATCCATACAATTCCCAAGCCATTCCTTTCACACTCATCACCATTGCGGTGGGGGGGGCCATTATGTCTCACCATTCACTACAACTCACTAAGCCACCTCCAAAGGTGCACACAGATCTGTCCAAGAACGCAAAGTGTTGAAAATAAAGGTTTCAATGTTTGACACCACATTAACAGAAACTTTACATGAACATTGGCTAAAACACCGAAGTGCCTACTCTTGTGTGTTGTTACTTGGTATGATTGCAATAGGATGAGGGTGAGTGTGAGGGGTGGCTAGTGAGATGGGGAAGTGATAATGTAGATAGAGAGGGATGGGTGGAGTTGCAAGGTAAGTTGGTGTGAGTAAGGATGTGCAGGAGTAGGTTAGGGAAGGCAGAGTGACGGGGATGTGATGAGTGGCACAGCAGGATGAGGTTGAGTGTGGCTTTGCAGTAACGTTTTGTGATCTACTGAGATCATTGAAGGGTTTGCGCCACTGCAGCCTGGTCGTCCTGACAACATCCCTGCTTGTGTCCTCCTGTGCAATGTGCAACCAGGCTACATTGGTCTCCAGGGGAGGTCTCTTCCACCCATTGGAAGGGAAGGGAACCTCCCTGCGTGCTGTGACTCGCTCCATAAGCATATGGAGGGAGTCATGGGAGAGCCTGGGTGCAGCCGTGCACCTCTGTGCAGTGCTGGTCAGTCTTTGCAGCACCTCAGTGCTGTAGAACACTAACAGCACAACTGTCAAAATAAATTTGCGCATGGTCCCTTTAAGGAAACTGGCTGATGACATGTCATCAAATGGCGTCATCAGACCCGCTTCCTTCAATTGGCCGGCAAACGCGCTGGGCGGGCTTCACAAGCCCAATCAACGTAATATCATTCTACACAGCGGGCTGTAGCCAGCAGCGGTGTCGGGACCCACACGGACACGCCGAGGTTGGGGAAATCGCGGCCTTTATTGTTGGCTACAGTACACAAAGTTGTACTCAGTTGTTTTGAGGGGCTCTGTCAACCTGCATAGAACATACATTACAGAGTGGGATACGAAAGGGCCTCTTCAAATGCATTATTTCTGAGAAGAACTACTTGAAACACTTCTATTTAGAAGTCATTCTATTCAATTTAGTCAAGCTTGACAAGTACAGACAAGCTGGCTGAAAGGTGTCTTTGAACTTTACTGTAAGTGGCATATGTATTTGTGTGGTAAAACATCCCATGTAAATGACAACTTGCGAATGGCTGTTAATCTAATCGAATTATGAGACATACAGTTATCTACTTGTTTCAGCACATCTTCAAAGGATTTTGAATGATATATATGACTTTGTGCCAGTCAGCAGTCAGCCTAAACCCGGCAGAGACACCGAGCTAAATCAGTGGCTCCATTGTAGCATTTTGCCAAACAAGAAGTGAGTGACTGTGTTTCAAGGATTAATTTTACATTGAGATAGCACAGAAGAAATGCCTTTGTTGTTTTAACAGTGAGGAGAACAGTGGAGCTTGTAATTACTGTAAATATACTCCATGTATTGAATAGTGTTCATTCACTCATTTAGTAATATTATATAAACTTGTCTGTTGGTTTATGGCAGGAATCCTGTGGTGGCATGTGATGTATTCCAGTAAGCCAAAACATCTCACTACATTTACCTAGATACTGGGAAGGTAAAGGTACAGTCTGGTATAAGGAATGTGAGGTCTGCTTGTGGGAGTGGTCATTAATTTTGAACCCAAGTAAAATATCCACTGTGAAAACCCAAAAATGTAACACCAAAATTTTACCTGGTGTCAGCAAAAGTTAATGGATTTAAGTTGGATAGTTGCTGCAGGACCTGATTCAGGGCATCCTCACGGAAACAAAGGTCATATGCAAAACATGATGCGGAGATGCCGGTGTTGGACTGGGGTGGACAAAAATGAGAAGTCGCACAACACCAGGTTAAAGTCCAACAGTTTTATTTGAAATTACGAGCTTTCGGAGCTGCTGCTCCTTCGTCAGGTACGCAAAACACTGGTTGATATTTCCATTGTGATTTGGAATGGTTCTTGGGGATTGGATGGTGGCTCGTGTTATTTAAAACATTTAAAAAAAAAAATCAGGCCTTGGCAACGACAGGCCAGTGAGCCAAATTCAGCCGTAAGGAACACAGGAAAGTACTCTACGAGATACTATAAACAAACACCTGCAGAATACTGCAATAATTAGGCATACTCATTAAGAGATGTGGGTTATAAGAAGTTGGCAATAAGGAGAAGATTAGTAAATAGCAAGCTCATTTAAATAAGTTAACTGATTGGACCTATAAAAGTGGTAAATGTCACTTAATGTGAAGTGTTGAGTTATGCACATGGAGCCAGGAAATTTAATGCACGTCTATTCTTTGCATACATGCCCATTAAAAGTAACAACAGGAAAGTGATTTGGGGCAGTCATTGAGTTGTCACAAGAACTGTCAAGTAGCTTTAGGGAAAGCAAGTCGGGTCCAGCATATTCAGCTAAGTAAAAGAACAAAACTAAAACACAACCCCTCAATTATACCAACAGAAAATGCTGGAAACACTCAGCAGGTCAGGCAGCATCGAGGAGAGAGAAACAGAGTCAACGTTTCGAGTCAGGGATGCTTCGTCAGAACTGGAAAAAGGTTAGAGAAGAGAAATTTTTAAGCAGGGGCAGGGAGGAGGGGAGGAAACAACAAAAGGGAAGGTCTGTGATAGGATGGAAGGCAGGAGAAATTGACTGAAAAGGGATGATGGTGCAAGGCAAAAGCAAATAGTAATGGGACAAGTTAAGAAACAGAAGATGACTCTAGATGAGGTGTAAATGATGATGGCAGCATCATTAACAGCTACCATGTGAGAAAACAAGAGAAAAAATATAAAGAAATACAGGGGCCGAGGTTATAGTCTGAAATTGTTGAACTCGATGTGGAGTCCAGAAGGCTGTAAAGTGCCTAATAGAAAGATGAGGTGCTGTTCCTCGAGCTTACGTTGAGCTTCGTTGGAACAGTGCAAGAGGCTGAGGACGGAGAGATCAGAGTGGGAGTGGAGGGGAGAATTAAAGTGACAGGCGACCAGAAGCTCGGGGTCACGCTTGTTCTTTACTCCCCTCCTCCCTGCCCCTGCTTAAAAATCTCTCTTCTCTAACCTTTTCCAGTTCTAATGAAGGGTCCCCGACTTGAAACATTGATTCTGTTTCTCTCCTCGATGCTGAGTGTTTCCAGTATTTTATGTTATTTCAGATTTCCAGCATCCGCAGTATTTTGCTATTATTTCAATTATACAAAGCTTTGGTAGATCTACACTTGGAGAACTGCATCCAATTTTGGTCGCTCATATATGTTTATAAAAATTGAGTATGCAGAAGAAGGGAACACTTATGATAACTAAAGTTAGGTCTCTTTGTTACAACCATTGCTTAGAGAACTAGGGCTATTCATTTGGATAAATGTAAGCATATGGGTGATGACTGAGGTTTTCATAATTATGAAAAGATTGGATATAATGGATTTGCACAAGATATTCAAAATGGAAAGTCATGGTAGGATAGTCATGGTAGGAGTAGACATGCTTATTAAAAAATAGGCAAAGTGTCACGTTAGTTCCCAGGAGATTTTTTTCACTTTAGTAAGTTGTTGCCCTCAGGAACAACCTGCCAGATGTGGTAAGTAGGATACATTAAAATTTCTTAAGAAGGGACTTGTCAGGACTTTGAGTGAGAAGAAAGTTGTAGGGTATTGGCGAGGATGGTTATGAGTTAGATAAGTTCATGATCTCCTGGAGCTTGCTTGATTGTTTTATAGAATCAGGGAGAAATTTCTCAGGCCGTGATTTTGCTGACCTCGGCGGTGGATCCCGACCCCGCTGCAGTCTCCATCCCGGCCTCTGAAATGAATTTCCCGATTGGGCTTGTTAAGTACGTCCAGTGCGTTTCCCGGCCAATTAGAGGAAGCGGGTCTGGTGACGTCATTTGATGATGTGTCATCAGCCTGTTTCCTTAAAGGGACCATGGCCAACTTTCATTCTGACAGTTCTGCTGTCAGTGTTCTACAGCATTGAGGTGCTGCAAACACTGCACAGAGGTGCAGGGCTGCACCCAGGCTCTCCCATGACTCCCTCCATATGCTTATGTTGTGTGTCGGGTCTGCTCAGCGCTGACAGACCCGACATTTGGTAAAGGTGCATGGCGGCGGGTTCACAGCGGAGTCCCAACCCACTGGGGGAAAAAAAACACACTTTCCCAGCCGACCCACCACCGATCGCGCCCACTAACCCCCCCCGCAAAATCCAGCCCTGAGTTTACCTGGAATTGGCCACAGTTTTTTTCCCCTTGGGTTTTTGGGTCTTCTCCAGGAGTCAGCATTGAGAGGCTGGGGAGACCAGTGCAGGAGGTCACAGTATCCCTTGACAGGATCAGCAGTGATGGGTTTGATGGTCTTTTCTCACAGTTCTTTTTGTATGTTTATAAATGAAGGGGGTTTGTCACCTTTTGCGGAGGGATGGCAGTCGGAAGAGAGTCTTAGCTTTTTTGTTGCAATGATGACGCGTTACATTATTGCCTTCTGTATCGATCATTCCAAGAGAAAAAAAGGTTTGTCCCTTCACTTCAGCATGACACACTTATTAAAGCAAAATTATTTTTCCCCACACGCTATGCCAACCATCCTCTGGCTGAGTGAAATGCCAGTTGGTGGGTAGTTTGGTGCTGTGAACTGGGTTGAGAACTCATTTTACATTTCATCACATCAGTCTGGGCTGGATTCAAACATAGATACCAGTGGATAAAAGACAGTGGGCTAAACTGCTGTGCCTCCTTATCATCAATAACCCACAGGTCAGGTATTGTACTCCATTTTACCCACCCTCAGGAGGTACATCCCCCCACTGCCCAAAAGCAAAATACTGCAGTTGCTGGAAATCTGAAATAAAAACAGAAAATGCTGGAAATGCTCAGCAGGTCAGGCAGCATCTGAGGAGAGAGAAACAGAGTTAACGTTTCAGGTCAATGACCTTTCATCAGAACTCCCCCACTGCACCATTTCCATTTCTCCCGCCAGCCATCTCTGTAGTTTCTGAATGGCATTGCCAATTTAGTACAAAATTAGGACAGTTTTATTCTGTTGGCCCACACCCATTAGATACTAATCAATCTTGTATCTCATAGAAGCTATGCAGCCTTGAAGTAAAGCACCTTCACCCCATCAGTCTGGGCTGGATTCCAAGTTACATTGCAGAAGTGAAGGCACAACATGCTTACATTTATTAAGTTACTGCCAAGACACAGAAAAAGAAACATTATAAAACATGGACAGAATGTATGCCTATAAAATGTGGACTGAATTATGTCCGCATGCCGTTGTCCAGGCATTTTGTCACTGGTGCCAGTAAAAAAACGTGGCACCTGCCAACTGAAAAGTCAGCCCATCCATTTTTAGTTCAGATGAATCTGCAGCTTGAAATTATAGATGAATTCCAGATCTAAAGCTTTTCTGAAACATCAAAAAAAATTAAATAAGAATAGCATCTTACAATAGAATTGCAACAGCACACTGACTATAATCTATTTAATATCTTGGTTTTTTTTTTTAAGAGATGCACACAACCTACACAGAGACTGCAAGTTTCAGAGACTGGAGCTTAGATTTCCCAACCAGCAACATTTAAATATGGTGTTAACTGATTTATTTTAAAGAAGTTAACACTAGCATTAAAGTAATGCCAGTTAGATAATCTACGCTTATGTCTTCTACTCTTTACTTTTGCACTCACCGTACAACTGATGTTAACCTGTTTTCTTAGATTGTTGATAACCGATGTACCAGCTAGACAGTGTGTGACAATCTCAGAATATTCTGAAAACAGTATTACCTATATACTGGACATTACAACCTGCATTGTTTATGGCCTCATTAACCCTTAGCATATCATGGGTGAGCTATCTTGTTGAAATATGATGGCAGTATTAATGCAGGATCGCGGTGCCTCGTCTAGTATTACTAGGGCCCCATCTGATGTGGAAATCACATCAAGATGCATCTCCTCATATCTAGGCCTTAACTAAACGAAAAAATAAGCTAATGTTCAGCTAAGCAGAGGCTAATATTTTCAGTGTTGTTCCCATCTCCAAAATGGAGGACAGAAAGAAAGGTAATTGAGTTAGTTTATTTTTTTCTTTAAATAGAATAGTTTAGATTGTATTGGACAGGATAAAAGGGTAAATATTAGAGAGAATAGAGAAAAATAAATAGTGAAAAGGAAAAATGAGAAAACAAAAAGGTGAAAATATGTCTTTTAAAAATTATTTAAAATTTGTAGCTTTAATATTTGAAACATATTAAAAGAATCAAACTATTCCTGACCACTGTGCAGACTTATATTAATATGTTTCAGTGTCACAGTGTGAGCTGAACAGCCAGTCCAGGAATACTGGAATTTTCCAGCAGGTTAATCAGGATATTACTATACATCCTCTTTGGAATGGGTCGCTCACGTCCCTTTCTTGTGGCTGCAAAAGATACTCACGCAGAGAAGATCTACAGTATTCCACAAGGCAAACGGTTACATTTAAATAGGGAGGAAGGTTTTGAGAATGGGCCCACACCTGGAACGCCAGCTTCTCTGTTCTCTCTTACAAGTGCTGCCTGACCTGCTGAGTGTTTGCAGCATTTTCCGTTTTGGTATTAAATAGCGACAGCCTTTATCACTGTGGAAGCAGGCATTACATATTTCTTCACAATGTCATGATGAACATGACATACCACAGCACAGTGCTGTTTACACCCTTGGAGGGAGACTTCAACTTTGGCAGTGACGCAAAATCAGTGATAGCGGATCAGGAGCCGGTTATGCACTCTGCCCGAATTTCCTGTGCAGTGAAGTCAACAGGAAGGTAAATCATGTGGGGCGTATAACAGGCGGCCAAACTGCTACTGCCCGTTCTGCACCCCCACTGAAATTGAGTTTTACTCTCTTTGTTCTTTCGCAAATGAAAAAACTGCCAACAGTTTTACAGGAAATCACTGCTTCTTTAAAACCATTAAAAGACAGAATCTATTGTATTGCAGTTTATCAGATATTTACTACATTTTCTGGAATGTTTAGGAGTACTTTCAACATGTTCATAACCCAAATGTAGCAGTGTCACACCAATTTCCTTCTACATTTTTTTTAAACAATGTGCTGCAGATAGCCAGAGAAAATGTTTCCAAAATAGCACACTTAAAGTGTTGTACACTGTTCCGTACCTTGTGTACTTCAGAAGAGTGGGTCTGGCTTCATCCATAGTTGTTTTCATTGATCCTGTTTAACTCTCCAGACAGCCTAAGCCTACAGGAATCCCCTTAATTACATCCCCAGAAGCTGGACAACAAACCAGCAACGGCTTAAACCAGCAGAGAAAATGGCTTGCAGGAGGCTCCTTGTATAATAATTGATACCCATGAATCATCAGCTCTATGGGGGGGGAGGGAGAGAGAAAATGGGCAGGAAAATTGCAGACGGAGTAAAATCAATTGATTTCCTTTTCAGCACTAAATGCAGCACTAAAGGCCTATTGTTAATATCTAACAGCACAGGATGGAAGCTTAATCTGACTGGCGAGTGCTATTAAAACGGGTGCAAAAAGCTGCAGCTAATGGAGCCTAAATCTGCATGCAGACAAAGCACGCTAGTGTTTATGCTACGTTGTTGAATTGCAAATGTGGAACCCTAAGGTCGACCTTGAAGAAGTTTGCTATGTTGCACAGGGAGATCTGAAAAAGGATGCAAACAGAAAAAGTATAGACATGGCCCATCTCTATTCAATGGAATAACAAAAGAACTGAATCACATTACTACTTCTTCCCTTTTCAGTGTTTCAGGATGTAACAGCACCTCATCTTCAGCTAAGTAGAAATGTGAACTGACTATAGAAAATGGTTGTGTTCACGCTGTCAGTTTCAGTATTGCCAATCACACCGCCTCATAAATCAGGAGACAAACTCTTAAAAATCATGAGATTTGGTATAGAAATCATGAGTTGCTATTTTTTCCCCGACCCCTCGCTGCTGATCAGGAAGCTCATTCCACGACCTTTTCTCCCGGACAGGAAGCGCATTTAGCGGTCACTAACTGACATAAGAAGCTAAGAAATAGGAGCAGAAGTAGGACAAGGGCAGCAGGTGCATGGGAACACCATCACCTCCAGGTTCCCCTCCAAGTTCCACACCAACATGACTTGGAAATATATCGCTGGGTCAAAATCCTGGAACTCCCTCCCTAACAGCACTGTGGGAGTACCTTCACCACACAGACTGCAGCAGTTCAAGAAGGCAGCTCATCACCACCTTCTCAAGGGCAATTAGGGACGGGCAATAAATGCTGGTCTTGCCAGCGATGCCCACATCCCAGGAACGAATAAAAATAAATTAAATTATGGGGTGCTCTGCAACATGTAGTTTTTTGTTGTCCTTTATAAAAATAAGCTAATTATTTCACAAGGGCACACATTAATGTAAATCACATTTATTTTAATTAGAAAAAATTTATGGAGAAGATTCTTGATCATGTTGAGACTGAAAACTTTGTATATCTTTTTTTAATGGCTTAATGAACTTATTAGCCATAAATGCCAGGAAGTTGTTATGTTTTTCTAATTTGATGTCAGGATGTGGGCGACACCGACAGGGCTGCATTTAATGCCCATCCCCAGCTGCCGAGAAGGGAGTGGTGGTTATTTTGTAACTGAGCGGCTTGCTAGGCCACTTCTAGGCTGCATTAAAAGTCAACCAACCATATATTGTAGGACTTGAGTCACTTGTAGGCCAGACCAGACAGAGGGGGCAGCTAATTTCAGCCAAAGCAGCAGCAGAGGAGCTAAAATGAACCCGAATCTGGCAGGGTTCCTGCCCACCCCTGTTGGAAGTGCCAATGTATGAAATGTGGATGTTGAGCGAGGACAGAATCCAGATCAGTTTTGAGGCCCTCGACCCCCGCCCCCACTCACCATTCAAGGATCATACATGAATTATTGCCATTCGGTGAGATAACAGAAAGCGGAGGGGAGAAAAAACAGCTTGAGAAAATTATCGACAAGATATTACAGATAATATGGTGATGGGGAAGGTTTTGCATGTTGCTGCATCAGAAGCTGTACCAATGTTCATATTCAACTGATAGGGCACGTACTAGTAACTCATTCAAAATACATATCTTGTATATCTCATGAAAACTCTTGGGCTACCGCATTTAACATCTCCTTTTCTCTGTAAGTTGCACTTTAGTGTTCAGCTGCCATTCAGCATTTTTGGGGCCCAGTCAGCATTTGTTGACAAAAATCACCCGGCCCGGCTCGGCCCTCTTCCCCTCAGATCCGCTTCTTAATGAATTGGACCTGGGCTTCTCTCTCTTCAATACCACAGCGTCAGTTTCCACATGTACGCTGACGACACCCAGCTCTACCTCACCACCACTTCTTTCGACACCTTCACAGTCTCTAAATTGTCAGACTGCTTGACTGACATCCAGTTCTGCATGAGCAAAAATTTTCTCCAATTAAATATCGGGAAGACCGAAGCCACTGTTTTCAGTCTCTGCCACAAACTCTGTTCCCCAGCCACTCCCAGTTGGCTCCCAGTTAAGCAATGCCTCGATTTCAAAATTCTCATTCTTGTTTCCAAATCTCTCCATGGCCTCGCCCTTCCCAATCTCTGTAATCTCCTCCAGCCCCACAACCCCCCCCCCCGAGATATCTACGCTCCTCTAATTCTGCCCTCTTTAGCATCCCTGATTATAATCGCTCAACCATTGCTGGCCTTGCCTTCTGTTGCCTAGGCCCTAAGCTCTGGAATTCCTTGCCTAAATCTTTCCGCTTCTCTAACTCTCTTTCCTCCTTTAAGATGCTCCTTATAATCTACCTCTTTGACCAAGCTTTTGGTCATCTGCCCTAATAATTCCTCATGTGGCTCGCTGTCAAATTTTGTGTCTTATAATACTCATGGGATGTTTTACTACATTAAAGGCGCTATATAAATACAAGTTATTGTTATTGTTGTATATTCTCTACAGTTTAGAAGAACGAGAGGTCATATAATTGAAACATACAAAATTCTTAACGGGCTTGGCAGGTTAGATGCTCGGAGGATGTTTCCCCTGGCTGAGGAGTCTAGAACTTGGGATCACAGTCTCAGAATAAGGAATCGGCTATTTAGAACTGAGATGAGGAGAAATTCCTTCACTCAAAGGGTTGTGAATCTTTGGAATTCTCTACCCCAGAGAGCGGTGGATGCTCGGTCGTTGAGTATATTCAAGACAGAGATCGATAGATTTTTGGATACCAATGGAATCAAGGGCTAGGACGGGAAAGTGCAGTTGAGGTAGAAGGTCAGCCATGATCTTATTGAATGGCAGAGTAGGCTTGAAGGGCCGAATGGCCTACTCCTGCTCCTATTTCTTATTTTCTTATATTCTTATGTATCAGCTTTTTTGAAGCTGTCAGTCAGCTTTTTCTAGTTTCTAGGTTTGTATATATGGTTCTTATTTGTATACAAGTTAACCGTACCACTGTGCATCACACAGGTCTTATTCCAATACCAGCACATCTACATCAACGTTCCTATCAAGAATCACATCAGAAGCAACTGTTGCTCCCACTGTTACGAGATGGCTGTTTTATATATACTTCAAACATTCATTTCATCAGCCACCATTGAGAAATACCAGCACCGGTGGGAGATTTTGTGTTTATTTGTCCCAGATTTCCCAAGTCTGTTATTTCTAGAAAAATTGTGTTTTAAAAGAAATCATGAGGAGGAAATCTTTCCTCATGGTCAATATCAACCAGAAGAATTCCCCATCCCAAGCCAATCCCCAATCTCATGTACAAGTTCAGACGATATTTAGATTCTGATATACAGACAGACAAAGTAACTAATCGGCAAGTACTCAGACACACACTTACTCCAGTTATATGTCACTTTGTAAAATGATCAGCCCTTAAATTAATTCTCGAATTGCAGTATACTCTTAATGAAGGACAGCAAACTGGAAAAAAGTGAAACCAAGTTGGTTCCTGTGCAACTTCTGCGTGGGTTTCCTCCGGGTGCTCCGGTTTCCTCCCACAGTCCAAAAATGTGTGGGTTAGGTTGATTTGGCTATGATAAATTGACCCTTAGTGTTAGGGGGGATAGGATGGGATATGATAGGGGGAATTAAATACGTGGGGTTACGGGGGTAGGGTGGGATATGTGTACTGTGGGGATTAAAGCAGGGACAGGGTACTGGATTTGGATGATCAGCCATGATCGTATTGAATGGCGGAGCAGGCTCGACGGGCCGAATGGCCTACTCCTGCTCCTAGATTCTATGTTTCTATGTTTCTATGTAACTTGCTAAGTCTCTGGTCACAAAATAGCCGCAAGCCAGTTTCAGTTCTGGAGCTCATCTCCCAGAAAAAAACCCACAGAATGACACATATAATGCGTTAAAACCATGAATGCTGGAAAAGCAGAACATGCTGGAAATACATAATGGTCAGTCAGCATCTAAATGAAAAAGACAGACTAATGCTTCGAGCAGTGGTTAAAGTGGAAGCTAAGAAGGGGGTGCTCCAGAATCAGCCATTTTATGGCTTCTCAATGAGATTGTCACTGTAGTGCCAATTAGTGCTGGATTTGGCATAGTTTATGTTGTGAGCCCAACCACATAAGACCCTTACAGCCAATAGGTAGAAGAGACTTTATACCATCGGTGTGAGCTGTATTTGAGCACAAGTTCCAAAGATAAAATGTTAGGGCTAAAAATTTGAGTAGGCCCGAAAATGGGCAAGGGCTGTCAATGCGTGATCTGCCCACGCCCATTGAAAGTAGTGCAATCAGCACGTGACAGTCTGGTGAACCTTTGTTGCACTCCCTCTATGACAAGTATATCCTTCCTTAGGTAAGGAGACCAAAACTGTACACTATACTCCAGGTGTGGTCTCACCAGGGCCCTATATAATTGCAGTAAGACATCTTTACTTTTATACTCAAATCCTCTTGTAATAAAGGCCAACATACCATTTGCTTTCCTAATTGCTTGCTGTACCTGCATGTTAACTTTCAGTGATTCGTGTACAAGGACACCCAGGTCCCTCTGAACACCAACATTTCCCAATCTCTCACCATTTAAAAAACTCTGCTTTTCTATTTTTCCTACCAAAGTGGATAACTTCACATTTCTCCACATTATATTCCATTTGCCATGTTCTTGCCCACTCATTTAGCTTGTCTATATCCCCTTGAAGCCTCTTTGCATCCTTCTCACAACTTACATTCCCACCCAGCTTTGTATCATCAGCAAACTTGGATATATTACATTTGGTCCCTTCATCCAAATCATTGATGTAGATTGTGAATAGCTGAGGCCCAAGCACTGATCCTTGCGGTACCACACTAGTTACAGCCTGCCAACCCGAAAATGGCTTGTTTATTCCTACTCTCTGTTTTCTGTCTGTTAACCAATCCTCAATCCATGCTAGTATATTATCCCCAATCCCATGAGCCCTAATTTTGTTTAATAGCCTCTCTCTGTTTAGAGAGAAGACAATGAAGTCCCTTCTCCTAGCTTACAGATGCAGCGATGGATGGCGAACTGTGCGATGTTTGCTATGTCGCCTGTTCCAGCTTGGAAGGATCCGGTGGCAAAAAAATTCAGGGCCACAATGACCATGTGGGCGACTGGCAGAGCCGTCATCGCCTTGCTCTGAGGCTGCAGGTCTGGTTCCAAGAGCTGGCAGAGTTCTGTGACCACCTCCTTGGTGAAGCAGAACTGCCGAACACACTATTCCTGGCTTAGGTGCAGGTGGGAGAAGTGCTCCCTGAAGACCCTAGGTGGGTAAAGGCCTCCTGCTGAGAGCCCTCATCCCCCTCCTTCTCCTCCCTCTGCGAGCAGCTTGTCTTCTTTGCTGCCTCTGCTCCATCTCCCTGTCTTGCTGCAGTGCAAGAGGGACTGCAGCTGGAGCCCCATGACTGGGAGCAAGTCGTGGACTCACAGCCTTCCCGTAGCAGCCAATGCCTTCCCAACATCCAGCAGCACGCCCTGCAGGGGGCCAGGAGGCAATGTTCCCACTAAACTGCGCGGCTGCGCAGCTACGCGCCGGTCTGGAGGTTCCGCGCAGGCCCCTCATCGGCTTTTCAATGGAAATAACCGTGCATGCGCGAAAATTTGAATGGGCCGCGCAGCCAGTTAAAGGGGCCGCACACAAATAAAAATTACAGGGAACATTGCCAGGAGGCCCTCCAGACACACAGTAAAAAGGCAATGGGAGCAGGTAGCCGTGGAGGTTACTGCCAGGAATCGAGCCCTACGGATCTGGATGCAATACCGCAAGAGATTCAATGACCTCACACGAGTGGTCAAGGTCAGTGAATGCATCTTCAAAAGCCATATCCTACCAACTGCACCACTAACCTCAGACACACCTCAATTCACAACACCTCCATCACTCACCTACCAACAATCTCTATCAGGACTCATGCCTAACATAAATACGCTCCACCGTAGTCTCAGACACTTCGCACTGCTGCAAGCCTCACACCCACATTTCATAGCTTGCACATACTGCCAGCTGGTCAACCATGATTGCCACATCACCAAACAGAGTGCACAACACTCACTGACACACGTCCCTCTTTCTTGCAGGACAAGGTAGCCGGAGGCAGCATGAACTAACCACAGGGGACTGGCACGCCTGCATGTTCTAACCCCCATGGAGGAGATGGTGCTGGCCATTATTGGAATGGCCATTGCTGAGGGGCTGAAACCATTGAAGATGACGGTATCCTCATACCTAACCCTCCTTCTCACATTCCATTTCCCCCTCATCCCACAATCTCATCTGACTTATAAGCTGCAGATGGTGTAAGCATGTACCTCTTACTTTCCCCCCCTCCCCTCGCCACAACCTAACCCTTGTGCCTTTTACCTTTCAGATACCCAAGAACTGCAACCTGGCCAGCCAGTGGAAGAAACCCAAGAAGACAGTGATGATGAAGACACACCGCCACTTGGTTTCACACTCGCAGCCACTAGCTCAGACACTGGCACCGCGTGCATCTTGGAGGATAGATTAGAGGCGGGATCTGCACGTGGTGAGGCACCAGACACGAGTGCACTGCAGTCAGGGCAGGGGACAAGGATAGCGCAGGTGCCAGCTTGCTGGAGGGCAAGGCCACACACGAGTACTGTTGCAGGGGACTCAAATGAGGATTTCGATGGGGCAGGCTACAGAAGAAGGTTGATGGGCATACACAACAAAATGCTTGGTGCATTGGGAAGCCTGCCAGAAAGCTTTTGTTCAATGTCAAGGAGCATGGAGGAGTCTGGCACCAACTTGGCACAGAGCTTGGAGCCCATCCTTTCCAGCACGGAAGTAGCTGCCAACTCCATGAGCACGCTTGTGGAACCAACCATGATGCAGTGCCTAATGGCTGATGTATCAGATTCCATTGCAGCTTCGACCAAGAATCCGAGTGCTGTAGTGGAAGCTCAGACTGCTGCCATCATAGCTCTGCATACCAATGTTCAAAGGGGCTTCCAGGGTGTCACAGCAGGCCAGCAATCCATTCTCCAACAGATTACTAGGATTGCTGAGGCGCTGCACCAGGGGAATGGCAGTGGCCCCATGGTGCACGAACCTGCTGTCCTCTCTCAGGATGACAATATTCGTGCTCCCACCTTTGCCCCTCAGTCAGTGCCCTTGCTGTTGCCTGTCAGCCAGCCAACCCAGACTGCTGCAGCCTAGGCCATGACGGTGCAGTCTGAAGCCGGGCCTTCTAGGCCCAGAGCTGTTCAAGGTCGTCCTCCAAGACCATCTGCAATCTCCTCCACTGAAAGTCAGCAGCCTTCCACCAGCCATGCTGCAGCCCCTGGGGGTAGCACTGCATAGGAGCACGAGGACAGGCAAAGGCACCCAGAAGACAGGCACTAAGGGAATGCACAAGGGTGATTAGTTTAATTGTGTACGCAATATGCCATGATTTCATTTATAAATTTTGTTTGCAATGTTTATTTTCTGTTGGATTTTATTTTTGTATTGTGGCCAAGAGGACGATGTATTGATTAGTGACAGAGAAAAGGTAAGGTATGGGACTGTTGGTGAATGGGGAATTGGGGTTGCGGTTATCGGTATCACACTCAAATTAGTTCTTCACGGACAACCCGGGTAGAAAGGGGCTGTCTAGGTTGCAGCCTCCCTTCCTTTTCTTCCTCCTCATGCTGCTCACCTGATAGCTGCTCTATGACATATCTTGTGGCCAAAATTGAGAGGTCGCACAACACCAGGTTATAGTCCAACAGTTTTATTTGAAATCACAAGCTTTCGGAGCTATCGATCGCCCCTTCCTCAGGTGAAGTAGTAAAGAAATACAGACTCGACAAAGCATATATAGATAGAGAACAATGCATGTGTACCTTACAATTGCAGACAACTAAATTAAATCATCCTGATTTAATTTAGTTGTCTGCAATTGTAAGGTACACATGCATTGTTCTCTATCTATATATGCTTTGTCGAGTCTGTATTTCTTTACTACTTCACCTGAGGAAGGGGCGATCGATAGCTCCGAAAGCTTGTGATTTCAAATAAAACTGTTGGACTATAACCTGGTGTTGTGCGACCTCTCAATTTTGTCCACCCCAGTCCAACACCGGCATCTCCGCATCATATCGTGTGGCAGCATGGCTCTCACTGCATGCATGCTGCGTGGGTTGCAAACCTGAGTCATGAGCCAGGTCATCAGCAGATAGCCCTCGTCGCCCAGTAGCCACCCTCTGCTTTGTCGTGGTGCCCGAAATGCAGCTGGCACAGCGGACTGCCGCAGGCTGAAGGCAACATGACCGCTGCCAGGATACATTGACCTGCATGATGCGCTGCCTATGGTCGCACACCAGCTGCACGTTGACAGAGTGAAATCCCTTCCGGTTCCAGTACTTGGCAGAATTGACATACGGCGCCCACAAAGCAGTGTACGTGCAGTCAATAGTTCCCGAACAACGGGCGCTACCGAGCCCAATTTTGCACCCACGATTTTTAATATATCGTAGGTATAAACATACATACACAAATAAACTGCATTGTTTCAAAAAAAACGTTATTTTCCTCAGAGGCATACCCAGAAGATCTCTTGTGAAGGTTCATTTTCTTCAAGCCTAGTAGTAGCCAGATTTTGGAGCTAAGGAGGATGTTCCTTGTCGTCAGTGCATTAACTGGCTTTGTTTGAGCATTCCTGTTACTGCACTTCTGCAATTACTAATAATTGGAAATAAAATCAAATCAACTATAAAATAAAATAAAATGCGTCAGCTGTGACTCAGTTGCTCTCACACTCACCTCTCAGTCAGAAGGCTGTGGGTTCAAGTCCCACTCCAGGGACTTGAGCACATAAAGCTAGGCTGACACTCCACTGTCGGAGGTGCCGTCTTTCGGATGAGACGTTAAACCGAGGCCCCGTCTGCTCTCTCAGGTGGACGTAAAAGATCCCATGGCACTATTTACTTCACCTGAGGAAGGAGTGATAGCTCCGAAAGCTTGTGATTTCAAATAAAACTGTTGGACTATAACCTGGTGTTGTGCGACCTCTCAACTATTTCGAAGAGCAGGGGAGTTATCCCCGGTGTTCTGGCCAATATTTATCCCTCAACCAACATAACAAAAACATTATCTGGTCATTATCACATTGCTGTTTGTGGGACCTTGCTGTGCGCAAATTAGCTGCCGCGTTTCCCACATTACAACAGTGACCCCACTTCAAAAGTACTTCATTGGCTGTAAAGCGCTTTGAGACGTCCAGCGGTCGTGAAAGGCGCTATATAAATGCAAGTCTTTCTTTCTTAAAATAGCAAATGGGGTTGAAGGGGTGATGAGTTTTATTCAATGTAAAGAATTACACTGAGATTCCTATATTTAGGATTGTATTAGTGTTGCACTGTGATACATGATACAGACTATGTTCAAGTACAGTGCCTGGCTACTTTTTTCAGTTTGTTGATGGGCTCACGGGGGGCGGGGGCGGGGGCTTCCTGTTGTTATGCAGTAAGTGTGGAAGAAAACCTGTGCCATCTGCATTAGGGCAGCCAACATCCATGGATAAGCAGCAGTCGT
The DNA here is from genome assembly GCA_030390025.1 of Squalus acanthias. Taxonomy (NCBI): domain Eukaryota; kingdom Metazoa; phylum Chordata; class Chondrichthyes; order Squaliformes; family Squalidae; genus Squalus; species Squalus acanthias. Next base: position 62,497,665 of record CM059429.1, read on the forward strand.
TATCAACAGGACTATGATGGATTGTAAATCCCCAGCCTGGGGGCAAACATTCAAGGTCAACTCAGGAGCACAAACTTTAGTTTCTTGTGTCCGTTCCTGCAAATCACATTTTCATGTTGTGCTTCCGTTGTTTTTTAAATAAATTGCACCATGTTTATTTCCAGCGCACAGTTTTTTTTGTTGAAAGGTTCAGAATAAATGTTTAACGCCCCCTTTTAAGGTAGCGTTCAGGGGAAGGTCATACGACCGCAATATGCATTTGTCTGCTATTTTCACAAGCAGTAATTAAACAGAAAAAAAACCACGAAATGGCCAGGCAGCCCCGAAGACAGGAGAAGGTAAACAGAAATTAGAAAGTGGACAAAAAGAGAGCTGCAATAAAGCCAAGTTTTTTTAAAAAATGTGACTCGTGTGCCAGAGATCAACTACTGATTAGATGCTATTCAAATACACTGTTGCAATCGGAGTTAATAAGTTTAATTTAAAACAGTCAACTTTTTAAAGAACATAATTCATGACTAAAACCTTAGAACAGATCAGTTTGTACCAGCACCATTCGCGGTCTGAACGAGTTACAGTATCTTGGCAATAGAACAATTTAAAAAAAGCAGATTCCGAACGAAACTCTGGCGGTACTTACTTGAGAAACTGCTTCCCCATGTATTTCTGAAGATTGCTCCTAAAGTACTGTATACTCACTATCATTCTGCAAGTGACAAAACAAATGCAGAATTAGTGTATTGAACTCAAAACAATTGAACTTCTCTAGGCCAGACTGTAACCAGATCACTGCTCGTCTCAGTGAGGCTTAACGTCAGAACAGAGCAACAAAGGGAAGTGGGGGAAGGAAAAAACTATGCGTTTCTCGTACAATCACTCTTTAAAATGTTTGAAGTGGGTGGTAGGGGGGAAAAAAAGCTACTATAATCATAGTTAATTAAACGTGGATTCAGACAGGAAGTATTTTTGATGGAATGTTACTTTCAAAGGTTAATGCCACAAGTTTTTAAAAAGGGAAAATTATGATGGTATTGGATTAAAAAGAGGCAGGAGCCCGACAGAAACAAAAAATTCTGCCAACGGTAAGATTTTGGGATAGGTCTTTCTTTCCTTCAATTGATATGTCCTACACCAGCTCCTGTAATAACCTGCCTGATTGGTACTAATTTGCTACACATTATGAGCAGTTGTGTGCACATGGGAAACAGATTTCATTTCATTTCCTCCCTCCTCTCCTGAAGGCCCTGACTGTTGGGCTACAGTTCCATGGGCACTGGGTACCCTCCCGTACCTCACTCCAGTGGCCATTATTTGCACGTGAGTCTTGACAGTGAGTGTTGTCAGACTAGTCAACCATGGAGGTATCACAGTTGAGTCTAATCCTGTCCCCTCACTCATACTCACACACACCATAGCTATACTAATAACAGACTAGAGACCACATTCATTTCATTCACAATAACCAAAGTTACAATAGGATTGGTTGTAGGACGAGCATCATACTGTTGTCTTTGTAAAACCATTCCCAAAAATGACAGAGTCCAAATAACCTGTTACGGATTGTAAGGTTTCCAAAATTTGCAGATCCCCAATAAACCTAAGGAAAAGGGACTTTGGAACTACCTCAGAGTGATAAAAATGCATTTGGGCCTAACCTAAGGAATTTAAGACCAAAAACCAAGTTTTGGCATTTTAAAACTATGTCTGGGCCTGTAAAGGGACAAGGAGGTGGAATCGACCTCTGTAAAAGCAGTTTGGTTATTGCAGTTAATTGCACTGTCTAGGGAACCGGGATGACCTCACTCAAGTGCCAGCAGACATTAACATTTGAACAATAGACTCAGGGGAAGAGCAGTCCCACCCAAAATACAGGCCCCATCAAAACCGATTACAGGGCCCATCAGAAAACATGCATAATAAAACCCACTCAGGACCATTCTATAGAAAAACCGAGTCCAGCCTAGAAACCCAAAACATGAAACCAATCACCAGTGATCAGCCAAGGAGATCGACAGGATGCAAACCATCCCAAAACCCATTTGACACTTACAGAGCAGTTACTGGTAACAGGCCCGCCAAAATCAGACAATGAACTGAGCAGATTTGGTGGGTAGATAAGGCCATGTTCAATGGGTGAGATTGAAGGCCTGTTAAAAAACCAGTTAACACACTAGTAAGGCGTTACCGATTTACGAGCCCGCCAACACCAGACAATGAACTGAGTAGATTTGGCGGGTAGATAAGGCCACTTCAATTCCGTATAATTGAAGGCCCGTTAAGGTCCGTGGTCATCAGAAGAAGAAACCAGGAAGAAGACAAGCCGAGCTGGAAGCGAGTCGGCATCGCTCACCACTCAGACACACCTGAGTCCAGCCCGTGAAGATACCACCTCGACGGACCTCCAACAACGGTCCCAACACAGTCACCCGGAGCAACAAGCAGCAACAAGTCACCGACGGCTCCATGAGGTCGACCGACACACTAGACAAGGCCTAAAACCATCGCGGAAACCAAAGGCCTCAAGTAACCAACAACCGCCTATTACCCGCAACTGACCGGGTAATAGCAGGCCACCGCGACCAACTCAAGGGAAGAAAACCCGAAGAACCGCAAAGTTTCCACTCTACAATCTACTCCTGACTTACCCCTGGGTAAGATTTTCCCCAAAGACTCTAAACCCTACTGCTAAACCAAAGAAATTGGGTACTCACCAGATAGATCCAAAACGACATCCTACCGCATCAGCGGACTCGCGAAGACTGACCAGATACACAGGTGAAGTCCTCTACCGCGTATGGGGTACGGCAGACACTAACCGCCATAAACAGTGAACCCCAAAACCGCAATTTAGCCCAACTGTCAAAGGATTGGTGAGCATTATCCCTGGTCCTTCAAAGCCTAACTTAGCTAGTAAAGTGGGGTTGGGAGGGGTGAAGTATTGTTCTACTGTCATTTCCCTCGCTTGTACCGAAGTGTTCCCCACCTTTAGAGTGTTAATAGTGTTATTATTTGTGTCTTACCTTTTAATAAAGATTGGAGTTCTTTTCACCAAACTCAGTTGTCTGCTGCACCTTTTGTCACAACCCCCAAATAAGTCCAAGGTCTAGAACCAAGGGAGTGGGAGCGATTCGAACCGCTCAGAAGTCAGAGGTGAAGCTGACACAAACCACCACCCCCTACAGGATTCAGGTCTGCCATTGATACCTTTTCTGGTTCAGTGGTGCCCTTTAAGTTTTACTTTTATGGGTGTTGATAAAAACAGACCTTTATCTGTTTGCACAATACTGCAACATGGGTGTGTAGCAATAGTATCACCTTGTGATCTGAACCAGATAATTGTGTCTTCCACATGTGTATTGTTTCAATCTCTCCAAAATTTGTCAGCCAGTGGCTCAGTTGGTAGCACTCTCGCCTCTGAGTCAAAAATAGGTTGTGGGTTCAAGTCCCACTCCAGAGACTTGAGCACAAAAATCTAGGCTGACACTCCAGTGGAGTGCTGCACTATTGGAGGTGCCGTCTTTTGGAGGAAATGTTAAACTAATGTCTGCTCTCTCAGGTGGACGTAAAAGATCCCGTGGCACTGTTTCGAAGAAGAGCAGGGGAGTTATCCCCATGTCCTGGCCAATATTTATCCCACAACCAACATACTGAAAACAGTATTATCTGGTCATTATCACATTGCTGTTTGTGGGAGCTTGCTGGGTGCAAATTGGCTGCCACGTTTCCTACATTAAAACAGTGACTACACTTCAAAAAGTACTTCATTGGCTGTAAAGCACTTTAGGATGTCCGGTGGTCGTGAAAGGTGCTATATAAATGCAAGTCTTTTTTTTTCTTTCAAAGGTGGAGCAAGCAAAGTCTTGCTGAGGTGAGGCCCAATGTGATTTAATTAAGCTGCTTTATTTCAGAGTAAGGTGAACATACCGAATGGTTAGTTATTGATTGGACTCAGTTCAAACAGTATAACTTAGAGTTATACAGCACAGAAAGAGGCCCTTCGGCCCATCGTGTCCACGCCGGCCATCAAGCCCTGTCTATTCTAATCCCATTTTCCAGCACTTGGCCCGTAGCCTTGTATGCTATGGCGTTTCAAGTACTCATCTAAATGCTTCTTGAATGTTGTGAGGGTTCCTGCCTCTACCACCCTTTCAGGCAGTGAGTCCAGATTCCAACCACCCTCTGGGTGAAAAAGTTTTTCCTCAAATCCCCTCTAAACCTCCTGCCCCTTACCTTGAAACTATGCCCCCTGGTTATTGACCCCCCTACTAAGGGGGAAAGTTCCTTTCTATCTACCCTATCTGTGCCCCTCATAATTTTGTACACCTCAATCAGGTCCCCCCTCAGCCTTCTCTGCTCTAAGGAAAACAACCCCAGCCTGTCCAGTCTCTCTTCATAGCTGAAGCGCTCCAGCCCAGGTAACATCCTGGTGAATCTCCTCTGCACCCTCTCCAATGCAATCACATCCTTCCTATAGTGTGGCGATCAGAACTACACACAGTATTCCAGCTGTGGCCTAACTAGCGTTTTGTACAGCTCCATCATAACCTCCCTGCTCTTATATTCTATGCCTCGGCTAATGAAGGCAAGTATCCCATATGCCTTTTTAACCACTTTATCTACCTGTCCTGCTGCCTTCAGGGATCTATGTACATGCACACCAAGGTCCCTCTGATCCTCTGTCCTTCCTAGGGTCCTAACATTCATTGTTTATTCCCTTGCCCTGTTAGTCCTCCCAAAATGCATCACCTCACACCTTTCAGGGTTAAATTCCATTTGCCACTGTTCTGCCCATCTGATTAACCCATCTATATCGTCCTGTAGCCTGAGGCTTCCCTCCTCGCTATTTACCACTCCACCAATTTTCGTGTCATCTGCGAACTTACTGATCATACCTCCTACATTCATATCTAAGTCATTAATGTACACTACAAACAGCAAAGGACCCAGCACCGATCCCTGCGGTACACCACTGGACACAGGCTTCCAGTCACAAAAACAACCTTCGACCATCACCCTCTGCCTCCTGCCACTAAGCCAATTTTGGATCCAATGTGCCAAATTGCCCTGGATCCCATGGGCTCTTACCTTCTTGACCAGTCTCCCATGTGGGACTTTGTCAAAAGCCTTACTGAAGTTCATGTAGATTACATCAACTGCACTACCCTCATCCACACACCTAGTCACCCCCTCGAAAAATGTAATCAAATTGGTTAGACATGATCTCCCCCTGACAAAGCCATGCTGACTATCCTTGATTAATCCTTGCCTCTCCAAATGGAGACTAATTATGTCCCTCAGATTTTTTTTCCAATAATTTCCCTACCACTGATGTTAGGCTCACTGGCCTGTAATTCCCTGGTTTATCCCTACTACCCTTCTTGAATAATGGTACTACGTTAGCTGTTCTCCAGTCCTCTGGCACCTCCCCTGTGGCCGGAGAGGATCTGAAAATTTGTGTCAGAGCCCCTGCAATCTCCTCCCTTGCCTCACACAGCAGCTTAGGATACATCTCGTCTGGGCCTGGGAATTTATCCACTTTTAAGCCCGCTAAAACCGCTAGTACCTCCTCCCTCTCAATACTAATTTGTTCAAGTATATCACAATCCCCCTGCCTGATTTCTATGCCTAATCGTCCTTCTCCATAGTAAACACAGATGCAAAATATTCATTTAAAACCTCACCCACATCTTCCGGCTCTACACACAGATTGCCACTTTGGTCCCTAATGGGCCCTACTCTTTCCCTGGTTATCCTCTTGCCCTTAATATGCTTATAAAACACCTTGGGATTTTCCTTTATTTTGCCTGCCAGTGTTTTTTCATGCCCCCTCTTCGCTCTCCTAATTTCTTTTTTAAGTACCCCCCTGCACTTTCTATACTCCTCTAGGGCTTCCACTGTTTTTAGTCCTTTGTATCTGCCAAAAGCCTACCTTTTTTTCCTAATCCATTCTTGTATATCCCTTGACATCCAGGGTTCCCTGGGCTTGTTGGTCCCACCCTTGACGTTTACGGGAACATGTTGGCGTTGTACTCTCTCTATTTCCTTTCTGAAAGACTCCCACTGCTCTGATGTGGATTTTGCTACAAGTAGCTGATGCCAGTCCACTTTGGCCAGATCCTGCCTTATCATATTAAAATCAGCCTTCCCCCAATTTAGAACCTTTATTTCCGGTCCATCTTTGTCCTTTTCCATGATTACCTTAAATCTCACTGAATTAATGATAGAATCATAGAAGATAGGAGCAGGAGTAGGCCATTCGGCCCCTCTAGCCTGCTCCGCCATTCAATGCGATCATGGCTGATCATCCAAATTCAGTACCCTGTCCCTGCTTTCTCCCCATATCCCTTGATCCCTTTAGCCTTAAGAAATATATCCAACTCCTTCTTGAATCTATTTAATGAATTGGCCTCTACTGCCTTCTGTGGCAGAGAATTCCACAGGTTCACCACTCTCTGGGTGAAGAATTTCCTCCTCATTTCTGTCCTAAATGGCTTACCCCTTATCCTTAGATTGTGACCCCTAGTTCTGGACTCCCCGACCATCGGGAACATCCTTCCTGCATCTAGTTTGTCCTGTCCTGTCAGAATTTTATAAGTTTCAATGAGATCCCCTCTCATTCTTCTAAACTCCAGCGAGTATAAGCCCAATCGACCCAATCTTTCTTCATACATCATTCCTGCCATCCCAGGTATCAGCCTTGTGAATCTTCGCTGAACTCCTTCCATGGCAAGAACATCCTTCCTCAGATAAGGCGACCAAAACTGCACACAGTACTCAAGGTGTGGTCTCACCAAGGCCCTGTACAACTGCATCAAGACATCCTTGTTCCTGTACTCAAACCCTCTCGCTATGAAGGCCAACATACCATTTGCCTTCTTAACCGCCTGCTGCACCTGCATGCTTACCTTCAGCGACTGGTGCACAAGGACACCCAGGTCTCGTTGCACTTCCCCTTCTCCCAATCTACTGCCATTCAGATAATAATCTGCCTTTCTGTTTTTGACACCAAAGTGGATAACCTCGCATTTATCCACGTTATATTGCATCTGCCACGCTTCTGCCCAATCACCCAACCTGTCCAAATCATCCTGGAGTTTCTCTGCATCCTCCTCGCAGCACACACGCCCACCCAGTTTTGTGTCGTCTGCAAACTTGGAGATATTACATCTAGTTCCCTTGTCTAGATTATTAATATATATTGTGAATAGCTGGGGTCCAAGGACCGATCCCTGTGGTACCCCACTAGTCACTGCCTGCCACTTGGAAAAAGACCCGTTTATTGCAACTCTTTGCTTTCTGTTTGCCAACCAGTTCTCTATCCAAGTCAATACCTTGCCCCCAATCTCATGTGCCTTAACTTTACACGCTAATCTCTTATGATATAAAAGAATATGTCACACTTCCCCAAAGCATTGGGTCGTCTTACTTCACTTAAACAAGATGACTCTAAGGCCGCGATTTTGCCGGCGCTCAGAGGGCGGGTTCGGAGGTGGGTCCGGAGTTAAAATCTAAATGATTGACGGCGATTTGCGAACCCGCCGCCATCCCGCCTCCACGCAACTTTACAGAGTGTTGGGTCTGCGACTTCCGATCAGACCCAACACCAAGCAGCGGGAGAGGCATTTAAGGCAGTTAACAGCTTGTTAACTGCCTGGATAATCTTATTTTGAGAGGCTTTTCCCATTTTGCAACATTTTCAGCGTGTTCCACGTCATGAGACAAACACGCCAGCTGATTGTGTCGGGTATTGCAACTCGCTGAATATTTGACAGCTGCAACTGCAGCATAAAAGCTGACCTGCAACATCAGTTCACTTTCAGATGCCAGAACTTTCTGTTTTCAGGATTTGGAACACATTATGCAAGTGTATTGAGGTTGCAAGTGTTTAATCTGAGATCCATATGACCTGCTTGGAATACCGTCTCCCCACATTGACTGAGCGCTTATAACATCTCTTCCTCAACTGACATATAGACCAGAGGATGGGAACCATTTATACCCTCTCATCCTGGTCCTCAGAATCGGAGGAAGAGCAGCTGCAGCAGCAGCAGCACCAACAACAGGAGCGCCAACCTTCTCCATAGCCACCTGATGCTGCACAGGGCAGAGGGCATCAGCGCAGGGCTGCACCTCGCTGCAGGAGATACCCCCAACACAGGGTTTACAGGCCAAGGATGAGCTTCCTCAACATGAGTGAGCAGCAGTGCTAAAGGAGGCTGAGACTTTCACGAGAAGTAGTCGCTGACATCTGCACAATGCTACACATACACCTGCAGCCCAAAGGAGCAGGTGGACACTCCTTACCAGTAGCTGTCAAAATCACCACCGCCCTCAACTTCTTTGCTTTCGACTCCTTCCAGCGATCAGCAGCAGATCTCCCAGTCGGCTGCACACAGTTGCATCACGCAGGTTACCGATGCCCTGTTTGCCAAGTCGCACAATTACATCCGCTTCTCAACGGATGAAGCAAGTGTTACCGCGCGTGCGGTTGGCTTTGCAAATATGGCAGGCTTCCTAAGGGTGCAGATCGTGGTAGACTGCACATGTGGGCATTAGATCACCGGATCACAACCCAGCTGTTTTTGTGAACCGCAAGGGCTTCCACTCCCTTAACGTCCAGCTGGTGTGTAACCACAGGAAGAACATTATGCATGTTTGCGCCAAGTTTCCTGGCAGTTGCCATGACTCATTTATCCTGCAGCAGTCCACTGTGCCTCAGCTGTTCAATCCGCCAACCCAACCATGCGGATGGCTCCTTGGAGACAAGAGCTATCCCCTGAAGACGTGGCTAATGATACCGTTGAGAAGGCCATCAAACGAAGCTGAGGAGCGCTACAATGAGAGCCACATTTTCACCAGAAGCATCATAGCACAAACCATAGGATTGCTCAAAATGCGATTCAGATTCCTGGACAGATCTGGTGGAGCCCTACAATACGCACTGCCAGGGTGTCTAGAATCATCGTGGTCTGCTGTGCACTGCACAACATCGCACAGCAGCGTGGCTTACCGCTGCCTGAGGAACAAGTGGCACAGCGCACAGCCTCCTCCTCAGAGGAAGAGGAGGAGCCGAATGAGGCGCCAGATGAGGAAGACCTTGCGGAGGCGGCTGTGCCAGTGCCACCAGCACGCGAGCACATTGCTGGATGTGAGGCAAGGGATACACTAATCCATGCCAGATTCATGTAACTTTACGCAGCAAAGACATGTGGCTTGCACATGGAAATGAGTGTTTGCACGACCTTCATTACACACCATACAGCATCTGAACAATAAATTGTGCATTCCTATCACTCTCCCCACCATCACTACAGATGAAAGGCGCCCTGACCCCTCACTGTGCAACTGCCGTTTCTGAGCACACATAGGCAAACTCTTTGAATCTTTGACATTGCATTTCTTTAATACAATTGAAATAACGATGACAAACGTAACTTTGTATTATATCAAAACACCCAAGTGACTACCCTTGTGACTATTTGTGTGTTAACTTTATCTTACACATGCTTCTACTTGGTGCTTCCCCTGTGGCTTCAGCAGATGCAGAGGCAGCTTGCTCACTTCCCTGCTGCGCCTGCTTAGACGCCTTTGGCGGGCATCCTCTGGGATTGGGAGCCTGGGAGGGCTCCGCAACAGTCTGCTCCTCCTGCAGCTGTGCAGGGGCTGAGACGGCCATCTCAGTTGGGTGAGGATTCTAGGACTCTGACCGAGGGCTCCGCAGTGGCATGGGAGTGTGAGCGCTTGGAGAGGAGCCCACACTTCCTTGTTGTCGACCACCAACATCCCTCTCATGAGTCACCCGCACTTCACTGCTAGCAAGTAGCTGGAGAGCACCTTGCTGCACATCAGTGGGGCCATGAGGACCCATTTCTGTGCTGACATTCCTCATAACAAGGACGTCCATGAACCTCTGGTTTCTCTCCTCAATAGATGCCCATCTATCCTCCATAGATGACCATCTATTTGGAAGTGTTACCATGTTCTGCTGTGTCTGGTGATTTAAGTCCTCCATGGAGGTTGCCATCCTTTCCATGGCGGCACTTATATTCGCCATTGCGTGCACCACTGCATTGCTCATGTTTGACATGGATTCCTCCATTCTGTGCACACTTGCAGTTACCGTGCTTGCAAACCCTGTCAGAGCTGCCTGCACTTGTTCCTGAAGCTCCAACACCACTCTCTTTCTGGATGGCCCCAGAGGCACAGCGTCCACATGCAGCTGAGCAGAGCTAGGAACGCCCTGCAGCCTCTGACGAGGACTCTCCTCTGCTGTCCCTGTCTCCACCGTCTGCTGATGCTCACTTGTGAGCTGTGATACACCCAGTGACAACACTACTCTATCTCGCAAAGGACCCACCGAGGTGTGCATCTCTGTGCTGGTGCTGGGTGCACTCACTTCTGCTGATGCTGCTCCCTCAGAGGCTGCAGGTTCCTCTAAGGAGTCGTCCAGCTCTTCCTCCTGGACAGTGGGGAGGGAGCTCTCGATGGTCCTGTGGGGGAGTAAAGGCATGAGTTAGACATGTTATATTTAGGTAGCAGACACATCCCATTGTGCAGATGATCAGAACTCAATCTGTATGAACATCAGATGCCATATCAGTCACTCATGAAATCTAAATGAGAGGGTTGATAATCTGTTCTGTCACCAGCTCTGTTTCTCTCTCTACAGATGCTGCTTGACCTGCTGAGTATTTCCAGCATTTTCTGTTTTTATTTCAGATTTCCAGCATCCGCAGTATTTTGCTTTTTTATCAGTATGTTACATGGGATGAGGGACTTCAGTTATGCGGAGAGATTAGAGAAGCTGGGATTCTTCTCCTTAAAGCAGAGAAGGTTAAGGGGAGATTTAATAGAGGTGTTCAAAATTATGACGGGTTTTGATAGAGCACATAAGGAGAAACTGTTTCCACTGACAGGAGGGTCAGTAACTAGAGGACACAGATTAAGAAGATTGGTAAAAGAACCAGAGACTTTGAAAAATATAAATGGGACAGAAAATGTTCAGTTTTCCATGAAAGTAAACTCAGCTCAATTGTGCAAGCAAGCAGACTTTGTCCTATCCTGATCTGGTTTCAGACTGAGCAAACGGGAGGCCACCCTAAATGTTTACATAACTGCTGTTCTAAGATTTTTAGGCACACATACATACACACATACTCACTGCAAGTCGACTATATCCCTACCACTGATGCTACATTACAATATATGAGGTGAAAGTTAGCAGCTTTTCATGGGTCCTAAAAGCAGAAGTAGAAAAGGCAAAAAAAATATGGGCCATTTAGGCCCTCCAACACAGATCAGCGGCACACAGGTAGAGTAAAAAGTGGGGAGCAGCACTGAAAGACCATGCACAGATTTTACTGTCAAAATAACAGAGAGGCTAATGGCGTTTGCCGTTATTTAAGCATAAATTGTACAGCAACTTCAAGCAAGGGGCAGATGCGCGGTTAAATGCCAATATCCAGAGGTTGCTGTCCAAGTTGCGCCGTTCCACCATTAGCTTCGCGAAAATGGCATTTCACGGTTTGCCTCACCATTGAAATGCATTAAATGGCGTAAAGTTGCTTAAAAGTGCTTCTGAAGTTTGCGTGATAAATACAAACTAAACTAGTTACAGAAAATTAAGTCAAGTCATTACAAGCGCAAGTACCCTTTTAATGACGTGATAAGTGTTAATTACTGCCAATCACCCACTCTGGCACTGAAAATGAACTATTACAAGTGTTGAATCTCAGTCCTTCAGGTATTAATAGTTTTTGGAGATTTAAAAAATGTCAAATTTAATTTTTTTTTAAATATTTTCCTTTTCCTTTCTGTCTCTTTTTTCTCCTTCTCTTAATCCAATCTTTCTTTCCCTCTCTTTATATCTCTTTCTGTACCCGATTTGACATTGAATTCATCCACTCTAATTTACACTTCCTTCTCCGCCGTTCCTCTTTATTTCTTAATCCTTCAATCTGATTGGTTAAGGAGAAACACAGTTGTTTGCCTTGTTCACTCAGGTCCCAGATGTGTGTTTCCTTCGCTGCGATGTTATCAGCTCGTGCTTTCAGCAACTTGCCATGCAAAAAATTTAAAAACTTAAACATGCAAGGGTAAATCTAACTAGCGACAGATGCAGTTAGATGCCCTGCTACAGCAAAATCTGGGCCCATCTTTCTCTATTTGCGTGCTACTCTCCCGCAGCCCTGACACAAATATGAAAGTACTTCGAGCACCTCTGAGGGTATAAATTCCAACAGTAGCATTAGTAGCGCAGAAATGTGATGAAAATTTCACCAGAGACATCCGTTCCAGCCTGAAATTCTGGTTGACCCCATGCTGAGCTCCTATCATGAGGTGGCTGGAATTTTGTAGGTATTTAAAGGTTTGCAGGAGCCTCTTAAGTGGAGCAAAGCCAGGAATAAGAACACCGTTACCTTGCACGCTGATGTGTGACTGAGTGTTTGGCAGTGCAAGTAAACCAAATGGAGTAGCAGAGCTGTAGCATTGAAAGATTCTACGATGTGGCAATAACGGTGCTTCTGTCTGAGGGTTGTGCAAGAAGGGCGGTCCCCATGACCAACTTCCCAGGCTCGATGGGCCGAAATGGCCTCTATCTGCACTGTGGGGATTCTGTGATTCTGTGAGAGCCGAGTAGGCAAGGTGACCTAAGCCCCAGAAAGCAAATAATGACCCAGTTATGCCTACCACAACTAGGTCTAGAAATTGGTTTGCGTCAAATTTCCCATGCAAACCCAGCGGCAGACACAAACTGCCGAAACTGATGAGCAAGAGGTCCAAGAAAAATTGGTCCTCTTGCATCATCAGGATGCAATCAGCGTACTGGTGACACTAATCAACCCCCCCCACCCCAAGCAACAGTGCGCTGGTCACAAAGAAGATGAAGGTGACGATTGGCCGGCGGGGATGCCTGCATCGGATCTACCATTTGGGCTAAGTCGCGGTTTTGGGTTTCGCTGTTTATGGCGGTTAGTGTCTGCCGTACCCCGTACGTGGTAGAGGACTTCACCTGGGTCTCTGGTCAGTCTTCGTGAGTCCGCTGATGCGGTAGGATGTCGTTATGGATTTATCTGGTGAGTACCCAATTTCTTTAGTTCAGCAGTAGGGCTTAGAGTTCTTGGGGAAAATCTTACCCAGGGGTAAGTCAGGAGTAGTTTGTAGTGTGGAAACTTTGCGATTCTTTGGGTTTTCTTCCTTGGAGTTGGTCTTTGTTGGTCGCGGTGGCCTGCGATTACCTGGTCAGTTGGGGGTAATGCGCGGTTGTTGGTTTCGTGAGGCCCTTGGTTTCCACGATGGCTTTAGGCCTCGGTTGGTGTGTCGGTCGACCTTGTGGAGCCGTCAGTGACTGGTTGCTGCTTGTTGCTCCGGGTGACTGTGTTGGGGCCGTTGTTGGAGGTCCGTCGAGGTGGTGTCTTCGTGAGTTGGACTCAGGTGTGTCTGAGTGGTGAGCGATGCCGACTCGCTTCCAGCTCGGGCCTTATTCTTCTTGGTCTCTCCTCTTCTTGCTAGCTCTCCTTCCTTCTTCTCCCTGCTCTCTCTGCTCGGTGCGTGCTTGGAGGGCCTTCAATTTATACAGAATTGAAGTGGCCTTATCTACCCGCCAAATCTGTCCAGTTCATTGTCTAGTTTTGGTGGGCTTGTAAATCGGTAATGATTTACTAGCACGTTAACTGGGTTTTAACAGGCCTTCAATCTGACCCATTGAATATGGCCTTATCTACCCGCCAAATCTGTTCAGTTCATTGTCTGAATTTGGCGGGCCTGCTACCAGTAATTGCTCTGTAAGTGTCAAATGGGTTTTTGGGATGGTTTGCATCCTGTCGATCTTCTTGGCTGATTGCTGGTGATGGGTTTTGTGTTTTGGGTTCCTAGGCTGATCTATAGTCTAGTCCTGGGTGCTCTGTATTATGCATGTTTCTTGATGAGCCCTGTAATCGGTTTGATGGGACCTATTGTTTTGGGTGGGGCTGTCTTCTCTGAGGGTCTATTGTCGAAATGTTAATGCGTGCTGGGGCTTTGAGTGAGATCATCCCGGTTCCCCAGACATTGCAATTAACTGCAATACCCAAACTGCTTTTACAGAGGTTGAACCAACTTCCTTCACAGCCTTTTCTCCCTTTACAGGCCCAGACATGTTTTTAAAATGCCAAAACTTGGTTTTTGGTCCTATATTCCTTATGTTAGGCCCAAATGCAATTTTATCACTCTGAGGTAGTTCCAACGTCCTTTTTCCTTAGGTTTTGGGGATCTGTAAATTTTGGAAACCTTACACACATTGTTGATGGCAAGATGGCCACTGGCATGTCACTGTACATGCTGTATAAATCTTAACACCTCTATGCTTCTTCCCTGTTTACAGAGCAAAATGGTTCAAAATGCAGAGGAGATGAGGATCTGCAAATCTAAGGGCACTGACATCATTTGAGAAGACCATGCTGGACAGCATCACTGATTATCGGGCAGAGCGAGAGTAAGTCAAGACGAATCAGGAGGTCTCCCTCCAGCTGAGGGTTAGTACCCTGCTTCTTTTGTTATACCCCTCACTCTCTATTTACTCATCACCCTCACACAGGCATACACTCAGGCACAACAATATACCTCAAAGTACATTGCCATGCAAGCATTGTTTCAACAGATATCTTTCCAGCAACATTCTAACATTTCTTTCTCATCTATTTTTCTAGGTGTTTCACCAGAAGCAGCCTCTGCTCCTGGGGTCGCTCAAGACCATGTGTTACTCACTCCACCCGTCACATGTAGCAGTACTTGGAGTGTCTAGAGACCAGGATGGGTACATGGGAACCATTAAAGATGCCCTGAATTGGGGGCATTCATCAATGTGATGAAATTGGACAGCTTCTCATACTACTGCTGTTCAGTGACCTGTTTGATATATCTGTGTACTGAAAATTGACTTATATTGCTAAAGTCCTCTGTGGTGGCCTGGAAGGAGCTGAAGATACAACATTTGAACACAATGGTGATCTTGCCACATCAGTGATCAAGATTGTGTACGGGTCTACTTACAAAAGATAACAGCTCTGTAACTGCTGCCCTGCTAAATGTAAACCTGTGAAGGCATTTCTCCTCCACGGGTTGTTGTACTTGGGTTTTTAGAAGCTAGTACTTGAGTAATGATGGGTACAATCTGATGTCCCTGACATCCCCTCTTTGGTCTCCTTCATTCTGTTCCATCAAATCCATTAAGGGGGAGCACTGAACAATTGGCTCCATGATTTCCCATAGTGTGCTATTTGAGTAGGGACCCAACAACTTCACTATCACCCCAAATTCACTCACTTCAAGTTGGTCAATCTTTTTCTGCAGCTGAATAGACGAATGAGGTTTCCAGAAAAACCAACACATTGAGGGATGTAAGGAAGAAAAATGGAAAGCTGGAAGAAATCAACCTAGTTTAGTGCCAAGGGTTGATTAGTTCAAGTTAGCCCTGATTAATCTTTTAGATCTTATTGCTCCTCCTGCAGTAGCAGCATCATGACATTAACTATTATCACTGAACAAATTCCTTGAATGGCAAGAATAAAGTTAGTGAAAGAACCTGCTCACAGTTACACTTCCTATGCTAAGGTGTCAGCCTTGGCCCAGAGTAGCATGCTTGCCTTTGAGTCAGACAGTTGTGGGTTCAAGCCCCACTCCAGAGACTTGAGCACATAATCTAGGTTGGCATTTCAGTGCAGTACTGAGGGAGATGCCTGTTGTTCAACCCTCAGAAGGAACAGTGAGTACTTTTGCGGGGGAGGGGCAGGGGGCTCCAGCAGAAGGTCTTCATGTTCTCAAGGTTCATGTTGTTGGCTCTCCTCATAGTGCCACTCAGGTCATCATGCACCCCTGTGCAAATGACAGTGAAGGGCTTTTAAGAAGTGGCAGGCACAGCAGCTGGCAACGTAGTTCCCTCTGTACCCACAGCCTGTAGAGGTATCGTACCCACCAGAATCCCAGCAGACTTGCATTGATACCCTATAGCCAATCAGCATAACTGCTCTTTCCATTATGGAATCACAAAAGAGCACTAGGTTGTCTTTGCTGCACTGAGGGATCTGGAGCTGGCTTATTGTATTTACTGCTGTGCCATGGCTTGGCCATTCTGAGTGTCCTCCTCCGTGGTTATGCCTCTTTGTAGAACAAAATTATGCAGGGAACAGCACACAGTAATTATTTTGGAGATTTAGAGATCTTAAGGTCTATGATATTAAGCCTCATCCAGAGCAGTCTGGCCTTCTTAAGTGTTGTTTGAACAATCTTTGTTGCAGCATTGACCTCATTGTACCTGTGCACTGTCCATGATTGTTGCAAAGATGCCAGGAGCCAGGATTGCAAATAGGTAGCCCTCAACAATAGAGTTATTGTACCCACCTGTTTGCAGTGTTGTATATATGGACTCTCGGAAGATATTCGACAAAGTGCCAGACAGGAGGCTTGTTCAGAAGATGGAAGCTCATGGAATTAAGGGGAAAGTGGCAGTATGGATACAAAATTGGCTCAGTGGCAGGAAGCAAAGGGCAGTGGGGGATGGATGTTTTTCAGACTGGGAGGTGGTTTGCAGTGGTGTTCCCCAAGGGTCAGTTTTGGGTCCATTCAACTTTCAACTTTTCAGCTTTTATAAATGACCTAAACTTGGGTATAGGGAGCAGCATTATAAAGTTTGCAGATGAATCAAAACTTGGCAAAGTAGTGGATAGTAATGATGACAGTTATAGACTTCAGGATAACATAGACAGGATGGTGAAATGGGCAGAAGCATGGCAGATGGAGATCAATGCGGAGAAGTGTGAAATTATGCACTTTGGGAGGACTAATATGGAAAGACAGTATACTATAAATGGCACGATTTTAAAAAGTGTAGATAAGCAGAGAGACCTTGGTGTCCAGATACACAAATCCTTAAAGGTGGCCGGGCAAGTTGATAATGTGGTTAAAAAAGCATATGGGTTATTTTGCTTTATAAATAGAGGAATAGAATACAAAAGCAAAGAGATCATGCTATAACGTTATAAATCACTGGTTAGGCCTCAGCTGGAGTATTGTGGACAATTCTGGGCACCACACTTCAGAAAAGATGTAAAGGCCTTAGAAAGGGTACAGAGGAGGTTTACCAGGATGTTACCAGGGATGAGGGACTTCAGTTATGAGGAGAGGTTGGAAGAGTTAGGACTGTTCTCCTTGGAACAGAGATGGTTAAGAGGTGACCTAATGGAGGTTTTCAAGATGATGAGGGGTTTTGCTAGAGTAGGTAGAGAAAAACTATTCCCTCTGGCGCCTGGGTCAATAACCAAAGGTCATAGATTTAAAATCATTGGCAAAAGATCTAAACGAGAGATGAGGAGAATTTTTTTCACTCAGTTGTGGGGATCTGGAACGCTCTACCTGAAAAGGTGGTGGAAGCTGATTCCATAAATAATTTTAAAAGGGAGTTGGACAGGTACTGGAGGATGAGGAACTTACAGGGTTATGGACACAAAGCAGGGATGTGGGATGAAGCACGACTGCTCTTTCAAAGAGCCAGCACAGACACGACGGTCCAAATAGCCTCCTTCTGTGTTGTAAGATTTTATGATTCTATGATTCTAACTCTCAGCAGCCAACCCTCCGCTCATCTTTCCCCTTGAAATAGCAGGGGCATAGAGGATTGCTTTAATATGAAGGCATCATGGGCGCTATTGGAGAAATGTCCATTCATCTTTGTTACTCAATGCTGCTGGTCAAAGACCAGTTGGAAATTTATGAAGTGGAAGCCCTTTTGGTGGAGATAGAACTCAGCATTGTGCACTGGACCAAGATTGTCAAATGTGTGCAATCTATGACTCCCTGTACTCTGAGGAAGAAGTGGTTCTGTAAAGTTATGATGTACTAGCTTTCTGGCTTGGTTGCTCAGTAACATTGTGCATCCTGTGGAATGAAGCATCCCTCACGTCCTTGATATATACCACTGCCTGGTAGCTACCTTAGTACCAGTAGGTGGAATTACATAGAATATACAGCACAGAAACAGGCCATTCAGCCCAACCAATCTATGCCGGCATTTATGCTCCACTCGAGCCTCCTCCCATCCTTCCTCATCTAACTCTATCAGCATAACCCTCAATTCCCTTCTCCCTCATATGCTTATCTAGCTTTCCCTTAAATGCATCTTTGCAGCTTTCTGCACTCTGCAGCTTTCGTGCCAACTGATGTCCAAAGCTATCTTTTCCTGTTCCCCTTCATCCTCCTTCACCAAGTGCAGGGTGAGGTACATCAAACCCAATTCCCATTCTCAATATTTTACGTTAAAGCAGTCCACAACCTTTCAATGCAGCCGGCTGCCTAGTGCTGCAACTAAGCAGTCTGCAGGCACTGCTGCAGTGCCCACCTGACATTGGAATGAGCAAAGCAGTGCACCTGCCTAATGGAAACTCTAGACAATGGCAAACTACTGCCTCAGAAGGTGATAACCCCTTCTTTAACCACTTATTTGTGTAGCACACACACTATAATGCACAGCAACTAATTGCTCCGGTCAACAATTTTAATATGCTCCCAAAGCAGGAATTAATCGTGCAGAAATTACTGGCCATTAACTCACCAACGCATCAACACTAAGAAACCCAGTCACTTCTAACCTTGGCCTTCACATTTATTTACAGTTACACAGTTTAGAAGATTCACAGTAAAAATATTTGAACTTTATGAACACACTCTGCATTAAGAAATGTTTTATATACTAACAACTGGCAAGGGTTGCAGTCATTAATTCTGCTCTGTCACTTCCCACATTTGCTTATCCGTTCAATTACCCTATGCTGTAAGGGCCAATGCACAATATCCAAACAATTATTGTATTGTGAATGAAAGTGAAGTGGTGGCTAGAACAAAATAAAAAGAGTGAACAATAACCTTTGGAAAATGTGCCAGAATAAAGCAAATTATAAGCATTAGGCTAAAATACAAGATGAAAAGCCCTTGTGGAGCTAATGTCAGTATAAACATGAATTGTGTTTTTTCACCAGACTCATTCAGCTCAGATTTCTAAGATCAATACATGCATTGTTGATCCATTAAAGGTGAAAACAGGTAGGATTATTTGCTAAAGTTTATCTATATTCTGCCTTTCAGAAAAATGGCTTTCAACATTTGGTTATTCAAGAATCTATTCAAATTGCTCTCATGTTTCAAACCGTTGAAGATTTGTCTGGCGAGCAGATTTCATTTGAATACTGTCTTTTCAGCTTTATTCATTGAAGCTACCAAAGTAATATTGGAACAATAATTAATTACTGATGTGACCAGTCCAAAAATGTGCGGGTTAGGTTGATTTGGCTATGATAAATTGACCCTTAGTGTTAGGGGGGGATTAAATATGTGGGGTTATGGGGATAGGATGGGATATGTTAGGGGGGATTAAATACGTGGGGATAGGGTGGGATAGGTGCAGGCTCGATGTGGGGATTCTGTGTGAGAAAGCAGGGACAGGGTACTGGATTTGGATGATCAGCCATGATCGTATTGAATGGTGGAGCAGGCTCGACGGGCCGAATGGCCTACTCCTGCTCCTAGTTTCTATGTTTCTATGTTTGTGTGGTAATGTTGATGACTACAGTGGACACCAGAGTAACAACAACAAGGAACCCAAATAGAATGAGGCACCAACTACCCTGAGCTTCTCCTGGTTCAGCTGAACATTTTTGAAAGTTACTTACGATACCAAAGACCTCAACAAGCACAATCTTTACACCTCATTTGACAATCAAAGATCAGCAGAAATCTCGGAGAAATGGCATTTGCTGTCACAAATCTGTTCAAGCCAGCCCCCTTCTACGCCACCTCCTCCACTGCCCAAGTCTCATTCTTACCAAGTCCGATCACTAATGCACTGGACAGGCCCCATTCCTCTTCATGCATTTTCAGCGCTACTAGCCCTGACAACCACCTCTGTTTACACTGCTTCTTGTGAAAATAGAATACAGAGGCAGCAATCAGGGCTGGTAGCATTGGAAGCCAATGAAGAGAAGTGGAGCCTGTCCAGTGCATTAGCCACTGGGTTTGGGTAGGAGCGGAGAAAGGGGAGAATGCAAGGGGGGGAGGGGGAGAAAGAGAATGCAAGGAGGGGAAGAGATCTCAGGCAGCAAAGAATGCAGGTGAGAAGAGAAACGCAGGATGACAAGGTAGAGGAGGACAAGGGAATAGAATGCCAGCACAAGGCAAGGTGAGGAGGCGGCATCATTTTAATCTAAAAAATCATATTTTTTCATTAGGGGTGTGGGGAGGGAATGGCTTGAGGTGTCCCGAGAAATGCACCTTCAATTGTGTTCCTTCAACCTTTGGATTTTCTCTTCAGGGTTTCATATACTTGTGTTTCTTCTTATTCCTTCCACTTAAGGTTCAAACTGCATAGAACTACTTGTTTTCACTTGTCAGAGCTCTTCTTGAGTTGTCAGCTATTTAGGGATTACCAGCTCTTCCTACTTTAGTAGGCTAGCGTGTATGGTTTTTACATCTCTGGTATGTCATTGTAACTGAAGAGCCTCACTGATCACATGTTAACAAAGCTGAAGCACTGGCACCAGAAATATGCTTTGAAGCATAAAATTCACTAGACCTAATATTAAACTGTAAGATACTAGCACATGAATGCTTGACTCATTCATATGAAATTACTCTCATTATTATTTCAACACAGGTGTTAAATTCAAGTAAAATACTTAAGCTTTTGTGCAAACGTTTGGGTTTTGATTTCTTGTTTGTGCTTTGCAAAAGTTGACTCCCCATTTCATCAATTAACCATTTTCTACATGTGGTTGACACAAAGCAGTTCAGAACTTAATTACATTGTTGTTTTGTAAATTGTAAGGATGTGAATTTGTTTGAAATCTAAGGAAGCATAGCCGCCTTATTACTGATCAAAGACGAATTTCTCCAGACTGTGATTCTTTACTGAATCTTTGAGGCCTACAGAGTGGCAAAAACAAAGGGCAGATACAAGTCAAGTCACATCTGTGGATCTGTTCACACAATCGCACTGCAATCGTCTTAAGTTTTGTTTTGCTCAATTTCCCACCCCCACCCCTGTATAAATTATATATTGGTCGTGTAAAAGGTAGTATGGTTAAGAAAGTGCCATCAACTCAGCAATTTTTACTGCAAAAAATAAATTCAATATATAAACAATTAACTGTTATGTAAAATGGAGAATTGTATTAAGACAGACTGCTGAAAGGTTTGGGGAAATTCCCACCTCCCTGGGATAAGCATTTTTTTTTAAACTCACATGCTGTGGCACTGAAACAAACACTGAAACAATAAAGCTACAGAAATGTTCTGAGTATCTTTAATACTGTAATTTTAAGCCTAAATTAGAAGTACTTAGAGACCAATTTTAATTACATTATCTGCCCTCCCTTCAGCAATTGTGCCCTCTGGAATTCTCTTCCTAGACTATTCTGCCTCGCTCGCTCGCTCTCTCTCTCTCTCTCCTTGGCTTCAGAAGCTTCCCAATAATTCCCCTCTTCAACCATACTATCTGACTCTGCCTTTACATTCCCTCATGTCCATGTACAGCTCTCTATCCTTTAAAGTGCTCAGAGATGCTTTAACATATGAAGGGCTACACAAATACAAGTTGCTGTGGTTATTTACACTCCATTTTCTGTTCAATTTTTATTTTTAAACTTTAGTTCTGATTTTTCCATACTCCATTTATCTTTTTGAACCATATTCTTGTAAGGAAAAGGTTCATCAGACTCAGCTGAAGTCTACTATGTTATACTGCCATTAATTTCTCTTCGTATTCTAGTACTGTTAGCCGTTAGCATTTATTTGCTATACAGGGAAGTATGATTCAATTTTAAAGTAGTGACCACTGAATTTTTGAACTGAGGACATTGCAGCAGTGCTCAGTTTCAGCATGAAGTAATCATCTGCATAATGAGGGAGCTTAATTAAAAACGTGTCATTGCAGACTAGTTCCTAAGTTTCAGGGAGCTGGAATCACTTTTAATGAGGCACGGGCTTTAGTTACTCCTGCAAAAGTAAAACATCACCTTTTTAATTGCATGTACAATCGCATATACTGTATGCTTAATAAATCTGTGCCACTTGACCTCACCGTCTAAAAACTTTATTGATTTTTCCAGTTCTGACGAAGGGTCCCAGACCTGAAACGTTAACTCTGTTTCTCTCTCCATGGATGCTGCCTGACCTGCTGAGTGTTTCCAGCATTTTCTGTTGTTATTTCCTCATTTTAATGTCTTATCTGCTCTTATGTTTAGCTGCTCCCAAACTGACCTGACTGGAACCGGTGGGACAGATTGTTAATCCTATTTTGATAGTGGTTTCCCATTTTCGTGCTTCTGGCTCCTGTTTCCCACCTTGTCAGAAACAGGCCAGCTGCAAGGAGACGAGTTGCTGGAGGAGATGATTTGTGGTAATTGATGCAGCACTTTAAAAGCGCTCCTGAAACATGGCTGACATTCAAATGCAACAACCTTGTTGTTGGAGGTTTGGGATAAGATTTTGCAAATCTACTGACCTTGACTGTTCAAGCTGATAGCCATCTGCAGTGTTCCAGCACCTTTAAGAGAAAAAAGCATTAATTTTACTAAGCCAATGATTGGAACACATCTGGCATATTTTTCATTTCTTAGTCACATACTAAATTGATAGATTAAAAAAATCATAAATGTGTTTCTGGAATAATATGACCAGCAATTTCATTCAATACTTTGGGCTGGATTTTGAATGACCCATGGAGTCGGGTTTGGAGGCGTATGGGGGGTTAAATTTGTGGGGTCGGGGTTTCCGACCCCATCCCGACTCCACGCAATTTTGACAAAATCAGTCGCGGGGTTCCCGACTCTCTCCCGCCTCCAAGAGGCGGGAGAGGCCATTACAGCCCTTAACAAGCCCTAAATTGGGTCTGTAATGCGATTTTGAATCGTTGTAGCTGGTTTAACCCTTTTCTGACGTGAAGCACGCCTGGTGTGAAACACTCCAGTGAAACCTGGCGGGAGCACAAGTGGATAGCTGACTATCAGCTGCAGGTCCACTATTACAACGGAGATGTGATGAAGGTAGTAGTAGTATTAGGTGTGAAAGTCGCCTCTGATACTGCTACATTCAATGTCATGGCATTTGGTGTGAGAGAATATTTATTCATTCTCTCTCTCTCTCTCTCTCTCTCTCCAGACAATCTCTGAGAGCAGGCAGGCAGCAGTGATGACATCATCAGAGGCGGGTTTCAGCCTGAAACCACTAATTAGTTCATGGGTTCCCACATGCTGCAACTCAATTGCCCAATTAAGTGAAAATTGCATCAGGCATCCACATTAATCTGGAGTCGGGGGGGAAATACGAAATGCGGATTACACGACCCCAACCCGACCCCAAGACAAAATCCAGCCCACTGTGTTCAGACCAGCCGCTGTCAACTCCCCTTTCTAGATAATACAGCACCAAGCCATCCCATCTACATTTTTTGCAAAGGTGACATGGCCCCTTTAAATTTTTACTCAAACAACGCATCATCAGACGCGAGAAACTGACATGCTCCAAGCAATTGCCTGGAGGGACCCGCACGTCGGCCGTAACGAGACCAATCAGCAAAAATCAGAACTGCGGGCTGGCGGCATCCGGGAGCGGGTCTGAAAGCTACATACCAGCTGACCCGCCCCCATCCCACCTCCAGAATTAAATTCGCGGCCCTAGTTTCACCAAGGAAGTATTTAACAACTTTAAGCCATTTATGTCTCTGACTTTTTCTAAGCATGTTTCAAGGGGACATCTGCAACATTAATCAATATGCAAATACATCAGGCAGGCAATACTTTATTCACAAGAAAAATTGCCTTTGTCTTTTTCCTAATGGATGCTGCATGTTTTCATATGGCAGAATTCCCCAAGTTCAGAGGCGAGTTGATGAAACCCATTTAGCCATCCAGACCCCTAGGCATAATGCCGTGGCATTCTTGCAACACAAGAAACAAGCTCAATGTTGTATGCTGCATGGTCCACAGCTTTGCTATCCAAAGAGGCCTAACGATGGAAGAAGTGGAGGAGGAAGCCATATCAGGATAATGGCAATGGTCCAAGGAATATTGCTACTGAAACACCTTTACAGTCTGCAAGGGTAGCACATCAGCGTCTCATAGGAGGCGGCATTCACCCAGTGCCTGAGCCATCCATTTAATTAACCACCTATACTGTCCTCTGCACAACCTCACTATCATGGATGTTCATCATATGGCCTGCTGCTACCATATTCTGCAAGATCAGAAATGGCAGCTCCCCATGCAGCAATTACTTGCATGCACAACCCTAAAACCCCACCCTCACATCTCTTACTTCAGTTCTTCCCTGCCATTTGGCACACACTCCTCAATTGCTAGCCTTAGCCTCATTCTCTCTTCCTACAGGACAAATTGGTGTAGAATGTCCGTGAGAGGCAAGCCACTGGACATGGCTTTGCAGCATTAAATATCTCCCCTCTGTTCAAGAAGACCATGGAACTCGAGGGGAGGCACTCAGCTCTTACCATGGTGCATGGTGAGGTTGGTCTGCACCTACATTGTTGCCCTGTTATCGCTGTGAAGCATCACAACCACCGATCCACCCTTATCTCACTCCTTAATTCCAAGAGATAATGATCACCTATTCTTAGCTTCCACCCAACTTTCTTGCAGATCCACCACAGCAAGGGGCGGTGCAGGAGGAAGCTAACGATGATAATGAAGGTGAAGAGAATGATGAGGACCAGAACACCCAGCAGTCGCAGCTACATGATACTGCCTTCTCCCAGGACAGTAGCACATGCCAGGCCTCCAGCCTTCCTTCTCAGAGCACCACACCAGTGGAACATGGGAGATGCCAGCAGGTTGCAGAGGATCACCCTTCAGCGATGCTGCAGCTCCATGCTAGGAACAAGCTGCCATATAACAAGAGCCATTTCAGTCTCATCATCTTGATGTACAGCATAAGGAGTCCACCACCTCCTGTGATCCAGGCCCTTGAGTGGCACTTAGAAGAAGCACTAGAGTAGGTGATAGAAAGGCAGGTGTAGGCACCCAGGAGAAGCAGGGTATCAGGAATGAGTAGGGTTTGTTTGCACTTTGTAATGATTGTATTACAATAGACTGTACTGACAAAGCACTTTGTTATTCATGGATTTTACAGTCATGCAGGAAAGGTGCACTCATTTGGTGCTGATGATGCAGAGAACCCCCTTGGTTGCATGAAATCACCCTGTGTCAGACATTGAGGGCGGTGGTCACCTTCATAACCACTGAGAGGGCAGTCTGAACAGATGTGCATGGCTGCAATTTTTCATGAAGCAAGTCACAGAGATGCCTTGTTGCCTCTTTGTAAAGAGCACCCTTCTTATGCACAGCTCCTCAAAGAGGTCGAGATATGAAAACCTTGACTTTTGACCCTATTCTCAGCTATCAAAGCTGCCTCCTTGAATGTAAAATCTCTCCCTTTGATGGTAGAGCCATGGTAACTAAATAGTAAGTACATAGCTAAGATCCCTGCTGCGCACCTCTGAATTAAAAAAATCATTCAAACATTAAAGATGCAAGCCTCTCTAAGATGTATTAGATGACTTCCCATTGTTTTAACCTGAGCTGGTTTGTGAGAATATGCAATTCTGAGATGGCTGATTCATCTGGTATCTCAACTTATTTATCCTAAACAACATAGCTTGTATCTCCCTGGGAGTTAGCTCTTTGTAAAATGAATTTAACTTCATAGCAGCATCATAATGTAAATTATGACTTCCAGGCCAAATAGGCAAAAATCTTGAAATATTACACACCACCCACCACCCCACCTCCTGCAAGCTGGTTCCACCACATCCGCTGCTGCAGTGGCTGCCGCATTCTGACCCACTACATCTGTTACCGAAGACTCAAGGCACAAAATTCGGATCCGTAGCGCCTGACTTTTGGGTGCTACAAGTGTCCTTAGAGGTCCACAGTGGTTTCCAGGGCGCGCACGCACAATGCTGGTACAAGGCGTGCTTTTTTTAAATTAGTTTTTATGCGATGTGGGTGTCGCTGGCAAGGCCAGCATTTATTGCCCATCCCTAATTGCCCTTGAGAAGGTGGTGGTGAGCCGCCTTCTTGAACCGCTGCAGTCCGTGTGGTGAAGGTACTCCCACAGTGCTGTTAGGGAGGGAGTTCCAGGATTTTGACCCAGTGACGATGAAGGAACGGCGATATACTTCTAAGTCAGGATGATGTGTGGCTTGGAGGGGTGGTGTTCCCATGTGTCTGCTGCCCTTGTCCTTCTAGGTGGAAGAGGTTGCGGGTTTGGGAGGTGCTGCCAAAGAAGCCTTGGCGAGTTGCTGCAGTGCATCTTGTAGATGGTACACACTGCAGCCACGGTATGCCGGTGGTGGAGGGAGTGAATGTTTAAGCTGCTAGAGGGGGTGCCAATCAAGCGGCTGCTTTGTCCTGGATGGTGTCGAGCTTCTTGAGTGTTGTTGGAGCTGCAATCATCCAGGCAAGTGGAGAGTATTCCATCACACTCCTTACTTGTGCCTTGTAGATGGTAGAAAGGCTTTGGGGAGTCAGGAGGTGAGACACTCGCTGCAAAATACCTAGCTTCTGACCTGCTCTTGTTGCCACAGTATTTATGTGACTGGTCCAGTTAAGTTTCTGGTCAATGGTGACCCCCAGGATGTTGATGGTGGAGTATTCGGTGATGGTAATGCCATTGAATGTCAAGGGGCGGTGTTTAGACTCTCGCTTGTTGGAGAAAGTAATTGCCTGGCACTTCTGTGGCACGAATGTTACCTGCCACTTATCAGCCCAAGCCTGAACGTCGTCTAGGTCTTGTTGCATGCGGGCATGCGCTGCTTCATTATCTGAGGAGTTGTGAATGGCGCTGAACACTGTGCAGTCATCAGCGAACATCCCCATTTCTGACCTTATGTTGGAGGGAAGGTCATTGATGAAGCAGCTGAAGATGGTTGGGCCTAGGACACTGCCCTGAGGAACTCCTGCAGTGATGTCCTGGGGCTGTGATGATTGACCTTCAATCACCACAACCATCTTCCTTTGTGCTAGGTATGACTCCAGCCAGTGGAGAGTTTTCCCCCCTGATTCCCATTGACTTCAGTTTTACTGGGGCTCCTTCATGCCACCCTCGGTCAAATGCTGCCTTGATATCAAGGGCAGTCACTCTCAGCTCACCTCTGGAATTCAGCTCCTTTGTCCATGTTTGGACCAAGGCTGTAATGAGGTCGGCAGCCGAGTGGTCTTGGCGGAACCCAAACTGAGCATCAGTGAGCAGGTTATTGGTGAGTAAATGCCACATGAGGAGTGAATCGAATTGGCTGAAGACTGGCTTCTGTGATGGTGGAGACCTCAGGAGGATGCCGATATGGATCATCCACTCGGCACTTCTGGCTGAAGATGGTTGCAAACGCTTCAACCTTGTCTTTTGCACTCACGTGCTGGGCTGCACCATCATTGAGAATGGGGATATTCATGGAGCCTCCTCCTCCCATTAGTTGTTTAATGGTCCACCACCATTCACGACTGGATGTGGCAGGACTTTGATCTGATCCGTTGATTGTGGGATCGCTTAGCCCTGCCTATAGCATGCTGCTCCCACTTTTTAGCATGCATGTAGTCCTGTGTTGCAGTTTCCCTAGGTTGGCACCTCATTTTTAGCTATGCCTGGTGCTGCTCCTGGCATGCTCTTCTACACTCCTTATTGAACCAGGGTTGGTCCCCTGGCTTGATGGTAATGGTAGAGTGAGGGATATGCCTGGCCATGAGGTTACAGATTGTGGTGGAATACAATTCTGCTGCTGCCGATGGCCCACAGCACCTCATGGATGCCCAGTTTTGAGCTGCTAGATCTGTTCTGAATCTATCCCATTTAGCATGGTGGTAGTGCCACACAACACGATGGAGGGTGTTCACAGTGTGAAGATGGGACTTCGTCTCCAGAATGACTGTGTGGTGGTCACTGCTACCAATACTGTCATGGACAAATGCATCCGCGACAGGTAGATTGGTGAGGACGAGGTCAAGTAGGTTTTTCCCTTGTGTTGGTTCTCTCACCCCCTGTCGTAGGCCCAGATTGGCAGCTATGTCCTTCAGGACTCGACCAGCTCGGTCAGTAGTGGTGCTACCGACCCTCTCTTGGTGATGGACATTGAAGTACCCCACCCAGAGTACATTCTGTGCCCTTGCTATTCTCAGTGCATCTACCAAGTGGTGTTCAACATGGCGGAGTACTGATTCATCAGCTGAGGGAGGGCAGTAGGTGGTAGTCAGCAGGAGGTTTCCTTGCCCATGCTTGACCTGAAGCCATGAGACTTCATAGGGTCCGGAGTCAATGTTGAGTGACTCCCAGGGCCACTCCTTCCCGACTGTATACCACTGTGCCGCCACCCCTGGTGGGTCTGTCCTGCCGGTGGGACAGGACATACCCAGGGACGGTGGTGGAGGAGTTTGGGACATTGGCTGAAAGGTATGATTCTGTGAGTATGACTATGTCAAGCTGTTTTTTCACTAGTCTGTGGGACAGCTCTCCCAATTTTGGCACAAGTCCCCAGATGTTGGTGAGGAGGACTTTGCAGAGCTGACTGGGCTGGGTGTGCCGTTGCCGTGTCCATAACCGGTGCCGAGATCGATGCCGGGTGGTCCGTCCAGTTTCATTTTTATTATTTTGTTTCGTAGCGGTTTGTTATAACTGAGTGGTTTGCTAGGCCATTTCAGGGGGCAGTTAAGAGTCAACCACATTGCTGTGGGTTTGGAGTCCAGGTAAGGACGGCAGATTTCCTTCCCTAAAGGACATTAGTGAATCAGATGGGTTTTTACAACAATCCGATAGTTTCATGGTTACTATTACTAATGCTAATAATTATTCCAGATATATTTAATTAACTGAATTTAAATTCCCCAGCTGCCGTGGTGGGATTTGAACTCACGCCTCTGGATTACTAGCCCAGTGACATTACCACTACGCTACCATCCCCTGGACTCCATATTGGCGAGGGAGTTAGCGAGCGCACAGTGAGCGTCCACCGGAGGTATGCAGAGTAGGTAGATCATGATGTTAATCCGCATGTAACGCTGATTTGATGCCAGCTCTGCCATTTTGGAGCTCAACGCTCCAGCTAACACACTCTCTTAAGCTCACACAGCCGAACACGCATTCAGCCGCAGGAAAGACCCTCACCAGTGCTATTTAAAGGGAACTACTAGTGTAGCGGCACCCCAATGTTGAGTAAAAGATATTGGCCTAGATCTTCCGCTCAGCTGTTCTGCTGGTGGAAGTGTGGCACAGTAGCCTTGACCCCACCACAGGAATACGCTCCAGACCCCAGGCAAATTTCCGACCTACATGTAATGTGCATTTTGCAGGCAGGATCCCCAGCTTCCGCAAGGGAGTCTGCCTGAATGGGGCACAAGAGCTGCCTGAGGCAGGCCTCAGAGGCCTTACTGCAGAGTTAAGGAGGCTGGTGGTCTCTGAGTCGCTGGTTTAAATGGGGAAAAAAGGTTGAAAACGTTTAAAAACATCACCTAAGCCTATGCAACCAATTGCTTGTATGATGTATTTCTATCATATACATGGCATTTCAATGTATGGGTCTATGTATTGTACACCTTTCCTCATCTCCAGTGAGAAATCCCAGCAAGGCGAGCAGGGAGCCATGGACTGGCTCCTGATGTATTTTCCGCTGTATCCCATTGGAATTACACGTGCTTCTCGACATAACCTCAACAGAAAATCTGGGCCATTGTCTTATGTCTGCTTATTGTAGGTTTCCCCCTGAATTTGTTTTATTGGAAATAGCGTCCTTTCTTATAGAATCATGCCGTTTTCTTCCCCCAATTCAGGTTTCCCATACGAGATCAATGTAGTTTCATATAAACTAACATTTGAGGTAGTTCCTGTAGTGGTTTACAAGACATGGTAGCTGTATCGACATCTGGGCCATAAAGCGCCGGTAGATACGGCCGTTTTTTTTTACAAAAAATGTCATCCACCTCACTTCCAACGCGGCCCAGGCTGTTCGCCATCTTGGTGAGGGTGATAGCGCAAGCGGGAAGTACGTGCACCGGCTGTATGCAGAGTAGGCAGATCGTGACGTCAGTCAGCGTGTAACACTGATTAGACAGACATCCTGCCATTTTCCACATCGCCGCTCCATTCAACGCATGCTCCTAAACACACACAGCTGAACGTGCATTCATCAGCTGCATGGGAGACCCCCCTCACCAGCGCTATTTAAAGGGATACATCCAACTTGCAGGTAAGTTGATTATTGCTATTGTACTGGCTCTTGCAGAGTTTGTAGGAGTACTGGGTTGCTGGAAGACATTTAAAAAGTTGCTAAAGTGTGCAGGGCGTGCTGCTTGACATTGGGAAGGTGTTGGCTGCTACTGGAAGGCCTCTGAGTACACCACTTGCTCCCAGTCATGGGGGCTCTAGTTACAGTCCCCCTCACGCTGCAGCAAGACAGGGAGGTGGAGCAGAGGCAGCAAAGACAAGCTGCTCACAGAGGGAGGAGGAGGAAGGGGAGAAGGGCTCTCAGCAGGAGGCCTTACCCACCTAGGGTCTTCAGGGAGCACTTCTCCTACCTGCAATTAAGCCAGGACCAGTGTGTTCGGTGGCTCCGCTTCACCAAGAAGGTGGTCACTGAACTCTACCACCTCTTGGAACCAGACCTGCAGCCTCAGAGCAGGGCGACGAGTGACAACTCTGCCAGTGGCCCTCAAGGTCACCGTGGCCCTAAATTTGTTCGCCACTGGATCCTTCCAGGCTAGAACAGGTGACATAGCAAACATTTCACAGTTCACTGCCCATCGCTGCATCCGGGAGGTCACAGAGGCTCTGTACTATAGGAGAGAGGACTTCATTGTCTTCTCTCTAAACAGAGAAGCAGGAGGAGCGTGCACGTGGCTTTGCCAGGATATCGGACTTCCCCATGGTGCAGCGCACCATCGACTGCACAGACGTGGCTTTGCGGGCGCTGCATCTCAATGGTGAGATGTTCTGTAACCGCAAAGGCTACCATTCACTTAATGCACAGTTGGTGTACGACCAGGCCAAGCACATCATGATGGTGAATGCCCACTATCCTGGCAGCAGTCATGCTGCCTTAATTCTGCGCCAGTCCACTGTGGCAGCAATCTTCCAGTCACTACATTGAACCCGAGGTGGCTGCTAGGTGACAAGGACTATCCGCACTACACCTGGCTGATGATTCCCCTCCGCAACCCCACCACTCATGGCCAGCACTCAATGAAAGCCATGCTGCCACGAGGAACATCATCGAGCAGACCATCGGGGTGCTCAAGCAAAGGTTCTGCTGCCTTGAATGCTCGGGATGAGCCCTCCAGTACTCGCCGGAGCAGGTGTCCTAATTCGTGGTGGTCTGCTGCATCCTCCACAACTTGGCCATCTGAGGGCACAGCCCTTGCCACCACGGGTCCTGCGACCATCTCAGGAGGAGGAGGAGGAGGAGGAAGGAAGAAGGCAGTCTGCAAATTCATGTTCTGGACGGCTGTCCGTGAGCACATCATCAGACTCTGCTTCTCCTGACTGAGACCCCAGATCCCCGTCGCTCAACACTTCCTAACCTTACCATGCCACTGTCATAGAACATCACATGAAATTAAAGCCACCACAAAACAAACATTCCAAACCTAATTTATAAATGATTCAATCAAATACTACATAAAAAGTCAACTAATCACCCTTGTGCATTCCCTTAGTGCCCGTCTTCTGTGTGTCTTTGCCTGTCCAAGTGCTCCTACAAAATGTTACCTCAGTAGCAGCAGCATGACTGGTGGAAGGCTGCTGCTTTCAGTGGGGGAGAGTGCAGATGGCCTTGCAGGACGACCTCGAGCAGCTCTGAGGCTAGAAGGCCCGGCTGTAGACTCCACCATCTCGGCATGTGCGGCAGCAGTCTGAACTGGCTGGCTGACAGGCAACAGTAAGGGCACTGGCGGAGTGGCAGTAGTGAAAGTACGAATGCTGTCATCCTGAGAGAGGACAGCAGGCTCGTGCTCCACGGAGCCACTGCCAGTCCCCCGAGGTGGCGCCTCAGCAATCTTAGTAATCTGTTGGAGGACAGATTGCCGGACTGCTGTGAGACCCTGCAAGCCCATTTCCACACTAGTAAACGCAGCCACGATGATGCATGAGAGCAGTCTGAGCTTGCGTGGCAGCACTCAGACATTGCGTCGCTTCTGCTTGTGCTGCAATGGAAGCTAAGACATCGCCCATCTGACCCTACATCATGGTTGGGTCCACAAGTGCGCTAATGGGGTTGCCCATCACTTCCATCCTGGAAATCATGGGCTCTAAGCTCTGCGCAAAGCCCTGTGCAAAGTTGGTGCCGGACTCCTCCATGCTCCTCGACAGTGACAAGAGGCTCTCTGGCAGGCCTGCCATTGCACCAAGCATTTCTGTGCGTCTGCCCATCACCCTTCTTCTGAAGGCCGCCCCATCAAAGTCCTCACCTGAGTCCTCCGCAGCAGTACTCGTGTGCGCACTCGCCCTCCGAGGAGCTGGTACCTGCACGACCCTTTCCCGCTGCCCTGCCTGCTGGTCACTCGTGCCCGGTGACTCACCGCGTGCAGATCCCGCCTCTATACTACCCCCTAAAGTACGCGCAGTGCCAGTTTCTGAGCTGGTGCCTGCAAATGTCTCTTCTTCTCCATCACTCTCCTCTTGTTCTTCCTGCACTGGCTGGGAAGCTTGAAGTTCTTGGGTATCTGAGGAGGAGGGGAAAGCAAGATGTGCATGCTTACAACATCAGCAGCTTGCAAGTGAGAAGTGATTATGGGATGAGGGGAAGTGGGATGTGAGAAGGAGGATTATGTATGTGCATACCATCATTAACAATGGTTTCAGCCTTGCTGATCGCCATGGCCTCAGCGATGGTCCCCTCCATTGATGTCTACCACAGTCTCCTCCAGCTGGGTCAGGATATGCAGCCATGCCTGTCCCCCACCAGTTAGCTGCTGCTTTCTCCTGTTATGCGCCACCTTGGCCTGCAAGAGAAAGGGAAGTGTGTCAGTAAGTGTGGTGCAATGTGTTTGGGTGATGTGCCTGTCATGGTTGAATAGCTGGCAGTGTGTGCAAGGTGTGAGATGTGGTTGTGAGGCTTCCAACAGTGGTGAGTGTGTGAGGGTGGGGCAAAGCTATGAATGTGAGGTATGAGTTGTGATTGATAGAGATTGTTGGTAGGTGAGTGATGGAGGTATGGTGCATTGAGCCGTCTGTGAGGCTAGTGGCGCAGTTGGTGGGGTATGGCATTTGAAGATATGTTCACTGACCTTGACCACTCGTGTGAGGTCGTTAAATTCCTTTTGGCACTGGATCCACTTTCTCAGGGCAAGACTGCTGGCATTGACCGCTTCAGCTATCTGCTCCCACTGCCTTCTTACTGTGAGTCTGGAGGGTCTCCTGGCCCCCTGCGGGTAGAGGAGCTGTCTCCTCCATTCTACCCCCCTGCACTTAAGCCTCCAGTGCTGCGTCTAAGAACCGAGGCGCCCTTTCTCTGCCCTGTTGAGCCATAGCTACCTTACAATGAGGTGCTTATTTCAGAAAGCACCTCCCCTTTAAGAAGTGCAGACTGCGTTTCAAGCTGGAGGCTGGCTTTAAATAGAGATCACCTCCCATGAATGTGAGCCCCCTGCTGAGCACTCAGCCTCTCAGCAGCACTCTCAGCACTGGGCTGAACGCATCAATCATATAATTAGCCGGCAGCATGAATGTCGTGTGCTGCCTGCATTACTTTCAACGGGCATGGGCAGATCACGCATCGTGATCCCCATGCCCATTTTCGGGCTCTTTCTCATTTTTAGCCCCAGCTCTGCTGGTGTAGAGATGATTTTGTCTACCTATTTCCAGCAATACAGTGATAGAACTCTTGTGCTAGCACTGGAACCACAGTTTCAACAGGATAGACTTTTACTCACTTCAAAAGGGCCCAGACTTAAAAGGAAAAACAATCACCCTAACCATTAGTCATTTATGAGAAGTCGCACAACACCAGGTTATAGTCCAACAGCTTTATTTGAAATCACAAGCTTTCGGAGCGCTGCTCCTTCGTCAGACTTCACCTGACGAAGGAGCAGCGCTCCGAAAGCTTGTGATTTCAAATAAAGCTGTTGGACTATAACCTGGTGTTGTGCGACTTCTCACATTTGTCCACCCCAGTCCAACACCGGCATCTCCACATCATTAGTCATTTAGGCCAGGAATTTACTTCAAAAGAAAATACGAAAGAACCAGAACCACAAACATGTAAATCCTCAATGCAGGCACCTACCTATATGTACAATTCTTACATAAAGTAGTAAAATTCATTGCATTTTAAGGCAAAGCAAATCCTGCAACTTGTGAGTAGACATTTCAAAAAGGTAAAACAGAGGTTACTGATTTCATGCTTACGGGAATATACTTTCAATGCAAAGTGCTTACCCATTGTGTGCTCCACATCCTTAACCTTAACCTGCCTCCTTGCTTTGAAAATTAATCCTCAGGGCTTCTCTATAGACCCCAGAAGAAAAACATTGCATTGCAGGGAAAATGAAGCAGATGTGCTTCACTGACGTCAGTCAATGGGCTCCTCACCGGAGTTCACAGCCTCACTCAATGGCTTTTATACAATGACTGCAAGCAGCCTTTACCTCTGCAGTTTGCAGATGGTTTTTGTTTCCTCTGATCTGTCCTTGTGCAAGATCATTTCGCCAACAAATGGTCTAGTGTGTTTAGCCCTGTGACTACAATAGATAGGTTTGGACATAATTCGGTACATTTTCAATTTGCCACCCGTGTGTAAGACAGGCATTGCAGATCGGCTGCTCGTTAGGGAAACTGCCCGATTTTCCTTTCTGTTAATTTCAACGGAAATCAAAATCGGGCGGTTTCTATAACGGGCGGTTTTACGCCCGGGCGGCAAGTTGAAAATCTACCCCCAATATGTTAACCACTGCAGCACTCTGCCTCTCTTTGGTTCAAGGATTCAAAAGATTGCTGGGTTGTTCAATAGGTTTCTGGTAATTCTGGTATGATTTATTTAAATAGGCTGCACTGTAATCATTTGAAGCTGACATTTGGTGCTGAACCTGTAACTGACTGAAAAGTGATAGAGGCTGATCTCACTGCCAGTAATTTCATCTGTGACAGACTCAAAATCTCACAACCCCTTCACTTTCAGGTATAGGATTGTTCAAGTGCGATCATTGGGGAATTCCATCTCAAAGCTCTCAGAATCCCCATAGCAACTAATGCTGGAAGAAGTTCAAGCCTCGGGTGAATTCTCTAACACTACACCTGGGCAAGAGCTTGAGGGGTGGGGGAAGGGCAGAAGAAGCCAGTATTCTCGTTCCTGATCTCTCTACCCATTGACCCTCGTTTCCATGTTAGCTGATATTGCTAATGGTGTTCTCTCCTCAGGTACTGTTCCCCTCTCCTTCAAATCTGCCGTCATCACCCCTCTCCTCAAAAAAACAATCCTTGTCCCCCTCCATCCTTGCAAACTATCACCCCATCTCCAGCCTCCCTTTCCTCTCCAAAGTCCTTGAATGTGTTGTCGCCTCCCAAATCCGTGCCCATCTTTCCTGGAACTCCATGTTTGAATCCCTCCAATCAGGCTTCTGCCCCTGCCACAGTACTGAAATGGCTCTTATCAAAGTCACAAGTGACATCCTATGTGACTGTGACAAAGGTAAACTATCTCTGCTCATCCTTCTCGACCTGTCTGCAGCCTTTGACATGGTTGACCACTGCATCCTCCTCCAACACGTCTCCACCGTCATCCAGCTGGGTGGAACTGCACTCGCCTGGTTCCATTCTTGTCTATCTAATCATAGCCAGAGAATGACCTGCAATAGCTTCTCTTCCCACTCCCGCACCGTTACCTCTGGTGTCCCCCAAGGATCTATCCTTGGCCCCCTCCTATTTCTTATCTGCATGCTGCCCCTCTGCGACATCATCCGAAAACACGGCGTCAGTTTACACATATACGCTGACGACTCACCACCACCTCTCTTGACCCCTCCACTGTCTCTAAATTGTCAGAATGCTTGTCCGACATACTGGATGAACAGAAATTTCCTTCAATAAATATTGGGAAGACCAAAGTGATTGTCTTCGGGCCCTGCCACAAACTCCATCTCTCTCCCTGGCAAATGTCTGAGGCTGAACCAGACTATTTGCAACCTTGGTGTCATATTTGACCCCAAGATGAGCTTCCGACCACATATCAGGGCCATCACTAAGACCGCATATTTCCACCTCCGGAACATCGCCCGACTCTGCCCCTGCCACAGCTCATCTGCTGCTGAAACCCTCATCCATGCCTTTGTTACCTCTAAATTTGACTATTCCAACGTACTCCTGGCCTCCTACGTTCTACCCTCTATAAACTTGAGCTCATCCAAAACTCTGCTGCCCGTGTCCTAACTCGCACCAAGTCCCGTTCACCCATCACCCCTGTGCTCGCTGACCTACATTGGCTCCTAGTTAAGCAATGCCTCCATTTTAAAATTCTCATCCTGGTTTTCAAATCCCTCCATGGC
Organism: Squalus acanthias; assembly: GCA_030390025.1. Taxonomy (NCBI): domain Eukaryota; kingdom Metazoa; phylum Chordata; class Chondrichthyes; order Squaliformes; family Squalidae; genus Squalus; species Squalus acanthias. The sequence goes on from CM059429.1 coordinate 62,534,216, forward strand.
CTCGCCCCTCCCTATCTCTAACCTTCTCCAGCCCTACAACCCTTCGAGATATCTACACGCCTCTAATTCTGGCCTCTTGGGCATCCCCGATTATAATTACTCCACCATTGGTGGCCGTGCCTTCAGCTGCCAAGGCCCTAAGCTCTGGAATTCCCTCCCTAAACCACTTCGCCTCTCTACCTCTCTCTCCTCCTTTAAGACGCTCCTTAAAACCTACCTCTTCGACCAAGCTTTTGGTCATCTGCCCTAATATCTCCTTATGTGGCTTGGTGTCAAATTTTCTGTCTTATAATATGCCTGTGCAGCGCCTTGGGACATTTTACTACGTTAAAGGCGCTATATAAATACAAGTTGTTATTGTTGTTATTGACCCGAGGTAGAAACTATGCATATGTAGATGTCAAGGAGCACAGGATCGGGCTTAGATGTGAAGGGTTCTTCTCCCTCCCTCCCTCCCCCTCACTGCTGCTTTAATTCAAAGGCTTGCCAACATCTACGCACACATGAGGAATGGCTACTTGGAAAAGTTACTGGAGCACAACTGACGCCCTTGAAGCCATACCTAGCATGAATCATTGCCTCAGGAGAGGATAAAATAAAAAAAGCTACGGTGCAGCCTTTTGGTACTCACTTCCTAGCTTCACGCATGCAGAATGGCATTTAGTTGGGGTACTGGAGGGCTGTAGATGCCTGTGGAGCTGTCAACCCCGGCATGACTCACTGACTTCAGAAAAAAAAAAGAGAAATGTTGCAGGATTTTCTCTCTCTTTGGCACCATACATAAAAATGCAAATATTACCACTTCTGCCATTACACATCATTCAGTAGTGAAAACTGCCGGCCCAGTAGCTATTGGCGGTAATGTCACAGCAAAATATGAATTTGAGCTGGTAATTGGGGCAAGTCAAATGTAAAAGAGCAATAAATGAGCTCAATGTTTTAAAATGCGCTAGCAAGCCAAAAATAATTAACTGAAACCATTGTTACACTGATTAAGCAGCAAATTTTGTAGTACAAAGTACAACATGAACTAAACAGACTCGTGGGGGAGGGGGAATGAGGGTTAAGTTAACTCTGTCTACTATTTTGGCTATCTATTAACTGAATTTTTTTTTTTACATTGCTGGAGCCGTATCACATATGCTACCACGTCTTTGTAAAGGAACACTCAAGAGGTCTCTGACAAAGTTTGCACTTTCATCTGTTAAAATAAATGTAAGGCATCGAGTAATTCATTAAAACAAGGCTTGATCGAAGGGGAAGAGTAAACAGATTAGTGCCTGTGGAACTCGAAAGAAAGAATTAAATTACCTTGTTGAATAAAGAGCCCCTTGCCACTGCTCCAGATCACTCGTGACATGCCCTTTTCCTCCTTGTGAGCTTACATATTCAGTTCCAAATGTTCAGCAGGCACAGAGCTCAGTAGTCACACAGACCATAAGATTTCTATTTTCTCCTTCAATTCAAGCAGGCAAAATAAAAGGAACATTGTCTCCCTCAAACAGATTGAATGAAAAAAAAACAGACTGGTGTCTTTCAACCCCACCCCAAGCAGCTCATGAGCTCATGCATCCTTCCATTGGTGGCACGGTGTGCATTACCCGACAGCAGAGCACCTTTCTGCATTGCACAGCACGTTTACTAGCACAGCACAGGTCACTCAAGTCAGTTTACTTCTCCTTACAAGGAAAGGCCAGGCTGTGCAGGAGTTCCTCACACATTGAAATACACTAGATTACAGCAACAGAAGCAAACTGATGGTATATTTAACAAACACTTACATTGGGGGGTGGAGGGGGGCGGGGAAGCTGATTTAAAGGCCGGCATCAATATTTTCAAACTTGAACATCAACGGGCCAGAATTTGCTGCCAAAATAACGGTGAGTTTAATGGTGCACACCGCTTTTAATGTGTAAATCCTCCAGTAACTTGTGGTGAGGAAGAGATATCCCGTGAATTGCGAATCGCCACAAGTTGCTGGACGATTAGCCTTGTGACAACGGCAGCTCACCCTCAATCTCCACGTGAGTTTCAAGAAATTGCTGCATTTGCACATTTAATGCCAATTAAGCTCACCGCCGAATGATAGGACTGATACTTAACAGCACAAGTACCTTTTTAATGAGGAGATTTATGTTCCTGCAATACCACTCAACCTCGGAGGCCCAGAAAGGGAGCAATTGAAACTGTGGAGTCTCACAGTTGCTTTTAGAGTTTTTAAAATGTAATTTTTTTTAAAAAACTTATCCTTTGTCTCTTTTTTCTTTCTCTCTTAATCCAATCTTTTCATTTCTCTTTCTGTACCCGATTTGACTCTAATTCATTATATTTCCTTTTCCGTCATTCCTGTTTATTTCCCTATCCTTAAATCTCATTGGTTAAAGAGATAGACTGTTGGTCCCATCGTTCAGTAAGGTCCCAGATGCCCCCTTGCCTGTTATCAGCTCGCACTTCCAGCAACTTTGCTACGCAACAATTTTTTGAGTTGATGGGTGAGGACAAGAATCTAACTAACCAATCACCACTACTGCCACTGCGAGGGAAACAGGCACCAGAATGATGTGCATCATCTACAGTTCGATCAATTAAATACCCACAGAAGTAGAGAGAGGTTGGATAGACAGCTCTCTCCCAGAGCACCAAAATAATGGTTGAAGAAATCCAATAGACTTTGGCTGTAAAGCGCTTTGGAATGCCTGAGGTCATGAAAGACTCAATACAAATGCAAGTCTTTCTTTAGTAGAAGTCAACTGGTCTGCTGGATCTTTACTAGTATTTAAAATGTAAATAACGTGCTGGGTAAAATTCTTCACATCGCTGAAAGCCCTCCAGTACCTTACCCAAGTGACCATTCTTCATGTAGGAACCTAAAGGGTGATTGTGGGTCGGCTGTTTGACTGTAGGAAGAAATCACAGCCAAACTTGATCTGAACCTCACTTTAACTTCCCACATGCACACTCACCTGCTAGAAGAGATCGCCGAAAGATGACCAGGAGCAGGAACCCTGGCTGATTCTTCCCTACTTAGTTTAAAAGCGCTGAGACCAATTAAAGTGGTAACTCAGCACAGAGTATGATTCTAACTTGGGAACTTTTGTTCTGTATGGCTTAGTGCTGTACCAGGTAATGGCTTTAGCCAACGAGCCATCAGACAAACTAGCCAGTGAGGCCTACAAACTTTAATTTTGAAGTTTTCAATGCATTGCTTCATACTGAAAAATAATAAAAGGGAGAGCGAAAGAAAGATAAAAAGAAATCAGAGCGAAAGAAAAAGCGAGGAAGAAAGGGAGAAAGGAAGTGTGAAAAGAGTAAGATAAAGAAAAAAGAAAGACAAGAGGAAAAATTGAGAGAGAGAAAGGGGACACAGAAAAGAAAGAAGAAAGGAATGGAGAGAGAAAGATGAAATGGAAAAAGAGAGAGAAGAAAAAGAGGAAAGAAATAAACAGCATGTGAGGGAATGATAGGGCAAAAAAAATAACCGAAACAATTCATATTCTGAAATAAAATACATTTCTGAAAATACACAGCAGGCCCATTACCATTTACAAAGAGAAAAGATGTAGGCCTAGAAATTCATCTCTGACGCTGGCGCAGAACGGGTGGTATCGGATCGTCCGTCTGTTTTACGCAGCGCATGATATACGCGGGCGGCCAATCCGATACCGCCCAGATGAATTTCGAGGCTGTAATGTTTCAGGGGAAGACTCAACAGAGCCAATTACCGACAAAGAGTCTCCATCCAAAAACGTAATCCTTCACTGATGTCACTGAACGGCTGCAGGGCATTCTGAAGGGGGAGGGTGAACAGTCAGAGGTCGTGGTTCACATTGGTACCAACGACATGGGTAGAAAGAGGGATGAGGTCCTGCAACAAGAATTTAGGGAGCTAGGTAGCAGATTAAAAAGCAGGACCTCAAAGGTTGTAATCTCTGGATGACTCCCGGTGCCACGTGCTAGTGAGTGTAGGAATAGAAGGATAGAGCAGATGAATGTGTGGCTAAAGAGTTGGTGCTGGAGGGAGGGCTTTAGTTTCCTGGGTCTGCTTCTGGGGAAGGTGGGACCTGCACAAGTCGGACGGGTTACACCTGAACTGGAACGGGACCAACATCCTTGCGGGGAGGTTTGCTAGTACTGTTGGGGAGGAGGGTTTAAACTAACTTGGCAGGGGGATGGGATACGGAGTGGAGCTATAGTAGGGGGTGATGCACAGCCAAATATAGAGGAAAAAACAAGTCAGCCTGGAAGGCAGAGCAAATATGTAACGGCACAAGGGAGTATGGCAAGGCTGGATGGCATTTATTTTAATGCAAGGAGTCTTGCGAGTAAGGCAGATGAATTGAAAGTGTTAATTCTTAAAGTGCATCCAGGAGAGCTTTTTGAGCCAGCATGTAGAAAGCCCTACAAGAGAGGGGGCGGTACTGGACCTAATTCTAGGGAATGTGGCCAGGCAAGTGGCAGAAGTGTTAGTAGGAGAGCATTTTGGTGACAGTGACCATAATTCGGTGAGATTTAAGGTAGTCATGGAAAAGGACAAAGATGGACCGGAAATAAAGGTTCTAAATTGGGGGAAGGCCGATTTTAATATGATAAGGCAGGATCTGGCCAAAGTGGACTGGGATCAGCTACTTGTACGAAAATCCACATCAGAGCAGTGGGAGTCTTTCAGAAAGGAAATAGAGAGAGTACAACGGCAACATGTTCCCGTAAAGGTCAAGGGTGGGACCAACAAGTCCAGGGAACCCTGGATGTCAAGGGAGATACGAGAATGGATTGGGAAAAAAAGGGAGGCTTTTGGCAGATACAAAGGACTAAAAACAGTGGAAGCCCTGGAGGAGTATTGAAAGTGCAGGGGGGTACTTAAAAAAGAAATTAGGAGAGCGAAGAGGGAGCATGAAATAACACTGGTGGGCAAAATAAAGGAAAATCCCATGGTGTTTTATAAGTATATTAAGGGCAAAAGGATAACCAGGGAAAGAGTAGGGCCCATTAGGGACCAAAGTGGCAATCTGTGTGTAGACCAGAAGATGTAGGTGGGGTTTTAAATGAATATTTTGCATCTGTGTTCACTATGGAGAAGGACGATGTAGGCATAGAAATCAGGCAGGGGGATTGTGATATACTTGAACAAATTAGTATTGAGAGGGAGGAGGTACTGGCGGTTTTAGTGGGCTTAAAAGTGGACAAATCCCTAGGCCCAGACGAGATGTATCCTAGGCTGCTGTGTGAGGCAAGGGAGGAGATTGCAGGGGCTCTGACACAAATTTTCAGAACCTCTCTGGACACAGGGGAGGTGCCAGAGGACTGGAGAACAGCTAACGTAGTACCATTATTCAAGAAGGGTAGTAGGGATAAACCAGGGAATTACAGGCCAGTGAGCCTAACATCAGTGGTAGGGAAATTATTGGAAAAAATTCTGAGGGACAGAATTAGTCTCCACTTGGAGAGGCAAGGATTAATCTAGGATAGTCAGCATGGCTTTGTCAGGGGGAGATCATGTCTGACCAATTTGATTGAATTTTTCGAGGGGGTGACTAGGTGTGTGGATGAGGGTAGTGCAGTTGATGTGCTCTACATGGACTTCAGTAAGGCTTTTGACAAAGTCCCGCATGGGAGACTGGTCAAGAAGGTAAGAGCCCATGGGATCCAGGGCAACTTGGCGCTTTGGATCCAAAATTGGCTTAGTGGCAGGAGGCAGAGGGTGATGCTCGAAGGTTGTTTTTGTGACTGGAAGCCTGTGTCCAGTGGTGTACCACAGGGATCGGTGCTGGGTACTTTGCTGTTTGTAGTGTACATTAATGATTTAGATATGAATGTAGGAGGTATGATCAGTAAGTTCGCAGATGACACGAAAATTTGTGGGGTGGTAAATAGCGAGGCGGGAAGCCTCAGGCTACAGGACGGTATAGATGGGTTGGTCAGATGGGCAGAACAGTGGCAAATGGAATTTAACCCTGAAAAGTGTGAGGTGATGCATTTTGGGAGGACTAACAAGGCAAGGGAATACACAATGAATGGTAGGACCCTAGGAAGGACAGAGGATCAGAGGGACCTTGGTGTGCATGTACATAGATCCCTGAAGCCAGCAGGACAGGTAGATAAGGTGGTTAAGAAGGCATATGGGATACTTGCCTTCATTAGCCGAGGCATAGAATATAAGAGCAGGGAGGTTATGATGGAGCTGTACAAAACGCTAGTTAGGCCACAGCTGGAATACTGTGTGCAGTTCTGGTCACCACACTATAGGAAGGATGTGATTGCATTGGAGAGGGTGCAGAGGAGATTCACCAGGATGTTACCTGGGCTGCAGCGCTTCAGCTATGAAGAGAGACTGGACAGGCTGGGGTTGTTTTCCTTAGAGCAGAGAAGGCTGAGGGGGGACCTGATTGAGATGTACAAAATTATGAGGGGCATAGATAGGGTAGATAGAAAGGAACTTTTCCCCTTAGTAGAGGGGTCAATAACCAGGGGGCATAGTTTCAAGGTAAGGGGCAGGAGGTTTAGAGGGGATTTGAGGAAAAACTTTTTCACCCAGAGGGTGGTTGGAATCTGAACTCACTGCCGGAAAGGGTGGTAGAGGCAGGAACCCTCACAACATTCAAGAAGCATTTAGATGAGCACTTGAAACGCCATAGCATACAAGGCTACGGACCAAGTGCTGGAAAATGGGATTAGAATAGACAGGGCTTGATGACCGGTGCGGACACGATGGGCCGAAGGGCCTCTTTCTGTGCTGTATAACTCTATGACTCGATATTCTCTTTTCAGATGCTGATAGACCATCTCTCTATCCAATATTTTCTGATTATTGCGCACATTTGGAATTATCTTATCCTATATAGCACAATTGCTCGGGTTATTAGGCTCTGGTTTGCATAATTCTGGCCTTGTATAATCCCGACTTCAAAGCTGAAGGGTTCACTGCGATTGTACAAAAGGTACATTTTTCTTGTGCATCAATTGTGCTTTCCTGTTGGTCGATATTTCCCTGGTGGCTTGTCTTTCCTAAAACAGAGTAAATCATTCAAAAGAGAGACACCCTAAGGCCATCTGTTTCATGTAGTTCAACTGGAACAGCTTTTTACAAAAAATGTATTGACTTTTAACAGTGCGTAGACAGAGATTGACCTTTTATGTACAACATTTTTTTTAAAAACTTCACAAAATATTTCCTTGCAATATGTTCTCATGCTATTGAAATATCGCCAAGATGTCGCTGTATTAAGGGAGGCCACACTGCAGTAGCACTTTCTCAACTTTTTTTGTGCTGAAGCAAAAGAAAATGTATTGATGTGCAGGAATCAAACTCGTCTGCACTAATCACCAGCATTTGTTACTACCTGATCAAACAGTCTGAATTACTTCATAGGAAAAAGAGCACCAGAGATCAAAGGGGAATCCTGGAGTTGGGAAACGGTCAAGAACGAAGTTAAATGTCAATTCAAATGAAAGACAGCCTGGAGAAGCTTTTCCCCAGTCTCTTTTTGAAAGGAGACAGACTGGTAGGAAGATGGGACATTGGCCTGTAATTTCCGATAGGAGGCTTCCTGTGTGCGGATGCCTCTATCGGAAAAAAATCTACGCTCTTACCTGAGGGCTCCCGAGGTCCGCACACTTCCGGTCCTGGGCCTCTCCACAGTCGAAATGTGCAGGGCCCACGTATCCCATGTGGTTCGCAAGCGTCCCTGGGATCACGTGGGCCAGGCGAGCCAATGAAAGAAGGGAATCCCCCTTCATAATTTTGACAGGTAGACCTGTCAAACGTATGAATGGGGATCACTGAAAAAAGACACTATAACATTAAATACATTTTTAAAAAACCATCACGTTTTTAAAATGAGTTAAAATTACATTAAATTAAATATTTTAAACAAAAATTAATTTTTTGAAAAGTTTTTTTATGGGGCTAAAAATAAACCTACCCTTTTTATAAGTATTTTTAAATTTTAAATGAGTGAACATTAAAAAAATTTTTTTAAACTTTTTTAAACTCTTATGCTGGTAAAAGCAGGCCTTATGCCTGCTTTTACCAGGTGTAAGATTTTTAAGTGATTTCAATGGGTGGAGGTTCTGCAGAAAGCGGAACTCTCCACTCGCAGAGGCCCTTCTCCAGGGCAGGCGTGCGATCTGGCAAGAGGATTCTTGACAGATCGGAAATGCCGGTTTTCAGCACATGCGCTTCGCATGCCTGAAACCGGCATTTCCGATGTCCCTACGGGTGTGTACACAGCTCGTACACACCTGTAGGGATCGGAAAATATGGGCCATAATGTTGAACATGAACAAAATTGCCTCGTCATCTTTGGAGGATAACGGTTGAGGCAAAGGTCCAAAGCCCAATTTAAAAGGAGGTGATGTTTACCAGACATTGGTTTCCACAGCAAAGGTGAAATTCCCCTTTATAACACAAAGCAGAAGCACCAACGTTATTTTTCTGCAATTAGCGACCACTGACAATTATGAGAACTTATGGCTTTGAAATGTACGATCTGAGAATACAAGTTTGTTAATTTAAGAGAAACATTTCAGAGAATCACAGGAGCCTAGAAATTCGCCTCTGGCGGTGTCGCAAAGCGGGCGGTATCGGATCGACCGCCCGTTATACACAGCGCCTGACCATCTGATACCACCCATTTTGCTCCACTGCTCCAGATGAATTTGTAGCCCATCGATTCTCCAGAACTTCAGCCTCTGAATTATAAAGGGAGTGAGCCATAGTAATGTGAGGAATTTCAGTATCAGCATTGCAATCCAGAACACCATTTGCCCATTAACTTCATACTTAATTCTTAATGATATGATACAAGGCAAATTGTAAGGTTGTATAGCGTTAGCCAAATAGCTACAATGACCAGCTACTGACTAGACTACCTGGGGGGAGCTAAACAGGATCACCTTGGGGTCAAGGTAGCTCTAATTTGACACAGCTGGCAATGGAAGTTCAAAACCAACTCAACCCTCTGTGGCAGATTCAGTAATGCAATACATTAATTGGGCAGGTCCACAGTACTCCGTTAATGATTGACTAGCTTAGTCTGGCTCACTAATAGAACCTGGAGGTATAACCCATCGTTGGGGCTGGGATTCATCCTACTTAGTATCATAGAATGGTTAAAGCACGGAAGGCAGCCATTCGGCCTGTCGAGCCCGTGCTGGCTCTCTGCAAGAACACTTCAGCTAGACCCACTCCCCCACCCTATCCCCGTAGCCCTGCAAATTTTTTTCCTTCAGGTACTTATCCAACTCCCTTTTGAAAGCCATGATTGAGTCTGCCTCCACCACCCTTTCAGGCATTGCATTCCAGATCATAACCACTCGCTGAGTAAAAAAGTTTTTCCTCATGTCGCCTTTGGTTCTTCTGCCAATCACCTTAAATCTATGTCCTCTGGTTCTCGAACCTTCTGCCAATGGGAACAGTTTCTCTCTATCCTACTCTGTCCAGATCCCTCATGATTTTGAGCACCTCTGTCAAATCTCCTCTCAATCTTCTCTGCTCTAAGGAGAACAACCCCAGCTTCTCCAATCTATCCACGTAACTGAAGTACCTCATCCATGGAATCATTCTCGTAAATCTTTTCTGCACCCTTCCTAAGGCCTTCACATCCTTCCTAAAGTGCGGTGCCCAGAAGTGGACACAATACTCCAGTTGAGGCCGAACCAGTGTTTCATACAGGTTCATCATAATTTCCATGCTTTTGTGCTCTATACTTCTATTCATGAAGCCCAGGATCTCGTAAGCTTTCTTAACTGCTTTCTCAACCTGCCCTGCCACATTCAACGATTTGTGCACATATACCCCTAGGTCTCTCTGTTCATGCACCCCCTTTAGGATTGTATCCTTTAGTTTATATTTCCTCTCTTCAATCTTTCTACCAAAATGTATCACTTCACACTTTTCTGCATTAAATTTCATCTGCCACGTGTCCGCCCATTCCACCAGCCTGTCTATGTCCTCTTGAAGTCTATCACTATCCTCCTCACTGTTCACTATACTTCCAAGTTTTGTGTCATCTGCAAATTTTGAAATTGTGCCCTGTACACCTACATCCTAGTCATTAATATATATCAAGAAAAGCAGTGGTCCTAGAACCGACCCCTGGGGAACACCACTCTATACCTTCCTCCAGTCCGAAAAACAACCATTCACCACTACTCACTGTTTCCTGTCACTTAGCCAATATCATATCCATGTTGCCACTTTCCCTTTTATTCCATGGGCTTCAACTTTGCTGGCAAGCCTATTATGTGGCACTTTGTCGAACACCTTTTGGAAATCCATGTACACCACGTCAACCGCATTGCCCTCATCAACCCTCTCTGTTACCTCATCAAAAAATTCGATCAAGTTGGTTAAACATGATTTGCCTTTAACAAATCCGTGCTGGCTTTCCTTAATTAATCCACATTTGTCCAAGTGATTGTTAATTTTGTCCCTGATTATTGTTTCTAAAAGCTTCCCCACTACCAAGGTTAAACTGACTGACCTGTAGTTGCTGGATTTATCTTTACACCCTTTTTGAACAAGGGTGTAACATTTGCAATTCTCCAATCCTCTGGCACTACCCCCGCATCTAAGGAGGATTGGAAGATTATGGCCAGTACCTTCACGATGTAAGGTTTCCAAAATTTGCAGATCCCCAAAACCTAAGGAAAAAAGGACTTTGGAACTACCCCAGAGTGATAAAAATGCATTTGGGCCTAACATAAGGAATTTAAGACCAAAAACCAAGTTTTGGCATTTTAAAAGACATGTCTGGACCTGTAAGGGAGAAAAGGCTGCACAGGAGATGGGCACGACCTCTGTAATAGCAGTTTTGGGTATTGCAGTTAGATTGCATTGTCTGGGGAATCGGGATGACCTCACTCAAGCCCCAGCAAGCATTAACATTTGGACAATAGACCCTGGGAGAAGGCAGCCCCACCCAAAACACAGGCCCCATTAAAACCTATCACAGACCCATCAAAACCATGCATAATTCAAATCGCTCAGAACCATTCTATAGAAAAACCCGAGTCCAGCCTAGAAACCCAAAACAGGAAACCAATCACCTGTAATCAACCGAAGAGACCGACAGGACGCAAGCCATTTGACACTTAGTAAAGTTGTTACTGTTAACGAGGTCTTACAATGACCGGGATTTGATTTGGTTTTGACAAGGCCACTTCAATTTAATATAATTGAAGGCCCATCAAGCAGTTACAACAGTTCAGTAAGAAGGGAGTTCAAGTTCTCCAGTAAAACAGATCAAGTTCAACAGAATTGAAAGCTTGTGTTGAACAGAAGTCAGGGCTGCAGTTACAGAAGCAGGCAGTCTCCACAGTTCTGCAAGAAGGCAGTTCCACAGCTCGGAAGAAGACAGTTTAAACAGAGGCAGAGTTACAGCAAGAAGTTAAACAAAGAAGGCCAACAGCTTCACAAGCAGACCGACACGCAAGAAGAAACCAGAGTGACTGCCTCAGTGACCATCGGACACCTCGCGGCAACAAGGGCCTTACGAAACCTTTTACTCAAAAGACTCTAAACCCTAACTCTCAACTGTCAAGGATTTGTTTGGTGAGCATTATCCCTGGTTCTCCAGAGTCCAACCTAACTAGTGAAGTGGGATTGGGAGGGGTGAAGTATTCTTCCAATGTTATTTCCCTCGCTTGTACCGAAGTGTTCCCCACCTTTAGAGTGATAAGAGTGTTTGTGTTGTGTTTTACTTCCTTGAATAAAAGTCAAAGTTCTTTCATAACCTGTTGTCTACTGCACCTTTGTTCACAACCCCGAAATAAGTCCAAGTTCTAGAACCAGGGGCGTGGGAGCGATTCGAACCGCTCACTGAGTCAGAGATGAGCCCGACTCCCGCACACCACCCCCTACAATGATTTCTTCCTTCACTTCCCTCAGCATCCTAGGATGCATCCCATCTGGTCCTGGTGACTTATCTACTTTAAGTACAGCCAGCCTTTCTAGTACCTCCTCTTTATCACATTTTTATCCCATCCAGTATCTCCTCTACCTCCTCCTTCACTATGTCTATGGCAGCATCTTCTTCCTTGGTGAAGACAGATACAAAGTACTCATTTAGCACCTCAGCCATACCCTCTGCCTCCATGCGGAGGTCTCCTTTTTGGTCCTGAATCGGCCACACTCCTCCTCTTACTACCCGTTTACTATTTATATGCCTATAAAAGACTTTTGGATTACCTTTTATGTTAGCTGCCATTCTATTCTCATATCCTCTCTTTGCCCCCCTCTTATTTTCTTTTTCACTTCTCCTCTAAACTTTCTATATTTAGTCTGATTCTCAGATATATTCTCGACCTGACATCTGACATACGCACTGTTTTTCTGCTTCATCTTACTCTCTATCTCTTTCGTCATCCAGGGAGCTCTGACTTTAGTTGCCCTACCTTTCCCCCTAGTGGGAATGTACCTCGACTGTACCCGAACTATTTCCTCTTTAAAGGCAGCCCATTGTTCCATTACAGTTTTGCCTGCCAATCTTTGATTCCAATTTACCTGGGCCAGATCCGTTCTCATCCCACTGAAATTGGCCCCCTGTCCTTTTCCATAGCTAATTAGCTACATCATTAAATAAAAATAAATTTAAAACAGAAATAGACAGTTTCCTAGAAGTAAAGGGCATTAAGGGTTACAGGGAGCGGGCAGGAATTTGGACATGAGTCTAGGTTCGGATCGGTCATGGCCCTGTGGGTAGTGGAGCGGGCCCAGGGACCGTGTAGCCTGATTCTGCTCCTATTTCGTGTGTGCAATTCTGTTAGATGCAGGAGATGGTTCTGTGATAGTAGATAGTAGATTGGCGGTTAGGATCAGATCAGCCATGATCTTATTGAATGGCGGAGCAGGCTCGAGGGGCCGATTGGCCTACTCCTGCTCCTATTTCTTATGTTCTTATGTTCTTATTTAAACCTTATGATACTATGATCACTGTTCCCTAAATGTTCACCTACTGACACTTGCTCCACTTGACCTACCTCATTCCCCAGAACCAGATCCAGCAATGCCTCCTTCCTCATTGGGCCGGAAACGCACTGATCAAGAAAGTTCTCCTGAAAACACTTCAGAAATTCTTCCCCTTCTCTGCCCTTTACACTATTACTATCCCAGTCTATATTATGATAGTTGACGTCCCCCATTATCATTACTCTATATTTCTTGCATCTCTCTAATTTTTCTGCAAATTTGCTCCTCCATATTTTTCCCACTAGTTGGTGGCCTATAGAATACATCTAGTAGGTGTATTAACTCTAGCCATATAGATTCTGTCCTTGACCCCTCCAGGACATCCTCTCTCCAGCACTGTAACATTCTCCTTAACCAATACTGCCACCCCACCTCCTATCTTTCCTGAACACCTTATATCCAGGAATATTTAATACCCAAGCCTGCCCTTTTTTGAGCCAGGTCTCCGTTATTGCCACGACATCATATTCCCATGTGGCTATTTGAGCCTGCAGCTTACCAACCTTGTTTACTATGCTTCATGCGTTCACATACATACACTGTAAACCGATCTTAGGCCAACCTGTGTTCTCTCTTAGTCTGACCCCACCTAATACCTTACTATTTCTTACTGTAGTGCTATTTCTTACTTGATTCCAGAATAGCCTGTAAGCCAATACTATATGGAATTGGATCGTCCTAGCTGCACCGCTTTACTTAGTTAAACTCCATAAGTACTCTTACACACACTTTTGGGTCCCAATGCATCAGATCTGCCAACCTGCACCTCAGCTTACAACACTGCAGCATAAGAAACCTGACTGCAAGATCTGGGCCAGCATCCTAGTCTCAATTTATATTCTTACTGAGCTTTCCTTATTGGCCATGCACCTTAATTTATGCTGTGGAATAGAATAGAAACTAGATAGGGGAAGAGGGGAATTTTCCTTGTGCAACTGAAAAATGTTCTCGATAGGTTGCTGAAGAGAAACTTGATTAGGAAACAAAAATCTCGAATCAGGTGCAGCTGGACTAAAATGAAGTTCAATATAATGCAATTCCCATTGATCGAAGATCCCTGTACATGCCTAATAGACTTGATAAACCAATAACAAGATGACCAAAAGTCCTCCCTTTGCTATTACACACCATATGTAACAGATACTGAAAGCATCAACAAACCCATTCAAGTACTGAAATAACTCACAGCCAAGTACAAATAACGGGAACAATATACACATTAGAGCACAATCAGCAGGAATGCACTGTAAGGCTGAATGGGCTCATAAGAAAAGTCAGGGATGAGAAAAGGACATTACATACCTTGACACTCATTGCTCAGAAAACATTAAACACTTCTGTCTATATATTTTGTAACAACTGCTTGTAATTATTCCTACATTTATTTTTATAATTTAGGAAACATAATGTAGAACACCCACTTCCTTCTATGTCACTAAATACTTTCTTCAAACATATCCACAATAAGCATAGGCCGCGTTTTTCTCAGTGGTGGGGGATGGGGGCGGGTCAGCTGGTTTCTGGGTTCCAGTCCAGCCCCCAGCTGCCTCTGCTCTGCAGAAGTGATTTTCCCTTGATTGGCCTTGTTAAGCCCGCCCTGCGGGCTTACCGGCCAATTAACAGGAAGCAGGTCTGATGACGTCATTTGATGGCGTGTCATCTGCCGGTTTCCTTAAAGGGACCATGCACAATTTTATTTTGACAGTTGATTTTTCAGTGTTTGACAGCATTGAGGTGCTGAAACACTGACAATCACTGCACAAAGGTGAACTCTTGCACCCGGGCTCTCCAATGACTCCCTCCATATGCTGGAATAGATGGCAGCTGCAGGTGAGATGACAGAAGCGATCTGTCACTGGTGAGAGAGGTTGTCCCAATGAGGTGGCACTGGACATACAGTTGGATTAAAAAACTTGTAAGCTAAAGAAATCTGTCAAAATATTAAAAATGCAGTAACCAACATTTTCTTTGCTCTAAAACTCACCATGTGCAACATTACATCCTTCACACCACTTCTGCAGCTGTCATCTTTTCACAAACATTAGACCAGACTCACAACACGCCACACTTACCTGGCGTGTTGTCCAGACATCGTGAAACCTGACCCAGAAGCGGGAAAATCGAAAAACAGCCTGAAAACTACTGACAAGTGCCTGTTAATAGGCAGTTAATTGCCTTTAATTCGTTTCCCGCCACTAGGTGTCGGGTCCATATGCAAATCGGGGACCCGACACTTGGGAAGGTTGTTTGGAGGCGGGTTGACGGCGGGTGCGGAACCCGCCATCAATCAAAACAACTTTAACCTTTGACCTGCCTCCAAACCCGCCCTCTGAGCGCTGGCAAAATCGCGGCCATAGTAACAGTCATACCCATATTTAGTCTGCACATTATCTCCATTCCTGATTGTAAAAATGACCAGTGGCTTGTTGAATATAGTGCTGTTTATCAGAACACTTATCACAAAAAGTGATCTCAAATTGCAGTTGAGATTTATTTGGAGATGGAGCAGTATGGTACGTCATGCTTTGCACTACTAGCTGCGATGCACAGTGAATAAAAATAAAATAACAGTAGAATTAATGAGCTACAACAAATAAAGACTGAACGCAATAGAAATAAATCTGCATGAAAGGCAAATGGAACGCTTCAAAGAATTTGAAAAGGATGTATAAAGCATTTACAAATAGATTTGATTATGGATAGATCCAAGTTCTATTATAACTTATAGGGGCAGAATTGCTGAATAAAATAAAGATGTGTGAACAACGCACTCCATTATTAATGTGCAAATTGTCCAGCAACTTGTGGTGAGGAAGAGAGACCCCGTGAATTGCACTTCGTGAAAACGGCATCTCGCACTTAACCTCCCTGTGAGTTTCATGAAATTGCTGCATTTGCACATTAATTGACCATTAAACTTGTCACAGAAAGTTAAGTCTAGTAATTACTAGCCCAAGTACCCTTTTAACGATGTGATAATTGTAAATGACTGCCAATCAACCTCTCTGGGCCAGAAAATTAAAAGTGTGGAGTCTCATTCCTTCAGTTAGTGAATTATTGTTGGAGATTTTAAGAATGTCAACATTTAAATTAAACATTTTTTTCTTACTTTTCCTTTGACTTTTTTTCCTCTCTCTCTTAATCCCATCTTTCTTTCCCTCTCTTTACTTCTCTTTCTATACCAGATTTGACATTGAATTCACTCACTCTAATTCACCCTCCTTCCTCAGTTTATTTCTCAATCCTTTGATCACATTGGTTAAGGAGATAGACTTTTTGTCTCATCATTCACTAAGGTCCCAGATGCCCTGTTACCCTCACGGTGCCGCTATCAGCTCACACTTCCAGCAACTTGCAGGGCAAAAAAAATTGAGCTGAAGGGTGCAGGGAAAAGTCTAACGAACCGAGTATGCCGTGAGATGCCCCACTCCAGCAAAATCTGTCCCATTCTCCACTTTCTGCTAATCAATTTGCAGACCAGCACATGATTAAGGATACTATCAAGAATCAACTGCAGGAAATATCTCAGACATTGATACCCACTGTGTTTCATATTACCAGTGAAACAAATATGAAATGTGATTGCCACACAAACCTCCATTGAATATATTTTTTAATAGATACATAAAAGAGTGTTTTTCAAATATCAAATATGCAGAGATTGACACTACCTGAACCCTTCCTGAGTTGTTGCTTTATAATCACTCTTGGGTATACATTATTTTCTAAGAAATACATGAGCCAATTATTATTACTAATGTCTCATTATTACATTGAAAGGAATAAATATTGATTCTCTCAATCCACTCCCCCACAAGAAATGGTGCAGAATGTTTATATACATACAACACAATATAACAATTTATTTTGTTTCTTGAACTTACCATATTTAGATTTCTGTTTCTAAAGATTAAAAAGGATACTTAGCCTCTGCAATTATTGCAATACAATAGGATGATCATCTAGCTATTACAGTTTATTTACTTAAAAGGATTCTTTTCTTTTCCCTCCTATAATCTTCTCCCTTCCTTTCCTGAAGGTGCTGAGTAAACCTGGGTATGATTTCCAATGGCAGCCTCCCCTCCCTCGTCCACCACCACAGTAATCTTGCTCACTCTTCATGTGTGAACTTGATGAGTTTGTGGAGACTATTCAGCTGACTGATTTTATTCCATCCTCATTCTGGAACACAGAGGCCAATTGTAACATTTGAATAGCTCAGCACAGAGTGGGGATTGAACCTGGGACTTTCTACACTACAAGGTGAACTTTTACACCGAGTCGTTCAGGTAGCCTGTTTCCTTCACTTTCTAAATGTTATTTTATATACAGTAAACTCTTTCGTATCTGGCACCTATGCGACCGGGATGGTGCCGGTTGATTAAAAATTCCGGATAACGAAGAGGTATACCTACCAAGGTATGAGAGCCCCATTACACGGTCACAGGTGCAGGAGTCCCGGTTACACGGCCACAGGTACAGGAGCCCCGGTTACACGGCCACAAGTGCTGGAGTCCCGGTTACACGGCCACAGGTACAGGAGCCCCGGTTACACAGCCACAGGTACAGGAGTCCCGGTTACACGGCCACAGGTACAGGAGTCCCGGTTACACTGCCACAGGTACAGGAGTCCCGGTTACACGGCCACAGGTACAGGAGTCCCGGTTACACGGCCACAGGTTCAGGGGACCCGGTTACACGGCCACAAGTGCTGGAGCCCCGGTTACACAGCCACAGGTACAGGGGACCCGGTTACACGGCCACAGATACAGGGGACCCAGTTACACAACCAGAGGTGCAGGAGCCATGGTTACACGGCAAAAGGTACAAGAACCCCGGTTACACAGCCACAAATATACAGTAAAACTTACCTTTGGGTTCCTGAACCTACTCCTGAATTTTGCTGGTTATTAGAGAATTCCGGATAATTAGGTGCTGTTTAAACGAGAGTTTACTGTATATGAAATAATTCATTTGCTTTTAAATGTGAAGCAATATAAAACGAGAATCTAAAAAACTGTGCTATTCAGTACGTGGACAGGCAGATGGATGAGTGGGTGCTCTGCTGACTGACTATTTGAGATAATGATTGACAATAATAGACTGTGCAAATTAAATGCACTGTGAGCTGTGTTTGCACAGCTTGGTTGCACAAAGTTAAGATATGTCATTTGAATAGACTGAAAGCAGCTGTTGGGGCATATTAAGAAAGCAAGTTGTGTTAAACAATCTTCTATCAGTCGCACAAAACTAAAATGTAATACTATAGTTCATCAGGCCAAAATCAGTTACTGGAGCAGTTTTGAGTTTTTGCTACCCAACCAGAGGTTTATGGACTCCTTTTCCAGGGTGTCAGTCAAAGTGCCAGTTGGGTGAGTTTTGCCAGTTTGCAGCCAAGAGTACGTCAAGCTACATTAATTGTACTTTTTGCTGACTAAACACAGAAAAACTTTGATGGTGATCATGGAGAATTTCAGGATACAGAGTTTCCCTTACTGCAGAAAGATGTGTAGTGATGAATGGCATGAAAAAGACAGCAATGGAGAAAAAAAATCAAAAATATATAACGTGAAATGCAGTTAGAACTCACAGATGTTAAATAAAACTCCACGGCCTTGTCCATCCCTATCTCTGTAACCTCCTCCAGCTTTACAACCCTCAGAGAACTCTGTGTTCCTCCAACTCTGCCCTCACTTTCTTCGCTCCACCATTGGTGGCCATGCCTGCAGCCACCTAGGCCCTATGCTCTGGAATTCCCTCCCTAAACCTTTCCGCCTCTTCACCACTCTCTCCTTTAAGACCCTGCTTAAAACCTAGCTCTTTGACCAAACTTTTGGTCACCTGCCCTAATATCTCCTTCTTTGGCTCGGTGTCAATTTATGTCTGATTAACCTCCTGTGAAGCGCCTTGGGACAGTTCGCTACATTAAAGGCGCTATATAAATGCAAGTTGTTGTTATCACTGTTGAAATGTGAAACATGGTAACTTGTATTCTATCGCAGTTTCACTTTCTGGCTTATTCAATTCTTCAGATATTGAATCATAAGGAATCTTATTGAATTTAGCATACTTTGTACCTGCTGTGTTGGCTCTTTCTCATCAAAGGCTATTAATATTCACTTAACAATATCTACTTTAAAACAAAGATGAAATATATGATGTAACTTAAAATTAATTTTCCTGAATTAATCATACAAATGGACTTGTGTGTCTGTTGTCACACAGAATCAAATCTTCAGTAGTGCTGAGCATGGCATGGACCTTTAGTTCCAGATACTTAATTAAAACTGTAGCTACCTATACCTTATTAGAAGTCTTGCACATGGCATGCACTTCCTGCCTATAAACTTCACCTCTTGTATCACAATTATAAGTTTATGGCAACATTTAACATTGAAACTGTAAATGTAAACATTATTAATGGCAATCCATATATAAACTTTTATAATGGCAATTTGAATGTAAATGATTGCCTGTCGCAATGCAGCAGCAGGCTCCAGCCACTAGGTGATGCTGTGGCAGGATGCTCTGTTTCTCAACTCCAGCTACTTTTTCCCGCTATTTTTTTCAGGTATTTCCCCCCAATTTATTAGGTGTTTAAAATCCAATTTTAAGGTTTCCCACCCAATAAACAGAGCACCCAGGACCATGTGCCCATTTGCAGTCTGTCTCTCCTATCAGTCACCTGATTTTTCCCAATTTTCTGGCATTGTTGCCCCCCATTTATTGGCCACGTATTAATTTTCCATTGCTCGAGAGGCAGTGACACACAGGCTGGGGTTTTCCATTTCTGCTCTCGCCAGCACACAATTTCCTGCCCATTAAAGTGAATGGGTGGAATATCGAGGGCTGGTGAGTGCAGAAGTGGAAAACTGCGGCCATAGAATGCAATCTATGTATTTATTTGCGCAGTTGTAATTATTTATCTGTCCAAGTAAAACAGTATTTTTCCAGGAACCAATAAAAGAAACACAATTGATTCAATGTTTGTGGAGCTTGATTCAAAACATACAAATCAGTACTGCCAGATAGAGGACCTCCACCAATAGTGTTGGACTCTTAACCTACCTCGTCTCACTGCTTGGTCAGCAATGAGCCAAACCACACATTCCACCCCCTACCCAGGTTCTACACTGCCAAAACCCAGCACCCCTACCATACTGCTACAAAACTCCAGAAACCCCACCCCAGTGCTGCCAATTCCCAAGACCATCTCCCCCGTGCTATTAAACGGCAGGATCATTCGTCAGTGTTGCTAAAAAAGGCAATCACTCTCCCTCTGCCAGTACTGCTAAGCACCTGGTACTTAGCTCCCAGGCCCGGGAAACCTGGCAGCAGATGGGAGGCGAGAATGGCTGGATCCAACAGGTAACTGCTTTCCCAGTACTGCTTGTGGGCCAGTAGGAGCAGAAGTGCTTCCCCTCGGCCCCCCCAAGCAAACCTGTTAACCTCCCCATGATCGGAACGCCCCCTCCCCCCTCAACCTGGCAATTTCTCCAACTCCCCCCACCCCCCTCCCCCTCCCCCTCCCTGATGCATCCCCCCCCCGCTGGCTATTGTATTAATAGATGTCAGGCAGGGTGAATAAACTCTCAATAAAGAAAGACATTTAGACTGCTTCCAGGAACAAAAGTCTTGCATTATGTGCGCACCTGTACAACTTTCTCCCTCATTTTGAGTAATGCCTTTTATGCCAACATTTACCTGGCACACTGTAGACACAGATATCACACCCTGCCCCCAATATAAAAAGACATTTTGGACCCTGCCACTCCTGAAAACAATAACAAAAAAAATTCCTCACCCTACTCCTAAGGCTCAAATCCCAGAAATATATATTTATTTTTAAAACTCCTGGCTGCACCTGTTGGGGCCAACTCTCTTGCTTGCTCACACACATCTAAAATGGTTAGAACAGTAAAAGAAAAGGCTCCCTCATAAATATTGCAATTAACATATTTTGGTCATGAAAATAAATATTGTATTAATACTGATGTAGGATAGGTTGCAGCCTAAAATAGTTTGAAGATCATTAAATTTAACTGAAGATAAGTACTCTTCTGGCCAAGTTTCTTGAGTGTTGAAATAGAGGAATGCTAATATTATCTCTGGATTGTACACATGCTTCCTGTTTCATTAGTTAATTTGCAAGCCTACACCTGCTGCCTGTAATCTCCTGCTTGAATAGATTTTTTCAATAATATACACAATTCCTGACAATAAGAATCTGCTTTTGGCTCTTTTCCCAAATTCTGAAATTCTGGGCAGAAGTATGCAAATTCCATTGCAAATGTATTAAAGGGTTTAAATCCTCCTGTCTCTTCAGTTCAGCTGGTGTATGGCATTCAGCACTGGCTGGGCATTTCCTTCGTGGGATGGAGAATAATTATGTATAATGAAAGGCACTAAAGCTATCAATCATTAGGGCATGCCTGCAATTTCCATTATACACAAAATGGCAGCTGCATTAATTCAAAGCAATCAGATAGATGCTTTCATACTCTATCTGTAACTTTTGATCCAGTTACACTGAATTTTATTTTAAAATTCTCATCCTTGTTTTCAAATCCCTCCATGGCCTCGACCCTCCCTAACTCTAATCTCCGGGGACTTGAGCACATAAATCTAGGCTGACACTCCAGTGCAGTGCTGAGGGAGTGCTGCATTGTCGGAGGTACCGTCTTTCGACTGAGACATTAAACCGAGGCCCTGTCTTGTTTCTCAGGTGGACGTAAAAGATCCCATGGCACTATTTCGAAGAAGAACAGGGGCGTTCTCCCCGGTGTCCTGGCCAATATTTATCCCTCAATCAACATAACAAAAATCAAATTATCTGGTCATTATCACATTGCTGTTTGTGGGAGCTTGCTGTGCGCAAATTGGCTTTGACATTTCCTACATTACAACAGTGACTACACTCCAAAAATACTTCATTGGCTGTAAAGCGCTTGGAGACATCCAGTGGTCATGAAAGGCGCTATATAAATGCAAGTCTTTCTTTCTTTCAGCCCCACAACCCTCCGAGATCTCTGCGCTCCTCCAATTCTGGCCTCATGCCCATCCCCAATCTTAATCACTCCACCATTGCCAGCTGTGTCTTCAGCTGCCTAGGCCATAAGCTCTGGAATTCCCTCCCTAAACCTCTCTCTCCTCTAAGATGCTCCTTAAAATCGTATTCCCTAGACGTTCACCTTCAACTAAAGATGGCGGTAGTCGAATCCTATAGACGCTTAATTGGGTCTAAAGGTTCAGACTATCTCTCCCTAAAGGAAAGGAACGGCCTGAAGATGTTACCGTCCTCCAGATAGCACTTTTAACAAGTTTAACTAGCCTGTAACCTTCCGGATATTATGAGGGTCCGGAAAACCCCCCAGAATTCTGCAACTCCTCTCTGAAGAGTGTACAGAAATTGAGTTTGTGAGATTAATACAGAAATACTCTGAGACAATTCTAAAAATATATAGATTTATTAAAGAACCGACATGTAGTTTAATAGCTGTTGATTTCATCGCAACTTTAACAGTCCAAAATACAAATAGCTTACATTTCTTATCAGAGATCCTTATTCTCAAATCTTAACTTCGTTACATTTCCACACTTTTACTTATTTCTTAATCCAGAATATCCACCAAAATCAAATACCTTGATTACCCAAGACTCAGAGTTGTAGGCCTACAGAGTGGTTATGAAGGCGAGAATCGCTCTGCCCCTTCCCAGCGACTTCTGACTCTCTATCTGAAAAGCTCTATTTTTATACCTTTTTTTAGTGGTTTATCCTTTGAAGTTTTCTGCTGATGTAAGCTAATTATCTTTCGTCATTCTTTCTGTTGACTTCTTTCTATTCTTACTGTTAACCCAGCTGCTAACTCTCAGAATCCTGTCTGCTGTATAGGTGTTTCAAAAACTTATCATTTTTATGGTTATTATCGATTTATCTATTTGATGCTATTCTTAGGAAGTCTTTCTATTGAATTCTTAAATCAATTTAGCTGCTTGCATTCCAGACGTCGCGTCTCCCAACTGTTCCAAGTTTAACACACAAACAATGTGATTGCTTGGTGTCATCTATTGATATTATATCTTCAAAGTCTTCCTATTTGTACCTTTTACAACATGTAAATCAAAAACACTTCATCTAGGGTGTTCTTTGCATTTCTTATTTACTTCAATTGGTTGTATTAAGAATCATGTCTCCTTGTTCTAAGTTTAACATAAAACTATTTTACAGCAGGTATTTCTTTTACTTGATGTCATTTTTTCAAAGGCACTTGTTTTTTTAATGTTCTGTGTTTCTTGTTCGACATGTTAGTTTTTAACACTTTAAACTGGGTAATGGTATTGTGTTGTTCCAAACTGCAGGCTCCTTGGAACCAACAACCCTCTGTTTCAATGAAGCCTTTGTCTTAGTATTTACAAACCAATTCCCATTTCAAAGCTTGTTTGGTGTTTACAGCTTTGTGTTAACATTTCATCTTATCTCAGAAGCCTGTATTGTGTTTGCAGCCTGTGTCACCGAGGCTTTCCAGACTTTTAAACTCAGTTTGTCATGTATTAATAATATCAGAAATCTGTTCATAGGATGGTGTATTTTTCTGAAATATGGCGATTCCATTACAAACCAACGCCACCAAAAACAGATAACTGGTCATTTATCTCATTTGTTGTTTGTGAGTCCTTGTTGGCTGACAGCTTTGCCGACATTACAACACTGACTACCTTTCAATAGTACTTCATTGGCTGTGAAGCACTTTGGGACATCCTGAGGATGTGAAAGGTGCGATGTGAGTGCAAGTTGTTTTCTTTTCTTTTTGAAGTTGCTGCACTGATGGAGCATTGCATGTTGGCAAGTAGTTTAGGGTACTTCTCACACGACCTCAGCTTCACACCAGCTGCACTATAACTGTGAGTGGTGCAAGGAAGACTTTATTAAGTTCCAATTTGGTCCACTGGACATCTGGGGAACTTTTTCAACTTCATTAGTGAATTATACAATGTCAGAGACTGTCCAATTGGCTTTTTGGGAACCAATGTTTGTCTAACATTGAGCAGAGGCCAGTGTTTGCAGTAAACACATACAGCGCTCTGCTTGCCTGACTACTGAGCAATGTGCAACAAGTATCATAGAATCATAGAAAAATTAAGACACAGAAGGATGCCATTCGGCCCATTGTGTCCGTGCCAGTCGGAAAAGAGCTACCCAGCCTAAACCCACCTTCCAGCACTAGGCCTGTAGCCCTGTAGGTTACGGCTCTTCAAGTGCACATGATGAGGGTCTCTGCCTCTACCACCCTTTCAGGCAGTGAGTTCCAGACCCCCGCCACCCTCTGGGTGAAAATTTCTTTCCTCATCTCCCTTCTAATCCTTCTACCAACTACTTTAAACCTATGCCCCCTGGTTCTTGACCCCTCTGCCAAGGGAAATGGGTCCTTCCTATCCACTCTATCTAGGCCACTCATAATTTTATACATCTCAATTAAATCTACCCTCAGCCTTCTCTGTTCCAAGAAAAACAACTCCAGCTTATCCAATTTTTCCTCATAGCTAAAGTTTTCCAGTCCTGGCAACATCCTCGTAAATCACCTCCGCACCCTCTTCAGTGCAATCACATCCTTCCTGTAATGTGGTGACCAGAACTGCACGCAGTACTCAAGCTGTGGCCTAGCCAGTGTTGTATACAGTTCTAGTATAACTTCCCTGCTCTTATAATCTATGCCTCGGCTAATAAAGGAAAGCATTCCGTATGTCTTTTTAACTACTTTATCGACCTGTCCTGCTACCTTTAAGGATCTGTGGACATACACTCCAAGGTCCCTCTGTTCCTCCACACCTCTCAGTATCCTCCCATTAATTGTGTATTCCCTTGCCTTGTTGCCCCTCCCCAAATGCACTTTTCCGGATTGAATTCCATTTGCCACTTTTCTGCCCAACTGACCAGTTCATCGATATCTTCCTGCAGTCTAAAGCTTTCCTCCTCACTGTCAACCACACGGCCAATTTTTGTATCATCTGCAAATTTCCTTATCATGCCCCCTACATTTAAGTCTAAATCATTAATATATACTACAAAAAGTAAGGGACCGAGTACTGAGCCCTGTGGAACCCCACAGGAAACAGCCTTCCAGTCACAAAATCTCTCCTCAACCATTGCCCTTTGCCTCCTGCCACTGAACCAATTTTGGATCCAGTTTGCAACTCTCCCTTGGATCCCATGGGCTTTACTTTTTTGATCAGCCTGTCATGTGGGACCTTTTCAAAAGCTTTGATAAAATCAATGTAGACTACATCAAATACACTGCCATCATCAACCCTCCTTATTACCTCCTCAAAGAATTCAATCAAGTTAGTCAGACATGACCTTCCCTTAACAAAACCATGCTGACTGTCCTTGATTAATCTGAGTCTTTCTAAATGAAGGTTTATACTGTCCTTCAGAATTGATTCCAGTAATTTTCCCACCACCGAGGTTAAACTACCTGGCCTGTAATTGCTCAGTTTATCCCTTCATCCCTTTTTAAACAATGGTACAACGTTAGCAGTTCTCCAATCCTCTGGCACCACTCCTGTAGCCAGGGAGGATTGGAAAATGATGGTCAGAGCCTCCGCAATTTCCTCCCTTGCTTCTTTTAATAGCCTCGGATATATTTCATCCGGCCCTGGCGATTTCTCTACTTTCAAGGATGCTAAACCCCTTAATACTTCCTTTCTTACTATGTTTATCCCATCCAATATTTCACTATCTTCCTCTTTAACTTCAACATTAGCATCGTCCTCCTCTTTTGTGAATACAGCTGCAAAGTATTCATTAAGTTAACATAAAAGGGAACCCAGTTATCATAAAAGGGAACCTAAAAATCTTCTGCCGGCATGTAAACAGTAAGCGGGTAGTAAGAGGCGGGGTGGGGCCTATTAGTGACAAAGAGGGTGATATAGGCTTAGAGGTGCAGGGCAAGGCTAGAATACTCAATGAGTACTTTGTATCAGTGTTTACTAAGGAGGTGGATGGTGACAAAATATCGGTAGAAGTGGAAAAGGGAGAAGCAATGGAAGGGGTGAAAATTGATAGACAGGATGTAATAGAAAGGCTGGGTATGCTTAGAGTGGACAAGTCGCCTGGTCCAGATGGCTTGCATCCCAGGTTGCTAAGGGAATTGGGGGACGAGATAGCAGAAGGGCTTGCCATAATTTTCCAATCTTCCCTAGATGCGGGGAGGTGCTTGAGGATTAGAAAGTGGCAAATGTGACACCATTGTTCAAGAAAGGGTGTAAGGACAATCCCAGTAACTACAGGCCGGTCAGTTTAACGTCAGTGGTGGGCAAAGTTTTAGAAACAATAATCAAGGAAAATATTAACGGGCACTTGGAGAGGTTTAAGCTAATTAAGGTGAGCCAACACGGATTTGTAAAAGGCAGATCGTGTTTGACTAATCTAATTGAATTTTTTGATGAAGTAACAGAGAGGATTGATGAAGGGAATGCAATGGATGTTGTCTGCATGGATTTTCGGAAGGCGTTTGACAAAGTATCACATAGAAGGCTGGTTAACAAAATTGAGGCTCATGGAATAGATGGGTCAGGGGCAGCTTGGATAAGGAATTGGCTTAAGGACAGAAAACAGCGAGTTGTGGTAAATGGCTGTTTTTCAGACTGGAGGATGGTAGACAGTGGTGTTCCCCAAGGGTCAGTACTGGGGCCAGTGCTTTTTTTGATATATATAAATGACCTGGATATTGGAATACAGAGTAGAATTTCTAAATTTGCCGATGACACCAAATTTGGGGGTGTGGCAAACAGTGAGGATGATACCAATCGACTGCAACAGGACATAGACAGGCTAGCAGAATGGGCAGACAAGTGGCAGATGGAATTTAATACAGAGAAGTGTGAGGTGATGCATTTTGGCAGAAGGAACACTTAATGGCACAGTTTTAAAGAGTGTGCAGGGACAGAGGGACCTGGGAGTTAATGCGCAGGACATATTGAAAGAGTGGTTAACAAAGCATATGGGGTCTTGGGCTTCATAAATAAAGGTATTGAGTACAAAAGCAGAGAAGTTATGCTGAACCTTTATAAAGCGCTGGTTAGGCCACAACTGGAGTATTGCGTCCAGTTCTGGTCACCACACTTTAGAAAGGATGTGAAGGCCCTTGAGAGGGTGCAGAGGAGATTTACCAGAATGGTTCCGGGGATGTGGGGATCTTAGCTACAAGGACAGGTTGGAGAAGCTGGATTTGTTTTCATTAGAGCAAAGGAAGTTGCGGGGTGATTTGATAGATGTGTACAAGATTACGATGGGTTTGGATAGGCTAGATGGGGAAAGGCTGTTCCCAGTAGTTGATGGTACAAGGACTAGGGGACACAGATTTAAGGTTTTGGGCAAGAGATACAGGGAGGACATGAGGAAAAACTTTTTTACGCAGCGAGTGGTGATGACCTAGAATTCGCTGCCGACGGAAGTGGTGGAAGAGGAGACACTCAGTGTTTTCAAGGGGAGACTGGATAGGCACTTGAGGGAAATAAACTTGCAGGGTTACGGGTATAGAGCGGGGGAATGGGACTGACTAGATTGCTCTACAGAGAGCCAGCACTGACTCGATGGGCCGAATGGCCTCCTTCTGTGCCATTATGACTCTATGGCCGCGATTTTGCCAGTGCTCAGAGGGCAGGTTTGGAGGCGGGTCAGAGGTTAAAGTCATTTTGATTGACGGCAGGTTCCGCACCCACCATCAACCTGCCTCCACGCAACCTTCCCAAGTGTCGGGTCCCCGATTTGCGAATGGACCCGACACCTAGTGGCGGGAAACAGATTAAAGGCAATTAACTGCCTATTAACAGGTACTTGTGAGCAGTTTTCAGGCTCTTTTTTGATTTTCCAGCTTCTGGGTCGGGTTTCACGACGTCCGGACAACACACCAGGTAAGTGTGGCGTGTTGTGAGTCTGGTCTAATGTTTGTGAAAAGATGACAGCTGCAGAAGTGGTGTCAAGGATGCAATGTTGCACATGGTAAGTTTCAGAGCAAAGAAAATGTTGGTTACTGCATTTTTAATACATATACAGATTTCTTTAGCTTACAAGTTTTTTAATCCAACTGTATGTCCAGTGCCACCTCATTGGAAGAACCTCTCTCACCAGTGATAGATCGCTTCTGCCATCTCACCTGCAGCTGCCATCTATTCCAGCAACATCGGAGCCAATGAAACAATCAGACCTTAGTCCTCCGAATCCTTCCACAATCATCCCCAACACCAACATCACCAACCTCATCATCAACCTTCGCCGCCATCACCTGATGCTGCACTGGACACAGGGCATCAGCCCCTGACAAAATTGCTGGCCGGGAGGCCAGCGATGGCATCATCATGGCCAGATTTTCTTCACTTGATGCTGTAAACCCTGGCTGCCACATGATGTGCCAGTTTGACACCATCCCACACCAGCACCGTGAAGCATTCCTTTAATGTCCAAGCCATTCCATGCACATTCATCGCTATAAGAAATAGGAGCAGGAATAGGCCACTTGGCCCCTCGAGCCTGCTCCGCCATTCAATAAGATCATGGCTGATCTTGGGCTCAAAGCCACTTCCCAGCCCGCTCCCCATAACCCTTCCCTCCCTTATCTTGGAAAAATTTGTCTATCTCCACCTTAAATGTATTTAATGACCCAGCCTCCACAGCTCTCTGGGACAGAGAATTCCACAAATTTACGACCCTCTGAGAGAAGAAATTCCTCCTCATCTCAGTTCTAAAAGGGCGACCCTTTATTCTGAGACTGTGCCCCCAAGTTCTAGATTTCCCCATGAGGGGAAACATCCTCTCTGCAACTACCCTGTCGAGCCCCCTCAGTATCTTATGTGTTTCGATAAGATCACCTCTCATTCTTCTAAATTCCAATGAGAATAGGCCCAGCCTGCTCAACCTTTCCTCATAAGTCAACCCCTCATCTCTGGAATTAACCTAGTGAATCGTCTCTGAACTGCCTCCAATGCAAGTATATCCTTCCTTAAATAAGGAGACCAAGACTGTACGCAGTACTCAAGGTGTGGTCTCACCAATACCTTGTACAGTTGTAGCAGGACTTCCCTGCTATTATACTCCAACCCCCTTGAAATAAAGGCCAACATTCCATTTGCCTTTTTGATTACTTGCTGTACCTGCATGCTAACTTTTTGTGTTTCATGCACAAGGACCCCCAGGTCCCTCTGAACTGTAGCATTTTGTAATCTCTCTCCATTTAAATAATAGTTTGCTTTTTTATTTTTCCTGCCAAAGTGGATAACCTCGCACTTTCCCACATTATACTCCCTCTGCCAAATGTTTGCCCACTCACCTAGTCTGTCTATATCGCTTTGCAGATTCTTTGAGTCCTCTGCACAACTTGCTTTCTCACCCATCTTTGTATCATCCGCAAACTTGGCTACATTACACTCGATCCCTTCATCCAAGTCATTAATGTAGATTGTAAATAGTTTGGGCCCCAGCACCGATCCTTGTGGCACTGTAGAATTCGCAATTATCGCGATTCGAAATAACGAGATAAAGCAGATTCGTTTCATCAGTTTTATGTCAAAGAAATGCTGTCATGATTAAACAGGACACAGAAGCCTGTAAAATGGCCGCCGCGCCTCGTGGCAGAAGTTTCTAGACTTTTCAGTAGGCAGACAAGATGGCGTTTCAATAAACATTTCAGCAAGATCGGACAGTACTCAGCATAATGAAATAAGACAAGACGCGATCGTTTTGCATTTTGTACACCTAAGAGAATATAAGTGCTGGAATCGGTTTTCCATGCACAAACGAGGGCTATTGTACTGGGCAATCAAGGGCCCATCCAAAGACATTGATACGCAAATTCCCCACGGCTCTACAATGAGAGAGCCGTTCGCGGGTACTCACAGCAAGAATTCGGAGGCCCCCAAAACCCCTCCAGGGAGACTCCTAGCCGGTTCCATAATGGGAGAAATATTAACGAGTACTTAGACAGTTACAGGTATCACTGAAACCCATTAACGACAAGAACCACCCCATACAAGAAGTTTGAGCGCCAAAACATGACAAAAGATGAACATTAAGATTGGGCGGGAGATAAAGAATTACAGTACTATAACTGTAGTAAACAAACGTCCATCTTTCTCTTGATTCGACCCCTGGCTCTCGTTTGCGGCCCACCGAGCTCTTGGTCCGCTGATCTTCCGGGAGTCAACCTCGTGGCTTGCCGCGAAGATCTGTGAAGAGCTGGGCTGCAAAGGCCGGTAAGCGGGTACACCATCCCGAGGGTCGGTAGACGGTGTAGGGACCCGAAGGCCCGACGAGACGAAACAAGACAAGAAAAAGAAGAAGACGACTGCACGTGCCGCCGCGGTCAGTAAAACCCCGACCGCGCCCGTAAATATAAAGACCATTTTTGAACTCTACAGGGTACTGCATGAACTGGTCAAAAGACTCTTCTTTGAATTTTACCGGCTAACTGGTGTCGGTCCAGAAAGACTTTCTTTGAGCTCTACAGCCGGGCCCAAGACGACTACACATGTCGCCGCGGTCAGTAAACCCCGACCGCGACCAAACTATAAAGACTCTTCTTTGAATTCTACTGGCTAACTGGTGTCGGGTACAGGAAGACTCTTCTTTGAGTTTTATCAGAGTTCCGAGGTCAACACAGATCTTCATGACAGCAGACGGTCCAGCCTGCTAGCCGGAGCAAAGCGAGTAAACAAGTGGGGTACAGAGACCCCTGATCAACACGTGAATAGTCAGGTGCTGTGGTGAAACCATCCGAGCATCGTTTTAGAATTCTCCGAGTTATCACGAGTGGTGAGCATGGTTCTCGATCCTACAGATCTAGATTAGGACAGGTATTGATAGGGGAGGGTTTTTGTTTTAAGGATAATTATAATGTGTGTCCCTTTTTACGATGTGTCGTGCGCTCCTCGTTTCCCTAAACCTAGTTGCATAAATGTATGTAAGTTTGTACTGTCATTAATCTGTGCTTATGACATGTATTTCGTAATCTTGAATAATATGCAATAAAGATTTTCCATTTCGTACTATTCAACCGGGTCTACCTGAGTTTTTCTCTGCATTTACTGCTCTCGCACCTAAGTCCAGTGTCAGAACCGTAAGGGCGAGTGGGTTGAACCACTCACAGGTGTCTAGTGCTACCAGGCTGGCTGGAGACCAGAACAGGCAACAAGGCCTAACCCCGCACTAGCACCCAGGCTAAGCACAGAGCCACGCAAACCCCTTACATCACCCCACTAGTTACCGTTTGCCAACCAGAAAATGACCCATTTATCTCGACTCTCTGCTTTCTGTCAGTTAGCCAATTCTCTATCCATGCTAATATATTACCCCCAACTCCGTGAGCTCTTATCTTATGCAGGAACCTTTTATGTGGCACCTTATCAAATGCCTTCTGGAAATCCAAATACACCACATCCACTGACTCACCCTTGTCCACCCTGCTTGTTACATCCTCAAAGAACTCCAGTAAATTTGTTAAACATGATTTCCCTTTCCTAAAACCATGCTGACTCTGTTTGACTGCAGTATGTTTTTCTAAATGCCCTGCTACTGCTTCCTTAATGAAGGACTCCAGCATTTTCCCAACGACATATGTTAAGCTAACTGGTCTATAGTTTCCTGCTTTCAGTCGCCCTCCTTTCTGAAATAGGGGTGTTACATTAACGGTTTTCCAATCTGCTGGGACCTCTCCAGAGTCCAGGGAATTTTGGTATATTGCAACCAATGCATCCACTATCTCTGCAGCCACTTCTTTTAAGACCCTGGGATGCAGGCCATCTGGTCCAGGGGACTTGTCGTCTTTTAGTCCCATTATTTTACCGAGTAGTATTTCCTTAGTGATAGTGATTGTCTTTAGTTCCCCACTGCCTGTGGCCCCTTGATTATCCATTATTGGGATATTGTTATTGTCTTCTACAGTGAAAACAGATGCAAAATATTTGTTCAGAGTCTCTGCCATTTCCCCGTTCCCCATTATTAATTCCCCAGTCTCATCCTCTAAGGGACCAATGTTTACTTTAGCTACCCTCTTCCTTTTTATATACTTCTAGAAGCTCTTACTATCTGTTTTAATGTAGCGGGGGGTGGGGGGGGTGGGGCGGAGCTATGACTGAACAATCACTGGAACTCAGTAAGACACTTCTCAAGGTGCGCTCAGATCTGTACAATAAGGGGCACTTTTTGAAAAATAGATTTCACTTGATGACAGCACATTACCAGAAACTTCACATAGACATTGGCTAAACCTTTCAAGTGCCCACCCTTGTGTGTTGTTAGCTGGTATGCTTGCAGTAGGATGAGGGTGAGTGTGAGGGGTGGCTAGTGAGATGGGGAAGTGATAAAGTAGATAGAGAGGGTTGGATGGAGGTGTAAGGTAAGTTGGTGTCCTGGGGAGCTCTCTTCCACTCTTGGAAGGGAAGAGAACCTCCCTGCATACTGTGACTCCCTCCATAAGCATATGGAGGGAGTCATTAGAGAGCCTGGGTGCAAGAGTTCACCTTTGTGCAGTGATTGTCAATGTTTCAGCACCTCAATGCTGTCAAACACTGAAAAATCAACTGTCAAAATAAAATTGTGCATGGTCCCTTTAAGGAAACCGGCAGATGACGCGTCATCAAATGACGTCATCAGACCCGCTTCCTGTTAATTGGCCGGCAAGCCCGCAGGACGGGCTTAACAAGGCCAATCAAGGGAAAATCACGTCTGCAGAGCGGAGGCAGCTGGGGGCTGGAATAGAACCCGGAAACCAGCTGACCCGCACTCATCCCAACACCGAGGAGAAAATTATGGCCTATGACTCTAAGTACCTTATGCATATCCTCCGCCTCCACACATAGATCACCAAGTAGTAGAACCCTTGCACTGTTAGCTCTACCACACTCCAAGCAGATCTGATCTAAAACCAATACCTGCAGAGCAAGATTTTTGTTTGATAATGGGACCTAAGACACAGCATACTTGGTGACCTTCGTATTCTGTTAATAAGTTTTGCCCAGGTCAGACTACAAGTGGTTACTTGCAAAACAGACTTTTTCAGTAATTACTTAGTGATCACAGCTAACATGAGGCCTATGAACAAATGTGTTCATCTAATGCAGACCAGCATGATACATATTTTAAAAGACTGTCAATAGCTGTCATTCGGCCACAGAGAGAGAAAGAAAGAAACACAGAGGCAAACATGAGTGAAAGAGAGAAGCAGAAAAGATTAAACAAAGAAATAGAAAAATAATCTCTTTTAGTTTCCAAATTGGGTTAGTTTATTCCTCATTTCTTTTGATGCTTCCCAAAGAATTTTTGTTCACACAATCTGGGGCTGACTTTTCTAATTCTGTAATAAAACCTTTTCTTTTTTCAAACTTAAATAACTGTCTTTACTTTCACTCAATTCTTAGCTCTCCAATTTTTCTGTACCACTTCTTGCATCTACTGCCCTGCTATTTCTTTATCTTAGGCCAGATCCTCAGTCTTTGCAGCAGTTTCTCAGATACTCCATTATGTTCATATCTCTTGAGGCTACCTCGTCTGTTATCATTTTTATTGCAACATCATTTTAATCACATTTCACTAAACTGAATTTCTGTCCTTCTTTCCAGAAGCTGTGGCGAATGACCTTGCTTGCACTATTGCCTGTGTTTCATTAGTCAGCGCTTCATCATCCTTGTCTGAAATGAGTTTCTCTCACTGTAACATCCAACTCCTACAGTTTCCTGCCCCATTGCTTGCCGTCTGCCTCAGCATATCCCATTCTGTTGGACACCTCCTGAAGCAGCCAGATGTTGCCTTCAGTTCTCAGAACTACTGCCCTTAGCCTTGAGATCAGCTGTGGCTCAGTTGGTAGCACACTTGCCTCTGAGTCAGATTGTTGTGGGCTCAAGTCCCACTCCAGGGACTTGAGCACATAAAGCTAGGCTGACACTCCAGTGCAGTGCTGAGGGAGTGCTGCACTGTCGGAGGTGCTGTCTTTCGGATGAGATGTTAAACCAATGGTTCCGTCTGCTCTCTCAGGTGGACGTAAAAGATCCCATGGCACTATTTCAAAGAAGAGCAGGGGAGTTATCCCTGGTGTCCTGGCCAATATTTATCCCTCAACCAACATAACCAAAACAGATTATCTGGTCATAAGCACATTGCTGTTTGTGGGACCTTGTGTAAGGTTTCCAAAATTTGCAGATCCCCAAAACTTAAGGAAAAAGGACTTTGGAACTACCCCAGAGTGATAAAAATGCATTTGGGCCTAACATAAGGAATTTAAGACCAAAAACCAAGTTTTGGCATTTTAAAAGACATGTCTGGACCCGTAAGGGAGAAAAGGCTACACAGGAGGTGGGTACGACCTCTGTAATAGCAGTTTTGGGCATTGCAGTTAAATTGCATTGTCTGGGGAATCGGGGTGACCTCACTCAAGCCCCAGCAAGCATTAACATTTGGACAATAGACCCTAGGAGAAGACAGTCTCATCCCATCAAAAACCAATCAGCCAAGAAGATCGACAGGATGCAAACCATCCCAAAAAAAAACTATTTGACACTTACAGAACCCATTAAAGACATGCATAAAGATAGGAGTCCTAGGCCCAGCAAGAAACCCAAAACATGAGGACAAATTAACACGCTAGTAAAGTCGTTACTGTTAACGAGGTCTTACAATGACCAGTATTTGATTTGGTTTTGACAAGGCCACTTCAATTTAGTATAATTGAAGGCCCATCAAACAGTTACAAGTTGAAGTTAAAACAGTTACAGTTCAAGTTCAACAGAAGGCAGTTCTGCAGTTCAATCGAAAAGCCTGTTTTCAGCAAAGTCAGTGCTGGAGTTACAGAGTTCAGGACAAGCAGGCAGAAGGCAGTTTCCACAGTTCTGCAAGAAGGCAGTTCCACAGCTCGGAAGAAGACAGTTTAAACAGAGGCAGAGTTACAGCAAGTAGTTCAACAAAGAAGGCCAACAACTTCATAAGCAGACCGACACGCAAGAAGAAACCAGAGCGACTGCCTCAGTGACCATCGGACACCTCGCGGCAACAAGGGCCTTACGAAACCTTTTACTCAAAAGACTCTAAACCCTAACTCTCAACTGTTGTGGAAGTGTATTTTTAGTTGGATACAAAATGGCTTCTTCAACACAAAATGGCTTCCTAAGACACAGAATATAAAATCTAAAATGGCCTACACAATGTCTGTTAGAAAGATTAGCCAATTGTTTATAGTTTCAACCTAATGAAGGAATTTCAGTTTGTAGACTGTTTTAATTGCCCCCAATAAATAATTTAGGATTGTAGATCAAAGAAGTTTCCAAGGCTATGGTGTGAATTACTATCTCCCTTGAATTCTAGATGGTGTGGTGGGAGAAATCACACGTACCCCTTTGGAGGGATTCCTGCTGTTTTAAATCTTGATGACCTTTAGAAAGACCTTTCATGTACAGTATACACAAATACTCTTTTAACTTGTTTTATAGGCACTATGCTGTCAATTAATGATTTATTACCATGTCATGTGATATAGGAAGCTTGTATTTTTTCTGAACTATAAATTTCGAGCAGTTTTTGTATTTGCAGGGTGTCATCATAGCCTAGTTTTGACTATGGTTGCATTCTCCTTGCAGCAAGTAAAATAATAAACTTCCTTTGACGATACTTTATGTTTAAAGAGTCTTACTCGGAAGTCGAAACTTCGACACTGTCAAGGATTCGTTTGGTGAGCATTATCTCTGGCTCTCCAGAGTCCAACCTAGCTAGTGAAGTGGGATTGGGAGGGGTGAAGTATTTTTCTAATGTTATTTCCCTCGCCTGTACCGCGTGTTCCCCAACCTGTGTTTAAGTGTTAAGTGTGTTTTAAGTTTGTTACCTTTTTCTTTTAATAAAGTCAAATTTCTTTCATCAAACCTGTTGTCTACTGCACCTTTATTCACAACCCCTAAATAAATCCAAGGTCTAGAACCAGGGGCGTGGAAGCGATTCGAACCGCTCACTGTGTCAGAGGTGAGGCTGACCCCCCCCCACACACCACCCCCTACACTTGCTGTGCACAAATTGGCTGCCGCGTTTCCCACATTACTACAGTTACTTCATTGACTGTAAAGCGCTTTGAGACGTCCGGTGGTCGTCAAAGGCGCTATATAAGTGCAAGTCTTTCTTTCTTCTTATCCCATCACTCCAAGATGCAGCCATAAGACCCTGGAGGTCTCCCACTTACTTTGGATTTAAGCAAGTCTCAGATAAATCTTCTTTACATATATTTTTATTACAAAATTCCCCCAATTTTTTTTTATTTTAGAAAGTGTTTTCTCCCTTTGTTTAGTCCCTACACCATTCTCTCGTAAATTGTGCTTCTCTCATGGGTCACAGTTCTGATGATATTACTTTGTAACCAGACACAAAGTGGTGCATCAAAGGAGCCTGGAGTGATTTGCAATACTTTGCATTCTTGTCTATGATAACAATAAAATGTGGCAGCATACGGGGCCCACAATTGAAGGCAGAAATTAATCTCATTACTTTTGAGTCATATATGGGAGTTCAACTAGAACTCACTGTGAGGTAGATTTTCAACATGCTGCCTGGGCATAAAACTACAGCTGTGGATCAGCCACCCGTGAAATAAACTGCCGATTTTCATTTCCTCTGTCTGTGAGTTTTAATGACTCTGTAAACATATCATTTGTAAATGCATTTATAAGCTCATTAAAACTAACACACAGAGGAAAATACTAGAGACATTTTAGCCGGAATTTTCCGGGGTGGTAGCGGGCGCGATTGGTGGCGGGTCGGGTGGGAAAGTTGTTATTTTTGACAGTGGGTCGGGAACCCGCTGTCATCTCGCTCCCACGCGCCTTTCCCCCAGGCGCGTCTGTCATCACGGAGCCGACCCGACTGGCAATGGCGGGTGACCCAATTGAAATAATTATCAGGTGGTTTAGAGGCATTTAAGAAGCTTTTTTCACTTACTTTTTAAATTTCCCTGCATGGCCACGGGATTCACGCTGCTCAGGATTCACGTGTTACCCTGAGGTGGGAGTTCCGTAGCCATTGCTCCAGCTGATTACTTGACAGCATCAAATGTACAGTAAAAGCTCCCACCTGACAGATGATCACTTTCCTCAGGCAGAAGCTGTTGCTCAGTCCATTTCCAGCACAGATTCTGCAGGCTGCAAGTGTTTCCAACAAAGTCTCCATCCATTGTCACCTCATTGGAAGAACCCTCTCACCATTGACAGATCGCTTCTGTCATCTGTACTTCACCTGCCATCTATTCCATCAACATGGGTGCTGTTTATACTGTACCTTGGTCCTCAGAATCAGACAACGATCAGCCCCAACACCAGCAGCACCAGGCACACCAGCAGCACCAACAACAACAACACCACCCTTCTCCACAATCAACCGATGCTGCACAGGACACAGGGCATCAGCACCCGACCACATTGCTGCCTGGGAGGCCAGGGATGGCCTAATCATGGCCAGATTTACTTCACTTGACACTGTACACCCATATGGCTGCCACATGATGCACCAGGTTGGCACCACCCCATAACAACACCATAAAGCATCCCTACAATGACCAAGCCATTCCTTTCACACTCATCACCATTGTGGGGGGTACCGTTATGTCTCACCATTCACTGCAACTCACTAAGCCACTTCCAAAGGTGCACACAAATCTGTCGAAGACCGGAAAGTGTTAAAAATAATGAATTTTATGTTTGACACCACATTAACAGAAACTTTACATAAACATTGGATAAAACACCCAAGTGGCTACCTTTGTGTGTTGTTAGTTGGTATGATTGCACGAGGATGAGGATAAGTGTGAGGGGTGGCTAGTGAGATGGGGATGTGATAACGCAGATAGAGAGGGATGGGTGGATGTGCAAGATATGTTGGTGTGAGTAAGGATGTGCAGGAGTAGGGTAGGGAAGGCAGAGTGATGGGGATGTGATGAGAGGCACAGCAGGATGCAGTTGAGTGTGGCTTTGTACTAACGTTTCCTGATGTAATGAGATCATTGAAAGGTTTGCAGCACTGCACCCAGATCCTCCTGACCACATCTCTGCTTGTGACCTCCTCTGCAATCTGCAACCAGGCTGTCTTGGTCTCCTGGGGAGGTCTCTTCCACCCATTGGAAGGGAAGAGGACCTCCCTGCATGCTCTGACTTCCTCCATAAGCATATGGAGTGAGACATCGGAGAACCTGGGTGCAGCCCTCTGCCTCTGTGCATTGTCAGTGTTTACAGCACTCCAATGCTGTAGTGCACTGACAGCACTATGTTGGATGAAACTTCAAATGTAATGTGGCCATAGTCCCATTAAGGATCCCGGCTGAAAATGCATCATGAATGATGTCACAAGACCCGCTCCATCTCATTGGGCCGGGTAAGGCGCTGAGCGGGCTTAATAGGCCCCATTAAGGTAAGTTCATTTTCAACAGCGGGATGGAGCCAGCAGTGGGGTCGGGACCCACCACGGACACCGGCCACACCGGACCCACCCAGGTAGGAAAATTCCGGCCTTTATCCCGCATTTGAGCTAATTGCCTAGCTATGTCCTAGATCAGGGGTTCTCAAGCTTTCTGCTTCTGAGGCCCCCCTCCCGTGTTATAAAAATTACACGGACCCTCTGTGACACAACGCAAGTATGTTTTCTGTATAAAAATGAGTTAGACAATTAAACATATATATTTATTATTTTTGTTTTACTTACTTAATGTGAACCTTGCTGCTGGTGCTGAAGGTGAGGCTGTCTCTGAGGTAGATAGAGTTCTGCTTAAGTTAGTAAACTGTCACTGAGGTTAGTAAATTATCACTGAGGTTGGTAAAGTGTCGCTGGAGCTAATAGACTGCCGACGACACCGATGGTCTTGACGGCCGTACCAGCTCTCGCTTCTCATCTTGTCTGTTTCTAACGAGCCGAGCCAAGCGAACCCGCTGAGACTGAACACCGTCTCCTTGACAACATCGCAGACCGATGACCATGAGCCTCTGGGGCTAGGGGCGGTTTCTGGTTCCTCACATCCGGTGCGGGGCCAGGGCCGAGGCCGGGGATTAAAGTGATACTTGCTTTGGATACTTGCTGGGGAGGTCAGTGGGCTGCTCAAAACATGTTCTATAGGGCAGGGATTCTCAACCAGGGGTGTGCGGACCCCTTGAAACCTTCTCGCGGATCCCTAGTTGGCCACAGACACCCCCGGTTGAGAAACCCTGTCCTAGATCATCTGCTTTTATGCTCCCGGCAAGCAAGTAACTGAAAATAAATACTGATGCCGCAAAGTACTCAGTTATTTAGATTCTTCTTCTTCTTCTTCTTCTTCTTCTTCTTCTTAGGCAGTCCCTCGGAACCGAGGATGACTTGCTTCCACATTAAAAATGAGTTCTCAGGTGACTGATGAGTCCAATGCGGGACCTACAGTCTCTGTCACAGGTGGGGCAGACGGTGGTTGAAGGGGCGGATGGGTGGGGTGCTTGGGTTGACGTGCGCTCCTTGCGCTGCCTGCGCTTGGCTTCCGCTTGCTCCCGGCGAAGAGACACGAGGTGGTCGGCGCCTTCCCGGATGCTTCTCCTCTACTTTGTGCGGTCTTGGGCCAGGGATTCCCAGGTGTCGGTGGGGATGTTACAATTTTTCAAGGAGGCTTTGAGGGTGTCCTTGAAGCGTTTCCTCTGCCCACCTGGGGCTCTCTTGCCGTGCCGGAGCTCCGAGTAGAGCGCTTGTTTTGGGAGTCTCGTATCGGGCATGCGGACAATGTGATCCGTCCATCGGAGCTGATCGAGCGTGGTCAAAGCTTCGATGCTGGGGATGTTGGCCTGAGCAAGAACACGGACGTTGGTACGCCTATCCTGCAAATGGATTTGCAGGATCTTGCGGAGGCAGTGTTGGTGGTACCTCTCCAGTGCTTTGAGGTGCCTGCTGTACATGGCCCATGTCTCTGAGGCATACAGCAGGGCGGGTATCACTGCTGCTCTGTAGACCAAAAGATTAGCGCCTGGCGCTAATTATCGCCACCGACTGCAAACTTGACTTTTATCGCCCCTGGAGGTGATTGGAGCGCTAAATCAGGCGCTTCACACCTGTCTTAAGGCGCAAAGGCCGAGGAGCGAGGCGCTACCTCAGAGCGCTGGCGAAGCTCATGTAATGTCAGTCAGCAATGGAACACACACACAATGGCACGGGCCAGTTCTTAAAGGGGATGGTTAATCTTGCTTTCCATCCACATCCTGCTCATTGCAGCCTTGAATCTCGGCCTGGAGAGACCTGCACATCAAATGTGCTGGAAAGAACAATGGAGAGTACCAGGCAAAGAGCTAAGAGTGCAGCCCCCACAGTCTCTTCTAAATCGATACAAGGAATGGCAAATCAAAATGAACCTGCAAAGTGCTGCTCAGTACCCAGAACTCCTTCACACAACGTTGAATCTCTCCAGAAGTCTCTCTCTCTCTCTCAGAATGCGTAGTTCAAAAATGGCACCAACAATAAAAGGCAGGAAGCAGTCACCTTTAAATAGCGCTCCCCCTTTCCCTTCATGACTGCAGAACGCTCCCCTCAACCTGTCGTTGCTAGTGTCAGGTGGTAAGGCAGGGGGCACCACTCAATATCCGCTCCGGGGCGATACCGGGGCGTTGCGCACTCGACTGACGTCACGATCTGCCGGCGCAGGAGATCGTGGCGGTAGTGTTTAGCGCCGCCACAAAATGTCTGGTTAATTTCGCGAGCAGCGCAAACATCGCTGCGCCTGGGCGCTAGATGCTTTGCGCCCCATTAGCACCCTCTTAAGGCGCTAACGGGAGGGGCAACCAACTGAATTTTTGCCCCATAGAGTTATACAGCACAGAAAGAGGCCCTTCGGCCCATCGTGTCCGCACCGGCCATCAATCCCTGTCTATTCTAATCCCATTTTCCAGCACTTGGTCCGTAGCCTTGTATGCTATGGCGTTTCAAGTGCTCATCTAAATGCTTCTTGTATGTTGTGAGGATTCCTGCCTCTATCACCCTTTCAGGCAGTGAGTTCCAGATTCCAACCACCCTCTGGGTGAAAAAGTTTTTCCTCAAATCCCCTCCAAACCTCTTGCCCCTTACCTTGAAACTATGCCCACTGGTTATTGACCCCTCTACTAAGGGGAAAAGTTCCTTTCTATCTACCCTATCTATGCCCCTCATAATTTTGTACACCTCAATCAGGTCCCCCCCCCTCAGCCTTCTCTGCTCTAAGGAAAACAACCCCAGCCTGTCCAGTCTCTCTTCATAGCTGAAGCGCTGCAGCCCAGGTAACATCCTGGTGAATCTCCTCTGCACCCTCTCCAATGCAATCACATCCTTCCTATAGTGTGGCAACCAGAACTGCACACAGTATTCCAGCTGTGGCCTAACTAGTGTTTTGTACAGCTCCATCATAACCTCCCTGCTCTTATATTCTATGCCTCGGCTAATGAAGGCAAGTATCCCATATGCCTTTATAACCACCTTATCTACCTGTCCTGCTACCTTCAGGGATCTATGTACATGCACACCAAGGTCCCTCTGATCCTCTGTCCTTCCTAGGGTCCTACCATTCATTGTGTATTCCCTTGCCTTGTTAGTCCTCCCAAAATGCATCACCTCACACTTTTCAGGGTTAAATTTTTTCGCCACTGTTCTGCCCATCTGACCAACCCGTCTATATCGTCTTGTAGCCTGAGGCTTCCCTCCTCGCTATTTACCACCCCACCAATTTTCGTGTCATCTGCGAACTTACTGATCATACCTCCTACATTCATATCTAAATCATTAATGTACACTACAAACAGCAAAGGACCCAGCACCGATCCCTGCGGTACACCACTGGACACAGGCTTCCAGTCACAAAAACAACCTTCGACCATCACCCTCCGCCTCCTGCCACTAAGCCAATTTTGGATCCAATGTGCCAAGTTGCCCTGGATCCCATTGGCTCTTACCTTCTTGACCAGTCTCCCATGCGGGACTTTGTCAAAAGCCAAACTGAAGTCCATGTAGAGCACATCAACTGCACTACCCTCATCCACACACCTAGTCACCCCCTCGAATAATTCAATCAAATTGGTCAGACATGATCTCCCCCTGACAAAGCCATGCTGACTATCCTTGATTAATCCTTGCCTCTCCAAGTGGAGACTAATTCTGTCCCTCAGATTTTTTCCAATAATTTCCCTACCACTGATGTTAGGCTCACTGGCCTGTAATTCCCTGGTTTATCCCTACTACCCTTCTTGAATAATGGTACTACGTTAGCTGTTCTCCAGTCCTCTGGCACCTCCCCTGTAGCCAGAGAGGTTCTGAAAATTTGTGTCAGAGCCCCTGCAATCTCCTTCCCTGCCTCACACAGCAGCCTGGGATACATCTCGTCTGGGCCTGGGGATATATCCACTTTTAAGCCCGCTAAAACCGCTAGTACCTCCTCCCTCTCAATACTAATTTGTTCAAGTATATCACAATCCCCCTGCCTGATTTCTATGCCTACATCGTCCTTCTCCAAAGTGAACACAGATGCAAAATATTCATTTAAAACCCCACCTACATCTTCTGGCTCTACACACAGATTGCCACTTTGGTCCCTAATGGGCCCTACTCTTTCCCTGGTTATCCTCTTGCCCTTAATATACTTATAAAACACCTTGGGATTTTCCTTTATTTTGCTCGCCAGTGTTATTTCATGCCCCCTCTTCGCTCTCCTAATTTCTTTTTTAATTACCCCCCTGCACTTTCTATACTCCTCTAGGGCTTCCACTGTTTTTCGTCCTTTGTATCTGCCAAAAGCCTTCATTTTTTTCCTAATCCATTCTCGTATATCCCTTGACATCCAGGGTTCCCTGGGCTTGTTGGTCCCACCCTTGACCTTTTCGGGAACATGTTGCCGTTGGACTCTCTATTTCCTTTCTGAAAGACTCCCACTGCTCTGATGTGGATTTTCGTACAAGTAGCTGATCCCAGTCCACTTTGGCCAGATCCTGCCTTATCATATTAAAATCGGCCTTCCCCCAATTTAGAACCTTTATTTCTGGTCCATCTTTGTCCTTTTCCATGACTACCTTAAATCTCACTGAATTATGGTCACTGTCACCAAAATGCTCTCCTATTAACACTTCTAACACTTGCCCGGCTACATTCCCTAGAATTAGGTCCAGTACCACTCCCTCTCTTGTAGGACTTTCTACATGCTGGCTCAAAAAGCTCTCCTGGATGCACTTTAAGAATTCCGCACCCTCTAAGCCTTTCACACTCTGACTATCCCAGTTAATATTGGGGAAGTTGAAATCCCCTACTATTATTACCCTATTATTTCTGCACTTCTCTGAGATTTGCCTACATATTTGTTCCTCTGTCTCCCCTTGACTGTTTGGGGGCCTATAGTACACTCCCAGCAAAGTGCTTGCCCACTTTTTGTTTTTAAGTTCTACCCATATGGCCTCATTAGAGGAACCTGCTAAGATATCATCCCTCCTTTCAGCAGTAATTGACTCCTTGATTAATATTGCGACACCCCCTCCTCTTTTACACCCCCCTCTGTCTCGCCTGAAGATTCTATACCCCGGAATATTGAGCTGCCAGTCCTGCCCCTCCCTCAACCACGTCTCTGTGATAGCAACAATATCATACTCCCATGTGCTCATCAACACCTTCAATTCATCTGCCTTACTTGCAAGACTCCTTGCATTAAAATAAATGCCATCCAACCTTGCCATACTCGTTTGTGCCGTTACATATTTGCTCTGCCTTCCAGGCTGACTTGTTTTTTCCTCTATATTTGGCTGTGCATCATCCCCTACTATAGCTCTACTCCGTATCCCATCCCCCTGCCAAGTTAGTTTAAACCCCCCCCCAACAGTACTAGCAAACCTCCCCGCAAGGATGTTGGTCCCGTTCCGGTTCAGGTGCAACCCGTCCGACTTGTACAGGTCCCACCTTCCCCAGAAGCAGACCCAGGAAATTAAAGCCCTCCCTCCTGCACCAACTCTTTAGCCATGCATTCATCTGCTCTATCCTCCTATTCCTATACTCACTAGCACGTGGCACCGGGAGTCATCCAGAGATTACAACCTTTGAGGTCCTGCTTTTTAATCTGCTACCTAGCTCCCTAAATTCTTGTTGCAGGACCTCATCCCTCTTTCTACCCATGTCATTGGTACCAATGTGAACCACGACCTCTGACTGTTCGCCCTCCCCCTTCAGAATGCCCTGCAGCCGTTCAGTAACATCATTGACCCTGGCACCAGGGAGGCAACATACCATCCTGGAGTCACGTCTGCGGCCACAGAAACATCTATCTGTTCCCCTTACGATAGAATCCCCTATCACTATTGCTCGCCCACTCTTTTTCCTCCCCTCCTGTGCAGCTGAGCCACTTGTAGTGCCATGGACTTGGCTCTTGCTGCATTCCCCAGAGAAACCATCTCCCCCATCAGTATCCAACGGAAAATCTGTCGGAGAGGGAGATGGACCCAGGGGACTTCTGCACTACCTTCCTAGTTCTTTTACTCTGTCTGGTGGTCACCCATTCCCTGTCTGCCTGTGCACTCTTTATCTGCGGTGTGACCACCTTGTTAAACATGCTATCCACGAAGATCTCAGCTTCGCGGATGCTCCAGTGACTCCAGCCGCAGCTCCAGCTCCAAAACGCGGATTTCGAGTAGCTGCAGCTGGAGACACTTCCTGCACATGTGTTCGTCCTGGACACCTAAGGTGTCCCTGACTTCCAACAAAGCACAGGAGGAGCACTCCACGCTGCCGAGCTGCCCTGCCATGCCCTACCCTTAATTTACTCCCTTTAAATTAAAGAATATTAAATACACT
The DNA here is from genome assembly GCA_030390025.1 of Squalus acanthias. NCBI lineage: Eukaryota > Metazoa > Chordata > Chondrichthyes > Squaliformes > Squalidae > Squalus > Squalus acanthias. The sequence goes on from CM059429.1 coordinate 62,578,990, forward strand.
AGGGACCTTACTTCCCTTTAAACACGACTTACTCTAAACTAGAGACCTTACTTTTACTTTAATGACTGGAATGTAGAAATACTGTAGAAATACTCACCACTGGTTCTCTGTCCCCACTTGTGCAGCTTTGTAGCTCCTGCTCTCCTGGGAGCTGACAAAGATGGAAAAAGAAAAGAAAGGAACACCTCACTCACTCAACTCGCAGCTTAACACTCTGTTCCAATCTGCACTCCATGACAAACTGCACTCTAGCCTCCCTTATTTATACTGCTGAGATTTAAATAAGTGAGCTCTCTAGCAGTTACAGAACCAGATTAGACCACTTAATTAATTAATTACTCTCACCTGCTCTCCAGCATAGAGCTTGCTTAGCCCTGCCCAAGCCTGGAAGAAACTTAAAACTTGAAACAGTAACTTTAAATGCTAATTGCAAGCACACAAGAGTAGAATTTATAAAAATAAGAGATTAACCTTTAAGATTAATCCTGGTCCTGGTCTTCAAACAGATTTAGATTATTATACTAAAGATGAATACTGATTCTGCTATTTTCTCATTTGAAAATCAGCAGAATAATTACTGACACATGAAGAATAAAGCCTTTGTTATTTGCACATTTAACAACTGAATACAACAGCAGCATATTGTACATTGTTTCAACAAATGTTGTTCAGGTAGCTGCAATACATAGCGGGATAGAATTTCCGCTTTGGGCGCAATCAGCGAAATGGCCGCAAATTGCGCCCATAATTATGCCCATCTGAAAAGAGCATTTTCTCTGAGTTTCCGCTCAAACTCATTTACATATCGGCAAATGTAAAACCTGCCATGAACCAGCGCAAACGGGCAGCGTCTTTAAACATCTTTTTTTTTTTAATTGCTTTTTAAAATATTGCTGATGTATTTAAGAGTGGTAACTTGGTAAAGTTTCATTAATACAGCTGAAAATGGTTGTTGGAGGCCAATCCTCTCAGCCCCAGGACAATGCTGCAGGAGTTCCTCAGGGCAGTGTCCTAGGCCCAACCATCTTCAGCTGCTTCATCAATGACCTTCCCTCCAACATAAGGACAGAAGTGGGGATGTTCGCTGATGATTGCACAGTGTTCAGCGTCATTCGCAACTCCTCATTTAACGAAGCAGTCCGTGCCCGTATACAGCAAGACCTGGACAACATTCAGGCTTGGGCTGATAAATGGCAAGTAATAATCGCGCCACAAAAGTGCCAGGCAATGATCATCTCCAACAAAAGAAAGTCTAACCACCTCCCCTTGACATTCAATGGCATTACCATCATCAAATTCCCCACCATCAACACCCTGGGGGGTCACCATTGACCAGAAACTTAACTGGACCAGCCAAATAAATACTGTGGCAACAAGAGCAGGTCAGAGCCTCAGTATTCTGTGGTGAGTGACCTACCTCCTGACCAATGTCACCTTTAAGCTGCGCAGCTCTCAGGACCTCCCGCTCAGCCATAGAGGGGCCGCGCACCCAAAAAATATAAGAGGGAACATTGCACCTGACTCCCCAAAACATTTCCACCATCTAGAAGGCACAAGTCAGGAGTGTGATGGAATACTCTCCACTTGCTTGGATGAGTGCAGCTCCAACAACGCTCAAGAAGCTCGACACCATCCAGGGCAAAGCAGCCCGTTTGATTAGCACCCCATCCACCACCTTAAAAAGCATTGGCCCTGAATTTGCGGTCGGAGGCTTCCCGCAGGGAAATGCCTCCAATCCGCAAATAAAATCCGGGCCTACCTGGTGGTCCGGGAGGTTACGGAGATTGACGGTCCTGGGCCTGCCCGGGTACCTGTGGGAAGAGGCCCACATATCTCAGGGGCGCAGGCGGATCGCAAGCGCCCCTGGGATCACGTGGGCCAGGCCAACGAATGAAAGAAGGGAATCCCCATTCATGCTTATGGGGAATCCATATGTATGGAAACCCCATAAGTATTTAAAATGAATTAAAATGGCATTAATTAAATATTTAAAACAAAAATTTAATTTAAAAATGTTTTAAAAATGTTTTAAAGGGGCTAAAAATAAACGTACCTTATTGCACAGGTTTTTAAATGTATAAATTATTGCTAAAATTTTATTTTTCTGTTTTTTAAAACTCTTACCAGGCGTAAGAATTTCACGGGCATTCGCTGGACAGAAATTGGGAAAATAGCCCAACTCCCCACCCGCGGATGCTCTTTTCCCGGGGATACGGAATTCTCTTGACAGATCGCAGGTTCCGGGTTTTGGCGCATGCGCAGCGCATACCTAAACCCGGAATTTGCGCGCCCCCTACGGTCGCGTGCGCACCTCGTATGCACTCGTAGGGGCTGCAAATTACGGCCCATTCACTCCCTCCACCACTGGCATACTGTGTCTGCAGTGTGTATCATCTACAAGATGCACTGCAGCAACTCGCCATAGCTTCTTCGATAGCACCTCCCAAACCCGCGACCTCTACAAGTTAGTAGGACAAGGGCAGCAGGTGCATGGGAACAACACCACTTCCAAGTTCCCCTCCAAGTCACACACCATCTTAAAGCAGTCTGTGCCAATATGCAACAAGACCTGGACAACATTAAGGCTTGGGCTGATAAGTGGCAAGTAACAGATATCACAAGAAATATATCGCCGTTGCTTCATCGTCGCTGAGTCAAAATCCTGGAACTCCCTCCCTAACAGCATTTATACATTTAAAAACCTGTGCAATAAGGTAAGTTTACCTTCACCACACAGACTGCAGCGGTTCAAGAAGGCGGCTCACCACCAGCTTCTCAAGGGCAATTAGGGATGGGCAATACATGCTGGCCTTGCCGGCGACACCCACATCCCATGAATGAATTTTTTAAAATGGGTTTATCACAAAAAACAAGCATTTTAAATCACAGTGTCAATCCACCACCTGTGATAATTTACAAAACTATTTTCTAGTTAGATTGATGTACAGTAGTCAGTTCCTTAGTAAATTAAAGAAAATTCATTCAAAAGCTTTGAAAAATGTCATTCAAAAGCTTTGAAAATTAGTGTCCTTGCGCCCAAACGTTCCAGCTTAATTTTTGGAGCCTCTTCAAACGCGTAAGTTCCCAGTGGTGATTAATCCACCCTGGGGCATGGCCAGTTTTGTAGCCGGGGCCTGCTTCTAGCGCGATGTTTTTAAAACTGCCGCAAAAGATTGGAAAACTCGATTTGTGTACAACGCAATTTGCGCTTAAAATTCCACGATCATTTGTGCCAGTTACGCCGATATCGGGGGAATTGTGCCGAAAAAACCAGCACAATCCAGCGGAAACTCCAGGCCCACTCCTAACCCAACCAGATGACAGTACCTTTGCATCTTTCTCTCCCTCGCACACACACACACCCACACACACTTTGCACTAGCCAAGAACACAGACTAGAACTGAGGTACTCACGGGTGGGCAGCAGGATTGACTGATACGCAGATGGAGAGAGAGGTAGGTGTACAAAAAATGTTACACAGATCTTGGGTGTTAAGATAAAAAAGAATGAAACTACCAGCTGAGTGGGAGAGAAAATAATCACAGCATAGATAAAAATCTAGGCATGATTTAAAAAAACGTATAAATGTTTTTCATCAGTAAAGTTAGAAAATACAGCTGCACCCCAAGACACATTGAGCATATATCTTTTTCCGTTGACATAGTCTTATCTCTGTAAATAAATCTGAACAAGCAGTTTAACTTTTATACAGTAGTCTAGCTCAGTGTTACATCAAGTAAATGGTTGAGTGGAATTCAAAGTTAATTATTAAACTTGGCCTTGCTAATTCATATCTTGCAGAGAACAATGATGCATATTTCGATTCATTGAGTACACTGTCTACCTACAAAAACTGTGACTTAGATAGAAACATCAGATAAGAGTGAAAAACTGGGCCTCTGAACCTGCTGCCAGGGAAGGGTGGCATTAATGCCAGGAGCCAACTCACAGACACCAGTTTCCTGGAATCCAAAATACAAAGCACCAGTGTAAAAGCAGTTTATGCATCAGAAGATAAAGCTTCTTATCTCTCCCCTCCCTTTCAATGTTTGCAGATAGCAATTCATTCTGCAATTAATAAATAACATGCTTATTTGAGGCACTGAGTTTAAAACCCTGGCTGAGTTCACAGTGGTTTTTGAATATCTTTTCGCTTCTCTTCGACAATTTAGGTGGATGAGGAGGAAAATTGTAAGCTTGTTTAGGTGAAGCAGTGAACTCCAGGATCTGGTTTCGAAGTAGAGAAGATAAGCTTTCCTAACAACAAATCTCTCTACAGTTTTAATATCTTGCAAATAATGATCAAAACGCTCTAAGTGCCAGCTTCAATTTCCATGCTCCAGTTGTGACGTTTTTTGTCAGTTCCAACCATGGAAGCTACTTTTGACTTGAGTTTTGAGTCACCTCTCCTGAAGTCACAATTCATCCAGCGGGATGATTCCACTAACCCTCCTTTCCTCACCATAGTACCTACCCTTTTCAGTAAGGATCATGGGATAGTGATCAGGAACGCAAACTGAATTTTTTCTCCCTTCTCTTGTTCAGGAGCGTTGAAGCCAAATATAGAAGATGTACCATTGCCCAATGAGGAAATCAGCTCGGTGTTAAAATGATAATGCTGTCAGTATATGGCTTTATAAAAAGGCACTTTACCAAAAACGAAAAATTCCTTGTTATAATATAAAGGAGGCAAATGTCATGTCTCTGAAATAATTCAAAAGTGGTTGGAGATGCTCCTACTAATCCTCCAATGGAGATCAAGGCCACAGTAAAAAGTAGACAGCAATGTTCAGAAGCTAATGGTCTTCTTTTGAGCATCGCTGTCCCAGTGTGCCAGGTATCAGCAGTAAAGTACCTTTATGCTGTGGTACAGTTACAGGAAAGTCCTGTATATTTTCAGCCCTTTTGTGGAATACCTCGATTTAAATGGCATCACAACTTCACAGTCAGTTAATCTCACGCAGACAGACTAAGCAAAAACAGTGACTGCATTTGTTTGATATTTCCTTTATAAAATGATACTGTATTCGTGAGATAGGGTCTGACAAACTTTTCTTCTGTTTAAGGAGGGAGAAGAGATATTTGTCAAATATGTAATGATGGTACACCACACAAGTTGCACTCGACGATGTATTGGTGTCCCTGACAGCTTTCGTTATTTATTCAAGAAGAAACAGAAAGGGATTTGCTGAGCACTTCCCTCAAGATGACGGCACTTGGTACTGTAAATATATAATCTCGCACAGTTCAGTGCACTGATGAGTCAAACATCTGTTTTTTAAGGGAAATTCTGTTACTGTTGAAAATGCAAATCATAGTCTCAAAAAAGGCAACTAAACACATAAGCTACAGGCCGTGTACTACATTTAGCAACAACCTTTCCATTTTGAGTTATACTTTGATCCATTTTTAAATGTTATGCACACAAAGAGCAGCATTTTTATTAGAAGGCAATGTTCCACCTATAATTCATAACAATTCACCAGTTACTCTGCAGGTGTCCTCCGACCACCCCCCCACCCACCCACCCACCACCACCAACTACCCACAAGCTCATCAGACTCCCCAAGCTCTCCACTCCTATTGACATGAAGATTAATCTCCTGGACACTGCTATGAGGAAGCCAGGAAAAAAATCATAGGGGCATTCAAAAAAATGTTTTTCAAATTCTATGAACACTTTTATTTATTAGTCATAGAAAGGCTATTTGACTATGTAGGGCTATTAGCAGCTGGAGGTCATGTGATGACACCTCCAGGAATACGTCCAACCAGAGTTGGCAACCCTACCCCTACTAGAGAAACTGGCATTTGATTTTAAAATAGAGTCCAAGACAATTTAGAGAATGATGGGCTGAATGGCCTCCTTCTGTGCTGTATCATTCTATGATTCTAACCCTGCAAGCCAGCAGTGTGGACAGGCCCCAGGCAACACAATGAAAGATCTGCTCCGAGCTTGTTCAGCATCGCTTGTTCCTCTACTCCTACAAAAACGAATAGGAAATTGATTGACTCAGAACCCATTCACTTTCATACCCTTGGGGTTAGGGGAACCTGCAAAGAAGCTTAACACACCAGTGTGGGGGGGGAGGGGGGTGGAACTAACCAAATTTCTCTGCTGTTTGTCACCCACTGACTCCTGCTGAAAATCCTGTCTTTGGGCTTTGTCTGAAGACAAGGGCCCTGAATTTGCGGTCGGAGGCTTCCCGCGGGGAAATGCCTCCGATCCGCAAATAAAATGCCCGCGTACCCGGTGGTCCGGGAGGTTACGTAGATTCGCGGTCCTGGGCCTCTCCGGGTACCCGCGGGAAGAGGCCCACGTATCTCAGGGGCGCAGGCGCAGGCGGTTCGCAGGCATCCCTGGGAGCACATGGGCCGGCCCAACAAATGACAGAAGGGAATCCCCATTCATCCTTATAACCCCATAAGTATGAACATAAGAACATAAGAAATAGGAGCAGGAGTAGACCATTCGGCCCTTCGAGCCTGCTCCGCCATTCAATGAGATCATGGCTGATCTTCTGCCTCAACTCCATTCACCGGCCCTATTGCCATATCCCTTGATGCCTTTACTAGTCAGAAATCTATCGACTTCTGTTTTGAATATACCTAATGACTGAGCCTCCACAGCCCTCTGGGGTAGAGAATTCCAAAGATTCACCAACCTCTGTGTGAAGAAATTTCTTCTCATCTCAGTCCTGAATGGTCTTCCCTTTATCCTGAGGCTGTAGCTCCTGGTTCTAGACTCCCCAGCCAAGGGAAACATTCTCCCCGCATCCACCCTATCAAGCCCTGTAATAATTTTGTATGCTTCAATGAGATCCCCTCTCATTCTTCTGAATTCAAGAGAATACAGGCCTAGTTTACTCAATCTCTTCTCATACAATAGTCCCGCCATCCCAGGAATCAATCTCGTGAACCTTCGTTGCACTCCCTCTATGGCAAGTATATCCTTCCTTAGGTAAGGAGACCAAAATTGTACACAGTACTCCAGGTGTGGTCTCACCAAGGCCCAATATAATTGGAGTAAGACTTCTTTACTCCTGCACTCAAATCCTCTTGTAATGAAGGCCAGCATACCATTTGCCTTCCTAATGGCTTGCTGCACCTGCACATTCACTTTCAGTGACTCATGTACAAGGACACCCAGGTCCCTTTGAGCATCTGCATTCCCCAATCTTTCACCATTTAGGAAATACTCTGCCTTTCTGTTTTTTCTACCAAAGTGGATAACTTCACATTTATCCACATTATATTCCATCTGTCATGTTCTCACCCATTCACTGAGCCTGTCGAGATCCCCTTGAAGCCTCTTCACAGCTGACACTGCCACCTAGCTTTGTATCATCAGCAAATTTGGAAATGTTAGATTTAGTCCCCTCATCCAAATCATTGATATAGATTGTGAATAGCTGGGGCCCAAGCACCGATCCTTGCGGTACCCCACTAGTCACAGCCTGCCATCCTGAAAAAGACCCGTTAATCCCTACTCTTTGTTTTCTGTCTGTTAACCAATTCTCAATCCATGCTAGTATATTACCCCCAATTCCATGTGACCTAATTTTGTTCACCAACCTCTTGTGTGGGACCTTATCGAAGGCCTTCTGAAAATCCAAATACACCACATCTACCGGTTCCTCTTTGACTACTCCACTAGTTACATCCTCAAAGAACTCCAATAGGCTTGTCAAACAGGATTTCCCTTTCATAAATCCATGTTGACTCTGCCCAATCTTACTATTAGTTTCTAAGGGGGAAAAATTCAGTTGGTTGCGTCTCCCATTAGCACCTCAAGAGGGCGCTAATGGGGTGCAAAGCATCCAGCGCCCAGGCGCGGTGATGTTTGCGCCGCTTGTGAAATTAACTAGACATTTTGCGGCGGCGCTAAACACTACCACCACGATCTCCTGTGCCGGCAGTTCGTGATGTCAGTCGAGTGCGCAATGCCCCAGTATCGCCCCGGAGCGGATATTGAGTGGCGCCCCCTGTGTTACCGCCTGCCGCTAGCAACGACAAGTTGAGGGGAGCGTTTTGCAGTCAGGAAGGGACTGGGGGAGCGCTATTTAAAGGCGACCGCTTCCTGCCTTTTATTGTTGGTGACATTTTAGAACCACACATTCTGAGAGAGAGAGAGAGAGAGACTTCTGGAGAGATACAATGCTGTGTGAAGGAGTTTTGGGTACTGAGCAGCACTTTGCAGGTTCATTTTGATTTGCCCTTCCTTGTATCGATTTAGAAGAGACTGTGGAGGCTGCACTCTGAGCTCTTTCCCTGGTACTCTCCATTGTTCTTTCCAGCAGATTTGATGTGCAGGTCTCTCCAGGCCTAGATTCAAGGCTGCAATGAGCAGGATGTGGATGTAGAGCAAGAACAACCCTCCCCTTTAAGAACTGGCCCGTGCCATTGTGTCTGTGATCCATTGCTGACTGACATCACATGAGCTTCACCAGCGCTCTGAGGTAGCGCCTCGCTCCTCGGCCTTTGCACCTTAAGACAGGTGTGAAGCGCCTGATTTAGCGCTCCAATCACCTCCAGGGGCGACAAAAGTGAAGCTTGCAGTCAGGTGGCGATAATTAGCGCCAGGCGCTAATCTTTGCGCCCAGCCGATAATTGCACCCCAAATGGGGCGATACTGAATTTCTCCCCCTAAGTGCCCAGTTATTGCATACTTTATAATAGATTCCAGCATTTTCCCAACTACTGATGTGAGGCTAACAGGTCTGTAATTCCCCATTTTCTCTCTCCCTCCTTTCTTAAATAGCGGGGTTACATTTGCTATCCTCCAATCTGCAGGAACCGTTCCAGAATCTATAGAATTTTGGAAGATGACAACCAATGCGTCCACTATCCCAATGGCCACCTCTTTCAAAACCCTAGGATGTAGGTCATCCGGTCCTTGGGATTTATCGACTTTTAGTCCCATTAATTTTGCTAGCACTGTTTTTTTGCTAATAATAATTTCTTTAAGTTCCTCATTCTCGCCACACCCTTGGTTCTCTCATATTTCTGGGAGTTTTTTTGTGTCTTCCTCCGTGAAGACAGAAACAAAGTATTTATTTAATTTCTCTGTCATTTCCTCATTTCCCATTATAAATTCTCCCGTCTCTGACTGTAAAGGACCTACATTTACCTTCACCAGTCTTTTCCTTTTCATATACCTACAGAAGCTTTTACAATCCGTTTTTATATTTTTCGCTAGTTTGTGCTTATATTCCATTTTCCCTTTCTTTATCAATTTCTTGGTTCCCCTTTGCTGATTTCTAAAAAGATCCCAATCCTCAGGCTGACCGCTTTTTCTGGCAACTTTATAAGCTTCCTCCTTTGACTTAATACTACCTTTAATTTCTTTTTGTTAGCCATGGTTGGATCACTTTTCCTTTTGGGTTTTTATGCCCTAGAGGAATATATGTTTGTTGCAAATTATGCATTATTTCCTTGAATGAATGGGAATACCCCAAAAAATACCTCTACACTTCAAATACATTTTAAAAAAATCATGTATTTAAAATGGCATTTAATTAAATATTTAAACAAAAATGTAATTTTTTGAAAAAGAAATTTACATGTTTTAAAGGGGCTAAAAATAAACGTACCTTATTTAATGAGTTTTTAAATGTATACATTATTGATAAAATTTTATTTTTCTGTTTTTTAAAACTCTTAGGGGGAAAAATTCAGTTGGTTGCGCCTCCCGTTAGCGCCTTAAGAGGGCGCTAATGGGGCGCAAAGCTGCTAGCGCCCGGGCGCAGCGAAAATTGCGCTGCTCGGGAACTTAACTAGACATTGTGCGGCGGCGCTAAACTTTACCGCCGCGACCACCTGCGCGCGCAGATTGTGACGTCATTCCATGGTGCAACGCCCTTGTGGCGCCCCGGAGCGGAAATTGAGTGGTGCCCCCTGCCTTACCGCCTGGCGCATCCAACGACCAGAAGACTGGAACGCTATCAATCGCTGTGGGGCTGGGGGGGGCGCTATTTAAAGGGGGCCTCTTCCTGTCTTTTTCTGTGGTTGACATTTTTGCACCACTCGTTCTGAGAGAGAGAGAGAGAGATTCGGAGAAAGAGAAAGAGAGACTTCTGCATTGAGTCAACGCTTTGTGAGGTAGTTTTGCCTACTGATCCTAACTTCGCTGGTACTTTGGTTGCTGTCCTTCATAACTTTGCTTGCAAAGAGACTATGGGGGCTGCACTGAATGGGGGCGTCGTCCTGCTCCAGCTGAATCGGAGGACACAGAGACGCAGACAGAGAGTGGCAATGATGGCCAGACGGAGGAGGGCCAACAGGCGTCTGTACAGGAGAGCTTACCCTCCCAGGGTATATCGTGAACAGCTCTCCTACATTCATATGTCTGAGGAGCTGTGTTTGCGAAGGCTGCGATTCAGCAAGGAGGTGGTCACTGAGCTCTGCCACCTGCTGCAGCCAGATCTGCAGCCTCAACTGAGGTCCAGGACGTCTCTGTCGGTGGCAGTGAAGGTCACAGTGGCTGTCAACTTCTATGCTACTGGCTCATTTCAAGCTGCTGCTGGGGACCTCGCCAATATCTCCCAGTTCGCGGTGCATTGCTGCATCCGGCAGGTCACAAATGCCCTCTTTAAAAGGAGACGAGAGTTCATCTCTTTCCCCATGACCCTAGACAAGCAGCGTGACTGCGCTCTGGGCTTTGCGAGGATAGCGGGCTTCCCCATGGTGCAGGGCGCCATTGACTGCACGCATGTGGCTTTGCGTGCTCCACATGAGAATGCCGAGGATTTCCGGAACAGAAAGGGGTTCCATTCCTTGAATGTCCAGTTGGTCTGTGACCACAGACAGCTGATACTCGCTGTCAATGCCCACTATCCTGGCAGCTGCCACGATGCTTTCATCCTGCGCCAGACTACAGTGGCAAAACTTTGAGGCACCGCATCAGCCAGTTGGTTGGCTTCTCGGGGACAAGGGGTATCCATTGAGCACCTGGCTGATGACACCGCTCCGTACGCCCAACACCCCTGCTGAGCTGCGGTACAACGAGAGCCATCAAGCTACCAGGAACATCATTGAGCGCACAATCGGCGTGTTGAAGCAACGGTTCCGCTGTTTCGACCATTCTGGAGGAGCCCTGCAGTACTCGCCTGAGCGAGTATCCAACTTCGTAGTTGTGTGCTGCATGTTGCATAATATGGCAATCGTCAGGACCCAGCCAATGCCACCAGGCCTTGGAGCACCACCAGAGGAGGAGGAGGAAGAGGACGAGGAGGATGATCATCAGCAGCACCAAGGCGGGAGGGCGGCCCACAATGGTGAAACTGCAAGGGCCGTCCGTCAACGGCTGATAGCAAGCCGCTTCTAGGACCCCTGCTGTGGAAATGGCTTCTGCCATTGCTAACAACATCAATGAACCCAGCACGCAACCCCTAAGCCGGCCAAGGCACCAATGATTCCAAACACCAAACATGTATATTTTGACTACAAAAACTTATTTATTTTACAAACTCTGTGTGTGTCATTTCCTCATGACAAACTCATAGAAATAAACATAAAAAAACAGTCATTAACATAACTGGTTCTCACAACCTGGAGATAATGTCCAAAACACTAGACAAAAGTTGGACCACGAACCTCGGCCTTTAATAAAAAAATGACCAGCATTTTGTCACACCTCCTACTTTTTGCCCTTCGAGGGTGATCTCCTTCCCTTGCGCACTTCCCCCCTTCTAACCCTACTGCTTCTCCGTAATGGGACCTCAGTGGCTGCAGCAAGGCTGGTGGAAGGCTGCTGATTGTCAGACCCTGACACTGCAGATGCCCCTGAAGGACGGCCTCGACCAGTTCTGGGCCTGGAGGGCCCGGCTGCAGACTGCACCAACTCTGCATGGGCGGCAGCAGTCTGTCCTACAGGCGGTGGCAAGTGCAGTGGAGAAGTGACAGTGTTGGCAGCAGGAATGCTGTCATCGTGAGAGAGGACAGCAACTCCCTGCTCGCCCGACACACTGGCACTCCCACGGGGCAGCACTTCAGCATCCGGAGCAATCTGCTGGAGCACAGATTACTGGCCTGCTGCGGCGCGGTGAGAGCCCCGGGGACATGTGAACGAACCATCGAGGTTGGCAGCAGTCAGTGCTCGCGTGGCCTCAATCTGAGTCTGCATGAGAGCAGTCAGAGATGGGATCACGGCAGTCAGTGACTGAATTGCAGCACTAAGCTTTAGTGTGGCATCCGCCTGTGCTACAGCGAAGTGCTCCACACTCCTTGCCAGTGACTCAATGCATTCGGGCACCCTTCCCACTGCACCCATGAGCTCAGTGTGCATGCCCACCGCCTGGGTGTTCATTTCTGCGATCAGCCGCTCCTCCTCTGCGTCCATTGCAGTAGGAGTCGCTGGCATACTCTCTCTCTGGGGAGAAGGCCCCCGTTCTTCCCTACCCCCATGGCGTTGCTGCAGCCCGCTGGGTCCTGGAGCTTCACCCTCATCAGACCCTTCCCCCCTGCTCCCCTCCAGGGAAGGCGTGTTCCCAGTGTGGGCATGGGCTTCCTCGGGAGAGGGTGGCACTGATGCTCCGGCTTCCTCTTCCTCCTCGGCTGCAGCTTCACTCCCACTGGCATCTTCAGGGCCCGTCTCCTCAGCTGGTGAATCACCATCTGAAAGCAGGGAGGTACAAGAGTGGCTTTAACGTGAGGACAGGGTGGCAGTAAGGGAGGAATAAGTGCAGCGAGTTAGCAAGTTGGATTGAAAGTGTCAAAGGCTGGTGTTGTGAGGGACAAGTGGAAGGACAGAGGACAAAAAGGTGATGACCTTACCATTGCTGTCCAGAACGGGGTCGGCGTCTCCAGTGGCGACGGGACCGATCACCCGGCTTGCCACAATCCTGTGGACGCGCTCCTCAAGATCGCTGAGGGGTTGCAGCTGAGGCCGCCCTCCACCTGTCCGTTGCTGCTGTCTCCTATTATGCGCCAGCTTGGCCTGCAAGAAAAAGGACAGCATCTGAGTAAATATACAGCCATGGTCTTGCCTGATGTGCCTCCCATAGGTGAATAGCCCTTACTGTATGCAGCCATGGTCTTGCCTGATGTGCCTCCCATAGGTGAATAGCCCTTACTGTATGCAAAGTGTGGAATGTATGTGTGTGTTTCATGAAAGGGCCATAGGTGTTGGATGAGTGTTGTGCATTGGGGTTTTAAGACCCTCTGGCCATAGAGTGAGGTTGAGATGGAGGGATGGAGAGGTATTGAGAAAAAGCCACTCACCCTGACGACCCGAGTGAGGTCGTTGAACTTTTTGCGGCATTGAACATGGGTCCTGGGCACCATGCTCCTGGAGGAGACGCTCTGAGCCACCTCCCTCCACACTCTTCTGTACTCGCGTGGCAAAGGCCTCCTGCCACTCTCAGGGAAGAGTATAGATCTTCTGCGCTCCACCGCGCCAACCAGAGCATCCAAGGTCCGCTCGGTGAAGCGCTGAGCTCGTTCTCTCACCCTCTCCATCCTTGGCAGCAAAATGGATTCACAGGTCTCTCCAGGCCGAGATTCAAGGCTGCAATGAGCAGGGTGTGGCTGGGGAGCAAGTTGGCCCCCCCGCTTTAAGAACTGGCCGGCGCCAGTGTGTCTGTGTTCCCTCGCTAACTGGCAGCACCTGCGCTGCGCTCGCGCGCTGAGTTAGCGCCTCACTGCTCGGCCTTTGCGCCTTAAGACAGGTGTGCAGCGCCTGATTTAGCACTCCACTCACCTCCCGGGGCGGTAAAAGTGAAGTTTCCAGTCAGTGGCGATAATTAGTGCCAGGCGCTAATTTTTGCGTCCAGACAATATTTGCGCCCCAAATGGGGCGCGACCTAATTTTTCCCCCTTACACTGGTAAAAGCAGGCCTTATGCTTTTACCAGGCATAAGAATTTCATGGACATTCGCTGGGCAGAAGCCCAACTCTCCGCCCGCGGAGCCCCTTTTCCCAGGGATGCAGATGCATGCCTAAACCCGGAACTTACACGGCCCTTATGGGCGCGTTCGCACCTCATACGCACCCGTAGGGGCCGCAAATTACGGCCCAATATGATCGGGTGCTTGTGTGATGGCCCCTTTAGTTGAATAGCCTGCAGCACTCTTTGGGCTTGCACATAAAGAATGAGCACTTGTGTAAGATACCAGAGAGTTGCTAATGCCTGTGGAAGAATATCACAGCAAGGGTCCACAACTTCAAGAAAAGAGGAGAGAAAGGGAATTTTTAAAAAATAGCCGCATGCAGCAATTCTTCTCTCTTTGGTATTGGGTTGAGAAATAGGGCCTTAGCATGAAAGCCAAATAGAATTACTTCTCCTATACAATTCCTTTTTCACTCTATGACTAATCCACCCACATTAGCCAATGCATTTCAGGGAAGCAGAAGTCTGAATTCAGAAACATACTAGGATTAATAGCTGATAAGGCTGGCTGCAAGGAGTAAGTATGGGATTAGGAATGCACCGTGCTAGTAAATACCTGTAGTGTGGGTTACATAGAAGGAATGTGTACACACCATTAAAAACCTTGTGCCCATTACTATAACCATCTCCACTCATCATTTTATTCCTGATCTAACATGATCTCCTAAAGCAGATGGAATACGGGTAAAGTGAAGGGATCCACCATATTACAGGATGGTCTGGATAATTCTACTCTCCACAATTATAAAGCTTAAAGACTGAGTTTTAAATGAGCTGAAAGCTTTATTTAATTGCTGCATTAAGAATGCAGAAGATCACCATCATTGGTACATAAGAGCCATCTTAATTCCGGCCAAATCTGAATTTTTACAATCTTCAGCTGGACAATTCCCCCCATCTGTTTTAGATTGATACTGAATCAGAACAGAGCTGCTAATCTATTTGATCTGAACTACGAGACACATTTCTTGCAGATTTTTTTGAAAGGGTTATAATTAATTTGTTGAGAGTCCATAATTGGAATCAAATCCTTGGACATTACTTGTAAAGATGGGGGAAAGTTTCCGCTTTGGGTGCGATCGGGAAATTGCACCCAAAAATGCACTTGAAATTGCACTAGTTAGGTTACAGTTTAACTTTCTGCAATTGCATAATCACAAATCTAGAATCTGCCATGAACCAGTGCAATCGGGCAGCATAATAGAACGTAATTGCTTCCTTTTTTTTCCTTCCATTAAAAAGTATTCCTTGATATATTTAAGAGTAGTAACCTGGCGCAGTTTTATTAATACAGCTGAAAATGGGTTGATCATAAAAAATAAGCATTTTTAGTCAGGGTGTCCCAGTCCTCCACCTGTGAGTAACCTGATTTAAAATCACTGAAAATGACTTCAAACAACGATACTGAATCATTTAATAGTTTCATTGGTAAATGCTAGTCAGTTTCTTAGTAATTCAAATAATTTTTTGATAAGAAAAATCTTTAAAAACGTGCCTAAGAAAATGAGCGCAACTTGAAGAGCCTTCACTGACCAGCGCAATCGTCGGAATCTCGCAACTTTGATCTGGGAGCGGGGCCTGAGTCAGGCAAACTGGATCTTCAACCAGTGTAACAGATCGTGGCAAACACAAGTGTAAGTAGTTTTGGACGTAACTCACTGATTCAGCTGATTGCACTGGAATCTGCCGCAAAACTAGAGTGGGCAAGAATATGGCAAATGGAATATAATGTGGAGAAATGTGAAGTTATCCACTTCGGTAGGAAAAATAGATGTAAGGTTTCCAAAATTTACAGATCCCCAATACCTAAGGAAAAAGGATTTTGGAACTACCTCAGAGTGATAATATTGCATTTGGGTCTAACCTAAGAGACTGTAAGACCAAAAACCAAGTTTTGGCATTTTAAAAACATGTCTGGGCCTGTAAAGGAACAAGAAAGTGGGCTCAACCTCTGTAAAAGCAGTTTTGGGTATTGCAGTTAATTGCAATGTCTGGGGAACCAGGATGACCTCTCTCAAAGCCCCAGCAAGCATTAACATTTTGACAATAGACCCTAAGAGAAGACAGTCCCACTCAAAACAACAGGTCCCATCAAACCGATTACAGGCCCCATTCGGAAACATGCACAATACAAATCACCCAGGACTGGGCTATAGATCAGCCTAGGAACCCAAAACACGAAACCAATCACCAGCAATCAGCCAAGAAGATCAACAGGATGCAAACCATCCCAAAACCCAATTTACACTTACAGAGCAGTTACTGGTAGCAGGCCCGCCAAATTCAGACAATGAACTGAACAGATTTGGCGGGTAGATAAGGCCATATTCAATGGGTGAGATTGAAGGCCTGTTAAAACTCAGTTAACGTGCTAGTAAATCGCTACCAATTTACGAGCCCGCCAAAACTAGACAATGACTCGAGTAGATTTGGTGGGTAGATAAGGCCACTTCAATTCTGTATAATTGAAGGCCCTCCAAGCACACACCAGAGAAGAGAGAGAAACACCACAGTTCAAAGTCGTTGGGCCGAGCAGTCAGTCGCAACCGGTGGTCATCAGAAGGAAGAGAGACCAAGAAGAAGAAGGCCCGAGCTGGAAGCGAGTCGGCATCGCTCACCACTCAGACACACCTGAGTCCAGCTCGCGAAGACACCACCTCGACGGACCTCCAACAACGGCCCCAACACAGTCACCCGGAGCAATAAGCAGCAACAAGTCACCGACGGCTCCACGAGGTCGACCGACACACTAAACAAGGCCTAAAGCCATCGTGGAAACCAAAGGCCTCACGAAACCAACAACCGCGCATTACCCCCAACTGACCGGGTAATCGCAGGCCACCGCAACCAACAAAGACCAACTCCAGGGAAGAAAACCCGAAGAATCGCAAAATTTCCACACTACAAACTATTCCTGACTTACCCCTGGGTAAGATTTTCCCCAAAGGCTCTAAGCCCTACTGCTGAACTAAAGAAATTGGGTACTCACCAGATAAATCCATAACGACATCCTACCGCATCAGCGGACTCGCGAAGACTTACCAAAGACCCAGGTGAAGTCCTCTACCATGTACGGAGTACGGCAGACACTAATCGCCATAAACAGTGAACCCCAAAACCGCGATTTAGCCCAACTGTCAAAGGATTGGTGAGCATTATCCCTGGTCCTTCAAAACCTAACTTAGCTAGTAAAGTGGGGTTGGGAGGGGTGAAGTATTGTTCTACTGTCATTTCCCTCGCTTGTACCGAAGTGTTTCCCACCTTTAGAGTGATAAGAGTGTTATTATTTGTGTCTTACCTTTGAATAAAGATTGAAGTTCTTTCATCAAACTCAGTTGTCTGCTGCACCTTTTGTATCACAACCCCCAAATAAGTCCAAGGTCTAGAACCAAGGGAGTGGGAGCGATTCGAACCGTTCAGAAGTCAGAGGTAAAGCTGACACAAAAACACCACCCCCTACATAGAAAAGCAGAGTATTTTTTAAATGGTGAGAGATTGGGAAATGTTGGTGTTCAGAGGGACCTGAGTGTCCATGTACACAAATCACTGAAAGTTAACATGCAGGTACAGCAAGCAATTAGGAAAGCAAATGGTATGTTGGCCTTTATTACAAGAGGATTTGAGGATAAGAGTAAAGACATCTTACTGCAATTACATAGGGCCCTGGAGGGACCACGCCTGGAGTATTTTTTTTTAATTCGTTTATGGGATGTGGGCGTCGCTGGCAAGGCCAGCATTTATTGACCATCCCTAATTGCCATTGAGAAGGTGGTAGTGAGCTGCCTTCTTGAACCGCTGCAGTCCATGTGGTGAAGGTACTCCCACAGTGCTGTTAGGGAGGGAGTTCCAGGATTTTGACCCAGCGGCAATGAAGGTTCGGCGATATACTTCTAAGTCAGGATGGTGTGTGACTTGGAGGGGATCTTGGAGGTGGTGGTGTTCCCATGTGCCTGCTGCCCTTGTCCTTCTAGGTGGAAGAGGTCGCGGGTTTGGGAGGTGCTGCCGAAGAAGCCTTGACAAGTTGCTGCTGTGCATCTTGTAGATGGTACACTGCAGCCATGGTATGCCGGTGGTGGAGGAATGAATGTTTAAGGTGGTGGATGGGGTGCCAATCAAGTGGGCTGCTTTGTCCTGGATGGTGTCAAGCTTCTTGAGTGTTGTTGGAGCTGCACTCATCCAGGCAAGTGAAGGGTATTCCATCACACGTCTGACTTGTGCCTTGTAGATGGTAGAAAGGCTTTGGGGAGTCAGGAAGTGAGACAGTCACCACAGAATACCTAGCCTCTGACCTGCTCTTGTTGCCACAGTATTTATGTGGCTGGTCCAGTTAAGTTTCTGGTCAATGGTGACCCCCAGGATGTTGATGGTGGGGGATTCGGCGATGGTGAAGCCGTTGAATGCCGTGGGGTGGTGGTTAGACTCTCGCTTGTTGGAGATAGTCATTGCCTGGCACTTCTGTGGCGAGAATGTTACCTGCCACTTATCAGCCCAAGCCTGAATGTCATCCAGGCCTTGTTGCATGCGGGCATGGACTGCTTCATTATCTGAGCAGTTGTGAATGGCACTGAACACTGTGCAGTCATCAGCGAACATCCCCATTTCTGACCTTATGTTGGAGGGAAGGTCATTGATGAAGCAGCTGAAGATGGTTGGGCCTAGGACACTGCACTGAGGAACTCCTGCAGCGATGACCTGGGGCTGTGATGATTGACCTTCAACCAGCACAACAATCTTCCTTTGTGCTAGGTATGACTCCAGCCAGTGGAGGATTTTTCCCCCGATTCCCATTGACTTCAGTTTTACTAGGGCTCCTTGATGCCACATTCGTTCAAATGCTGCCTTGATATCAAGGGCAGTCACTCTTACCTCACCTCTGGAATTCAGCTCATTTGTCCATGTTTGGACCAAGGCTTTAATGAGGTCAGGAGTCGAGTGGTCTTGGCAGAACTCAAACTGGGCATCAGTGAGCAGGTTATTGGTGAGTAAGTGCTGCTTGATAGCACTGTCGATGACACCTTCCATCACTTTGCTGATGATTGAGAGTAGACTGATGGGGCGGTAATTGGCTGGATTGGATTTGTCCTCCTTTTTGTGGACAGGACATACCTGGGCAGTTTTCCACATTGTCGGGTAGATGCCAGTGCTGTAGCTGTACTGGAACAGCTTGGCTAGAGGCGCTGCTAGTTCTGGAGCACAAGTCTTCAGCACAATAGCCGGGATGATGTCGGGGCCCACAGCCTTTCCTATATCCAGTGCGCTCAGCCATTTCTTGATATCACGTGGAGTGAATCGAATTGGCTGAAGACTGGCTTCTGTGATGGTAGGGACCTCAGGAATAGGCCGATATGGATCATCCACTCGGCACTTCTGGCTGAAGATGTTTGCAAACGCTTCAGCTTTGTCTTTTGCACTCACGTGCTAGGCTCCACCATCATTGAGGATAGGGATATTCATGGAGCCTCCTCCTCCCATTAGTTGTTTAATGGTCCACCACCATTCACGACTGGATGTGGCAGGACTGCAGAGCTTTGATCTGATCCATTGATTGTGGGATCGCTTCATCCTGTCTATAGCATGCTGCTTCTGCTTTTTAGCATGCATGTAGTCCTGTGTTGCAGCTTCTCCAGGTTGGCACCCCATTTTTAGGTACGCCTGGTGCTGCTCCTGGCATGCTCTTCTACACTCCTTATTGAACCAGGGTTGGTCCCCTGGCTTAATGGTAATGGTAGAGTGAGGGATATGCCGGGCCATGAGGTTACACATTGTGGTGGAATACAATTCTGCTGCTGCTGATGGCCCACAGCTCCTCATAGATGCCCAGTTTTGAGCTGCTGGATCTGTTCTGAATCTATCCCATTTAGCACGGTGGTAGTGCCACACAACACGATGGAGGATGTTCTCAGTGTGAAGACGGGACTTCGTCTCCACAATTACTGTGCGGTGGTCACTGCTACCAATACTGTCATGGACAGATGCATCTGCGACAGGTAGATTGGTGAGGACGAGGTCAAGTAGGTTTTTCCCTTGTGTTGGTTCTCTCACCACATGTCACCGGCCCAGACTCGCAGCTATGTCCCTCAGGACTCAGCCAGCTCGGTCAGTAGTGGTGCTACCGAGTCACTCTTGGTGAAGGACATTGAAATCCCCCACCCAGAGTATGTTCTGTGCCCTTGCTACTCTCAGTGCTTCTTCCAAGTGATGTTCAACTTGGAGGAGTACTGATTCATCAGCTGAGGGAAGGCGGTAGGTGGTAATCAGCAGGAGGTTTCCTTGACCATGCTTGACCTGAAGCCATGAGACTTCATGGGGTCCGGAGTCAATGTCAACTCCCAGGGCCACTCCTTCCTGACTGTATACCACTGTGCCACCATCCCTGGTGGGTCTGTCCTGCCGGTGGGACAGGACATACCCAAGGATGGTGATGGAGGAGTTTCTGACATTGTGTACAGTTTTGGTCTCCTTACCTAAGGAAGGATATACTTGCCATAGAGAGATTGCAACAAAGGTTCACCAGACTGGTTCCTGGGTTGGAGGGATTGTCCTATGAGGAGGGATTGAGGAGACTAGGCCTATATTCTCTAGAGTTTAGAAGAATGAGAGTTGATCTCATTGAAACATACAAAATTCTTACAGGGCTTGACAGGGTAGATGCAGGGCGGATGTTTCCCCTGGCTAGGGAGTCTAGAACCAGGGGTCACAGTCTCAGAATTACAGGTCAGCCATTTAGGACTGAGATGAGGAGAAATTTCTTCACTCAGAGGGTGGTGAATCTTTGGAATTCTCTACCTCAGAGGGCTGTGGAGGCTCAGTTGTTGAGTATATTCAAGACAGAGATTGATAGATTTTTGAATATTAAGGGAATCAACGGATATGGGGAGAGTGCAGGAAAGTGGACATGAGGTCGAAGATCAGCCATGATCTTATTGAATGGTGGAGCAGCTCGAGGGGCCGAATGGCCTTCTCCTGCTCCTATTTCTTATGTTCTTATGTTCTTAGTGTAAACAAGCAGAAACTCTACCCCAGAATCTCTAGTCAGCTACATTAGCTAGTCTGACCATCGAAATTAGACCGTAAATGAAACCATTAAACAGTCTGGTTTAGTTATTAAGAAATATAATGCTTATTTATAGCTTGCAAATCTGAATTTATAATAAGAAATTGAATGTCTAAGATATACCTTTTTAATGCCATTGGTTACTGGGGAGGGGTTTCAAATGCATCAGCCTGAAAAATATTAAAGGATTCAGCATTTAAGGAACTGAATGCTCGATTAAACTTTACCCTTGAGATTTCATTGGATCATTACAAAATTTTATATATGCTGCTTTTTAAAATTAACTTAAATTCAAGGTCAATTAGAATTGTTTGTTGCAACTTTTAAATGCTCCCCAACATCAAAATCAAATTACTCTTAAGTAACACTGAGAAATGGAAAAGTTACATCTGTCTATTCCTCTAAAATTCAACAACATTTGCAGCCACACACAGATTTCACAGACATAAAAACAGCAAGAAGGCTTTCTTCCCCAATAATTAAATGGTTCCTTGAAGCTTATAATCACTTCTGGAAATAAACTCTCAAAGCATCTTCTGGATGCTTGGAATTTTTTAATCGGTAATGAAAATACAGGATGCAGTATATCAGACAAGATTTCAAATCACTTTTTATTTGGGTTTTACAATTTATTTTTGGATGAGAGGGCTTTAGCTGAGAAATAGTGTGGGTCCTGAATTTAGAACCTGGGGGACAAATGATGCCAGGAACAGTGAGTGATTTGGGTGTAATACAGACATCTATGTGGTACTGAATGGGCTTTAGACTAAGAAACAAGCCAACAAATACCAAGAGACCATATTTACATCTGCAATTAATTCAATGATCTGATACCCATACTTGTGATATATAGGTCAGACATTAATTTTATTATTTGTCAATTAGTTGCTTTATATTGGAGCAACCATAATAGAACAGACATGCCCCAAATTTTCAAAATGCAGCAACATATAATAATATTAAAGTAAGGAGACAACCAAATCTAAAACACACATGCAAGATTCCGACATCCACTTCATATAGTGTGGATAACACTACTGTATAACTAAATATTGACAGGATTGACACTTAAGGAAGAAACCAGTGATGATGAACCTGAGAGATTGGGCCTGAATTTGCGGTCGGCACGTAGCTAAGGAGTACGCCGCCGACATCACAAGGAAATCCACACCTACCCCGTGCGATCCTCCCTGTGAGAACCTTCCTTTCAAAAGCTGCAGAGTTCCGCGCAGCGTACTCCCCCATGGAGCCCAGGAGCGCACCTGGGATCACGTGGGGCAATGCTTCTTTCACTTCCTGACTCTTAGCCAATTGCCAATCCAATACTCCCGGAGTGAAATTCTGGGGAAACTCAACGGGAATACCGGGGACCTTTCTTTGTCACTCCTTTATACAGATATACGTGACTCCAAAAAAAATCTATCATTCTCTTATAATAACAAATGTTTATTACAAACCTCCTTTTAAAACAAAGTATTGCAAAACTTTCATTGTGCCAATTTTTGCTACTACAAACTTCTCATTATAACAATCAGTGCAGGCCACTCATTATTACAAACTATTTGTTATGTAAAAATTCATTGCCACAAACTATCCATTGTAAAAAAAAATCTAACACTAAAAAGCTGCATTATAATAAATTCTGTAACAGCAATCTTCTCATGGTAACAATCTGTTATTGTAAATCTCTCATTAGAACAAAGTATGTTTTGTTTATTCAAAGTTCACAAACAGTTTTACAAATCTCTTATAACCCATAATGGCAATACAAGTCTCTCACTTTGGTGTCAAAAACAGAAAGGCAGACTATTATCTGAATGGCAATAGATTGGGAGAAGGGGAAGTGCAACGAGACCTGGGTGTCCTTGTGCACCAGTCTGAGAAGGTAAGCATGCAGGTGCAGCAGGCGGTGAAGAAGGCAAATGGTATGTTGGCCTTCATAGCAAAAGGGTTTGAGTATAGGAACAGGGATGTCCTGCTGCAGTTGTACAGGGCCTTGGTGAGACCACACCTTGAGTACTGTGTGCAGTTTTGGTCACCTTATCTGAGGAAGGATGTTCTTGCCATGGAAGGAGTTCAGCGAAGATTCACAAGGCTGATACCTGGGATGGCAGGAATGACATATGAGGAGAGATTGGGTCGATTGGGCTTATACTCGCTGGAGTATAGAAGAATGAGAGGGGATCTCATCGAAACATATAAAATTCTGACAGGTCTGGACAAACTAGATGCAGGAAGAATGTTCCCGATGGTCGGAGAGTCCAGAACCAGGGGTCATAATCTAAGGATAAGGGGTAAGCCATTTAGGACAGAAATGAGGAAGAATTTCTTCACCCAGAGAGTGGTGAACCTGTGGAATTCTCTACCACTGAAGGTAGTTGAGGCCAAGTCATTAAATATATTCAAGAATGAGTTAGATATATTTCTTAAAGCTAAAGGTATCAAGGGATATGGGGAGAAAGCAGGTACAGGGTACTGAGTTTGGATGATCAGCCATGATCTCATTAAATGGCGGAGCAGGCTCGAGGGGCCGAATGGCCTACTCCTGCTCCTGTCTTCTATGTCTATGTCTATTACTTTATACTCTGATTATTAACTCCTCATTAAAAAAAAGTTACAAAACACTAATTTAATGCTTTATTCAGTGTGCTTACAAACACTTGATTATGATAACCTCTTAAAACAAATCTCCCATTATAGCGCTCCACCTCTTTGGGGCGCTACGTGCAACAGCGCCACACGCGTCGGCACGTAGCACCGCGTCATTGCAGGCCTCCCTCCCCTGATTAAAGGGGAGGGGCCTAGCGCTGCGCACACCGGGGCCCTGCTGGACCACCAGGAGGCGGGGTGCCGTGAAAACAGCCCAGCACTCAAGAGGAGGGGATTTGGGGATAGGGGATTTGCGTCCCGTTAGCGTCCCCGGGGGGGGGGGGGGCTAATGAAAGCCACAAATCAACCCAAGTTTTCCCCCTAGGAACTCAAAAATTGAAATCATTCCTTCAAAACCCATGAAGTAAAATTAAACATTAATGCAAATGGATTTTGGAGTCTGTGTCCATAATGGGGAGATGATATCATAAACTACAAGAAATCACTTTATAAGGTTATCAGAATCGCCATATTATGTCACAGCAATAGCAGCATGCCACTGACATTTTACACAGTAGCACACATCAATACTACCGTTCTGTGTGGGATGTTGATTGTGATTTGACTCAGGATGAAGTTAAAATTATAAATGAATCACAGCTCTCATTTGAGCACAGAGTGAGGAGACATTTAATTCAAGCTTCATGTTGGTGACACCAGGTTCTAATTAAATGCAAAATTAAGTAGAAAGCAGAGCCAAATGGCCTATCTTCATACTGTAGAATACATTGGGGCTAATGTTTGTCATACTACAGCCCCATTTATGTCTAAAACGGGATGGTAGCAAGACGAAAATTGCGTGGAGAACAACACTGGCCCCGATATTGACAGGGGTGGGTTTGCTAAGCGGCGGGGAGGAGGGGCGGAGTTGCGGCGTTTCGGTCCTGCATGCTGTGGAGTTTTCGCGTACAACTTTTTTTTAAACAGGATCCCCGCCCAGAAGTAGCCCTGATTGACAGACTTGACAGTCAGGCGGGGGAGCACTCCAGAGGAGGCCACAGGACCAGCTCAGGAGCCTGCAGCTGCTAGTGGGAGCGTGGGGTTGGGGAGCGGGGGGGGGGGGGGCGGTCTGATCCCCAATCAGAGGGGTCTTTTGATGTGGGGGGGGGGTGTCTAATGGGGTGGTCCGATCCCAGGGAAAGGGGTAAGCTTGGAGGGGCAGGGGGAAGAACTCCTGCTCCTCCTGGCCCACATGAGGTAATGTAAGGGCACTTACCTTTACCCCGAAGCTGTCCTCGCCTCCCTTGAGCTGACAGGTTTCCCGAGTCCCAGCTGGCCAGGGTTAAACCTGTAAAGCAGGTTCAATGTGAAGCTCCCAGCCTCATTATAATATTTAAATGGTCAACCCGCCTCCTGGGTTGGCTGTCCGTCCCTTGTCCCGCCTCCATTAAACCCAGAAGTGGGCTTGTTGGGGCCGGTTTGAGATTTTTAAAAGGTTAACATCTCACCCAACCCCAACCCACCATTTTTGGGGGTTAAAATTACCCCCAGTGACTTACCACTGGTTGTCCACCTGTTAATTTTACATTACGTGTTTTGAAGGAATTATTTAAAGTTTGGTGGGATCTTGATTTCGGCGGCCGCAGCTCCCTCCAGAAACAGGTGGGGTCCAACTGAATGTCAGCAACTCGGAGTGAAATGTGGTGTCAAGACCCCAACACCATTTTTATCTCTGCACACGTTGCTACCACCAATTCTTCATCTTCATCCCGCCCGTCCAAATGGCCATTTCCAGGAGTAAAGCAACCCAACTGCTCAGGTAAAATGCCAGAAAGTTTTGGGAGCTATCTTGCTTGCATTTCCGGGGGGGTTCCACGGCTCTGCTGCCAAAGTTACAGCAGACAAGTGGCAGAACTCTAGCGGAAAATCAGCCCCCCAGACATTCTGTATTGTAGCATGATCCAAAGGAGTTTTGCATACCTCAAAGTATTAAAAAGTAAAACAAACTGAATATACTTGTGGACATCAGCAAATTACAGATGCTGCATGGCAACTCCCGCACACTGCGGAAAACATAATCCACGTAGTGAGCTTGAAGGAGCTGTTTCAGTTTCAGAGGTAGCCCTGAGAATAGCAACTGCAACATCCCATAAATGTCAGCTATCAATTGAATGAATCATTTCTTAAACAAAGCAGAACACGAATGTGAAGAGTACAGTAAAAAAAAGAGCACAAGGAAGCTAGTTTCAGGAGTTAGCCACAACTAGAAGTTTCAGTGCCTCTATAGTCATATAGGTTTATACCTTACCCAAAAGCAAAATACTGCGGATGCTGGAAATCTGAAATAAAAACAGAAAATGCTGGAAATACTCAGCAGGTCAGGCAGCATCTGTGAAGAGAGAAACAGAGTTAACGTTTCAGGTCGATGATCCTTCGTCAGAACTGTTTATACCTTATTGACAATTAAATGACACAATTGATAATGGGGCACAAGTCATATCCCTTCTATTACCAACAGGGGGTCTGAACAGCTCAGACAAGCCATCAGTCAATGTCCCAGACTCCATCACAATCCTTGGGTAAGTCTTTTCACATCAGCAGGACAGACCTGCCAGAGGTGCCAGCACAGTGGTATACAGTCAGGAGGGAGTGGACCTGGGAATCCTCAACATTGACTCCGGACTCTATGAAATCTCATGGCATTAGCAAAGTGATGGAAGGTGGAGAGATTAGCACTGAGGCAGAGACACCAAATAGCTTGATTCTATCAAGCCGGATCAGTGGAGAACAAGTCAGGGGAAGTCATGCTTACACTGTGTAGTGTTCTACTCAGACCACTTTGGAGAACTATGTGCAGTTCTGGTTACCAAGAGACAAGGAAGAACTTCAAGCCCTGGGGACAGTGCAGAGAATAAGTACAAGACTGATGCCTAGTGCCAAAGGACTCTGTTATGAAAACTATCTGGATAAACTTGGGCCTTTCGGCGTTAAAAGGAGACTGAAGGTTAGATAACATAGTAAATGTTATGGGAGAAAATAAAGCTGGAAAACTATGTCAAATGAAACAATTACATTGAGACAATGGCACTGATAATAACTCGGAGGCGTATTGGGGGTGGCGGGGGATGGTTGTCCAAGATCACATGGGAATCCTAGAAGTAAGTTCAGCACATCCGTCAGTGACATTTTAACGCAGCCACCTCATTATCATTTTACTTCCAGGTTTAGCATCGATTGCACAGCAACGGGCATGGTGCGGACCCGTATGACGCAATCTCAACTCCAGGATTTAAAAGGCCAATCCAAAAATGGAATTTGAAAAAGTTGGGAGTTTGGAGTTAGAAGCAAGAGAAGACGAACTGTGAGAATGGATTCAGGATGCTCAAAGGCTTTGCCTGGCTTCAATGACAACTCCCTTGATGTACTGCTGGGGGTAGTAAGGAGCCGGAGAGAGATACTCTTCCCCAGCAATGGGAGGAAGAGACCTGCTGCTGCCACAATGAAGGCATGGTTGGAGGTGGCCCAGGAGGTCAGCAGCAGGAGCATTGTGCCACACTCCTGGATTAAGTGCAGAAAGAGCTTTAATGACCTAAGCAAGTCAGGAAAGGTGAGAACAGTTGCACATTCACCTATATCCTGCTGTGCGCATCACCCCACCTCCTCACTCTGCCTTGTCAAGCATATTCCATCACATGACTCCTCAGATCCACTTACCTTGCCAGTGCGCCTATCCTTACCTTTCTGTGCACTTCCTCACATCCCCATCTATCCATCCACCACTGCCACTCACCCTCATCCTTAAGCAATTTCCTGCTTCTCCCTGATAGTACCCTCACCAAATGCACTCCATCCATTGGGTGACACATGCCATTACAGTCACTCACAGTTCTGCTATTTTCCCTGTAGCAGGAGAAAAGAGCGCAAAACACAAAAGAGAGGGGGAGAACCGGAGGTGGTCCTCCACAGATCACACAGTTGACAACTGCAAAGCAGGAGGCGCTGGAGATCAGTTGTGTCTCGGTGCCCCTGGCCATTGGAGATGGGGAATTGGAGACCCCACAGCTACCTGGTGATAGAATCAAATATAATGCACACATGTCATACAACACTCAGTCATGTTGACTTGATTTCAGCAGAGAGTGAATATGATGATGATCGTAATGATAAGTTGAAACATTCTTACCTTGCCAGTACTAATTCATGTTTTTTCTCTCCGCCAGGGCCTTCACTCAGGCAGCAGCAATCTCTGGACCTCTCAGATGATGAATCCTCAGAGGAGATGGGTCTTACTGAGGGTGCACTATCACAGGACTCATGCTTACCATGCACCAGCTCAGATACTCACACTTTGGTGGGACCAGTTAGACAGATAGTTGGGTTTTCCCCTGGTGACTCACACTTCACAAGTGAGCAAGAGCAGATGGTGGTGGCAGGGACAGCTGTGGAGAGTCCACATCCATGGGCGCAGGTCTCTCCAAGCTCTGCTCAGCTGGACACAGCTGCTGTACTCCGGAAGCCATCAATGAAAAGGATAATCACTGAGGAGCAGCAGAGAATGTGCGATGTACTGACAGGTCTTCAAGCACATTGACTACGATTACAGAAAGAATGTAGCAGTTCGCTTCAAGCATGAGTGGGTTGATGTCACTGGGCATTGCGATGATGTGCTCTTGCATGATAGAGTGGCCAACTCCATGGAACATTCAATGCACCAATCAAATGAGTCCATACAGGCCTTGACCACAGCCGTGCAGACTCTGTGACGTAAGAAAACTACTAGGCACTTGGTCTAAGCGTTAAACAAAGCTTTAATCAACTGTTTTCCAACATGGAGATCTAGTTGTGTCTTCACTAGTTCCTGTTGAGGAATGTCCTAAGCAAGCTGGCTCATGCCCGAGTATTTATACTCTCCCTGGACAGCGCCACCAGCAGGCCACCCAGTATTACTTCATACAAGATTCATGTCATTCTTCCCGCCTGAAAGATTGGAAGTCCGGCGGCTTCCTTCTACCAAATTAGCCGGACTAAGAAGAGACACAGTCGTTTGGATTTCCGTTGGAGGCCGGAAGGCACGTCTCCTCGGACCGTGTTTTGGTCCCTGGGTCGCTTGGTTCGTACCGGCAGGCTGGCAGAATCCGTGTCGCCTTGATCGACCTGAGGGGCACTGGGGAGATCGTGCCTCCGGGTGCGGGTCCCCACCGGCAGCAGAGCTGGCTTCATCCTGCTCAGTAGTCGGTGATTGACCGGCGTCCTGGCTTCGGGTAGCCATCCCGCGGGGAGCGCTCTGTTCCCCGGGTTGATCCAGCGGAGTAGCTGGCAGATCCCTTGATGTCCCAGGTAGCGCATCATCCTCGGAGGAGCGCGGAGTATCGGCGTCGTTAATACGGATCTCTCTATCGATTGGGTCCGTGGGACCAGTTGGGCAGGGAGCCAGATCCCGAAGTGAAACTGTGGACTCCCGGCCATCAGGGTACCGCACGTACGCGTACGTAGGATTGACATCTGTTAGTTCCACCTCGTCGACGAGAGGATCACTCTTGGAGGATCGGACGAATCTTCGGAGCAGCACGGAGCCAGGAGCTGCCAACCATGATGGTAGGGACGTCCCATGAGTGGAGCGACGCTGGAACCCGAAGAATCGTTCGTGAGGAGTAACATTGGTGGATGTAGAAAGAAGAGACCTGATGGAATGCAACACGTCAGGGAGCATAATTTCCCACTGCTGGTCTGGTCGATTGCGTGACCTTAGTGCAAGACGAACAGCGTTCCAAATGATAGCGTTGTATCTCTCAACCTGTCCATTTCCAATAGGATGATACGGTGTCGTTTTACTTGTGGCGATTCCCCGTTGGGAAAGATAACTTTTGAGTTCGCTTGACATGAAGGAGGGACCCCGATCAGAGTGGATGAAATTGGCCGTACCGCAAAGGGAAAAGACCTGATCGAGGCATTTGATCACTGTGGAAGTAAGCATATTGGGACAGGGGAAAGCAAAGGGAAAGCGTGAATATTCGTCCACCATAGTAAGCAAGTAGGTGTTTCGCGTTGAGGAAGGCAATGGTCCTTTAAAGTCAATGCTGAGTCGCTGCATAGGCTGTGTAGCGTGTATGAGCGAGTCATCCGACGGACGGAAGAATTGTGGTTTTAATTCCGCGCAAATTCTACAAGTGGAGCATGTTCTTTTCACGTCTTCCGTAGAAAATGGGAGATTTTTAGATCGCACAAAGTGCAACATACGGGTAACGCCAGGATGGCATAAGTCGGTATGAAGATCCGCAAGAGTCGAAGTTGACATGGAAGAGCAGAATGCACGCGTGAGGGTATCCGGGGCCACATTCTCCTTGCCGGGTCGATACTGTATGGTGTAGCCAAAGGCGGCCAATTCCATCCTCCAGAGCTGTATTTTGTTATTCTTGATTTTAGTGCGTTTCCGGTTATCCAGCATAAAGGCCACCGAACGCTGATCGGTTATGAGCGTGAAATGGCGAGAGCGAGAAAAGGACTCCATTTACGTACTGCTTCGATGATAGCCGTAGCCTCCTTCTCGACAGGAGGATAATGGAGCTCGCTACCCTGCAAAGTTCGAGACAGAAATGCAACGGGTCGACCGCCTTGATTCAAGGTAGCCGAGATCGCCACCTCTGATGCATCGCACTCGACCACGAAAGGGAGATTTTCATTGATGGAATGAAGTGCGGCTTTTTCCAGTTGTTGCTTGAGGAGGTCGAAAGCTGAAATAGCCCTCGCCTCCAACAGAAATGACTTCGCGTGAAGCAGGGGCTGGATCTTGTCGGAAAAGTGAGGTATCCACTTCGCATAATAGGCGAACATGCCGAGAGCCCGACGAAGAGAGCTGAGATTCGTAGGAGGAGGGAGCTCCTCAAGCAGACGAAGGCGCTCCGGATCCAGTTTGATGACACCATTGCCCACCCAGTAGCCAAGGATGTTGACTGATGGTACTGATTTCACAGATTTGGACTCATTTAAGGTTAAGTTGCGACGACGGAGAACGTCAAGAAATTTCTGGAGGTTGGCATCATGCTCCTTCTGGTCATGACCAGCAATGGTGATATTATCCAGATACGGAAAAGTGTCTGTTAAGTTCTCCTGTTTGACTAGGCTATCCATTGCTCGTTGAAAGACGGCCACCCCATTGGTGACCCCGAATGGAAGGCGACGAAACTGGTAAAGCCGACCATTGGCCTCAAAAGCCATATACTTTTTGTCAGAGTCCTTTAAAGGTACTTGATGGTATGCGCTCTTTAAGTCAAAAGTTGAAAATACCTTGTAGTTAGCAAGGTTATTGACCATGTCATCGATGCGTGGTAGTGGGTAAGCATCCAGGTCGGTATACTGGTTAATAGTTTGCGAGTAATCGATGCAAAGACGTTTCTTGTGTTGCTTCAGAGGATTTTTAACAACGACGACTTGAGCCCGCCAGGAAGATGAACATGGCTCAATGATACCATCAGCTAGAAGGCGAGAGATCTCTGCCTCGATAAAGGATAGGTCATCTTGGCTTAAACGTCGTGATTTAGTGGCTATGGGCTTACATCGGGGGGAAAGATTGGCAAACAAGGAGGGCTCGTCGAGCGAAGCCGCCAAAAGTGCACAAAATGGTACTTTGGAAATAGTAAGCTCCGGCTTTGATCCTCCAAACTCGAAAGTGAGTCTTTTGTATTGTTTCTGGAAATCCTGTCCCAGGAGCACATCACTGCATCGGTTTTTGAACACCCCGAGCCGGGTAGAGAAATAAGTGCGGCCATTGAGAATAAGGTCGACAAGACAAAAGCCGGAAGAGTCAGTGGTCAGTGTCGTCAGAGCCATTGCAATTTTCCTGTCCGAGGGGTAAATACGCAGTTTTAACTTACTGACAGCCTGCTCACTGATGAAGCTGTCAGAGCTGCATGAGTCGATTAATGCACTCAAAATGTGTCCATTTACTGAAACCTTCGTTGCTGCATGGGACAGGCTTTGGGGAAAAACAGCTGTGATGGGAGGAGGGGCAGTTTTATCCTTGACAGCTGTAACATTAGTAGTGGCTCTTGGGGGAGGAGCAGTTTTATAGGGAGCAGCTGTAACCCTAGAAGAGGCTCTTGATTGACATACTTTTGAGAATTGACCTTTCTTACTGCAATGATTGCAGATTGCATTACGAGCAGGACAAAATTTCCTATAATGAAATGCACCTCCACAGAAGAAACACTTCCTTTTAGATTGCGAAGATGCCGCTAGGGTAGGGTCATCATCAGCTAGGATAGAGTCATCATCAGTGAGGGCTTCCGCCTGAGGCTTATCGGAGGAGTCACTAAAAGTGATAGCAGCAGTCCGTGCAAGTGGTAAAAGATAGGCATCTGCATTTTTTTTTGCCAAGTCCTGAGAATATGCCTGGTCATAGGCAGCTTGTAACTCGAGGGTTTTATTCTCCAGCAGACGCTGGTGTATGAAGGGAGACGCAATTCCAATAATAAAAGAATCACAAATTAACTCCTCCTGGTACTGCTCAGCTGAGACAGCCTTGAGATTACAATCTTTGCTGAGCCTGCGAAGCTTTTGAAGGAATTCGTCAAGTGATACCCCGGGTTGTTGTCAAGTTGTGGCCAGTAGATGCCGAGCAAACATTTTGTTTGGGGCCTTAACATATAGTTGCTGTAGTATTCGGATAGCGGAGTCATAGTCTACACAGTCTTCGATATAGTCAAACACATAAGGGGATACATAATTGGCAAGTATCTCTAACTTATCAGGAACATTCTCACCACATGCCCTGAGGTAGTTGCTGAAGGTACGATACCAGTGTTTCCATACCTTAGCAGTTGTAGGTGAATTCGGGTCCAGGTCAAGACGAGTGGGTCGGAGTAGTTTCTCCATGATGGATTGATTACTATCTCTGGTTCCCTTCTACCGTTTGAGTCGTAGCCGTCTGTTCCCAAAACCACTGAGCATGGTGCAGGTCCAGTTGATTAAATTGACGTAAGAAAACTACTAGGCACTTGGTCTAAGCGTTAAACAAAGCTTTAATCAACTGTTTTCCAACATGGAGGTCTAGCTGTGTCCTTCACTAGTTTCTGTTAAGGAATGTCCTAAGCAAGCTGGGCTCATGCCCGAGTATTTATACTCTCCCTGGACAGCGCCACCAGCAGGCCACCCAGTATTACTTCATACAAGATTCATGTCACTCTGGATGTCAACATCTTTGGTGCCTTAAATAGGATGACAGATACCTTAGCCTTGGCCTTACAGCGCTGCACTGATCTGCACCAAAGTGCTCTCCAGCAGAGTAGTAGCAGTGAAGTGCTGCTGGCCCATGAGAGGGATGATGGTAAAAGGGGACATGGAAGTGGGGGCTCCACTCAAAGCACTTCCACTTCTTGCCCATTGCACCCACCCCGTCACCTCTATCAGTACCCGACATGCGTCCTCGTGTCCCGATGGCCAAGTTTGCCCCTGCACAGGTGCAGGTGAATCAGTCTTTGGCGGGGCTCTCAGGGGCTCCAAAACCCAGAGGTCGTAGGCCAAAAGCATCTCAGCAGTCAGAGCAGGGATATGAGCAGCCTGGCTCTACCACTGCTGAAGCCACAGGGGTTGCACAACATCGGAGCAGTAGGAAAAGGAAGAGTAAAGCATTGTAGTTGCACAAGGGTATGGCATGGGTGTATCAGAAAATGTTATGTTGTGAAGTTTCCATTCTTCAGTAGAATCACAGAATTTTTCTAAGTTTGTACCACTTTCCCGCCTTGCCCATTTTTGGTTGCTGGGTGGCAAGTTGCCTTTTAAATTGCTTGATGATGAATAGTGGTAGACAATTAAACAACTAACACGAGGAGGAGGCTCCATGAATATCCCCATCCTCAATGATGGTGGAGCCCAGCACGTGAGTGCAAAAGACAAGGCTGAAGCGTTTGCAACCAACTTCAGCCAGAAGTGCCGAGTGGATGATCATATCGGCCTACTCCCGAGGTCCCCACCATCACAGAAGCCATTCTTCAGGCAATTCGATTCACGTCACGTGATATCAAGAAACGGCTGAGCGCACTGGATACAGCAAAGGCTATGGGCCGCGACAACATCCAGACTGTCGTGTTGAAGACTTGTGCTCCAGAACTAGCCGCACCTCTAGCCAAGCTGTTCCAGTACAGCTACAACACTGGTATCTACCCGACAATGTGGAAAACTGCCCAGGTATGTCCTGTCCAGAAAAAGCAGGACAAATTCTTTCTGGCCAATTACCTGCCCCATCAGTCTACTCTTAATCATTAGCAAAATGATGGAAGGTGTCGTCGACAGTGCTATCAAGCGGCACTTACTCACCAATAACCTGCTCACTGAAGCTCAGTTTGGGTTCTGCCAGGACCACTTGTCTCCAGACCTCATTACAGAAAGAGCTGAATTCCAGAGATGAGGTGAGAGTGACTGTCCTTGACATCAAGGCAGCATTTGACCAAGTATGGCATCAAGGAGCCCTAGTAAAATTGAAGTCAATGGGAATCAAGGGGAAAACACTCCACTGGCTGGTGTCATACCTAGCCCAAAAGAAGATGGTTGTGGTTGTTGGAGGTCAATCATCTCAGTCCCAGGACATTGCTGAGGGCAGTGTCCTAGGCCCAACCATCTTCAGCTGCTTCATCAATGAACTTCCCTCCATCATAAGGTCAGAAGTGGGGATGTTCGCTGATGATTACACAGTGTTCAGTTCCATTCACAACTCCTCAGATAATGAAGCAGTCCATGCCCGCATGCAGCGAGACCTGGACAACATTCAGGCTTGGGCTGATAAGTGGCAAGTAACATTCGTGCCACAGAAGTGCCAGGCAATGACTATCTCCAACAAGCGAGAGTCTAACCACTAGCCCTTGACATTCAATGGCATTACCATCGCCGAATCCCCCACCATCAACATCCTGGGGGTCACCATTGACCAGAAACTTAACTGGATCAGCCACATAAATACTGTGACAACAAGAGCAGGTCAGCGACTAGGTATTCTGCGGTGTGTGTCTCACCTCCTGACTCCCCAAAGCCTTTCCACCATCTACAAGGCACAAGTCAGGAGTGTGCTGGAATACTCTCCACTTGCATGGATGAGTACAGCTCCAACAACACTCAAGAAGCTCGACACCATCCAGGACAAAGCAGCCCGCTTGATTGGCACCCCATCCACCACCTTAAGCATTCACTGTCTCCACCACCATGGCTGCTGTGTGTACCATCTATAAGATGCACTGTAGCAACTCACCAAGGCTTCTTCGGCAGCACCTTCCAAACCCGTGACCTCTTCCACCTCGAAGGATTAGGCAGCAGGCACATAGGAACACCATCACCTGTAACTTCCCCTCCAAGTCACACATCATCTTGAATTGGATATATATCACTGTTCCTTCATCGTCGCTGGGTCAAAATCCTTGAACTCCCTCCCTAACAGCACTGTGGGAGTACCTTCACCACACGGACTGCAGCGGTTCAAGAAGGTGGCTCACCACCACCTTCTCAAGGGCAATTAGGGATGGGCAATAAAAGCTGGCCTTGCCAACAATGCCCACATCCCAGGGTCGAATAAAAAAAAATTGAAGACATGAATTGACAGGTCCAAATGAGGGGGGATGAGCAAGGTTGGTTGGTTGCAGGACTGCTTTGTGTCAGTGACATTGAGTGGTTGGGGTGGGGGCGGGGGCGGGGCGGGTGCGGGAAGAGTGGGCGTTGCATGTAATTGTGACATGGGTCCACTGGTGGAATCTAAGTGAACCTTGCATTAATAAGGGCATCCCGGGCAGCAATGGGAGCAGCCAGTGCTGCATTTCCCTCATCACCTTCTTACTCCTCATCTTCCTCATCTTCCACCTCCTCCTCTTCGGAATCATCCACAGATCCAATCCTCACTGCTATGCAATATTGTACACTTGTACACTCTCCCAAACTAGGATTTAACCAGCCAGTAAGTGGAGCTCTGCGTATCCATGCATGCATGTGTGGTGCTTTCTTGTCGCTATGCAACTAACAGTATGACTTGGATCTGCAGGCTACTCATCACACGCTACCCGGTACGAGCCTGATACCGTTACCTCTCATACATCACAGACTTGAAGGACAACGCTGAGCTTTTCATGCTTATGTCCACCAAAGTCTCAAATTTAAAATTCACATCCTCTTGTTCAAATTCCTCCATGGCCTCACCCCTTCCTAGCTCTGTAACCTACTCCAGCCCTACAACCCTCCGAGAACTCTGTGTTCCTCCAACTCTGGCCTCTTGGGCATCCCCCACTTCCTTCACCCCACCATTGCCAGTCATGCCTTCAGTCATGTAGGCCCCAAGCTCGGGAATTTCCTCCCTAAACCTCTCCATCTCTCCACCTCCCTCTCCTCCTTTAAGACCTTGAGGGGGAAAAATTGGGTCGTGCCCCCTTTGTGGCGCTAACTTCGCCGGGGCTCTACTTTTAGCGCCCCGAAAAAATTAGCGCCCCTGCACCCGAAATTCACCGGTAGCACCCCAAGAGGGAGGCGCTACTGGAAGCGTCCCGCCTCCCTCTTGGGGCGCTGCGAGTGAATATCGCGGCATTACGTGCAGCAGCGCCACGTTCTGCGGCACGTCGCGCCGCGGTACTGCAGGCCTTCCTCCCCTTATTAAAGGGGTGGGGCCTTGCGCAGCACGACCCGGGGCCCAGCTGGGCCACCAGGGATTGGAGTGCCGGCAAAAGAGCCCGGCACTCAAGAGAAGTGCCGAGCTCACAGAGCGCAGCCGGCACCCCGCGGGGGGGCTGCACAGAAGGCTGGGGACAGCAACGGGGGCAGGTGCTGGCAGGCGGCCAGCAACAAAAATGGCCACCCGGTACCTCCCCTTTAATTTGCGCCGCCTCGGCCACAGGTAGGCCCCCCTGACCCCGTCGGACATAGAGTCCGGCGGTTAGTCAGGGGGCGCTACCGAAGTTTGCGGCCGGGGCGCGAGCAGGGTGTTGCCACTGCTAACGGTTACTGCCGCCGCTAATGGTTACTGCTGTCACTAACCTCCCGCTGAATTTCGCGGGAGGAGTTGGCGGCGCCGTGCCCAGGCGCTAGTTGCTTTGCGCCCCGTTAGCGCCCTCTTAGGGCGCTAACAGGAGGCGCAAATCAACCGAATTTTTCCCCCTAAAACTTATGCCTAACTAAGGTTTTAGTCACCCCTCCTGATCTCTCCTTCTTTGGCCCAGTGTCAATTTTTGTCTGATTACACTCAGGTGAAGAGCCACGGGACATTTCCCTACATTAAAGGCACTGTATAAATGCACGTTATTGTTGTTATTGATAATTACATATAGAATTAAATAGAAATTACAACACAGAAACAGGCTATTTGGCCCAACCAGTCTGTGCTGGTGTTTATGCTCCACATAAGCTGTGGCTCAGTGGGTAGCACACTTGCCTCTGAGTCAGAAGGTGGTGGCTTCATAGTCCCACTCCAGGGACTTGAGCACATAAAGCTAGGCTGACACACCAGTGCAGTGCTGAGGGGGTGCTGCACTGTCGGAGGTGCCGTCTTTCGGATCAGACGTTAAACCGAGGCCCCGTCTGCTCTCTCAGGTGGATGTAAAAGATTCCATGGCACTATTTCGAAGAAGAGTAAGGGAGTTATCCCCGGTGTCCTGGACAATATTTATCCCTCAACCAACATAACAAAAACAGATTATCTGGTCATTATCACATTGCTGTTTATGGGAGCTTGCTGTGCGCAAATTGGCTGCCGCGTTTCCCACATTACAACAGTGAATACACGTCAAAAGTACTTCATTGGCTGTAAAGCGCTTTGAGACGTCCGGTGGTCATGAAAGGCGCTATATAAATGCAAGTCTTTCTTCCTTTCATAAGCAGTAGTCCTAATCCCATGTGCCCACACTGTTCCTATATCCCTTTATCCCATTTTCCTTCAACCACCCAACTAACCTATTCTTAAATGTTGACACGGTCTCTGCTTCAATCCCGAACTCAGCTAAACCAATACACAGCCTTACAAACCTCTGTGTAAAGAAAGTTTCTGCTGCTCTCTGTCCTAAACCTCTTGGAGGTTAAACTGTCTAACCCCCGAAAACAGGAGTCGGGATCATGGTATGCGATTAACCCGTGCCTGTTCATTGCGTTGCAGGCAGCACGGCAAACTGGTGCTGTCTGCTCTTTTAAATGATTGCAGCGTGTAGCCAGCGCTACCCACACTGTTCATTGCTGCACGCATCAGCAGGGGGCTATTGCCAGTGGCTAGCGCTAGTTAAAGGCAGCCTGCACATCTTAAAGGGGAGGTGCATTGTGGCTGCAAGAAGCGGTGAGAGTTTTTTGAAAAGTGAATCTGGGCAGTGATACTTTGAGGAATGGCTGAACATGTGAGAGAGCGAGCACCAAGGTTTTCGGACAATGCAGTGGAGGTCTTGGTGCAAGATGTAGAGAGAAGGAGAGACATCTTGTATCTGCAGGGGGGAAAGGAGGCCCTCCAGACATATACTCAGGAGGCAGTAGGAAGAAGTAATGGCGGAGGTCAATGCCAGGACTGTAGCTCCAAGAACATGGATGCAGTGCAAGAAAAATTTTAACAATCTGACACGAGTTGTCAAGATGATTGAGTTCATCTTCAAATGGCACATCCTACCAACCTCATCCACTGCTCAAGTCACTGCACCCCCATCACCCACCTACCAACAATCTCTAGCAATCATTACTCAACCCTAACATTCATATGCATTACCTCACCCTCACACACTTAGCACAGTTGCAAGTCCTGCACCCATAACACACAGCTCACACACACTGGCAGATATTCAACCATGACAGCCACAACACCAAGCATATTGCAGGACACTCGCTGACACACTTCTCTCTTTCTTGCAAGAGAAGGCGGCACATAACAGGAGGCAGCAGGAAAGAACTGGAGGAGGACGAGGGAGGACAAGCACTCCTGCATGTTTTAACCCCCATGGAGGAGACAGTGCTAACCATCACGGGAAGGGGCATCACTGAGGCCGTGACCACTGGCGGGGCTGAAGCGATTGATGATGAGGGTATCTGAACACCTAATCCTCCTTCTCTCATCATGCTTCTCCCTCATCCCACAATCTCCTCTGACTCACAAGCTGCAGATGGTGTAAGCACGCACTTCTTACTTTCTCCTCTCCCCTCACCACAAACCAATCCTTGTCCCTTTTTCATTTCAGACACCCAAGAACTGGAACTTTCTCAGTCAAAGGAGGAAGAGGAAGAAAACAGTGAAGATGAAGAGACACCATCACTCGATTTTACACTCGCAGCTACCAGCTCAGATACTGGCACTGTGCAAATTTTAGAGGCTAGGATAGAGGAGGAATCTGCACATGGTGAGACACTGGGCACAAGTGCACAGGAGCCAGGGCAAGGGGAAATGATAGCGCAGGTGCTCGCTCACCGGAGGGAGAGGTCACACACTAGTTCTGCTACAAAGGACTTAGACGAGGACTTCGATGGGCCAGGCTACAGAAGAAGGCTGATGGGTGTACAGAACCAAATGCTTGGTGCACAGGAAAGACTGCCAGAAAGCCTGCATTCAATGTCAAGGAGTATGGAGCAGTCCATCACCAGTTTGGCACAGGGCTTTGTGCAGAGTTTTGAGCCCATCCTTTCCAACGAGTGGTCACCTCCATCAGCACACCTGTGGAACCTACCATGATGCAGCATCTGATGGCTGAGGTCTCAGCTTCCATTGCAGTGCAAACAGCTTCCATCAAAGGTCTGAGTGCTGCAGTGGAAGCTCAGACTGCTGCCTTGCAAGCGCAGACTGCTGCCAACATAGCTCTGGATGCCAGTGTTCAAAGGGGCTTCCAGGGCAGCCTAACACTCCAGCAATCTGTTCTCCAACAAATTACTAGGATTGCTGAGGTGCCACCCTGGGAGACTGGCAGTGGCTCCATGGAGTAAGAACCTGCTGTCCTCTCTCAGGATGACAGCATTTGTGCTTCCACCCCTGCCACTCTGCCAGTGCCCTTGCTGCTGCCTGTCAGCCAGCCAGCCCTGACTGCTGCAGTCCAAGCCGATATGGTGCAGTCTGAAGCCAGGCCCCCTAGGTCCAGAGCTGCTCGAGGTCATCCTCAAAGGCCATCTGCAGTCTCCTCATTTGAAGGTCAGCAGCCTTCCACCACCCATGCTACAGCCACTGGGGAAGCACCTCATAGGAGCACTGGGAGAGGCAAAGGCAGACGGAAGACAGGCACTAAGGGAATGCACAAGAATGATTAGTTTATTTTTGTATGCATTACATAATGACTGAATTTATAAAATTGGATTGGAACATGCATTTTCTGGTGGTTTTTTATTTTTGTGTTGTCAGAAAGAGGACGATGTGGTGGTCAGTGATAGAGGAAAGGTAAGGAATGTAGGACTATTGGTGAATGGGGAGGTGTGGTTGAGGTTAGAATCATAGAATAGTACAGCACATTCGGCCCATCCAGTCTATGCTGGCTCTTTTGAAGAGTAATCCAGTTTGTCCCACTCCCCCACTCTTTCCCCATATCCCTGCAGTTTTTTCTCCTTCAACTATTTACCCAATTCACTTTTAAAGGCTACTTTGAATCTGTATCCACCGCCCTATCACGTAGTGCATTCCAAATCCTAACCACTCGTTGCATAAACATTTTTTTCCTCATGTCGCCTCTGGTTCTTTTGCCAATCACCTTAAATCTGTGCCCTCTGGTTATCGACCCTTCAGTCATTAGAAACAGTTTCTCTTTATTTACTCTATCTAAATCCTTAATGATTTTAAACACCTCTATCAAATCTCCTCTTAGCCTTTTCTGCTCCAAGGAGAACAACCCCAGCTTCTCTAGTCTAACAACGTAACTGTATTCCCTCATCCCTGGAATCATTCTAGTAAATCTCTTCTGTACCCTCTCCAAAGCCTTCACGTCCTTCCTAAAGTGTGGTGCCCAGAATTGGACACAATACTCCAGTCAGGGCCAAACTAATGTCTTATATAGGTTTAGCATAACCTCCTGGCTTTTGTACTCTATGCCTCTATTTATACAGCTCAGGATCCCATATGCTTTATTAAGGTTATTGGTTTCGCACATTAAGGGGTAAAAATTCACTTGGTTGCGCCTCCCGTTAGCGCCTTAAGAGGGCGCTAATGGGGCGTTAAGCCGCTAACGCCCGGGCGCAGCGCTGTTTGCGCCGCTCGAGAACTTAACTTGAGATTGTGCGGCGGCGCTAAAACTTACCGCTGCGACCACCTGCGCGCGCAGATTGTGACGTCATTCCATGGTGCAACGCCCTTGGGGCGCCCCGTAGCGGAAATTGAGTGGCGCCCCCTGCCTTACCGCCTGGCGCTTCCAACGACCGGAAGACTGGAACGTTATCAATCGGTGTGGGGCTGGGGGGGGCGCTATTTAAAGGGGGCCTCTTCCTGTCTTTTTCTGTGGTCGACATTTATGCACCACTCGTTCTGAGAGAGAGAGAGAGATTCGGAGAGAGAGAGAGAGAGAGACTTCTACATTGACTCAACGCTTTGTGAGGTAGTTTTGCCTATTCATCCTAACTTTGTTGCTACTTTAGTTGCTGTACCTCATTACTTTTCTGGCAAAGAGAATATGGGGGCTGCAATGATTGGGGGCGTCGTCCTGCTCCAGCTGAATCGGAGGATACAGAGACGCAGACAGAGAGTGGCAATGATGGTCAGACGGAGGAGGGCCATCAGGCGCATGTACAGGAGAGCTTACCCTCCCAGGGTATATCGTGAACAGCTCTCCTACATCCATATGTCCGAGGAGCTGCGTTTGCGGAGGCTGCGATTCAGCAAGGAGGTGGTCACTGAGCTCTGCCACCTGCTGCAGCCAGATCTGCAGCCTCAGCTGAGGTCCAGGACGTCTCTGTCGGTGGCAGTGAAGGTCACAGTGGCTTTGAACTTCTACGCCACTGGCTCATTCCAAGCTGCTGCTGGGGACCTCGCCAATATCTCCCAGTTTGCGGTGCATCGCTGCATCCGTCAGGTCACCAATGCCCTCTTCAGAAGGAGACGAGACTTCATCTCTTTCCCTATGACCCCAGACAAGCAGCGTGACCGTGCTCTGGGCTTTGCGAGGGTAGCGGGCTTCCCCATGGTGCAGGGCGCCATTGACTGCATGCATGTGGCTTTGCGTGCTCCGCGAGAGAATGCAGAGGAATTCAGGAACAGGAAGGGGTTCCATTCCTTGAATGTGCAGTTGGTCTGTGACCACAGACAGGTGATACTCGCTGTCAATGCCCACTATCCGGGCAGCTGCCACGATGCTTTCATCCTGCGCCAGACTACTGTGGCAGAAGTTTTCGAGGCACCGCATCAGCCAGTTGGTTGGCTTCTGGGGGACAAGGGGTACGCATTGAGCACCTGGCTGATGACACCGCTCCATACGCCAAACACCCCTGCTGAGCTGCGGTACAATGAAAGCCATCAAGCAACCAGGAACATTATTGAGCGCACAATCGGCGTGCTGAAACAACGGTTCCGCTGTCTGGACCATTCCGGAGGAGCCCTGCAGTACTCGCCTGAGCAAGTTTCGAACTTGGTAGTCGTGTGCTGCATGTTGCACAACATGGCAATCCTCAGGACCCAGCCAATGCCACCAGGCCTTGTAGCACCACCAGAGGAGGAGGAGGAAGAGGAGGAAGAGGACGAGGACGATGATCATCAGCAGCACCAAGGCGGGAGGGCGGCCCACAATGGTCAAACTGCAAGGGCCGTCCGTCAACGACTAATAGCAAGCCGCTTCTAGGGCCCCTGCCATTGCTACAAACACTAATCAACCCAGCACGCAACCCCTAAGCCGGCCAAGGCACCAATAATTCCAAGCACCAGCCATGTATATTTTGAAAACAGAAACTTATTTATTTTACAAACTCTGTGTGTGTCAATTCCTCATGACAAACTCATAGAAATAAACACAAAAAAACAGTCAATAACATAACTGGTTCTCACAACCTGGAGATAATGTCCAAAACACTAAACAAAAGTTGGACCACGACCCTCGGCCTTTAATAAAAAAATGACCAGCATTTTGGCACACCTCCTACTTTTTGCCCTTCGAGGGTGATCTCCTTCCCTTGCGCACTTCCCCCCTTCCAACCCTACTGCTCCTCCGTAATGGGACCTCAGTGGCTGCAGCAAGGCTGGTGGAAGGCTGCTGCTCGTCAGACCCTGACACTGCAGATGCCCCTGAAGGACGGCCTCGACCACTTCTGGGCCTGGAGGGCCCGGCTGCAGACTGCACCAACTCTGCATGGGCGGCAGCAGTCTGTCCTACAGGCAGGTGGCAAGTGCAGTGGAGAAGTGACAGTGTTGGCAGCAGGAATGCTGTCATCGTGAGAGAGGACAGCAACTCCCTGCTCGCCCGACACACTGGCACTCCCACGGGGCAGCACTTCAGCATCCGGAGCAATCTGCCGGAGAACAGATTGCTGGCCTGCTGCGGCGCGGTGACAGCCCCGGGGACATGTGCACGAACCATCGAGGTTGGCAGCAGTCTGTGCTCGCGTGGCCTCCATCTGAGTCTGTATGAGAGCAGTCAGAGGTGGGATCACGGCAGCCAGTGACTGAATTGCAGCACTAAGCGTTAGTGTGGCATCCGCCTGTGCTACAGCGAAGTGCTCCACACTCCTTGCCAGTGACTCAATGCATTCGGGCACCCTTCCCACTGCACCCATGAGCTCAGTGTGCATGCCCACCGCCTGGCTGTTCATTTCTGCAATCAGCCGCTCCTCCTCTGCGTCCATTGCAGTAGGAGTGTCTGGCATACTCTCCCTCTGGGGAGAAGGCCCCCGTTCTTCCCTACCCCCCCCCATGGCGTTGCTGCAGCCCGCTGGGTCCTGGAGCTTCACCATCATCAGCCCCTTCCCCCCTGCTCCCCTCCGGGGAAGGCGTGTTCCCAGTGTGGGCATGGGCTTCCTCGGGAGAGGGTGGCACTGATGCTCCGGCTTCCTCTTCCTCCTCGGCTGCAGCATCACTCCCAGTGGCAGCTTGAGGGCCCGTCTCCTCAGCTGGTGAATCACCATCTGAAAGCAGGGAGGTACAAGAGTGGCTTTAGCGTGAGGACAGGGTGGCAGTAAGGGAGGAATAAGTGCAGCGAGTTAGCAAGTTGGATTGAAAGTGTCAAAGGCTGGTATTGTGAGGGACAAGTGGAAGGACAGAGGACAAAAAGGTGATGACCTTACCATTGCTGTCCACAACGGGGTCGGCGTCTCCAGTGGCGACGGGACCGATCACCCGGCTTGCCACAATCCTGTGGACGCGCTCCTCCAGATCGCTGAGGGGTTGCAGCTGAAGCCGCCCTCCACCCGTCTGTTGCTGCTGTCTCCGATTATGAGCCAGCTTAGCCTGCAAGAAAAAGGACAGCATCTGAGTAAATATACAGCCATGGTCTTGCCTGATGTGCCTCCCATAGGTGAATAGCCCTTACAATATACAGCCATGGTCTTGCCTGATGTGCCTCCCATAGGTGAATAGCCCTTACTGTATGCAAAGTGTAGAATGTGTGTGTGTGTTTGATGAAAGGGCCATAGGTGTTGGATGAGTGTTGTGCATTGGGGTTTTAAGACCCTCTGGCCATAGAGTGAGGTTGA
This sequence comes from Squalus acanthias, assembly GCA_030390025.1. Classification (NCBI taxonomy): domain Eukaryota; kingdom Metazoa; phylum Chordata; class Chondrichthyes; order Squaliformes; family Squalidae; genus Squalus; species Squalus acanthias. Next base: position 62,623,093 of record CM059429.1, read on the forward strand.
GATGGAGGGATGGAGAGGTATTGAGAAAAAGCCACTCACCCTGACGACCCGAGTGAGGTCGTTGAACTTTTTGCGGCATTGAACATGGGTCCTGGGCACCATGCTCCTGGAGGAGACGCTCTGAGCCACCTCCCTCCACACTCTTCTGAACTCGCGTGGCAAAGGCCTCCTGCCACTCTCCGGGAACAGCATGCATCGTCTGCGCTCCACTGCGTCAACCAGAGCATCCAAGGCCCGCTCGGTGAAGCGATGAGCGCGTTCTCTCACCCTCTCCATGCTTGGCAGCAAAATGGATTACAGGTCTCTCCAGGCTGAGATTCAAGGCTGCAATGAGCAGGGTGTGGCTGGGGAGCAAGTGGCCCCCCCCGCTTTAAGAAGTGGCCGGCGCCAGTGTGTCTGTGTTCCCTCGCTAACTGGCAGCAGCTGCGCTGCGCTCGTGCGCTGAGTTAGCGCCTCACTCCTTGGCCTTTGCGCCTTAAGACAGGTGTGCCGCGCCTGCTTTAGCGCTCCACTCACCTCCCGGGGCGGTAAAAGTGAAGTTTCCTGTCAGTGACGATAATTAGCGCCAGGCGCTAATATTTGCGTCCGGACGATATTTGCGCCCCAAATGGGGCGCAACCTAATTTCTACCCCTAATTATTTGATCATGTAGAGCCCAGGCAGAAAGAGGGTCTCTACGTTGTAGCTTCCCTTCCTTTTCCTGCTCCTCCACTTCCTGTTGCAATTCTTCCTCCTCCACTTCCTCTGTTTCCTCCTCGTGCTCCTGCTCCTCAGCTTCTTGCCTTATAGGTGGTGGCAAGGGCTGTTCCCTCAGGGTCTGCAGCATGCAACATACTACCACAAATCTTGATATCCGCTATGTTGAGTACTGCAGGGCTCCTCCAGAGTGGTCCAGGCAGCGGAAGTGTTGCTTGAGAATGCCGATGGTGTGCTCTATAATGTTCCTTGTGGCAGTATGGCTCTCATTGTAGGCCTGCTGTGCACGTGTGGTGGGTTCTGGACCGGAGTCATGAGCTATGTTATGAGTGGATAACCCTTATCATCCAGTAGTCAGCCTTTGACTTGCTGTGGTGGGTCAAATACAAGTGGCAGAGGACTGCCGCAGAATGAAGGAATCGTGACTGCTGCCAGGATAGTGGGCATCCACCTGCATGATGCACACCAGCAGCACACTGAGGGAGTGAAATCCCTTTCTGTTTATGAAAATAGCTGAGTTGACATGAGGCACACGCAATCCGTGCAAACCTTGTGCTCGCTGTTTGTCTCTGGCAAGAGGGAATAAGATTAAACTGTTTCTCTGTGTATAGAGAGCATTAGTGACGTCCCTTACGCAACAGTGCACTGCCAGCTGTAAGATGTTGCTTATATCTCAAGCAGCAGCCTGGAAGGAGCCAGGCGCATAAAGTTAAGAGCCATGGTCACCTTGACAGTTGCCCTGCTTTGAGGTTGCAGTTATGGCTGCAGCAGTTGGCAGATTTCAGTCACAACCTGTTTGTGAAGCAAAGACGGCTCATGTATTGGTCCTTGCTGAAGTTGAGATCAGAGATTTGCTCCCTAAGGACCCTTGGCAGATATGGCCTTCATCTGAGTGCCCTTCTCCCCCTCCTTCTCCTCCCTCTTCTAGTAGCTTGTCCTGCTCTGTGTGGCCTCTCTTCATTCTCCCAGCCATGCTCAATTCCAAGAGGAAGTCCTACCAGGCCACCCATATCTGGAAGCAACCTTTTTCAACACAAGCTTTTAAATGACCACAAAAGTACTTCAGCACCAGCCAGACCATTCCCTGTAGACTCTTCAAACATTAGCCAAGTATAGGAAAGCTCCAAAAACACATATAATTGCACCAGCAGCCAGAAGAAATAATCCAGCAACTAACTGTAAGTAGTTCACGATCCCTTTAAATAGCGCTGGTGGTGGAGTTCCTCATTCCATTTAACGTCGTGTCCAGAGGTGCGAGTTTCAAACAGGGCATTGGCTGGAGCATGCACTTGGAAAATGGCAGCGCTGGCGTCAAATCAGCGTTGCACAGTGATTCGCGTCATGATCTGCCTGCTCTGCATACTGCTGGCTGTCAGTAGGTGCACGCATGCAAGCCCCTTTACCAAGATGACGTCCTACGCACTTCCTGTCCAAAGTGTGCACGCGCATCTCGGACCCCATTCCCGAGCGTTAGGTGGCCGCGTTGCGCCTAAAAAGCGCACGCTACACAGCCCAATTTAGTGCCCCCCCCCCCCCTTTTCATTTAATCTTACATCTATGTCTTCTCGATTTAGACACCTCAATCACTGGAAACAGTCTCACTTTGTACTTTGTATTTCCACATATTATCTCAGGATACTTTAGCAAACACATGGATCAAGTCAGACAAATAAAAACTGTCACTTTCCTCAAGAAAGTTTTTCACACAATAGAAGCAACAGTTGTGATGCTTTCCTGTGAACCCCTTGTATATGGTAGTTTAGCTGCAAGATATTTGCCTCAGCAAACAATGCTGGTTATTCTCAAACTGCCTTAAATTAAATGTATAATTAAACAAATTTCAGCACTGTAAATATAACTGTCTTTCATATAAAAGCAATAATTGCTACAAACAACAATTGAACCTTACAAAAGAAGAATATACTGGGCTCGCCATTGTATTCCATCTCTAAATCAATGCACAGGTAACCTATTGAAAGTAAAAATGCTGTACAATTTTAATCTCGGTATGCTAGAGTTTGAAAAGCAAATATGAAGTGTTAAAACACATTACCATTTAATTATGAAAAAAGCATCGACCTCTGAAGTTCCATTCAAAGCACAAGCAATGACATGTGAAGGAAATATAGCTTTCTTTCACAAACGTGGCAAGACTAGGGAATTGATATGGTGGTGGCCAAGTCCTCAATTAGCTAATCAGCATCATGTGTGTCCCAGGTTCATAAACTTCAGGGTTAGTGTCAGTAATATCAAAAACATAGCGACATGGACACCCCACATTGATTCCAGGTAAATGCGTACCTGATTCACATGCAAATCTGTACTGCAGTCTAATGTATGAACTCTCAAGGCATGTACTCCAGTTATATAAAAAATAACTGCAATATGCTAATCTTCAACTAGGAGAATGCATTCAAGGCCACCAGAATATATTATGGGCCAGAAATTCGGCTCCCCAGCTTCCCGCGGGTGCAAGGATCGCGCGTACTTACCTACCGCGCCTGCCGTTGTGCTTTGGGCCCGCGTGAAATTCGGCTCCTGGGCCTCCTGCAGCTGCCGGCGTGCAGTGCTTGTGTATCCCAGGGGCACAGTTAGTTCGAAGCGTCCCCTGGGATCACGTGGGCCATGGAGAGCCAATCGGAGCAGGGAATCTCCATTCATAGATTTTGACAGGAAGACCTGTCAAATCTATGAATAGAGATCGGCCCCAAAACCTCACTAAAACTTCAAATAAAATTTAAAAAAACATCACATTTTTAAAATAACTATAAATTACATAAATTAACTACTATAAACAAAAATTAAAATTTTTGAAAAAATTAATTACAGTTTTTAACAGTGCTAAAAATAAACTTACCTTTCTTTAAAGTATGTAAAAAAGATAAACCTGTTGAAAAAATGTTTAAATTGTACTTAATTCACCACTTACCTTGTTAAAAGCAGGCCTTGCGCCTCCTTTTTTCCTGCGCAGCTTCTCCGTACTTACCCTCACGGAGAAACCTGAAAAAAAAAACGAAGTTCACTGCGTGCGCGCTGCCTCTCCGGCGCACGCATTCGACCTCTGAACCCCTTTCTTCAGGGGAACGGAAGTTCCGGTTTCCAGCGCATGCACAGTGCATGCACGAAACCGGCACTTTCGTTGGGTCTACGGGTGAGTACACAGCGCGTACTCACGCGTGGAGACCCGAATTTCTGGCCCAGTTTCAATAGTAACCTATTTAAATGAATCATGGTTTAATTGCTCGGCCAGCTTGTCCCAGTTGCATTCAACAAGGCCATTCTATAAACAGTTATAGTTCCTTACCTTGTGCTTTGAACATTTACATTTACAGCTTTCCAGCCTCATTACAAACATTTTAGTGCATACGTTATAGTTCAAAGCTCCTGAAATTCTCCATCCTTCCAGAGGTCAACTATTGAAGGTTCCTTTTAATAACTTTCAGACGGCCTGGTGCCAGAACAAAAGCTCAATGCAAATTAATTTTGGCAGACAGGGTTCAGGTCATAGCAGTGCTCAGAGTTAATCCTGAAAGTACAGAAATATTCTCTCAAAGTTTCCTAAGGCTGTAAGAATTTTTTGCCCTGCTATTCTCATACCCTTCAATTGCCTTCATTCCTTCAAATTTCACCTAAATGCAATCTTCCATTCCCAGCAGTACTGTGCACCATGCATAGGCCCTAATCTGTACCTGTAGCTGTGCACAAATCTGCACTTGCAAATATGCATAATCGTAACAATGAGCTGGCTATGACATATTAGATGGAAATGGCACACTTCCATTTGGGTCAGCCTAACACTCATTTTCAAACCATTTGGGTGTAAACTATACCCATATTGATAGATTTGGTTTCAAATACTCCAGTGTTTCCTCATAGTTCAGTCAATTGATGCTAGAAGTCAGCCCTATAGTTCTTCTTTGCATTCCTTCCAGAGTTTGAATAGCTCTCTTGTATCTCAATATTCAATACTCAAAGTGTGGCCTGACCTGAGGTCTATATGCTCAGTGCAGTTGTAGCATGAATTCCTCTGACCAATACTCTACTGATCTGGCTATATGGTTCAGGAATCTTTTTTTTTATTTCTTTCATGAAGGCTGTTATATTTTTTAGTTTTTGCTTTTTTGAAACCCTAGATTTTTTTTGATGCTCATGTTTCAGGTAACTCTTATAGGTGAGCTAGAGCTGCCTATGCCCTAGAGAATGTTTTCACTTGCCCTAGGTAAAAGTCGTGGCTTTCAGATTATTTCAGTTTAATAATCGAACATCAGTGCACAACATATTTTTACAGTAATTGTTAAACATTGCTAGTTCTTCATGCAGCAGTTAATAATAAACAGTTCACAACTTCTCTGTTAAACTAGAATATAAATAATTTTCTTATATTGTGTTTCTTTCCTTCTCACCAAATGTAGAAGTTATTTGGCTTGACAAATGCAAAGTATAAGATTTTTTTAATTCGTTCCTGGGATGTGGGCGTCGCTGGCAAGGGCAGCATTTATTACCCATCCCTAATTGCCCTTGAGAAGGTGGTGGTGAGTTGCTTTCTTGAACCGCTGCATTCCGTGTGGTGAAGGTACTCCCACAGTGCTGTTAGGGAGGGAGTTCCAGGATTTTGACCCAGCGATGATGAAGGAATGGCGATTTTTTCCAAGTCAGGTTGGTGTGTAAATTGGAGGGGAACTTACAGGTGATGGTGTTCCCATGCACCTGCTGCCTTTGTCCTTCTAGGTGGTAGAGGTCACGGGTTTGGGAGGTGCTGCCGAAGAAGCCTTGGCGAGTTGCTACAGTGCATCTTGTAGATGGTACACACTGCAGCCACGGTGCGCTGGTGGTGGAGGGAGTGAACGTTTAAGGTGATGGATGGGGTGCCAATCAAGCGGGCTGCTTTGTCCTGGATGGTGTCGAGCTTCTTGAGTGTTGTTGGAGCTGCACTCATTCAGCCAAGTGGAGAGTATTCCATCACACTCCTTACTTGTGCCTTTTAGATGGTGGAAACACTATGGAGAGTCAGGAGGTGAGACACTCACCACAGAATACCCAGTCTCTGACCTGCTCTTGTTGCCACAGTATTTATGTGGCTGGTCCAGTTAAGTTTCTGGTCAATGGTGACCCGCAGGATGTTGATGGTAGGGGATTCGGTGATGGTAATGCTGTTGAATGTCAAGGGGAGGTGGTTAGGCTCTCGCTTGTTGGAGATAGTCATTGCCTGGCACTTGTGTGGCACGAATGTTACTTCCCACTGATCAGCCCAAGCCTGAATGTCATCCAGGTCTTGGTGCATGCGGGTACGGACTACTTCATTATCTGAGGAGTTGCGAATGGAATTGAACACTGTGCAATCATCAGCGAACATCCCCACTTCTGACCTTATAATGGAGTGAAGGTCATTGATGAAGCAGCTGAAGGTGGTTGGGCCTAGGACACAGCCCTGAGGAACTCCTGCAGCGATGTCCATGGGCTGAGATGATTGACCTCCAACAACCACAGCCTTCTTCCTTTGTACTAGGTATGACTCCAGCCAGTGGAGCGTTTTCCCCTTGATTCCCATTGACTTCAATTTTACTAGGGCTCCTTGATGCCACACTCGGTCAAATCCTGCCTTGATGTCAAGGGCAGTCACTCTCACCTCTGTTTGGAGCAAGGCTGTAATGAGGTCTGGAGCCGAGCGGTCCTGGTGGAACCCAAACTGAGCATCAGTGAGTGCTTATTGGTGAATAAGTGCCATTTGATTGCACTGTTGATGACACCATCCATCACTTTGTTGATGATTGAGAGTAGACTGATGGGGTGGTAATTGGCCAAATAAGATTTGTCCAACTTTTTGGACAGGACATACCTGGGCATTTTTCCACACTTTTGGGTAGATACCAGTGTTGTAGTTGTACTGGAACAGCTTGGCTAGAGGCGTGGCTAGTTCTGGGGCACAAGTCTTCAGCACGACAGCCGGGATGTTGTTTGGACCCATAGCCTTTGCTGTATCCAGTGCGCTCAGCCCTTTCTTGATATCACATGGAGTAAATTGAATTGGCTGAAGACTGGCTTCTGTGATAGTGGGGACCTCAGGAGGAGGCCGAGATGGATCATCCACTTGGCACTTCTGGCTGAAGATGGTTGCAAATGCTTCAGCCTTGTCTTTTGCACTTGCATGCTGGGCTCCACTATCATTGAGGATGGGGATGTTCATGGAGCCTCTTCTCCTGTTAGTTGTTTAATTTTCCACCACCATTCATGACTGGATATGACAGGACTGCAGAGCTTTGATCTGATCCATTGATTGTGGGATCGCTTAGCTCTGTCTATAGCATGCTGCTTCCTCTGTGTAACATGCATGTAGTCCTGTGTTGCAGTTTCCCCAGGTTGGCACCTTAATTTTAGGTACGCCTGCTGCTGCTCTTCTACACTCCTCATTGAACCAGGGTTGGTCCCCTGGCTTGATGGTAATGGTAGAGTGAGGGATATGCCGGGCCATGAGGTTACAGATTGTGGTGGAATACAATTCTGCTGCTGCTGATGGCCCACATCGCCTCATGGATGCCCAGTTTTGAGCTGCTAGATCTGTTCTGAATCTATCCCATTTAGCACAGTGGTAGTACTAAAGATGATTAAAAAAACTTCAAAATAACAACTAAGCAAAATTTAAATAATTATTATATTCTAAAAGAGCTGCCAATCAAACATATATTTGAACAAATGGCACAGTAAGTATGTATGTGAATTGAGTGGCTTAGGGTTGTATTCCCTAGAATTTAAAAGGTTAAGGGGCGATTTGATTGAAGCTTTCAAGATATTAAGGGGAACAGATAGGGTAGATAGATAGAAACTATGGGGGTAATTTTTCGGGGGGTCGGCCGGCCCGTTTGGTGGCGGGTCGGGTGGGAAATTATTCTTTTGACAGCGCGTCGGGACCGTATTGTCAACCCGCCACGCGCCTTTCCCAGATGTCGGGTCTGTCAGGGCTAAACAGACCCGACATGCAGTGGCGGGGGAGGCAATTCAGGTCATTATGACCTTGTTAACATCCCATTAAGAAGTATTTTGAGCTCACCTTTACATTTTATGAGGTCTCCCACAGGGTCCACGCTGCACGGGGACCACGTCAGGTAATGAAGTCGGGAGTTGTAAGACCATGGAATCATCTCATTACTTGACAGCTGCAAATATGCTATAAAAGCTCCCATCTCACAGCTGTTCACTTTCCAAGCTCAGGAGCTGTTGCTTACTGCATTTGGAAGACAGATTGAGCTTTATGCAGGTTGCAAGTGTTTGGAGTAAACTCTCTATCCAGTGTCACCTCAATGGAACAACCTCTCTCACCATTGACAGAACGCTTCTGTCATCTCAAGTTCACCTGCCATCTATTACATCAGCATCGGTGCCCTTGAAACTATCTCACCCTGGTCCTCAGAATCCCACCACGATCAGCCCCAACACCAGCATCACCAGGCACACCAGCAGCACCAACAACACCACCAATTTTCTCCGCATTACCTGATGCTGCACAGGACACAGGGCATCAGCACCCGCCACATTGTTGCCCGGGACGTCAGGGATGGCCTCACCATGGCCAGATTTACTTCACTTGATGCTGTACACCCTGTCTGCCACATGATGCGCCAGGTTGGCACCAACCGACACCAACACCATAAAGCATCCATACAATGCCCAAGCCATTCCTTTCACACTCATCACCATTGCGGGGGGTATCGTTATGTCTCACCATTCACTGCAACTCACTAAGCCACTTCCAAAGGTGCACATAAATCTGGCCAAGAACGCAAAGTGTTGAAAATAAGATTTCAATGTTTGACACCACATTAACAGAAACTTTCCATGAACATTGGCTAAAACACCCAAATGCCTATCCTTGTATGTTGTTAGTTGTAATAATTGGACTCGGATGAGGGTGAGTGTGAGGGGTGGCTAGTGAGATGGGGAAGTGATAATGTAGATAGAGAGGGATGGGTGAAGGTGCAAGGTTGTGTGAGTAAGGATGTGCAAGAGTAGGGTAGGGAAGGCAGAGTGATGGGGATGTGATGAGTGGCACAGCAGGATGAGGTTGAGTGTGGCTTTGCAGTAATGTTTCATGATCCACTGAGATCATTGAAAGGTTTGCGCCACTGCAGCCTGGTACTCCTGACGACATCCCTGCTTGTGTCCTCCTGTGCATTGTGCAACAGGCTGTGTTGGTCTCCTGGGGAGGTCTCTTCCACCCATTGGAATGGAAGAGAACCTCCCTGCATGCTGTGACTCCCTCCATAAGCATATGGAGGGAGTCATGAGAGAACCTGGGTGCAGCCCTGCACCTCTGTGCAGTGCTTGTCAGTGTTTGCAGCACCTCAATGCTGTAGAACACTGACAGCACAACTGTCAAAATCAATTTGCGCATGGTCCCTTTAAAGAAACTGGCTGATGACATGTCATCAAATGGTGTCATTAGACCCGCTTCCTTCAATTGGCCGGCAAACGCGCTGGGCGGGCTTCACAAGCCCGATCAACGTAAAATCATTCTACACAGCGAGCTGGAGCCAGCAATGGGGTTGGGACCCGCCACCAACGTCACTCGTCCTGGACCTGCCGAGGTAGAGGAAATTGCGGCCTATGTTTGGGGAATCTAGGACTGGGGGGCATAGTCTAAAAATTAGAGCCCGACTGTTCAGGAGTGAAATTAGGAAACATTTCTACACACAAAGGGTGGTACAAGTTTAGAACTCTCTTCGCAAATGGCAATTGATGCTTAGATCAAATGTTAATTTTAAATTAGAGTCTGATAGATTTTCGTTAACCAAGGGTATTAAGAGATATGGGGCAAAGACGGGTATATGGAGTTAGGTCGCAGATCAGCCATTGAATGGCAGAACAGGCTCGAGGGGCTAAATGGACTACTCCTGTTCCTATGTTCCTATGGCTTGGCCTCTCCCTCAATCAACCGCTTGACAACAACGACTAAAATTTGCAGCCATTGCAACAAAATGAGCTGGAACATTTTTCTCTCAGTGAGGTTGGTTTTAAACCCTCTATCTAGCTTCATTTTTGTCACAGTGGGTTAGGGGGACTTCCAAATTCTGGCAGCATTCCAGAATAGCTGTCGAACCTTACATCCTATTGGGACATTGTGAGGTCATGAAAGGCACTATATAAATGCAAGACTTTCTTTCCTTCTTTAAATTTATATCCTAGATTGACTGGTTGCATTCCTTGTGTAAGCTTTCTATTGTCCCAATCAGTTCAGGAACTCCCATATTCCACATAACATTTGATCATCTTTTTCTTGAAGGTGTTGATAGACATAGCATCAATTGCTTTATTTGGAACTCTCTTCCATATATCTACTTCTCCAGAGCAAAAAATGGTTTCTAATCTTGTGTTATTTTTCTTCTTCATGTTATACTCATGTCCTTCATTCCTTCTATGCCAAGTTAGCTGGCTTGCAACTGCGTTATTCATTCATTTAAAAATATGCTCTGACACCCTTCAATCTACAATGCAATGTATGTTTTTCTTTATAGCTTGAGGCTCCAATTCCTGGAATTATCCTCATTAAACTTCTTTGAACCCTCTCTAATACATTAACATCCTTTTGAAGGTGGGACAATATGTTAAATGTGACCACACCAATTTGCTTCCGCTTATAATCAAATACCATTGAGATGAATTACTTGTCTTGATGATGATAAAACTTCCAGTTACAACAGAATAAAGCATTTTAATCTGCATCTCCTATGAAGATTTCTTTTTAAAAATACCGAAACTAAAAAATTCTTCTAATACTAACCTTTAATAACATGCTGCTCATAGGCTGCACACATCTACTGGCCGCAGTCACAGAATCCCCACAGTGCAGATAGAGGCCATTTCGGCCCATCGAGCCTGCACCAACACATATCCCACCCTATCCCCGCAACCCGCAACCCCACGTATTTAATCCCCCTAACACTAAGGGTCAATTTATCATAGCCAAATCAACCTAACCCACACATCTTTGGACTGTGGGAGGAAACCGGAGCACCCAGAGGAAACCCACACAGACATGGGGAGAATGTGCAAACTCCACACAGACAGTTACCCGAGGCCGGATTTGAACCCGGGTCCCTGGTTGTGTGAGGCATGATGCGGAGATGCCGGTGTTGGACTGGGGTGGACAAAATTGAGAGGTCGCACAACACCAGGTTATAGTCCAACAGTTTTATTTGAAATCACAAGCTTTCGGAGCTATCGATCGCCCCTTCCTCAGGTGAAGTACTTCACCTGAGGAAGGGGCGATCGATAGCTCCGAAAGCTTGTGATTTCAAATAAAACTGTTGGACTATAACCTGGTGTTGTGCGACCTCTCAATTTTGTGTGACGCAACAGTGCTAACCATAGTGCTAACCACTATGCCACCGTGTTGCCCTATGCAGTATGCAAAGTCAAAGAAAGGTCACAACTGAATAAACTTCCATCGAGTACAATTGTTCCATACTTGTTTTTTTGTTTCAAGGCCAGACTACACTTAGGCAGATGAAAAGGATGCTGGCATTTCTTGTGCTCAGAGGCCAAAGATCCTGTCCCTTTCTCTTTTTCAGTGGCTATTGTTTCCTAGCCGTGTTTTGCTAAAGTGAAGTCTCAGAAGAGCACTTCCCCCCGAGGAGAGACTTTTTCCCCCCAAAGATACTTTAAGCTTTCATGAAGGGAAATTACAATCTTAGTAGCGATTTTCTTGACATTTTCTGAAAAAAATACATCAATTTTCTTACTGACAGGCCAGTCCAGCAATTATGGGGAGCACCCCAATGTGTCCTGGAGCAACTCCATTAGATCCAATCAGACTGTCCTGAGGCTGGTTCCAGGGCTGCTCAAGCCAAGGAAACTATGTCACAAGTTTAAAAGTGCTGAGGAGTGGAAGACTGTAGGGCACCCAGTGTCAACATAAGGCATCTCACGTCAGATATAATGGCCAAGAGTTTCTGCTTTGGACGCAATTGGTGATCCAGGCACAAATTGCACCCAAAATTGCGCTAGTTTTGAGAAGTGTTTTTTTCTCCTCAAGTTTTCGTTCAAACACATTTGCATATATATTTTTTTAAAGTTGGCATGTAGAAATATTCCTTGATATATTTAAGTTTTATTAATACAGCTGAAACTGGGTTTATCACAAAAAATAAGCATTTTTAATCAGTGTTTAGTCCACCACCTGTGAGTAGCCCCATTTTAAATAACTGAAAATGGCTTTAAAAAACTATACCGAATCATTTACTAGTTACATTGATGTGCAATAGTCAGTTTCTTAGTAAATTAAAGAAATATATATTTCAAAGCTTTTAAAACGTGCCTATTAGTGTCCTTGCACATAAAAATACCCCGCAAATGGGCGCAATTAGTGGAAACTCACCATGGTGATTAATTCGATCGGGGGTGTGGCCAGTTTTGTGGGTGGGGTCAGCTTCTAACGCAATGTTTTTTAAACTAGCGCAAAAGATTGAGGAAACTAAATTTGTGCTGGATATAATTTGCGCTTGAAATTCCTTGAACATTTGAGCTGGTACCCAGCAGAAATGAAGAAACAACAATATGTGTCCAAGTCAGGACGATATGTGACTTGGAGGTGATGATGTTCCCATGATCTCCCTGCTCTCATTCTTTTTGGCGATAGAGGTTTGCAGGGCTGGGAGATGAGTGGCTGGAATACAAAAGGCTCACATCTCATTTTTTTCTGAAGTTGCCTTGAAGAAACCTGGTTCCTTCTTTCATGCCAAACACTTCCATTTTCCCTCAACAATTCAATTCCCTATGCAGCCCAAGTCTGTCCAAGAGTTGAACATCTGGAGAGGCAGTTCTACTGATTCTCACACTAATGGGCAGGATATAGGAAAAAGGCTCGTCATCTCGCAGAAAAACATTCGTTCATCCCTCCTCTTCTACCTTCCTTGGTCACTGCATTTGTTAGTGCTCCTCTAACCTTTTCACTCTTGGAGGTGGAGATAAGGGGGGAAGGGGTGTAGAAGGGAAAAGTGAAGAGAAGGGAATGGTAAGGGAAAATACATTGCACATGCGCTAAGTGCTTTTAAAGACAAAAATCTGAATCAGTGAAGAGGAGGAGGCCAGATTGGAGAGGGGGGCAGAAAGGGAAAATTGAAGAGGGAGGAGAGAACAGCCTGTGGCTCAGGCAGAATGACGGCTGATAACCTCCATTGTCCTCTAGTCCCCTCCGCAACCTGTTGGACAGCTGGCACCAGTGAGTGGCACAGGAGGACAATGGCAGGAGCAGACCATCAGAGAGGAGACGTGAGTGGGTGTGAAGATAACAACAACAACAACTTGCATTTATATAGCATCATTAATGTACAAAAAGCTCCCAAGGTGTTTCACAGAGGCATAGTGAAAAAATGGATACTGAACCAAAGAAGAAGATATTAGGAGGAGTGACTAAAAGCTTAAAGGAGCGGGGTGGGGGTGAGGGTGGGGGGCGGGTGGTAAAGAAGTAGATGGGTTTAGGGAGGGGACTCCAGAGCACGAAGCTTAGGCAGCTGAAGATATGGCCGCCAACAGTTGGGTGAAAGGAAAGCAACACGAGACCAGACAAGTAGGAATCGGACATTGATCACTACTGTACACAATACATCCCACCCCTGACCACCATATATTGGCGAGATCCTCTCTAAAGTTGTCTGCAGCAAAGATAGCAGTTACAAAGAACTTTTCGGTAGGGTATTCATTCACAAAGTTTCCTTTTTAAAATTAAGTTCAATATAAATCTAAACAATGTTGGACAGTTAATTTAAGCAAAATTAAAATACAATATAATTATTAGCATTAACACAAGCAAAGCAATATTATAATCTGAACTTTCAAAGGAGAAAATGCAAACAAAAGCTCCACCTTGAGGCGAAAGTGATGAATTACTATTTATATAATTTGTAGAGTGTCCAGGGAGTAAACAGAAAGCCTCCTTATTATACGTCAGCTTACTGGTTATATCACGTGCCCTCAAGTGATCTACCTCAACTTCAGAAGGCAGCAGAAGAAATACTTCAGTAGACTGCGCTTTGTGGGTTAAACCAAACAGATTTATTAAGCAGTAAATGGATAACTGAACAGAAGCAATCACACAATATAATTTTACATTAGATACAGCAACCACCCTGGATATTAAACTTTACATTTTGTTGTTGACCACACATAGCCGGAATTTTCTGGGTTCCGTGTGGGCGTGATCGAAGGCGGGTTGGGTAGGAAATTGGAAAAAAGTCGGAGCAGGTTGGGAACCCGCCCCCACGCACTTTTCCCTCAGGTGCGTCTGCCGGTGCAGCAGCAACCCGACCGGCAGAGGCAGGCGACCTAATTGAAATCATTATAAGCTTGTTGTCAGACACTTAAGAGCCTTTTCCCCCTACATTTCAAATTTCCCTGCATGGCCACGGGATTCACGCAGCTCGGGAACCACGTCTGTCAACCTGAGGCGGGAGTTGAGTGGCCATTGCTCCAGCTGATTAGTTGGCAGCATCAAATGTACTATAAAAGCTCTGACCTCACAGCTGATCACTTTCCTCAGGCAGAAGCTGTTGCTGACTGCATTGCCAGCACAGATTTAACTTTCTGCAGGCTGCAAGTGTTTCCAGCAAAGACTCCATCCAGTGTCACCTCATTGGAAGAACCTTTCTCACTATTGACAGATTGCTTCTGTCAGCTCTACTTGATCTGCCATCTATTCCATCAGCATGGGTGCCGGTTATACTGTCTCACCTTAGTCCTCAGAATCTGACCACGATGAGCCCCAACACCAGCAGCACCAGGCACACCAGCAGCACCAATAACAACACCACCAACCTTCTCTGCAACCACCTGATGCTGCACAGGACAGAGGGCATCAGCACCCGAGCACATTACTGCCCAGGAGGCCAGGGATGGCCTCATCATGGCCAGATTTACTTAACTTTACGTTGTACACCCATATGGCTGCCTCATGCTGCGCCAGGTTGGCACCACCCCACAGCAACACCATAAAGGATCCCCACAATGACCAAGCCATTCACCAGTGGTGGAGGTACCGTTATGTCTCACCATTCACTGCAACTCACTAAGCCACTTCCAAAGGTGCACAAAAATGTGTCCAAGATAAGAAAGTGGTAAAAATAAAGATTTTAATGGTTGACAATACATTAACGGAAACTTGCCATTAACATTGACTAGAACACCCAAGTGGCTATCCTTGTGAATCTGCTTGTGTGTCATCTTTCTCTTCCGCATGCTTCTACGAAGTGCTACCCCACTGTGGCTTCAGCAGCGGTAGAGGCAGCCTGCTCACTTCCCTGCTGCGACTGCTTAGACATTCTTGGCGGACGCTCTCTGCATTTTGGAGCCTTTGATGGCCCCGCCAAAGTCTGCTCCTCCTGCGACTGTGCAGGGGCAGACTCGGCCATCGCGATCTGAGGAGCCATCTGAGGCTCTGACTGAGCGTGTGCCAATGGGGGAGAACTATAAGCGCTTTGACAGGAGTGCCAACTTCTCTCTCCCCTCTCACCATCATCCCTCGCATGGGCCACCCGCACTTCCCTGCTAGCAAGGAGCTGGAAAGCACTTTGCTGTACATCAGTGGGGCCATGAGGACCTATGTCTACACTGACATCTCTCCTAGACAGGAGGTCTATGAGCCTCTGCCATCTATGCTCCATAGATAGCCATCTATTCGCCATAGAAAGCATGTGCTCCTGTGAGTGGTGCATTAGCTGCTCCATGCAGGTGGCCATCCTATCCATGGAAGAGCCTACAGTCGCCATTGCCTGCAACACGGTGGTGCTCATGTTGGAGATGGACTCCTCCATTCTCTGAACATTTGCAGACATCGTGCTCGCAAAACCTATCACAGCCTCCTGCACTTCTTGCTGCACCTCCAGGATCACCCTCTTTCTGGATGGCCCCCGAGGCTCAGGGTCTGCATGCAGCTGAGCAGAGCTGGGAGAGTCCTGTGCCCTCCGGCGAGGAGTCTCCACTGCTGTCCCTATCACCACCATCTGCTCTTGCTCACTTGTGACTTGTGACAGACCCGGTGACAACACTACTCTATCTCGAGTTGCACCCACCGAGGTGTGTGTATCTGTGCTGGTGCTGGATCCGCTCATGTCTGATGAACCTGCGTTCAGGCTGGAGGCTCCTCTGGGGAGTTGTCTTGCTCTTCCTCCTGGACAGTGGGGTGGGGGGGTGGGTGTTCTTGATGGACCTGTGGGAGAGTAAAGAGATGAGTTAGATATGCCATATGAAGAATGGGTATAGATACCATTATACACATGCTGACCATTCAGTGGCTGATGGCATCAGTACCCATATGAGTGACTGATTTATACCATGTAGCTGTATGATATGTAATTCTGTCACCAGGTTGCTGAGATGTCCCCCTCTCCCCGTCTCCCACCTCCAGCTGCTTAGCTACTCCCGAGACTTCCAATGCAACCTCCTCTGCTGAAAAGGTCGCAAATGATGGGGGCCCACCTCCAATTCTCTCCCTCTCCCTCTTATTGTGCGCTCGCTTCTCCTGCAAGGAGAGAAAGAAGAGAAGGTTGAGTGAGAGTGATGGAATGAGTGTAAGGAATGGATGGGTTAGATCTTTAGAGGGAGACTATGATGGAGTGGGGTGGCAATGCCAAGTGGGCTCCTTGCATGTTGTTAGTTGGTATGATTGCATTAGAATGAGGCTGAGTGTGAGGGGTGGCTAGTGAGATGGGAATGTGATAATGTAGATAGAGAGAGAGAGAGGGATGGGTGGACGTGCAAGGTATGTTGGTGTGAGTAAGGATGTGCAGGAGTAGGGTTGGGAAGGCAGAGTGATGGGGGTGTGATGAGAGGCACAGCAGGATGAAGTTGAGTGTGGCTTTGTACTCATCTTTCCAGATATAATGAGATAATTGAAACGTTTGCGGCACTGCACCCAGGTCCTCCTGAACACATCGCTGCTGTTGACCTCCTCTGCAATTTGGAGCCAGGCTCTTTTTGTCTCTTGAGGTGGTGTCTTCCGCCCACTGGAAGAGCAGAGGACCTCCCTGCGTGCTCTGGCTCCCTCCACAAGGATATGGAGGGAGTCATCGGAGAACCTGGGTGCAGCCCTCTGCCTCTGTGCAGCCATCTCTCCAACTGTTTGGAGCAATGAAAACCTCCAGTGTGCTGCCTGCACACTCCTAGATGAACCTTCAAATGCAATGTGGCCATGGCTCCTTTAAATATACCGGCTGAAAACGCTTCATGGATGATGTCATCAGACCCGCATCATTTAATTGGGCCGGGTAACGCGCAGGGCGGGCTTAATAGGCCCCATTGACGCAAAGTCGTTTTCTGCAGCGGGATGGAAGCAGCAACGGGGTCGCGACCCTCCACGTCGATCGCTCGTACCCGACCCAGCCCAGGTACAGAAAATTCCAGCCAATGGCTTCAGAGGGTCTACCCAATTTTTACAAGATAAGCTGTTTAGAGGAATAAGAGAAGGGCCATTGAGGGATTGCTGGCAGGTCAGGCTGTACCAAAGGCATTCTGCACCCACCTGCCAGTCCCTCTCACCAGAATCTACAAACAGAGGCAAATAAAACTAATTCGCAATATTGCTCATTTGTTGCAGGCTGTGAGCAGCCAAAACAGTGGTCTTTAAAGGGATGGAAGGGATAGCTGGAAGCTAATCATTAAAAAGTCCAGGAAAATATCTCATTTCTTTTTTGGTGGGGCCAGGCGAAGCTGGAGTGCTCCTTCTGGGCCCACAAAAAAAATATCCCAGCTACTATTAGCGCATCCGAGGCTTTTATTTGCCAAAACAGCGATGCCAGCAGAGACTATGATTTGCAGGGATGCTCTGAAACAGGAATGCCAATATAGTCCGACCAAACTTATCGCCAATCTCCTCCACAGGGACCCAACTACCAGTGACTATCAAGCTCAAAACCATCCTGAACTTTTATACTTCAAGATAACTTTTGGCTTCCACTGGGGATGTAAACAAAATAAGCCTATTAGCTGTACATAGATGTGTAAAGCAAATGACTAATGCCCTGTTTGCTCGAACAAACAAGTTAATCTCCTTCCCTATGGACAACTGGCAGCAACATAAAAGAAGCCCATAAAGTCCACAAAGAATAATATTTTTAAAAATTGTATTTCTACATTTATATGGTGGCAAGAGCAAAAGGCAGATGGGACATTGGGGGTTAAACTGGATCACCCCCGAAAACGGGCGTGGGGATCACGGTAAGCGACTAACCCGTGCCTGTTCATTACGATGCAGGCAGCACGGTAAACTTCATGCTGCCCGCTGTTTTAAATGTGTGCTGCGTGCAGCCAGCACTACCCATGCTGTTCATTGGCTGCACGCATCAGCTGGTGGCCCGATATCGCGAGTGGCTTGTGCTAGTTAAAGGCAGCCAGCACCTCTTAAAGGGGAGCTGCATTCTGGCTGCAAGAAGTGGTGGGGGTCCTTTGCAAAGTGAATCTGGGCTGTGATAATTTGAGGAATGGCTGAACACGTGAGAGAGAGAACAGCAAGGTTTTCAGACAATGCACTGGAGGTCTTGGTGCAAGACATGGAGAGAAGGAGGGACATCTTGTTTCCGCAGGGGGGCAGGAGGCTCTCCAGACATATGCTCAGGTGGCAGTGGGAAGAAGTAACGGCGGAGCTCAATGCCAGGAGTGTAGCTCCAAGCACAGGGATGCAGTGCAGGAAGAAGTTTAATGATCTGACACGAGTTGTCAAGGTGAGTGAGTTCAATCTTCAAATGCCATATCCTACCAACTACAACACTAGCTTCATCCACTGCTCAATTCACTACACCCGCATCACCCATCTACCAACATTCTCTATCAATCAATACTCAACCATTCAATTCATATGCTTTACCTCTCACACTTATCACAGTTGCAAGCCTTGCACCCACAACTCACAGCTCGCGCACACTGGCAGCTATTCAACCATGACAGCCTCATCACCCAAACATATTGCAGGACACTCACTGACACACTTCCCTCTTTCTTGCAGGAGAAGGTGGCGCATAACAGCAGACAGCAGCAAAGATGTGGAAGACAAGTGCACCTGCATGTTTTAACCCCCATGGAGGAGACAGTGCTGGCCATCGTGGGAAGGGGCATCACTGAAGCCGTGGCCACTGGCGGGGTTGGATGGATCGATGATGAGGGTATCTGCATACCTAATCCGCCTTCTCTCTTCCCACTTCTCCCTCATCCCACAATCTCTTCTGACTCACAAGCTGCAGATGGTGTAAGCACACACTTCTTACTTTCTCCTCTCCCCTCATCACAACCCAACCCTTGTCCCTTTTTCATTTCAGATACCCAAGAACTGGAACCTTCCCAGTCAGAGGAGGAAGAGAGAAAAAGACTGTGAAGGTGAAGAGAATGAGAAGTCGCACAACACCAGGTTATAGTCCAACAGTTTTATTTAAAATTACGAGCTTTCGGAGCGCTGCTCCTTCGTCAGGTACTTGTACCTGAAGAAGGAGCGGAGCTCCGAAAGCTCGTAATTTTAAATAAAACTGTTGGACTATAACCTGGTGTTGTGCGACTTCTCATTTTTGTCCACCCCAGTCCAACACCGGCATCTCCGCAAGGTGAAGAGATACCTCACTCAATCTTATACTCTCAGCCCCCAGTTCAGAAACTGACACCGTGAATTTTAGAGACTAGGGTAGAGGAGAGATCTGCACATGGAGAGACACCGGGTACAAATGCGCAGGAGCCAAGGAAAGGGGAAAGGATAGCGCAGGTGCCAGCTCGCCAGAGGGCGAGGTTGCACACCAGTTCTGCTGCAGAGGACTTAGATGAGGACTTCAATGGGCGAGGGTATAGAAGGCTGATGGGCGTACACAACTAAATGATGGACTGGAAAGACTGCCAGAAAGCCTGCGATCAATGTCAAAGAGCATGGAGGAGTCCAGCACTAACTTGGCACAGGGCTTTACGCAGAGCTTGGAGCCCATCCTTTCCAACATGGAACGGGTGGTCACCTCCATCAGCACACCTGTGGAATCCACCCTGATGCAACATATGATGGCCGATGTCACAGCTTCCATTGCAGCACAAACAGCTGCATCAAAGGTCTGAGTGCTGCAGTGGAAGTGCAGACTGCTGCAATTGTGGCCCAGGATACCACGGTTCAAAGGGGCTTCCAGGGCGTCACAGCAGTGCATCAATCTGTTCTCTGACAGATTACTAGGATTGCTGAGGCGCCACCCCAGGAGAGTGACAGTGGCTCCATGGAACATGAGCCTGCTGTCCTCTCTCAGGATGACAGCATTCGTCCTCCCACCACTGCCAGTCAGCCAGAGCCCTTGCTGTTGCCTGTCAGTCAGCCAGCCCAGACTGCTGTTGCCCATGCCAAGATGGTGCAATCTAAAACCGGGGCCTCTAGGCCCAGAGCTGCTCAAGGTCACCCTCCAAAGCCATCTGCAGTCTCCTCAATTGATGGTCAGCAGCCTTCCACCAGCCATGCTGCAGCCACTGGGGAAATACCTCTTAGGAGCACTAGGAGACGCAAAGGCACATGAAAGACAGGCACTAAGGGAATGCATAAGGGTGATTAGTTTATTTTTGTACGCATTATGTAATGACTGAATTTATAAAATTGGATTGGAATGTGCATTTTCTGGTCTTTTTTTATTTTGCGTTACCAGAAAGAGGACGATGTGATGGTCTGTGATAGAGGTAAGGTAAGGAGTGTGGGACTGTTGGTGAGTTGAGAGGTGTGGTTGAGGTTATTGGTATCACTCATGAATTATTTGATCACGTAGGGCAGAAAGGGGCTGCATACATTGTAGTCTTCCTTCCTCTTCCTGTTCCTTCAGTTCCTGTTGCACTTCCTCCTCCACCTCCTTCTCCTCCTCTTCCTCGTATTCCTGCTCCTCATCTTCTTGCCTGATAGGTGGTGGAAAGGGCTGTTCCCTCGTGATGGCCAGGTTGTGCAGAGTGCAGCATACCACCACAAATCTTGACACCCGCTAAGCTGAGTGCTGTAGGGCTCCTCCAAAGTGGTTCAGGCAGTGGAAGCGTTGCTTGAGGACGCCGATGGTGTGCTCTATAATGTTCCTTGTAGCAGCATGGCTCACATTGTAGGCCTGCTGTGCACGTGTGCGTGGGCTCTGGACCGGAGTCATGAGTCATGTCATGAGTGGATAACCCTTGTCGCCCAGTAGCCAGCCTTTGACTTGCCGTGGTGGGTCAAATACAGGTGGCACAGAGAACTGCCACAGAATGAAGGAATCATGACAGCTGATAGAATAATGGGTATCCACCTGCATGATGCGCTGCCTGTGGTCTCACACCAGCTGTACATTAAGGAAGTGAAATCCCTTTCGGTTCATGAAAATGATCGAATTCACATGAGATGCATGTAAGGCAATGTGTGTGCAGTCAATGGCACCCTGCACCATGGGGAAGCCTGCAATCCATGCAAAACCTCATGCTCGCTCCTCCTGCTTGTCTCTGGCAAGAGGGAATGAGATGAAAGCGTTTCTATGTGTATAGAGAGCCTCAGTGACCTCCCTTAGCAGTGCTCTGCAAACTGAAAGACACTGCTTATATCTCCATCAATAGCCTGGAAGGTGCCAGACGCATAAAAGCTAAGAGCCACGTTCACTTTGACAGCCACAGGCAATACTATGCTTGCCCTACTTTGAGGTTACAGTTATGGCTGCAGCAGTTGGCAGATTTCAGTCACAACCTGTTTGTGAAGCGAAGACGTCTCATGCATTGGTCTTCACTGAAGTTGAGGTCAGAAAATTGCTCCCTGAAGAGCCCATCTACCCCGCCTCCTCCTCCCTCTTCTAGGAGATTGTCCTGCTCTGTGTGGCCTCTCTTCATTCTCCCAGTCATGCTCAATTCCAAGAGGAAGCCTTACCCAGCCACCCATGTCTGGAAGCAACTTGTTTCAGCACAAGCTTTTAAATGACCAAAAAACTACTTCACCACCAGCCAGACCACTCCCTGTAGACTATTCAAACTTTAGCCAAGTATAGGAAAGCTCCAAAAACACGTACAATTGCACCAGCAGCCAGAAGAAATAATCCAACAACTAATCTGTAAGTAGATCATGATCCCTTTAAATAGCGCTGGTGGGGGTCCTTCATTCCATTTAACGTCGTGTCCAGCTGTGCAAGATTAAGACAGGATGTTGGCTGGAGTGCGGAGCTTGAAAAGGGCAGTGCTGGCATCAAAACAGCGATGCACACTGATTTGCGTCCCAATCTCGCTGCTCTGCATGCTGCCGGCGCTCGTTAGGTGCACACATGCAGATCCCTTTACCAAGATAGCATCCTACGCACTTCCTTTCCGCAGTGTGCATGCCATATTGCATACAAACGGCAGCTAATCACCCTTGTGCATTCTATGAGCTTTTGCACTGGAAACTTCGGTTACTGGAAATCAAAAACAGCGCAACGCCCTCTACAGGGGATCTGGGACCAGTGCGAACAGGGCAAGGAACGGTGTGTGTGTCTTCAACCAATCAGATTGAAGAATCCTTACTGAGACACGCAATGACTGAACCAGGAAGTGTAAGTTAGAATAAAAATTCACTTACCGTTGAATGGACAAGGCCTAACTTTTTCTGGCGAGTTTAGTCTGTATATATCACTTAAGTACCCCAACTTCACGCCATTGCATGTGTTTCAATGGTGAGTCTCTGAGTGAGATGCCGGTATAGTGAAGCTTCTGTTGGAGCAGGACAACTCAGACAGCAACTTCCTGATTTCCGTGTTTATCATCAGCAAAGTGATGGAAGGTGTCATCGATAGTGCTATCAAGCAGCACTTACTCACCAATAACCTGCTCACTGATGCCCAGTTTGGGTTCCGCAAAGATCACTCGGCTCCCGACAGCCTTGGTCCAAACATGGACAAAAGAGCTGAATTCCAGAGGTGAGCTGAGGGTGACTGCCCTTGACATCAAGGCAGCATTTGACCGAGTGTGGCATGAAGGAGCCCTAGTAAAACTGAAGTCAATGGGCATCGGGGGGGGGGGGGTGGGGGGGAAATCTCCACTGGCTGGAGTCATATCTAGCACAAAGGAAGATGGTTGTGGCGATTGAAGGTCAATCATCACAGCCCCAGAACATCGCTGCAGGAGTTCCTCAGGGCAGTGTCCCAGGCCCAACCATCTTCAGCTGCTTCATCAATGTCCTTCCCTCCAACATAAGGTCAGAAATAGGGATGTTCACTGATGACTGCACAGTGTTCAGTGCCATTCACAACTCCTCAGATAATGAAGCAGTCCATGCCCGCATGCAACAAGACCTGGATGATGTTCAAGCTTGGGCTGATAAGTGGCAGGAAACATTCGCGCCACAGAAGTGCCAGGCAATGATTATCTCCAACAAGCGAGAGTCTAACCACCGCCCCTTGACGTTCAATGACATTAGCATCGCCGAATCCCCCATCATCAACATCCTGGGGGTCACCATTGACAAGAAACTTAACTGAACCAGCCATATAAATACTGTGGCAACAAGAGCAGGTCAGAGGCTAGGTATTCTGCGGCGAGTGTCTCACCTCCTGACTCCCCAAAGCCTTTCTACCATCTACAAGGCACAAGTAAGGAGTGTGATGGAATACTCTCCACTTGCCTGGATGAGTGCAGCTCCAACAACACTCAGGAAGCTTGACACCATCCAGGACAAAGCAGCCCGCTTGATTGGCACCCCATCTACCACCTTAAACATTCACTCCCTCCACCACTGGTGTACCGTGGCTGCAGTGTGTACCATCTACAAGATGCACTGCAGCAACTCGTCAAGGCTTCTTCGGCAGCACCTCCCAAACCCGCAACCTCTTCCACCTAGAAGGACAAGGGCAGCAGGTGCATGGGAACACCACCACCTCCAAGTTCCCCTCCAAGTCACACACCATCCTGACTTAGAAGTATATCGCTGATCCTTCATCGTCGCTGGGTCAAAATCCTGGAACTCCCTACCTAACAGCACTGTGGGAGTACCTTCACCACACGGACTGCAGCGGTTCAAGAAGGCAGCTCACCACCACCTTCTCAAGGGCAACTAGGGATGGGCAATAAATGCTGGCATTGTCAGCGACGCCCACATCCCATAAACGAATTTAAAAAAAACTGCGCATGTGCGGACGCCAGAAGTAGCTGTCTGATTTACTCCTTGATAACGGTGAGTGCTGATAGCTTCACCATTATTTCTGCTGCAAAATCCGGGCCAATATCTTCAACAGCTAGACTGATGTAACAAACCAGAGTGTTGACAGAAATGATATGCACAGCTCGGCTGCTCTGTTTTCCTCCTCCATTCCCCGTACATAGTTGACCAAACAAATATTTCCATGAAGACTGGGTCTCTTTAAACGCAGCTCAATCTAAAATCAGTAGAACTGGAGCACCACTCTGAGCTACCCCAGCCCCCAAAAACCAAAAACTCTTGCAATCCCACAATGGTTTAACCTTGAAACAAGTGACAGTGTATTGCAGCACCAATAGACAACATGTAGCAGGTGAGATGTGGAACCTGATTTCATGTCTACATATCCCACATCTGCACGTTTCCCGGTAGCAGCCAGCGTGAAACAGGAGAGCACTCTGCAGACACTGGGAAGGACAGTCTTCCCCAAGCCACTCCCACATATCTTCTTGTAATCAAAGGCTGGGAACAGCTGCATGGCTCATCTTTCCTCCCAGTGGGCATTTGTCTGAAGCCTAAGCTTAGAATGTGGAGAAAGCAGAGGCAGACTTGCCCAACAACAACAACTTGCAATTATATAGCGCCTATAACTTACCGTAAGGAGGTTCTTCACACCATGAGTATTGTCCTTAATGTTTTTCTTGTATTTAATGTATTGGTGTTTGGTTTCAAGATGAGCCAGTCTATTATCTCTTCTTCACACCCAGAAATCAAAATTCAGACTGCTAGACTATACAGGAAGCCTTAATTCCCATTTTGCAGCTATAAGTAACTCAGAACTGTATACAACAGCTGGAAATGCTTCAGAACAGCTGAAATCATCACTTGTAAATCCAACAGGAAAGACAAGGACAAAAACAAACATTACATAATACAGCAACAGCTGCCCCCAAACAACAATCGCACTGAAAGAACTCAGAAATCCAACTCAGCTACAAGAATTATTCCCCCACCGTCCCCCCCACCCCGAGTCATCTAATCCTTATCAACCACACAGTCACCAAGGCCCACACGTGAAGGCCCAACAACAAATCTCCCAAAAGTATTCAAGTTTAGTTGCCACTTGTCCATAAATGATTTTTGTAGCATTTATTTATAACATACACAAGGTATACAAACCCCTTCTTAGCCACCAAAATAAAGCTTGCTATCCAGACCTCTCAGTGCAATTTGCCAACACAACTGCAAAAGCCCTAATTTTTTTTTTGCAATGGAGTAGCACTCTATATACTTTCACTCTGAGTCCTTGGGGTCAACTTGGGCTCCAAAGGACAAATGTGAAATGAGATGGGCAGTTTTTATCCTGTCACAGTGGGCAAGGATCCACAGTACTGAACTAACCACAATTCAGCACATATTGGCAATCTCATTCAAGGAGGCCAGAAGGATGGTAGGTCTAAGAAATGAAAAACTACAAAAGAAGATCACACTGGCATGTAATGAGTGCTCTTTTAAGGCTACAAGTTGAGAGGCAGGAGTACATAGAGGTTTTTTTTCATTATTTACTCTCCATCTTTCCTGAAGGCATTGACTTCTAGCTGGGCGATGGGTGTCAGTCTCCGTCCATTACTTTGACCAAGTATCCATTGAGTCAGTGAGGGGGAATTCTATCCCCCCAAAATGGGTGGGTTTGGGTCGAGTAGGATGTAAAAAAAATTTAAATCTCAAACCCAAAGCCCAACCTTCCTCAAACCCGCCCACTTAAGGGAGGCAGGATGGGGGTTGGGCAACCAACCTGCACTCAGGAGGCAGGTTTGTCATTTCAATATTTTAATGAGGCTGTGTGCCTCACATTTTAGCCCCATTTTAAATTTAACCCTGGCCAACCGGGTTTCCCGGGCCTCGGGAAACCTGGCAGCTAAAGGGAGGCGAGGACAGCTGCGTGGAAGAGGTAAGTGACTTTCCAGCGCTGCTTGTGGGCCAGGAGGAGCAGGAGTGCTTCCTCCCATCCCCCGCGATCGGACCCGCCCACGATCGGATACCCCCTACCCCCGGCAATTGAGACCCCCCCCGGCAATCGGACCCCACCCCGCGAGCACTGACCCCCCCCATCCCTGCCTCTGTCTCCGACCCCCCGCGATCACTCCCCTCACCCTACTCTGTACCAACCAGCCCCTCCTCGCAATCTCTAAGCAGCAGGAAACCTCCCTGCTCCTAGGCTGCAGCCTCTGCTGCAGCGTTTCATGCCCGACAGGGAGCCAAGCCTATCAATCAGGCCGGCTTCCAGGTGGGGATCCTATTGAAAAAAACCGCACGCACGCTTTGGAGTTAAAACCCGGACTTCCAGAACTCCTCCCCCCCCCCCCCGGTTTGGAAATCCTGCCCCAGTAAATATTGGGGCCAGTGAGTGAGGACAGAGAATTCAACCATGGGGAGCCTCACAGCTGCACCAAGCCTGATCCTGTCCTCATCCAACATCCACACCAACACATTTGCATTGGGATGGCTAGATAGTGTTCAAAAGTGTGAACCATGGCCAATCCTAACTGGGTGGGCACCAACTCTAGTTGTACACTAAGACACCCAGTCTGAGGTCAGCTAACTCAGCAAAGACTGAAGATTGAACCCAGCACTTTTCTGGTCTGTATGGCTCAGCTACTCACTCTACAAACTCACTCGTTCATCAGGGGAGCTGGAAATGGAGCTTTACTGTACTTAGTGGCCCTGCTGTTATCAAACTGGAGAGTGTTTGGTACCGCCACTGAGTGTCCAAAGTGGAAAACTGTCAAATACCCACCTTGATGAGCACGAAGATTCACTAAAAATTATATGCGCATATAAACACTACACAAATGTTGATATAATTTCTTGATTTTTTTAGAGTTATAATAATGGAGCTTGAGACAACATTTTGACAATGTCGGAAGTTCATTTTCAGGATTCATTGATTTTTAACTTGCACTAGTAGATCTTCCATGATGTTGATGATGCGGAGATGCCGGTGTTGGACTGGGGTGGACAAAAATGAGAAGTCGCACAACACCAGGTTATAGTCCAACAGCTTTATTTGAAATTACGAGCTTTCAGAGCGCTGCTCCTTCGTCAGGTACAGTGATGTTGTTCATGGTGAGTCAAAGGATTATAGGATTATAAGAACAAGAGTGTTTATACCATATAGAGGTTAACATCAGGGCCCTTGATTCACAGTGAATTAATAAATCAAATTCCACTTTTATTAAACGGTATTCTGGGATTTTGTCTTGTGTTTTGCACGGGGCTTGCATGTCTGGCAGCTGTCAGTATTTAGAATGCTTACATTTTCTAACTACTAACAAAACCCAGGTGATATTTGAGCCTGTCCTAACTGTTGACATAACACAGGTCAAGCTTCAAGATTCAGCCTTTGTGAAAAATGAACCCCTATTACAATGAGAAAGGACATTCCCTATCTCTCAATTTAATGGGGTTTCTGATTTATAGTACACAAAACAAAAGCCCCTAAAACTTATTAGATAGATTCAGCTAAAACTCCAAGGTAGTTCTTGGAATTACAGGCATTTGCTGTATGATTGATGCTTTATGTGATTTTGGAAAATACATTTTGAATTTGCTCTGTTCCTGGCTTAACTTCAACAGGTGCCAGGGGTACATGTTGGGCAACATGTTCCCAGTTCAACAGTTCTACTGACACCTCTAAGCGGCAGGCCAGAGACCCCATGAGGCAAGAGACAAAGAAAAATCTCACATAAGGTTACTAATAAGGGAAGCTATTGCAGGTCCAGTGTTTACTAATGTAGTTAGCAAAAGAGTGTCTGTTTATTGTTTTCTTTAAACTACTGTAATCTGCAGTCTTGTTTGCTGCAACTAATTATGCTACTTTTAATAAATCTTTTACGTAGTTCATAGCCTAAGATATGGTCTGATAGAATACTTATTCCATTACTCTTTGAAACCTGTGAGATCATGAGAGGGCTCATGTCTTATCTAATAAGCTAAATATAGCAACAAGGTATTTGTATTTGACCTCGGCAACTAATACATTACCATATATTGAGCATATTAAGAATAAGAAAGAACTTGCATTTATAAATCAACTTTCACATCCTCAGTATATTCTGTAGTGCTTCACAGTTAATGAGCTACTTTCAAAGTGCAGTCACTGTGCTTTTGGAGGCAAACATGGCAGCCAACCTGCACACAGTAAGGTCCCAAAGAACTTCTCCACTCTTCTCGTGCCATGGGATCTTTTACATTCACCTAAATAAGCAGACAGGGCCTCGGTTTAACATCTGATTTGGAAGATAGCACCTCAGACAGAAGAGTCAGCCTAGATTATGTCAAGTCCCTGGATCTTCTGATTCAGAGGCAAGAGAACTACCACTGGGCCAAGAGTTCAGTTTGCAGGGAGCGGAAATAGTCTTAGGTGCAGAGCATGAGAGAAATATGCAATAAAGCTTAAAAACCTAACAGATACCACACATAAAAATGTTGAAGGTAATGTTTAATCAGTGAAAGAAAGGAAGAAAGGAAGAAAGAAAGAAAGACTTGTATTTATATAGCGCCTTTCACGACCATCGGACGTCTCAAAGCGTTTTACAGCCAATGAAATACTTTTGAAGTGGAGTCACTGTTGTAATGTGGGAAATGCGGCAGCCAATCTGCTCACAGCAAGGTCCCACAAACAGAAATGTGATAATAACTGGATAATCTGTTTTTGTTTTGTTGGTTGAGGGATAAATATTGGTCAAGACACCAGGGAGAACTCCCCTGTGATTGAAAGAAGTAATGTAACTCACAGGTGACAAAGTCACAGCGCAGGTAAGTCTCTTTCACAAACAAAAGAGACAGTTCCTTTAACTTTATATGCGGCTTTCTATTTCTAGAACATTATGCATGACTTCAGTGATATTATAAAGAAACTTTCAGCTCCCCCAAAAGCTCAACCAATGAGTAACTGTGCCATACAGACCGGAAAGGTTTCTAGTCTTATCCTTAATCTGTGAGGAGTTAGCTCATTTCTGCCAGGGTTATGGTTAGAGGAACTGGATTACCAGAGGCGTCCTTTTGAGCTGCGGTAAAACTCCAGAGCAACACCGAGAGGGTATCCTTACGACCAAAGTGAAGGTTATCTGCTGGAAGGTGATGCTCCCGTGTGCTTGGTTCATGCGCAGATGTTACTGGATACAGTAATGGATGTTAAGATAATGCAGTTGAGCAGACAGTAAATTGTTTGGATTTATTTACAGATGTTGAGAAAAGGACAAGGTGAAAAAACGGGTAGCTGAGTTAGAAAAAGCTCCTTCCACAGGCTGTTCAACCACAGAATTAGTGGTCGTCTGGTGTAGTTAACGTGAAGTCAGTGGACTGATTTTTTTCAAGAGCGGGAACTGGAGGGATTTCCATTACCATCGAGTATAGAGGCTTAGAAATTGAAATGCCATCAGTTTTGGCTGTGGATAGATATAGCTCGCTGGTTGGCCGAGTGACTAGATATCTGGGACTGTTATTCTTCTACAAATAGCTCATGATAACAGCTGAGTTTAATTGCCAACATGTGTCACTGCTTCTTGGTTTTCTCCATATAGCTTCTAAGGTTACTTCATCAAATCCCATTGCATTAGGAAACTTAATTGGGAATGTGTAAGACCGATATTACAAGCAGCGAAGTAATAGCAAGTGGTACAACAAACAAGCATAGAAACTATTAATCAACATGCTTATCAGGTAGTTACTGTTCAATCCAATCTACTATGCAGCTCTGATAAAAAAAAATGTTTAGTAAGTTCAAAACTGTTGCTAACTTATTCATTACCACTTTAGCATAGCTTTAGCTGTGATATACAAGCTGTCTGCTACTTTTTCGACCTTGGAACTTATCACGCAACATACAAAAATCTGTGCTGAATTGTTTGCTGAATATTTTCTCTATTCACCATTTCAAATGCAAAAAGGATTAACTGTAAATATGTATGCAGTTCAAATAGAGTAACAGTGGTGTAGAATATTATTCCGCTCTCTCATTATAGAATTTAATTCTAAATCCACATGCAGCACCCTACAATCCAGTTTTCAAAAGGAAAAACCGCACAGCAGTGCAGAATGCTCCAATGTCTGTTAATGCTCGAACTGTAATGGAGCAATGGCTCTCACTGAAGTTAGGCACCATTTATAAATTCTCACATTAGAGCATTTCAACTCCCCTCCTTCAAAAGAAATAACCATTTGTAGTTTTTATAACTAAATGCTTCCTTTTCATCTATTTGTGGTGATCCTGTAACAAAATATGCAGAGTTTGTTAAACAGAATCTCTATTTTGAAACCAATTATGATCAACATATGCAAGAGCAAAATACTGCAGATGCTGGAAACACGAAACAAAAAGAGAAAATGCTGGAAACACTCAGCAGGCCAGGCAGCATCAGTGGAGAGAGAAACAGAGTCAACGTTTCAGGTCGATGACCCTTCGTCAGAACTGGAAAAAAGTTAGAGATGTACCAAGTACAGAGGCAGGGAAAGGGGGAAGAGGAGGAAAGAACAAAAGGGAAGGTCTGCGATAGGGTGGAAGGCAGGAGAGATTAAATAACAAAAGGGATGATGGTGCAAGGCAAAAGTAGCATCCACTTTTGCCTGAAATGTTGATGAAATGTGAAATCAGTCACTTTACTTGTGGAGGAACAGGAGTCTCCCATTCCTGGCTGGCCTGGGGAAATAACGCACAACAACTGAGCTGGCCTATTCACTCCCCACCAGTAGACTCTTCAGCAAACTCAATGCAGACATTCAAAACTGCAGAGCAGACAACACAATCTACGCCCAGTGTTTTCACTTCAAGAGCCTTCATTATCTGCTGTCTGTCGCTTTCGTTCCATTGAAGGTGCAAACTGTGGAGCGGTGCCGCATGAGCCAGGTGTACAGAGGGGTTGGAAGGAATGCCAGTGCCGAAAAGGTGCTTCGGTCAGTTTGCCTCAACTCCTCCTGATGTGCAGGTAGCCCAGGTGTACACGTGGGACAATACTCTTTTTAACCTGAGCACCCAGTACAGTGCTTCAATCTAACAGTTTTCATACAATCCTCCAGAAAGGGAGGTTCTGATCCCCCTCCACACCCACCCCCTCCATGAGAAGTTTAAAGTATCGCAGGTGCTGCCATTTATTGCCCATCCCTTGTTGCCCTGAGAAGGTGGTGATGATGGGTCTTCTCCTTAAACCACTGCAGCACTTGTGCCAATGGTGCTCCCACAATGGTGTTAGGGAATTCCAATATATTAACCCAGCGACGATGAAGGAACACTGATATATGCCCAGGCCTGGATGGTCTGTGACCTGGAGGTGATAGTGTTCCCATGACATTGCTGCTCTTGGCCTACTTGGTGGTAGAGGTCGTGAGGCTGGGAGATGCTGTCGTTTGTAAGGGTGTGGTTGTTATAAAGTGAGCGGTTCGAATCGCTCCCACGCCCCAGGTTCAAAACTTGGACTTATTTAGGGGTTGTGAATAAAAATGCAGTAGACCACAGGTTCCAATGAAAGAACTATAACTTTTATTAAAGTTAAAAGGTAACAAACTTAAACACACTTCACACTTAAACAGGTATGGGGAGCACACGGTTACAGGCGAGGAAAATGACAGTATACAAGAAAAATAAAAACCTTTATCCCTCCCAAAACTTCCCACTTCTAGCTAGGTTTCGGTTTCAGGAGATCAGGGATAATGTTCACCAGACAGGGGTATTAACAATCCGTGGTCCAGCCAGGTAAGTCGATGGTGATTCTGGTCATCGAACGTCTTCCTTCACCATGTGGCTTCTGGGCAGTGCTGCCAGAGACCCCTGCTTCCCGCGTAGTCGGTCGAGTCGAAAAGAGAGAGAAATCTTGGGTCCTGCTGCAATTATAGTGCTGTTCGTCCCCCCCGCCCCCCCACCACAAACTCCTCATGAAAAAACTGGTTTCGTAATGCAGTGAGTTTTCAGGTGGGGCCTGTCCATTCTCTTGTTGAAATCGTGATGGGCTCTGTGTTTTGGGTGGGGCAGTTTCTCCCCAGAGCCTATTGTCCAAATGGTAATGTTTTGTGGTTGTTGAATTCCCAGACCAGGTACATGTTCAGGCACATCTCCTCCAAATTTCCAAAGTCCTTATTTTTTTTCCTTTCGATATATGTTTTTGGGGATCTGCAAATTTTGAAAATCTTACAGTTGTAAATAAATAGCAGATAGAAGAGCTTTGTATTATCACATTACGTGTTCCGCCATTAATATGACAAACAATAGTCACCAGGTTTCTAAAGCGCACTGGGTTGGACTCCAGCTTCCACAGCTTGTCCAGTTACATCAGGTGACGGTCGCTCTCAGGTTTGTAAAATTCAACGGAGGTGGATCCGAGAGTCTGGAGCACCGCAGCCCGGGTCTGTGTGAGAGAAATAGATCCAACTAACAGTGCAACTCAGGCCTATAACAGTGAAACCTGAGCCTGCGTGAGGGGTGTGTGTGCGTCTGTAAATTTGGGCCTTAGTTCTACCAATAGCGGCCCACAGCCTGGCAATGATGCCGTGTGATAACAATGAACTGATGTCAAATCCCTGTATCTGCTGCTTTAATGGAGGCTTTAACCTGTATTTTAGATGAAAATGAGAAGTCACACAACGCCAGGTTATAGTCCAACAGTTTTATTTGAAATTACGAGCTTTCAGAGCGCTGCTCCTTCATCAGGTACAGTGAGCCTGACGAAGGAGCAGAGCTCCGAAAGCTCGTAATTTCAAATAAAACTGTTGGACTATAACCTGGTGTTGTGCGACTTCTCATTTTTGTCCACCCCAGTCCAACACCGGCATCTCCACATCATGTATTTTAGATGGGATAATGCACTGATGAATGTGGTATGAGTCCATTTAAGTGTCAGTATGTGAAGTTTGCAAATCTGAATCTCTAGTCTTATAACTCGGCAGTCTGCTCCTGACCTAACTCCCAAGTGCACTAGGGATGAGCAGTACGAGACCCTGCCAGTGTGAGCTATTTACACCCCTCCATTAAAATAGTAGAGGAATTCAGCATCAATTTGTGAAGGTATCACACATCATTAAAGCTTGTATGCCTTTTATTCACCGAACTTAAGCCCAGCCCCTTCATTCACAGCATAAGTCTCCTGTCAGAGCCAGGAGCAGCACTTTATATGCAGAGAGCAGAATTAACTGTTACACCGCAAACTGACACTGAGAGTAAGTTCATGAACAGATCCTGTCACCTTTACAGAGGCAGGCTCAGAAAGCACTTTACATACAGATGGTCTTCACCTGACAGATAGACCAGGACAAGAGTAGAAGACAGGAATAATCCCCCTGCGCAGCAGTCACCATTGCTCATTGAGGTGAAATGGAGCAGTATCAGATTTCCTGAGCTTTTCACTGGGTGAAGTATGACACCAGTCCAGCATGAAGTCAGATTTCAAAGGTGCTCAGGTGAGTTGTTGGAACGATCATTCCCCACTCTCCTAAAATTAAAAAAGGTCGCCACGGAAACCAAACCTACTCAATGTGGGTACAGTGTCAGTTGCGACCTGCAGTATAACTCTGCTCTTGCGAGCTGTGCTTCACATGCAGCAGTGTCGGATCGTGTGCAGTCAGGTGGGTAAGTGAGAGGACGGGCATCAAAAATGGCCAGCTCAATTTCACCAGCAAAACTATGTGCGATTGTTAGGCTAACGTGGAATGGAACGACACATGTCTGCACTAAAAGGATGATCATTACCTGGGGTGAACTTCTGGATGAAGTCACGGAAGCGGTTAATAGAGAGATGCTGTGTTTGGGAGGTGCTTGTGTAGGTATCTGTAGGAGGATGAGTCGGATGTGGCAAATTAAATCCCTTATTTGTATTTATTTCAACTATGTTTACA
This sequence comes from Squalus acanthias, assembly GCA_030390025.1. Taxonomy (NCBI): domain Eukaryota; kingdom Metazoa; phylum Chordata; class Chondrichthyes; order Squaliformes; family Squalidae; genus Squalus; species Squalus acanthias. The sequence continues at coordinate 62,656,763 of CM059429.1, forward strand.
TAATTACTCATATTTGCATTGAGTTTGTGTTGCTTCTAATTTTAATGCTGTGAAGTTTCTAATCTAACTGAATTTGTCTTCAACAAGGGTGACTCAATTCATCTGCACATTGCTGTCAGCTGCTACTGTGGAGCATGCACACAGCTGCCCTCAAGTGGGCAGTGATGGTACAGCAGTTTGATTCACATAACCTTTATTAAAGGCATTTATGTTACAGGAGTCTGGAAATGGGACAGGTCCACCTGTCACAAATATTTAGATCTTGATGCGAGTACAAGAAAAGCCTACATAAATAGGATGCACAGTATACGGCTCTTATCAAAGTCACAAGTGACATCCTATGTGACTGTGACAAAGGTAAACTATCCCTCCTCGTCCTTCTTGACCTGTCTGCAGCCTTTGACATGGTTGACCACTCCATCCTCCTCCAACGCCTCTCCACCATTGTCTGCTGGGTGGGACTGCACTCACCTGGTTCCATTCTTATCTATCTAATCATAGCCAGAGAATCACCTGCAACGGCTTCTCTTCCCGCTCCCGCATCATTACACCTCTGGTGTCCCCCAAAGATGTATCCTTGGCCCCCTCCTATTTCTCATCTACATGTTGCCCCTCGACGACATCATCCGAAAACACAGCGTCAGGTTCCACATGTACGCTGACGACACTCGGCTCTACCTCAGCACCACTTCTCTCGACCCCACCACTGTCTCTAAATTGTCAGACTGCTTGTCCGACATCCAGTACTGGAAGAGCAGAAATTTCGTCCAACTAAATATTGGGAAGACCAAAGCCATTGTCTTTGGTCCCCGTCACAAACTCCGTTCCCTAGCCATCAACTCCATCCCTCTCGCTAGCATCTGTCTGAGGCTGAACCAGACTGTTTGCAACCTTGGTGTCATGTTTGACCCCGAAATGACCTTCTGACCACAGATCACTAAGACCGCCTATTTCCACCGAATGAACATCGTCCAACCCCGCCCCTGCCTCAGCTCATCTAATGCTGAAACCCTCATCCATGCCTTTGTTACCTCTAGACTTGACTATTCCAATGCACTCCTGGCTGGCCTCCCACGTTCTATCCTCTATAAACTTGAGGTCATCCAAAACTCAGCTGCCATGTCCTAACTCGCACCAAGCCCCGTTCACCCATGACCCCTGTGCTCACTGACCTACATTGGCTCACAGTTAAGCAACACCTCGATTTTAAAATTCTCATCCTTGTTTCAGATCCCTCCATGGCCTCGCCCCCCCTCCCTATCTCTGTAATCTCCTCCAGTCCCTCCCAGATAGCTGCGCTCCAATAATTCTGGCCTCTTGAGCATCCCCGATTTTAATCGCTCTACCATTGGTGGCCGTGCCTTCAGCTGCCTAAGCCCCAATCTCTGGAATTCCCTCTCTAAACCTCTCTGCCTCTCTACCTCTCTTTCCTCCTTGAAGATGATCCTTAAAACCTACGTTTTTGACCAAGCTTTTGATCATCTGCCCTAATATCTCCTCATGTGGCTCAGTGTCAAATTTTGTTTTATAACGCTCCTTTGAAGTGCCTTGGGACGTTTTATTATGGTAAAGGTGCTATATAAATACAAGTTGTGTTGTTGTTATTGAACTCTCATGGCTTCCTACCAAAGGAAAGTCTATGTCGTCTTGACAGGAAAAAGCTGCATTTGCTGCAAAAGAGGAAATGGTTTTAGCAATGCAGGAGGACATGAGAGAGAGGTTCATGCCATCTAAAGGAATCGGTGCACAAAACTCACAAGGCTTGGGGACAAGTAGAGGAGGCTCATGATATGAGCAAGGAACAAATTGTGAGAGACAACAGATCCTTGGGAAACAGTTGAATTAATTGGGATTGAAGTGTGCAAGTAGAAGCCAACAAATATAGCAGAGAAGTACTAAAACAAATTAGAGAACAAAGTTCATAGTTTTGTGGAACGGTCATTTAATGGTAGCTGTTTTAAAAGAGCATTGCACCAGACCCTATCAAAAGATTATGGGAGATAGTCGGGGCAATGACAAATGATTCGCCCATGTGTTGTTATGAGTTGAATCAGTGGACAAACATAGCCTACAAGATCACTAGTGTGAGTGCCACTAGTGACCATAGTGTGGCCAAGAACTTTCAAAGTGATGGAATGTAGGACAAGCACATGAAGGGTTCACACCTGAACTTCACTCCAATCAGAATATCTATGTCCCAGTGTCCAAGTTGTAGAGCTACTTAGCCTGACTGTCCTTTAATGAGTGTGCTTATGCCGACAGTGCAGGAGTAGAGGACAGGCTGCCTGCTTAAAGTACAGAATCAAGACCCACCAAGTTTTTTCAGCTCCATTCAATAGAAATGAGCCCCAGTGAAATAAGCAACACTGGGGTTTTTTTTTCAAACACTCCTGCGCTGTTGACCAGAGTAACTGGAGGTTGTAATCAGAGTGGGTGTTAAATAGAGCAACAGCTTTTAGCATGAGGAAGGGCTCACAGTAATAATCCAACAATAAAGCACCACATGGACTGCAGCGCAAAACACTTTCTCAGGCAATGCAACCTCCAACTTCTCCAAGTGCCCTTCAACACAGAATGAGAGCTGCTACTGAAGGAAGGGGCCATCATATCACAATTAACAATGAAAAACAGAGTCAGTTTGAAGAGTGACATGAATAAACTTAATAATTGCTTTGTTTACTGTGCCCTCCTCTCCCTCCTGAAAGTGCTGACTCACGGTGGGGAGGGTCCCGAAAGATACTGCCAAGTCCTCCAGTAGCTTCACAAAAACGGCTACGCTTCAAGCATGAGCCCTGATAATGCCTCTGCCTCTGCACTGAGTGAGTCTTCGCTCTCAGTGATGTGAATCTCCCCTTGCCCTGTCTCATCTGATTTCACTGCCCCACCCCCCCGTCCTCCTTAACAACAGATCACCTTCCCACTATTTCGATCACTGATACACGATATGAACAAACCTACAAAGAAACAAGAAATTTTTTTTAACGTGGTATAAAAATGTCATTATTTTTTCAAAATCAACATAAATGGAGTCAATCTTTAGCCGTAGCCCATGCTGTCGTTCTCCAGAATGTGCTATTTTTATATCTGAGCTGTGCAATCCCCATCTGTGAGCTGACTCGACCTTTCCAAGCAGATGTAAATATCATTTTAAGATCTCATATCTAAATATAGTGCTGTAATGTGTCAGACACTGGAACATCCCATAATGGTAAAAGGTGAGATTTACTACTGCTATAATTGCACTAAAAAACCTTAACCTTCACCAATGTGAAACTTAAAGCACAATCACAATATTAAGTGGATGGTGTTATCCTCTATTTTACTGCCATGCATTTTAAAATCAAAAGACATTATACAAGAGACATAGAAAACATCACTCTAATGGATCTCATTTTATCCTGTTTGCAAAATATTTTAAGCAGCGTTTTATAAGCATTGCAGATTTCCTATTTATTTGCTAGCTTTCTCGGGGCGAGGAAGTTGGACGTATTGGCATTTAACGGGCCCTTATGCCTATAAAAAAACACTGTGAATGATGATCAAAATATCAACTGTCAAATAGGATCTCGGCTCAGAGTGACAGACAATTCCATGTGGAGCAGCAACAGGACAGACAGATCATGTGACAGCAGCCTTGGCTACTTTGCAGAAAGTCACCTCCTGGTAAAAGGGAAGGACAACGGGAACTGACGGGTAACATTCAGCTTTTTTTCTATTTTCAAATGTCTCTTTCATGGAGAAATATTTTGAGTTTCCATTTGAACAAATTGATTGCAACGCTGTAATACTTTTTTGTGTATGATGGTCATAGAAATTATTATAATCTACTGCATTCAAAAATATATACAATGTTAGTTAACTTGCAGTTTTTTTTATACACTGTATTGGTTGAACTATTTGTAAAACAGTTGCAGAATATAGTTTTATAAATTTCAAGCATACTAATTCTGCGCTGCCAATTCGATGTTATTTTCCTCTGTTTCGGATCTTGTCAGATGATTACATCAATGAAAAAAGCACAATTGGTAAAGTGTGGCACTGTGCTGTAACTATTGAAGTCTCTGTAGATACTCTACTACAGTGTTAACTTAGAGTAAATGTAACATTAAAAACAGCTATGTTTGGGTTAATTGGAGGTAGGCATTGCTAATATATGAAGTGGACTAAAGCATTCCACTTCAGTAACATTGCTCTATTATTAGCAAGGGTTAGATTACACAAAGAATGTAGATGTCTGCAAAATTTACTTGCGATAAGACTTGAGTGGTTTAGTTGGTATCAAAACTGGAATGTGAAAATTAATAAGAGGTCTAGTGGTAGTTGTTTGCCAGATATGACCCACTCGCCAATGTCTTGCCTTCTTCCTGCGGGCTGGGATTTTAACCTGCTCTTCTGAGCAGGCGAGAAGGACACCCGCCAGAAACTAGTGGGATCCTTCTTTAAATATGCAGGTCGGGCTTAAATTAAATCAACGGGGCCCGGCTGCTAATCTAACCATGGGCCTGAGCGGGGAAGCGGTTGTGATTTTCCCACCAGGTCAACCTCGCAGGAAGTGAAGCTGGGGCCAGAAGAGGCCCAACGAAGTAAATGTTTATTTTTATGACTTTACTTATGGGGCCAGGAGGGCTCCTCCATGACTTACCTGAGTGCCAGAGATCATTCCTTTGATCATGGGCCGTGGTCTCTTGCCGCACAACATTGTGCTCGGCTGCTCTTCCCCACCACTTTTGGCCGGGGTACTGACCAAGAGCATATAACATTAAGCTGAGGCCCAGTCTGTTCCAGTGATTCAGGTAGATGTTAAAAAATCATGTTCTCATTCAAAAAAGAGCAGCAAGTTCACCTTGTGTCCTAAGCAACATTTCTACACCAACCAATAACACCAAAAAAAACCAATTAATTAGTTGTTCAATTTATTGTTGTTTGTGGGATCTTGCTGTGTGCAAAATGATTGCTCCATTTGCTTACATAACAACAATCATTGTAATTGAAAGCAAGTTATTGGCCCCGATATTCACTGGGGCGGGGTTTTGGAGCAGGAGCAGAGGTTATGGTCGGGAAACCCAGAAGGACAGGTTTCCCCGAATGCCATGGAGTTTTAACTCCGCGACGTACATATTTTTTAAACAGATTCCCCGCCTGGAAGGCAGCCTGATTGACGGCCCAAAAATTGGTTCAACAGCAAAACCTTCAGTAAGGAGATCAGGAAGGCTCCGCAAACCTGTTATTAAACAGGATTTGTAGTTCATTTAAAAGAAAAAAAGCCAGGAGTTTTTGTTATGTGGTACATGTAATGCTGGGAAAGGTGGGACCATAGTTTTGTTGTATTTGAGAGGGGATTATTGTTTTGATTCCAAACTCAAAGATGATCCTGTTTCTATCTCAGATTTGTTTGAACCTGGTGCTTCAGTTACTGAAGTCTGAACTGAGTCAAACTCATGTATGTGTTCATGATCAAGTGTTTCAAGATCACTGTCCAGTCCAGGCCAGTAAACAAAGCTTCTTGCAATTGATTTCATACTGACAATCCCTGGATGTTCAGTATGAAGTTTGGCCAGAATTCTATCTCTCAAAGAAGTAGGTACCACCACTTTGTTTCCCCATTTGATACAACCTTACTCACAAGACAATTCAGTACGACGGTTATGGAATAGTTTCAACTCTGTGTTCATACACTGATCAGTCCATCCATTCAAGGTGTTTTCATACACTCTTTTCAGTACTGAGTCCTTTTGAGTCTCATCTGCATTCACAAGAAAGTCTTTGTCAGCTGCACCTGGTGTGAAAATCGCACCTTCACTCCCAACACACAAGTTCTCATGTGGCAACCTGGACAAGGCATCTGCGATTGCGTTTTGCTTTGAAGTGTGATATTCAATCGTAGATAGCAGATTTGGGCCCCAATATTGCGATCAGTTTGTGATCGGTTATCAGGGTAAACTTTCTGCCGATCAGTAACTGTTGGAATTTCTTGATTCCAAACACTATGGCGAGTGCTTCCTTTTCAATTTGCGTGTAGTTTCTTTCGCTCTTTGTGAGGGTTCGCGATGTGAACGCGATTGGTTTCTCTTGGCCGTCATCCATTACGTGGCTTATGAAGTTCCCACACCGTAGCTAGAAGCATCACACGCTAACTTAAGCTCATGCTCTGTGTTGTAGTGCAGAAGTAGAGCATCACTAGAGAGACTTCTGTTACAAACATCGTAAGCTTCCTGTTGCGTTTTCGTCCACTTCTACTGGACATCCTTCTTGAAGAGCTTGTGCAATGGAGCTAACATGGTCGTTAACTCAGGTACGAAATGTGCATAGTACTGGACCATTCCAAAGAAAGATCTTAACTCAGACACATTCTGTGGCTTTGAAGCATTGATGACAGCATCAACCTTTTCCTTCACTAGTTGCAAACCATTTGCATCAACTTTCAGACCAACATACACAACCTCAGGCTGCACAAAAGCACATTTGCTCCTTTTCAATTTGATATTGTGGGCATTCAACCTTTGAAGCACTAAATCTAACACTTCTAGATTTTCTTCCTCGCTGCTTGTTCCGATCAGCACATCGTCTTGATTGCATAAGCAATTTGGAATTCCTTGCAAAGTCTTATCCATCATAGCCTGGAAGATTTTGGGGAGGACTTTACACCATACGGCAGCTTGGTGTATGAGTACAGTCCCTTGTGTGTGTTGATAGTGAGATACTGTTGACTCTCTTTGTCAACATTCAGCTGAGCGTAAGTGTGCGACAGGTCAAGCTTGGAGAAAACCTTTGACCCAGAGAGTGCTGCATACAAATCTTGTGATGTAGGTAACGGGTACTGCTCATCGTCAACTGCTTGGTTGATTGTAACTTTGTAGTCACCGCACAAGTGTACAGTTTTGTCTGCTTTGAGCATTACTACAATCGGGGTATCCCATTCACTTTTGTCAGTTTTTACTAGCGCTCCGTTCTCTCTGAGCTTCACTAGCTCTTCCTCCACCTGACCTTTCAACGCATAGGGGACTGGCCTTGCCTCACAATAGACAGGCATCGTGTTGGACTTGATGCGGATATGCGCGTCATACCCAGTGATGCCCTCATAACTGTCTGTGAACATGCTTTCGTACTTGTTCAGTTTTGTGTCGAGTCATTTCTTTGAAGCATCTACATTGAAGATGTTTTTCCAGTCTAGTTTTAACTTTCTCAACCAGTCTTTGGCCATGAGAGTTGGCCTGTTGTTGTAGCTCACTACTCTTTGTAAGTGGTACTTGATCAAACTTACTCTCATATGTGTCCTTACTCATGATAGAGCAGTCCACTACCATGTCGATATTCATATCAATATTTTGCTCGTTGATCAAAATTTTGTACGGAAGTCTTTCTCACAACTGTTAGCATTGCCACTAGTGGCATAGATACTGCAGATGCCTAGTTCTTCAACATCAGGTGTGTTCACTTCAATATTGTGAACTCCTCCCTTTTGTTGTCGCTGCTTTGCATTGCCACTAGAATGGTTCTTACTTCCTGCTTTAGATCTAGCTCTGCAAGCTGCTGAAATATGGCCTTGCTTCTGGCAGTGAAAACACTTCGCATTTCTGTATTGGCAGGACTGTGGTGAGTGATTTCCATTGCAGCGATAACAATTCACTGAACTGCTCTCACCGACATGCTTTTAACTTGGTCTCACAGCTTTAAGTTTAGCAGTGGCTTTGTGACTGTAGACCTCAGCTGCACTAGTCACTTGAGTTGAATGGAGCTCCCTTGCATTCTTAGACGCAATCTCCATCAATAGGACAATTTTGCATGCTATGTCAAACGTTAGGTTCAGAGTGTTCAGTAACTTGGACTGTGTGCGCTCATCCACCAGTCCACACACAAACTTATCTCGCAACGCACAATCCAGAAATGTGCTGAAGTTACAAAGCAAAGACAGGTTCTTAAGAGCTACAATGTACGCACTGATGGTTTCGCTTTGTTTTTGGTTTCTGGTACCAAACTTATAGCTCTCTGCTATTTCTAATGGCTTTGGGTCAAAATGGTCCTTGAGTTTCTCGACAATGTCTTCAAATGATGCATAGAAGCATAGAAGCATAGAAGATAGGAACAGGAGTAGGCCATTTGGCCCCTCGAGCCTGCTCCGCCATTTAATGAGATCATGGCTGATCATCCAAATTCAGTACCCTGTCCCTGCTTTCTCCCCATATCCCTTGATCCCTTTAGCCTTAAGAAATATATCTAACTCCTTCTTGAATATATTTAATGAATTGGCCTCAACTGCCTTCTGTGGTAGAGAATTCCACAAGTTCACCACTCTCTGGGTGAAGAAATTCCTCCTCATCTCAGTCCTAAATGGCTTACCCCTTATCCTTAGACTGTGACCTCTGGTTCTGGACTCCTCCGCCATCGGGAACATCCTTCCTGCATCTAGTCTGTCTAGTTCTGTTAGAATTTTATAAGTTTCAATGAGATCCCCTCTCATTCTTCGAAACTCTAGCGAATATAAGCCTAATCGACCCAATCTCTCTTCATACGTCATTCCTGCCATCCCAGGTATCAGTCTGGTAAATCTTCGCTGCACTCCCTCCATGGCAAGAACATCCTTCCTCAGATAAGGCAACCAAAACTGCACACAATACTCAAAGTGTGGTCTCACCAAGGCCTTGTACAACTGCAGCAAGACATCCTTGTTCCTGTACTCGAATCCTCTCGCTATGAAGGCCAACATACCATTTGCCTTCTTAACCGCCTGTTGCACCTGCATGCTTACCTTCAGCGACTGGTGCACAAGGACTCCCAGATCTCGTTGCACTTCCCCTTTTCCCAATCTATTGCCATTCAGATAATAATCTGTCTTCCTGTTTTTGCCACCAAAGTGGCATCCTTCACTTTCCCTGGCATGAGTAGGTTTGTCAACGTTCCGTAGACATCTGGCCCGATCTCCGTTAGAAAAATTGCTTTCTTCCATTCATGAATTACTTTATTTTGAGCTTGAACATTCTCATCTGCACCTTTGGTCTCAATAATGTTATTGGCCTTAAAAAACATCTCCATCCGCTCAATGTAAGAACTGAATGGTTCGCGAGCTTGGTCATACATGCCGAGGCTTACGATGAATCCCATAGGTGAGGCCATGATTGTCCCGATCCCGTTGAACAGTGACTCAGCACGCTACCTGTGTACCTGTGAGAATCAACGCCGCTGTTGCTGTGTATACATACACACGAAGGCGAGGCACAGACGATTCTGCATGAGCATTAACAGTAAAACATTGCAAAAATTCAGTTTAGGTGTCACAAATTCACCTTAAACTTGTCCACTCAAAGGTTGAAAACTGTGTCCTTCCATGATCCCTAAAACTGGCTTTGGGATCCCATCCTCGTCGCCAAAATGTAATATTAGTGGGTAGAACAAATGAAAGACAGAGACAGGATGAGTTGCTAATCCAGGTGCTTTCTTTATTAGGCCAGAACGAACTGAGCATGCTCATACCAAACCATGTGATAATACATTACAAGGACCAATCAACAATGCTCAATGGCCCTGAATTTGCAGTCAGTGGCGTAGCTAAGGAGTACGCGGCCAACATCCAAACAATATCTGCACTTACCTCGTGCGAACCACCCTTTGTGAAGTTTCGTTCAGACGTTGCAGAGTTGTGCGCAGCGTAGTGGCCCACGGATCCCAGGGGCACACCGTTGTGCATATGCAAACTTGGGATCACGTGGGGCTGTGCTCCTTTCACTTCCTGACTCTTAGCCAATCAGGAAACATAGAAATCTCCGATGGGACAGCATTAAGCTTTGCAGAAAGTCCATCTAAGCAGCTGGCCTTGTTTTATTTTTACTGTTCACACTGCACTTTCCAACAGATTGCTGAAGCATCTTTCTTTGATTTGCATTCACTTTGATAAACAATTTGATGTCAGGGTTCAGCTTTTAAATTGCTGACTATTAAAAAAAAAACAGCTCATTTAAAATAATTTAGCAGCCTGAAATACTATTTTATAAATAAATCATTGCAAAAGTATAAGAACATAAGAATTAGGAGCAGGTGTAGGCCATACAGCCCTCGAGCCTGCTCCACCATTCAATAAGATCATGGCTGATCTTCGACCTCAACTCCACTTTCCCCCCTGATCCCCATATCCCTTGATTCCCCTAGAGTCCAAAAATCTATCTATCTCAGCCTTGAATATACTTAACAACTCAGCATTCATTGGGGTAGAGAATTCCAAAGATTCACAACCCTCTGAATGAAGAAATTCCTCCTCAACTCAGTCTTAAATGGCCGACCCCTTATTCTGAGACTATGCCCCCGAGTTCTAGATTCTCCAGCCAGGGGAAACAACCTCTCAGCATCTACCCTGTCAATCCCCCTCAGAATCTTATATGTATCAATGAGATCACCTCTCATTCTTCTAAACTCCAGAGAGTAAAGGCCAAATCTATTCAATCTTTCCTCATAGGACAACCCTCTCATCCCAGGGATAAATCTAGTGAACCTTCGTTGCACCACCTCTAAGGCATGTATGTCCTTTCTCAGATAAGGAGACCAAAACTGTTTACAGTACTCCAGGTGTGGTCTCACCAAAGCCCTGTACAAAGACTTCCTTACTCTTGTACTCCAACCCCCTTGCAATAAAGGCCAACATGCCACTTGCCTTCCTAATTGCTTGCTGTACCTGCATGCTAACTTTTTGTGTTTCCTGTACAAGGACACCTAAATCTCTATGAACACCAACATATAATAGAATCTCACCATTTAAAAAATATTCTGTTTTTCTATTCTTCCTGCCAAAGTGAATAATCTCACATTTCCTCACATTATATTCCATCTGCCATCTTATTGCCGACTCACTTAACCTGTCTATATCCCTTTACACAAACCAAGGTTTCAACATTAATAGAATTCGATCAAACACTGAAAAGTCTTGAGATACTTTTTACTGAAAGTTTCCATAAAACCATAAAACTCGATTAGGATGCTTTTTATGGGCTGTAGCATAATCCTAGCTCAACATTATACAATTTTCTCATCACCTCTCCCCTTACGTTGTGCAACAGGCTCCTACGCCTGTTTGCACCAGCTGTAAAAATTTTCAGGGTAATTAATGCGCAGTAGGTGGGCAATTAGTCCAACTTTTCAGCAGCACATTGGTTTCAATGGGTTGGTGAAATGCGCAGCGAAGCCGATGCAGAGTCGGAACTCGACAAATTACAAGTTCGGGATTTAACGCCTGCACAAGCGCATGCAGAAATCCCAAACATGCGGTCAATTTCAAAGGCGGTATGATGGCGTACTCTGAGAGTACACTGTCATACCGACCACGAATTCAGGGCCATTGTAATTTGAGTTCCTGAATGAACAAGGGAGTAATTTTAGTGACAGTCGACATGTATGAAAGAATGGACAGCTGAAGCTATTTAAATCTCTGAACATTAATCTTTGCAATTAGATTTCCACCTTCTTCATGAAAAGTAAGATTCATCTACATTTTTCAGGATAAATGTAAAAATCCAAAGTTAACATTTTTATATTTCCATTTTTCCACTCTCATTCACATCAACAGCTCTACATGCTTCCAATCTCCATCTGCTAGGAAGTTTTCACTGACATAACAGGGATACGTCTAGTTCAGGTACACTTTACATTGAGCTGAAAACACAAAACACAAGCAAAAAGACAATCTGTACCAGACTGCAATTAGCCTTGCATTGATCCCAGTTCACTTAAAATCTATCTTATATTGATGCCTTCTTGTTCTGGACTCACCCACAAGTGGAAACAGTTTCTCCACATCCGCCCTATCGAATTACTTCAACATTTTAAAGACCTCTATCAGGTCTCCTCTTAGCCTTTTTGTTTCCAGAGAAAAGAGCCCCAGCCTGCTCAGTCTTTCCTGACAGTTGCACCCTCTCAATTCTGGAATCCATTACCACTGCTGCAGACATCGCAACAACAACTTGCATTTACATAGAATTACATAGAATATATAGCATAGAAACAGGCCATTCAACCCAACCAGTCCATGCTGCCGTTTATGCTCATCTCGAGCCTCTTCCTATCCTTCCTCATCTAACTCTATCAACATAACCCTCAATTCCTTCTCCCTCATATGCTTATCTAGCTACCCCTTAAATGCATCAATACTATTCACCCTAACTACTCCCTGTGGTAGCAAGTTCCACATTCTCATCACTCTCTGGGTAAAGAAGTTGCTTCTGAATTCTCTATTTGATTTCTTGGTGACTATCTTATATTGATGTCCTCTAGTTTTGCTCTTCTGCACAGTGGAAACACTCTACTCTATCAAAACCTTTCATAATTTTAAATACCTCTATTAGGTCACCCCTCAGCCTTCTCTTTTCAAGAGAAAAGAGACCCAGTCTGTTCAACCTTTCCTGATAGGTATAACCTCACAGTTCTGGTATCATCCTTGTAAATCTTTTTGCATCCTCTCCAGTGCCTCTATATCCTTTTTATACTATGGTGACCAGAACTGTACACAGTACTCCAAGTGTGGTCAAACCAAGGTTCGATACAATTTTAGCATAACTTCACTACTTTTCAATTCTATCCCTCTAGAAATAAACCCTAGTTCTTGGTTTGCTTTTGTTATAGCCTTATTGACCTGTGTCGTTACTTTTGGTGATTTGTGTATTTGTACTCTGAGATCTCTTTGCTCTTCTAGCACATTTAGATCCTTATTTTCCAAGTAATACGTGACCACCTTATTTTTCTTACCAAAATGTAATACCTCACACTTATCTATGTTGAAATTCATTTGCCAATTATATGGCCATTCTTCAAGTTTAGAAATTGTGTTTTGGATTCCAAAGTCTAAATCATTAATATAAATTGTGAACAACAGTGGTCCCAGCACTGATCCTTGTGGGACCCCACTTCCCCTCTTCTGCCACTCTGAATAGTTACCCTTTACCCCTACTCTCTGCTTTGTCTTTCAGCCAGCTAGCTATCCATTCTGTAATTGTCCCCTAACTCCGCAAGCTCTGACCTTATTCATTAGTCTATTATGTGGCACCTTATCAAAGGCCTTTTGGAAATCTAAATATATTACATCTACCACATTATCCTTGTCTACTCTCTCTGTTACCTCTTCAAAGAATTCAATGAGGTTGGTCATGCAAAACTTTCCCTTTTCAAATCCATGTTGACTATTCCTTATTGTATTTTTGATTTCTAGATGTTTTTCTATTTTCTCCTTTAGTAGGGATTCCATTTATATAGTGCCTTTAACATAGTAAAAACATCCCAAGGTGCTTCACAGAAGTGTTATCAGACAAAATTTGACACCGAGCCACATAAGGAGATATGTGGAAAGTGACCAAAATCTTCGTCAAAGAGATAGGTATTTAAGGAGTGACTTAAAGGAGGAGAGAGAGGTAGAGAGACTGAGAAGTCTAGGGAGGGAATTCCAGCACGTAGGGCCTAGGCAGTTCAGGCTGGATTTGTACCCCCAAGGGGCAGGCCTGTGCCTGGGGAGCATCAATGTACAGTCATGACCTGAACTCAGAAATACAGGTGAATCCAGGTTATGTCAGGCCCAGTGTACTTCAGGCACGATCTGCCTGACTTGTGCCTAGCCAGCAGCAGGAAAATCAGCTCCATTGAGTTTTGATATATTAGTTGTGCCCAGTTTAGTCAGCACCAGTAGTATTGCTTTTCCACATTGACATCCATCTTCTGCTAAGGTTCCTGACCTTGAACTTGTATCCCGTTGCTGAGTTTTCCTCTGCAATTTGGCATCACATCATGTGATGATAGAAGAGGTTTTTTAGAACCACTGTGATGAAAATGTTCTTTGTAAATCAGAATTGATTGTCTTGAAGGAAGGTTTACAAGAAAGTAGAATGTGTTCTATTACTGAGAATTTCAATATCTTGCATTCAGTGTTTATATATATCTTATAGGTCACCTGAACCAGAGCTTGGTTATCACAGTGAAGATGATATTTAAACAACTCATCTGGTTGGTGGTTTTGGTTGGGTTGAGCTATTCTGATGAATCAACTGTTGAATCAACTGAATCTGAACCCACCGACGATGTCAGTCCACCTGAAGCCCCAGCAACCCCTCCCCAAGAATCCCCCAAAGTTATTGGAGGTTGCCAGAACTGGATGGCAGGAATACCTGGCAGTCCCGGCCATAATGGCATCCCTGGCAAAACCGGCAGAGATGGTCGTGATGGTGCAAAAGGAGAAAATGGAGAAACAGGTAATGGGTGTTGCTTCAAAATGAATATTAAGAACCCGTTGGCATAAATGGAAATCAACATTGCAGAAATTATTTGAAGAAACTGGCAAATTATTTTTCTCTGTTTCCAATTTTGTGGATTTTTTGCATGAGCTTTTTAGCACTATTTAATCATTAAATCTATATATTTTGTCCCTTGCATTAATTGCATTGAAATTGTGGTTGGAGCTTTCCATTTCTGCACTCATCACCCTGCAATCTTCCACCCATTCACTTTAATGGACAGGAAGTCGCAGCTTGATGAAAGTGGAAAACCCTAACCTATTAGTTTCTTGTTTCCTGCTGATGTACCCTTAGGGATGGAATACATCCTCCATAAATTAAATATTCAGGTTCCAATCCTATTCAGACACCCCCTCCGACCCCTTTCTCCATTACATTGATGACTTTGTTGGCGCCACTCATTGGCATCTCACCGATCTAAAGAATTTAATTGACTATATTTCCAATTTCCACCTATCCCTCACCTTTATGTGGTTCATTTCTGACTCTTCCCTTCCCGGACTTCTCCCTCTCTCCACTTTTGGCAGTGACCTTTCCACAGACATCTATTACTCCCACAAATACCTGGATTATGCTACCTTCCATCTCATTTTCTATAAAAATTGCATCCCTTTCTCCCAGTTTCCCCATTTCTATCATATTTGCTCTAATGGCTCTACTTTTCACACTAGAAATTCTCCTTCTTGGCCTATATGGCTCTTTGATATAACAGGTGATATATTCACCCACTGGGTAATAAAGGGACGGTCAATGGTGAAAGAAAGAACAGCAGTTATATAGTGTCTTAGGATGTTTCTAAAAAAACGTGTTAATGCTTTACAGCCAATTAGTTATTTTTTAAAGTGCAGTCACTGCTCTTGTGTAGCAACACAATAGCCACGCTGCACACAGCAAGGTTCCGCAAACAGCAGTGAGATGAATGACCAGTTCATCTCTCATTAGTGATGTTGGTTGAGAGAACAATATTGGCTGGGACAGCGGGTCATTTCCTGCTCTTCTTCAAGTAATGCCAAGGATTTTTTAATATCCAATCCCTGCCACTTACCTCCACCACATGCATCACACAGAGATGTGCAATGGGGAGATTATTGAAAAGGCTCATCGTAAGAGGAACAAATGTTGGTGGTGTGATGAAGAGGATTGGGAATGAAGCAGAGCGGGCATTGGGGTGAACTGCTAACTATCACATAATAAAGTGTTCAGAGCAACAATGCCTATGCAGGGACTGGCGAGGACACCTCCAGTAACAGGCCTGATAGAGTTTGCTCTTTGTGTCATATCAAGTCCTGGAAGGTCATTTCAATTAATATATTGAATGGTTTGAACAGGAAAATGGTATGTGATTTTTTTGGTGTCCAGCTTTCTGTCTTCATTTCCTTATTGTCCTTTTCAACTCCTTATTTTTAATTTGGGTGACTTACTTGTGTACCATTTTCTTCCATTGAGAATAATGGGAGTAGACCTATATATATGAATGTTTTGCTCACTCGGACTAGATGTATTTTCCTATTATCTGTTTTTGAATGGGAGCTCTAGCCTGGATTTGTTACATTAACTTTTTCAGGTAGAACTTTACTGTGCCTGGACAACATGGCATAAGGATTTTATATCTGAAGTGTCTGTAAACAGTATGATGCATTTTAGATGTTGTGTTCTGTGTACAGTGTTTGTGCAGTTGTGAATGGACTCCTTTCAACAGCCAACTCCATGCAACTTAAAACAGACTCACATACCTTTCCTTCATGGCTCACTGGGTTATTGCACCATCTAATGTAGCACTGAGCTATGTTGATCAAGAAGGTGCAGGTTTAGTTCTTTCAGTGTCCATGCTAGGTTCGGTGGGGCAGCAGTAGAGATGCCACACTTGGCCTCAATAGCCTAGAGCTGGGAAAATACTCCATTCCAGGATTAGCCCTCCTGATTGCTGTCCAGTGGCACCTGCTAGAAAGTGCACGTATGTGGGCATTGAATTAGCACAGGATTGGGTTTGGCCTCCATGCCCCTCATGATTGAAGAGTCTGTCAACACTCACTGGGGTAAACTTTCCTCTTCATCGCACCAATGAGAATCTGGCAGAGTGGATCACCTGCCCATTATGGAACACATCAATTATCATTCCAATTTCATTGAAATCAATAGAATGAAAATCGGGTGGGTTCTATAATGGGCAGGGTGATCTGCTCTGCCAGATTACTGCCCGTGCAGTGAAGACAAAAATGTACCCCAACTGTCTCTGCTCACACACTTGGGTGAGGAACTAAAGGGCTGCTGGCAACAATGGAACCATATCCTGATACTGCCTTCAGGTAGAGGAGATAAAATAGAGCCACATAAACACTTTTAAATTCACAGTGAAAACACATCACCTTTAAAGTTAAGGTTGATGAAGTCAATAGTACATAAGTGCACAAATTGTGGAGCTTAATGTGCACCATATTGCTTTTCCTTTTTTTTTTAGGAATACCAGGACCAAAGGGCGATGAAGGAGAACCTGGGACACCAGGTATGGATGGAAATGAAGGGCTTGCTGGATTTCCAGGAAACAAAGGAGAAAAGGGAGACAGTGGCTATTATTACCGCTCAGCATTCAGTGTGGGACTGACCACAAGAAATCCTGTCCCAAACATCCCCATCAAATTCTCCAAAATCTTCTACAATGATCAAAAACACTACAATGAAGAGACTGGCAAATTCAGCTGTCCGTATGCAGGGGTGTACTTCTTTTCATATCATATTACTGTTTATACTAAGGATGTCAAAGTCGGCCTGTATAAAAACAACAAGGTTATCATTTTTACTTATGATCAGTTTCAGAGTAATGATGTAGACCAAGCTGGAGGTTCTGTTGCAATTCATTTGGATGAAGGGGATGAAGTGTGGTTACAGGTTTATGGAGACAATACATTTAATGGGATTTATGCTGACAATAATAATGATTCCATGTTCACAGGATTCCTTCTCTACCCAGATTTGCATTAAACAAGTTTTATTACTACACTCCTAATACCATTACGGAACTTCTATTTACATTACTTTAAGTTTGTCACTACTGATGTTTTATTTCCAATTATGAGCTGAGAACACTAACTAAGTAGCAAATAATAGTTCAAGAATTTGCTTGTTTGATATGGATCAACAATCTCCAAAATTATGTTAATATACACAGTTTTCATATAATCTCTCTATAAGGCTGTCAACAAATAACTGAATAAATCAGATACTTATCTAAGAATGCTCATCAATATTGACTTTTTAATCATTCATGTATGCACATGATGATATTATAACCTGAAATTCCTAGCTGTGTACCATAAGCACAGTGAAAGCCGCAACATGAACTGTAAGTAAGTCAGTCACATTTCAGGGATCATTACAGACACACACAGTAAAGGCAGAATCAGCAGCTGTATTTCACCCACTAATAGACATGGTTGTAATGTTACTAACTATGGCTGCAAGAGAGACTACATATTCATGACAGTCCTAGCTTACAGTATGAATTTAACTCAGGAGTTCATATCAATACCTAATAAGTTGACCACTAGCAGCGACATTCTTGCTCACAAAACACCTGGAAGTTTTACGAAATACTGAACTGTAATAAAAAAAAGTTTAACGTCACTCTATTCCAGGATTAGCCCTCCTGATTGCCATCCATATGTGGGCATTGATTTAACACAGGATTGGGCTTGGCCTTCATGCCCATCATGATTGAATTTAAAAGGAAGTATTTTTAAAAATTAGATAGCTAATGATTTCCTGTTGGTTTTTCTGACCTTGGGGAGGAGGAACTGGGGATTTATAGCCAGTTGCCAATCTACAGAGGAACAAATGATCGCAGGATGTGCCTAATGGGAAATATGCCACGAGCTGACCTAACTGTGCCTATTTACAGCAATCAGACCTTGTGGCTGTCCTTATAGAACTCGATCTTAGCACAAGCAAGCAGTACCAGGAGAGATTTATTAGTAACAAGGGATGTTTCATAGTTCAACTGGTTTACTCTCCAACAGAGGGTCATGAGTTTGAACCTTAAGGTTGTCTATCACTATCATTCTAACTCTGTTTGAAGAAATGTCAGTTCTCACCACCCCGCCCCCCTCCCCCCCTATTGCTGCAATGGAACACTAGCAAGAAGACATATTTTTTCTCTTTTAAAGGTTGGGATAGGATGCAAAGAAAACTGCTGATCAACTCTGGAGCAGTATTGACCCCTGTCCTGGAGAAGTCTACTGCTTAGGTTGTTCCATACAGAATATGCTGCTTTGATCCAGTTTCCCAATTTTAACAATGTTGCATTGGGAAAGTTGCAAGTAAGTGTTGAGGCATCCTGAGAGGGCAGGAAAGAAACTATGAGGGAGAGTTATCCCATTTGTGTGCATCTCCTTGCAGCAAGTTCAGGACAGCACTGGCAGAGGTCCGTTATCACCTTTTCAGCTGCACTACATGCATGGCATAGGAAAACCAGGGACTTAAGTGGGAGCAATCAGGTGAATCGAGGGAGTTTACCGTCAAACTGGAAAAAGATTTGTGGAAAATAAAAAGATAGAACTTGCATTTATATAGCGCCTTTCACGACCTCGAGATGTCCCAAAGCACTTTACAGCTAATCAAGTACTTTTGAAGTGTAGTCACTGTTGTAATGTAGGGAAGTATGGCAGCCAATTTGATTACAGCAAGGTCCCACAGACAGCAATGAGATAAATGATCAGATCATCTGTTTGATGTTGGTTGAGGGATAATGTTGGCCAAGACACTGGGAGAACTCCCCTGTTCTTCTTCGAAAAGTGCCATGGGATCTTTTACGCCCATCTGAGAGGGCAAACGGCAGCTCGATTTAATGTCTCATCCAAATGATGGCACCTCCGACAGTGCAGCCCTCCCTCAGTGCTGCACTGGAGTGGCAACCAAGATTATGTGCTCACGTTTCTGGAGCCGGGCTTGTCCTTCTGGCCACCCACTTTCATTTTGCTCAATCCTATATAGGGACTCACTTATATTCCAGCTTCAAGTGCTGACCAGAAATATTAAACACAATTTCAAATGGTGACAGACACAATATTTCCAGCATTTTTCTGTTTTTATCTCATGGTGCAAGTATTATCCTTCAACACTTATCACGTATCTGCAGTTGCAAATGGTTTGTCAGAAAAAAAGCACTTTCAACATCCCTGCTGCTCTAAATCCCGGCTCAACAGAAAGGTTTGGAAATGTGAGCCAATAAAATATGGTACCATGAATTTTTTTTTGCCATAAACATTTCAAAGTATTCTCCTCAACTGCTTCTAGTCCAAGGTAAGGAAAAGACAACCAGTGATGTCAGGTGACCCCATTCGTTCTCCCTCCACCCCTTCATACACAATTCTCAGTTACAGGTCCAGATTTTTGCAGGAACCAGTAACCCAAAGAAGGGGGCTTGTTTACCCCTTTAAAGCAATGGCAAAATCATTCAACATTTGTGATTAGAATGTTTTCGTTTGCTTCAGAAGAAAATGTAATCGGTGAAACGACAGGAAATGCTTTTTGCTTCAGTAACAAACACAAATTCTTGAAGTAAATTAAATGTACAATTTTCTTCAAGCCCGAGTTACGTTCGCCGGGAACATTTTGTATATTCAGTTTACTTCAATAATTTCTGACGACTGCACTGAGCAGCAGGGGGCGCCAAACGATGTGAAAGTAGTGAACTGAACAGTGGACAATTTGAACTAAAAGTAGAAAATGTTGGAAATACACAGTCGGTCAGTCAGCAAATGTAAAAGAGAAAAGACAGGTTGTGGAATTACAGTGTGCTCCTTTCACCAGTTCTGTCTTTTTTCTTTACAGATGCTGTCTGATCTGATGTATGTTTCTGATATTCTCTGGTCGCAGTTCAGATTTCCAGCATTTGCACCTTTTTTCTAAGTGGGCAGTTCTACTTTTCCAATACCAACACACACTCTGACTCAGCGACATCTCAAAGCTGCATCCATACAAAGGTCCATGCAGTCTCTGTATCACATTTACAGAGAAGTATGCATTTACACTTCTTGATCATTATTGTCTGTAAATCGTGAAGTATTACACACATTGCACCTCTTACTCCCAGGATCCGATAAAACCTGCCCAGTGAGTGGCCCCTCGAAACGGCAGCTACCGGTCTCAGATTGGTATCTGTGGGGTGCAATGTACAGCTGGCAGATTGGAGTTATACCACCAGCAGGACATCGCTCCAGATTGCAGCGAGTTTAGCTACAAAGGAGCTTTGTACCTCCGTCCGTAAAACACATGCACGGAGCCTCCCGCTGCCCTTCCCTTGGCTATTTTTTTTCTGTTGAGGGAGTAAAATTCCAGGTGGGACCGTCAGTTCTCTTTAATACTCGGCGGTGTCCGGGCTGGAGCGTCAGGCTCGCCTGGTGATTTCAGAGCGGGGCTGGCGAGCCGCTGCTGCCCTGGACTGTTAGTCACTGGCTGAAAGACACGCGGCCGGTCAGGGTGGACTGGGCAGCATTTGTCAATCTTTCTGTGTTATATACAAAGCCTGTTCGCACTTTTGCAGTTTAAGCTCCAGTGGGGGAGTCGAGAAGCGCTAAAGATATGACCAAAGTCAGCTCAGCAAAACGTTCAGTCTCCGAACAGGAACCGGATTTCTTCCCTTCACAGACTGCCCCCTTTCCCACCCCTTCCTCTTTCCTCGCCCTACCCCTCTCTCCTTCCCCCTTCCTCCCCCACCCCTCCCGCTTCCTTCTCCCTCCCCTCTACACTCCCTTCCCTCTCCCCTGCCTCTTCCTTCTCCCTCCCCTCCCTCTTCCCTCTCCCCTGCCTCTTCCTTCTCCCTCCCCTCCCTCTTCCTTCTCCCTCCCCTCCCTCTTCCCTCTCCCCTGCCTCTTCCTTCTCCCTCCCCTCCCTCTTCCCTCTCCCCTGCCTCTTCCTTCTCCCTCCCCTCCCTCTTCCCTCTCCTCTGCCTCTTCCTTCTCCCTCCCCTCCCACTTCCCTCTCCCTCCCCTCCCTCTTTTCCCTCTCCCCTGCCTCTTCCTTCTCCCTCTTCCCTCTCCCCTGCCTCTTCCTTCTCCCTCCCCTCCCTCTTTTCCCTCTCCCCCCCTCCCTCTTTTCCCTCTCCCCTGCCTCTTCCTTCCCCCACCTCTCCCACCCCCACCCCACCCTCTTCCCTCCCTTCCCTCTCCCCTGCCTCTTCCTTGCCCCCTTCCTCCTCTTTCCCTTTCCTCTTCCCTCCCTTTCTTCCTCCTCCCTTTTCCTGCCCCTCCACTCCTTCCTGCCTCCTTCCTCTTCCTTTCCTTCCCCCTCCCCTCTTCATTCCCCTTCTTCCTCCCCCCTCCCCTCCCTCTTCCATCCTCCCCTCACTCTTCTCTCCTTCCTCTCCCCTGACCAATTTTCTCCCCCTTTCTTTCTGAAGCCTTGAATTTTTGCTTGGGTATGGTACC
The DNA here is from genome assembly GCA_030390025.1 of Squalus acanthias. NCBI lineage: Eukaryota > Metazoa > Chordata > Chondrichthyes > Squaliformes > Squalidae > Squalus > Squalus acanthias. Next base: position 62,678,439 of record CM059429.1, read on the forward strand.
TTATCTAAGTGGTTATTCTTCATATGTGAGCCTCTATAGTGAGTATCAATACACTATTTCACCAGAGGGGACATTATAACCTAGCCCGAATCTTTCCTTCCATCACCTACACAGGTGAACATCTAGTAGGTGTCACTGTAATGAGGAATTGGAAGCCTGAACCACTTTCTCTTCCCTAATCCAGGTGACTAATTGTATCTTCCTTACCATTGCCTTGGCTGAGATCACTGGCCTTAGTGCTGGGGATAAATAATGGAGCCTTCTTGGTTTGTTTGGTTTAGTTACTCGCTGGCTTATTCAGCTAAGCAATTTTGTGGAGCAAGTGATTGAATTTTAGTAGTAACCTAACATTTGTAGTTTCTGCTTTCATTTTTTAAATGCAAGTCATAAAATGGACATAATTACAAAAGTTGTTCACAGAAGTGGTACCAGTCGTATTTCATTATAGTATTTCGATCAAAGTGTTCTGTATTTATCCTTTACAGTGGATCTACAGAATTTACACCCTGGATTTCTTACATAAAGTTGAAAACAAAACTCTGACGCTCAATTGTGTTTAATTACACTCATGTTGTCCTTCCTTTAGCATATTTCCTATCGTTAGCTTTTGAATAAACATTGTAACCCTCTTTCAAAATTCCCTTTACCAACCAATGGTTAACTTTTAAATTAAAATTCAACCAAATTAGAATTATATAAATTCACAGCACAGAAGGAGGTAATTAGACTGATCAACTGTTCTGGCTCTCTAAAAGTGCTTCCCACTTGGTCCCATTTCCTTGCACTTCCCTGTTCACATGTACATTTTTTCTATTTTAAATATTTGTCAACTTTCCTTTTAAAAGCCTGTTTCTTGTAGGGCATTTCATGTCCTAACAATTCTCTGCGTTAAAAAAAATCTTGCAACTTGAAATGTTCAGTTGTTTTTGGTCACTTAATTAGCTTTAAAAATCCAAGGGAACAAGTTATGTAATGGGAGTAATCTGTGCAGGACATAATACAGTATTCGATATATTTTAGTTTTCTCTCATTTTTCTTATAGGCAAAAGTATGATGACACATAACAACCATTGGAGTAAGGGATTCATCACCTCTTTCTGTTTAAATGATATTCCATCAGTGGGCTTCAGTTATAATTGAATTAAAAATGGAAGGCAATGGTTACTTGGATACAATATTAGACTTGTCAGTGCAGAAAGAAAACTACGTCATTTTAAAAATTGAGTAATTTTATATCTCAAGAAACAAGATCAACAAAACAAAAATGCTTTTTAATTTTTCATAGTATAAAAACAAGTGTCAAAGTTTTAGGAACATGATTTAGATATTGTAAATACAAATGAAGGAAAGAGAAAGGTTAGCTTTAACTAATTAATTAATGAATAAAACAAGGTTAGAGATGGCAGAGCAGGGGGTATGTCGTAACTGCAGCATGTGGGAGTTTGTGGAGAGCATCGCGATCCCGAGCAATCACATCTGCAGTATGTGTCTGCAACTCAAGGAACTTCTGCTCATAATTGTTGAGCTGGAGTCCGAGCTGCAGACATTGCGATGCATCATGGAGGGGGAGAGTTACCTGGACACTTTGTTCCAGGAGACAGTCACACCCTTTAGGTTAAGTAGTACTTTAGAGTTAGTCAGTGGTAAGGGACAGGAGGATGTGACTGCGAGACAGGAAGGTATGGGGACCCAGGATGTAGTGATGGAGGAGCCTCAGCCATGAACCTTGTCCAACAGGTACGAGGTACTTGCTGCCTGTATGGATGAGGAAAAGGACTTCAGGGCTGTATAGATAGGGCTTTAAACTAAAAAGGGGGGGGGGGGGGCGTCAGGTGAGGGGAAATTTAGAAATCTAGAAAGGTCAAGGCAATAGAGCAGTGTAACAATTTGGGTACAAATAAGCAGAGTGTGACAGGAAGGGACAGAGAGTTTAACAGTAGTAGTGCAGCAGAGAATAAGGTCAAAGCAGGGAACAATGGTAAAAAATTTAAATTAAAGGCTCTTTATCTGAATGCATGAAGCATTCATAAGATAGATGAATTAATGGCACAAATAGAGATAAATGGGTTTGATCTCATAGTCATTACGGAGACGTGGTTGCAAGGTGACCAAGATTGGGAACTAAATGTTCCGGGGTACTTAACGATTTGAAAAGACAGGCAGAATGGAAAAGGAGAGGGAGTAGCCCTGATAATAAAGGATGACATAAGAACAGTAGAAAGAAAGGATCTCGGCTCGGAAGATCAGGAAGTAGAATCAGTATGGGTGGAGATAAGGAATATCAAGGGGCAGAAAAAACTGGCCCCTAATAGTAGCTATACCATTGGACAGAATATTAATCAAGAAATAGTAGGAGCTTGTAACAAAGGTAATGCAATAATCATGGGGGACTTTAATCTTCATATAGACTGGACAAATCAAATTGGCAAAAGTAGTCTGGAGAACGAGTTCATGGAATGCATTCAGGACAGTTTCCTAGAACAATATGTCATGGAACCAACCAGGGAACAGACTATTTTAGATCTTGTATTGTGTAATGAAACAGTTAATTAGCAATCTCATAGTAAAGGATCCTCTGGGGCAGAGTGATCATAATATGATAGAATTTCACCTTAATTTTGAGAGTGACTTGCCTAAGTCCGAAACTAGAGTCTTAAACTTAAATAAAGCCAATTACATAAGTATGAGGGGTGAATTGGCTAAGGTAGATTGGAAAAATAGATTAAAGGGTATGGCGGTAGATAAGCAGTGGTTAACATTTAAAGAAATATTTCATAATTCTCAACAAAAATACATTCCATTGAGAAACAAAAACTCCAGGGGAAAAGTGATCCAACCGTGGCTAACTAAAGATGTTAAGGATAGCATTAGATTGAAAGAAGAAACTTATAATGTTGCAAAGAATAGTAGTAAGCCTGAGGATTGGGAGAGTTTCAGAAACCAGCAAAGGATGACCAAAAAATTGATAAAAAGGGAAAAAATAGAATGAGAAAACTAGCAAGGAACATAAAAGCAGATTGTAAGAGCTTCTACAAGTATGTAAAAAGAGAGTAGCTAAAGTAAACGTTGGTCCCTTAGAGGCTGAGACAGGAGAAATTATTATGGTGAATAAGGAAATGGCAGCAATGTTAAACAAATATTTTGTATCTGTCTTCACAGTGGATGACACAAAAAGCATACCAAAAATGGTGGGGAACCAAGGGTCTAATGAGGGTGAGGAACTTAACGTAATTAATATAAGTAGAGAAAAAGTACTAGAGAAGCCTACATCCTACGGTTCTAAAAGAGGTGGCCGAAGAGATAGTGGATGCATTGGTTTTGATCTTCCAAAATTCCCTAGATTCTAGAACGGTCCCAGTGGATTGGAAGGTTGCAAATGTAACACCGCTATTCAAGAAAGGAGGGAAAGAGCAAACAGGGAACTACAGGCCAGTTAGCCTGACATCAGTCGTCAGGAAATTGCTGGAATCCATTGTTAAGAAAGTGGTATCAGGGCACTTAGAAAATCGTAACATGATTAGGCAGAGTCAACATGTTTTTATGAAAGGGAAATCGTGTTTGACAAATTTATTAGAGTTTTTTGAGGGTGTAACTAGCACAGTAGATAAAGGGGAACTAGTGGATGTAGTATATTTGGATTTCCAAAAGGCATTCAATAAGGTGCCACATAAAAGGTTATTACACAAGATTAGGGCTCATGGGGTTTGGGGTAATATAGTAGCATGGCTAGAGGATTGGTTAACGGACAGAAACAGAGAGTAGGGATAAACAGATCTTTTTCAGGTTGGCAGGCTGTAACTAGTGGGGTGCCGCAAGGATCAGTGTTGGGGCCTCAGCTATTTACAATCTATATTAATGACCTAGATGAAGGGACCGAGTGTAATGTATCCAAGTTTGCTGACGATACAAAGTTCGGTGGGACAGTAAGCTGTGAGGAGAACACAAAGAGTCTGCAAAGGGATATAGTTAGACTAAGTGAGTGGGCAGTAAGGTGGCAGATGGAGTATAATGTCAGGAAATGTGAGGTTATCCACTTTGGTAGGAAGAATAGAAAAACAATATTTTTTAAATGCTGAGAAACTTTCAAATGTTGGTGTTCAGAGAGATTTGGGTGTCCTCATGCAAGAAACACAGAAAGCTAGCATGCAAGTACAGGGGGTTGGAGTATAAGAGTAAGGAAGTCTTGTTACAATTGTACAGGGCCTTGGTGAGACGACACCTGGAGTACTGTGCACAGTTTTGGTCTCCTTTTCTAAGGAAGAATATACTTGCCTTGGAGGCGGTGCAACGAAGGTTCACTGGATTGATTCCTGGGATGAGAGGGCTGTCCTATGATGAGAGATCGTGTAGAATGGGCCTATACTTTCTGAAGTTTAGAAGAATGAGAGGTGATCTCATTGAAACATACAAGATTCTGAAGGGGATTGACAGGGTAGATGCTGAGAGTTTGTTACCCCTGGCTGGAGTGTCTAGAACTAGGGGGCATAGTCTCAGGATAAGGGGTAGGCCATTTAAGACCGAGATGAGGAGGAATTTCTTCACTCAGAGGGTTGTGAATCTTTGGAATTCTCTGCCCCAGAGGACTGTGGATGCTGAGTCTTTGAGTATATTCAAGGCTGAGATAGTTAGATTTTTGGACTCATGGGGAATCAAGGGATATGGAGATCAGGCGGGAAAGTGGAGTTGAGGTCGATGATCAGCCATGATCTTATTCAATGGTGGAGCAGGCTTGAGGGACCGTATGGCCTACTCCTGCTCCTATTTCCTATGTTCTTATGTAGAAAGAAGACTGTACTTTTGATACCTTAGTTCTTTGTAGAAATATCTGTCAGTTTACGACGGTCATATTGAAGTATGCTGCATTCAGGAACTCCAGTAAAAACAGTCGGCACAGACAGATTAGTAGGAAACAGATTCTTTTATTTACTTACTCAGACCAATATTTTAGATCCATATATATTTAATTTTCTAACATTATTCAAAGGCATAAAATAAGAATAAAGCCATCACAAATACCTTTCCTCCAAAAGGTAAAAAGTTGAGTAAATTTAATTATCTTCTTCAGAGGTATTTGGATTTCCTTGAGAATCATCTTCATTTTCAGTTACCTGATGAGTCTCCTGATCACCTTGATATTGTTCTTCATACCCTGCACTGTAAGGGTTATATACGTGGTGATACTGATCATAAGGTGTTGTCACATCATTGTCATTCCCATAAGGGCACGGAAATTCAAGGTCTGGATCACAGATAATTTCATAACGGCTAGTATCTTGGGAGTCGAGCTCTCCATCCGTAACGCCGAATCGTTGCATGCGGCATTCAAGGTCATAGTCAGGATCACAGTCCGAATCTGGCTCATGCACTTCCTCCCGTTCATTGTAACAATTGGAGTCATAGTATGGGTCACAATCTTCTCTGTGCGTTTGGTCACTGCCATGAGATTGAGAGGTGTGGCAGTCAGGATCATAGTCAGGGTTACAGTTGTGCTCTGGCTGATGAGAGTCTGTTGTCTCTCTATCACAGTAAGGGTCATATGGGTCACACCCTTCGGTATGTGTTCTTTCACTGGCGTGGGAGAGACTGCTACTGCAGTTAGGGTCATGTTCAGAGTTACACTCGCGGTCTGATTCATTTGAATTAGTTGTCTGTTTGTGGCAGTTTGGATCATAATTTGGGTCACAATCTTCTGTGGCTGTTCGGTCTTGTGTTTGCACATGCATGTGAGATTGGGATCTATCGCAATAAGGATCAACATTTGGATCACAATGCCCTGTAGCTGTTCTTTCTTGCTCTCTAGCATGATATTGGGAATAACACTCGGGGTCAGTGTATGGGTCACACTTCTCCGTGGCTGCTCTGTGTTGCTCTCTCGCTGTTCTTTCTTGCTCCCTCGCACGGTATTGGGAATAACACTCGGGGTCAGTGTATGGATCACAGTTCTCTGTTGCTCCTCTCTCTTGCTCTCTGGATGCTCTTTCTTGCTCTCTAGCACGGTATTGAGAATAACACTCGGGGTCAGTGTATGGATCACAGTTCTCTGTGGCTCCTCTCTCTTGCTCTCTCGCTGCTCTTTCTTGCTCCCTCGCACGGTATTGAGAATAACACTCGGGGTCAGTGTATGGATCACAGTTCTCTGTGGCTCCTCTGTGTTGCTCTCTAGCTGCTCTTTCTTGCTCTCTAGCACGGTATTGAGAATAACACTCGGGGTCAGTGTATGGATCACAGTTCTCTGTGGCTCCTCTCTCTTGCTCTCTCGCTGCTCTTTCTTGCTCCCTCGCACGGTATTGAGAATAACACTCGGGGTCAGTGTATGGATCACAGTTCTCTGTGGCTCCTCTGTGTTGCTCTCTAGCTGCTCTTTCTTGCTCCCTCGCACGGTATTGAGAATAACACTCGGGGTCAGTGTATGGATCACAGTTCTCTGTGGCTCCTCTGTGTTGCTCTCTGGATGCTCTTTCTTGCTCTCTAGCACGGTATTGAGAATAACACTCGGGGTCAGTGTATGGATCACAGTTCTCTGTGGCTCCTCTCTCTTGCTCTCTCGCTGCTCTTTCTTGCTCCCTCGCACGGTATTGAGAATAACACTCGGGGTCAGTGTATGGATCACAGTTCTCTGTGGCTCCTCTCTCTTGCTCTCTCGCTGCTCTTTCTTGCTCCCTCGCACGGTATTGAGAATAACACTCGGGGTCAGTGTATGGATCACAGTTCTCTGTGGCTCCTCTGTGTTGCTCTCTGGATGCTCTTTCTTGCTCCCTCGCACGGTATTGAGAATAACACTCGGGGTCAGTGTATGGATCACAGTTCTCTGTGGCTCCTCTGTGTTGCTCTCTGGATGCTCTTTCTTGCTCTCTAGCACGGTATTGAGAATAACACTCAGGGTCAGTGTATGGATCACAGTTCTCTGTGGCTCCTCTCTCTTGCTCTCTCGCTGCTCTTTCTTGCTCCCTCGCACGGTATTGAGAATAACACTCGGGGTCAGTGTATGGATCACAGTTCCTTGTGGCTGCTCTTTCTTGACAATAAGGGTCATGTTCAGGATCACAATTTCTGTCGTGTTCAGGTACACGATTATATTCTTCATTTCCATGACAGTTGGGGTCATGTGGGTCACAGCTAGCACTTGGCTGAGAATTGTGAACTGGATAACAGTCTGGATGATAATAGAGGTCACAATCATAACCTTCCTTTGTTTTACCTTTGTACATGGATTGAGGCCTGCGACAGTTGCGATCATACTCGGGATCACAATCACGGCCTTGAACACCTTGGTCAATAGATTTCACATTTTGTCGACAGTTGGGGTCATATGGGTCACATTCAAATTCTTTTTTACCACCATATACAGAGCTATCAGGACTACAATAGGGGTCATATCTGGGGTTACATTCAGAGTCTGGTGCAGGCTCATCCTTAGGATGATATGCCGATTGACAGTTGCGATCATAGTATGGGTCACAATCGTATGGACTTTTATACGCAGCCACGGTGGAGCGGCAATATGGATCCTTTGCAGTGTCACAGGCAGGGTGTGTGGTATGCACTTCCTTCTTTGCTCTTGGAAAGCAGTTAGGGTCTGAGTAGGGATCACATGCTTGCTTTAGGTAGGCAACCAGTGCCAGACAGTTTGGATTGCTTGGATCATATGGATTACAATACTGGTTTACTAACTGAGCGTACTGTGCATAAGTGAAGGATTGTTGGTAACAATTTGCATCATAACGTGGATCACACGCATAAAATGCTGACGAGGTGCGTTTAGAATGTGATTCAGGGTTGCAGTAAGGATCTTTCTGGGGGTCACATGACTGTGCCTGGGTTCTGCAGTATGGATCTTTCTTTGGATCACAAGGATACTTATCAGCTCTGCAGTACGGATCTTTCTGTGGATCACAAGGGTACGTTTCTTCTCTGTAGTATGGATCTTTCTTTGGATCACTAGAGTAAGCTTCTGCTCTGCAGTATGGATCCTTCTGTGGATCACAAGGGTACATTTCTGCTCTGTAGTTTGAAGCTTTCTTTGGATCACTAGAGTACGCTGCTGCTCTGCAGTGTGGATCTTTCTGTGGATCACAAGGGTGTGTTTCGGTTCTGCAGTGTGGGTCTTTGTATGGGTCACATTGCTTCTGAGTATAAGCCACTTGCTTGTGAGGAACAACTGGCTGACAATTGGGATCTTTTGTTGTGTCACATTCCTCTTCACGTAGACGCTGCAGGAATGCTTGATATGACCGATGGGACTCATCTCTGTTCTTGGCCTGAAGATATTGTAGATAAACTTTGTCCAATTCATGTATCTGGAAAACGAGTAAGTAAAATGGAAGTAGTGGTGGGTTACAGGGGCTGCTGCAAAAGTCTGGCACATTTTACACTTCCTTTCTACTAACTTGTACGTACTGGCAAAATAGTTCTAGCTCTTCTTTGATAAACTGCAATTTATAATTTCCTTATTCTTCACTTTAGGCTTTCTTGTGTGACACACTGCTTCTCAACCAAGAGATTCAGCAGGCCTCTGCTCTCTGAAGCCAATGACTAGGAGGTATGCGAGAGTATTTGAGTGGTTGGCTTGCTTCCTAAGTTTTCTTTTTCTACTAGGAAGCACTTCAGCTCAGCTTAGCTCATCTCTCTGGCAGCCCAGCTGAGATTGGGAAACCACCATGTTGAAATCCGAGCATTCAACCTGTTGAAGTTTGAACTCCTAGCCATCTAAATTAACCTATAGGTAAGTTGGGCGATCTCTCTTTGGAAAAGAGCAGATTTCGAGGTGACCTAATTGAAGTTTTCAAAATTCTAAAGAGAATTAACAAATTGTTGATCCAATGAAATTGTTCACTATGGTAAAGGGCTCAAATAATTAGGAAGACACAAGTTAAAAATTAGGAACTTGGGAGCAGGAAGACAGTTGGGCAAGACTGTTCACCCCAAAAATTGTGGAGTAGTAGAATAAGTTACCAGAGAAGACCAAGAAGTGGACAGTTTAAATACGTCCAAGAGACAATTAGATACTTCTCGGGGGAAAAAGAAGGAATAGAGATTTATGGTGAGAAGATGGGAAGAAGGGATGTTGGCCTAATGGTCTGTTTACTGCAGAAAAAAAGAAAAAAAAAAATTACAACAAAAGGCAGAAAGAAGGAAACTTTTATTTATATATTGTTCCTTACCACATCGCTCAGAAATGTCCCAAAATACTTCAAAGAATGAATTACACTCCACAGGTACTGTTGCTACGTGGCAGCCATTTTGCACACAGAATGGCTCCACAAACAGCAATGAGATACATGAGCAGTTAATCTGTTTTCAGTGGTATTGGTTGAAGAAAGAACATTTCCCACAGCACCAGAAGTCCCATTTTTGGAATCTTTGAACCATGTGTTGGTTAATGCCAAAGGATGAATGGGATTCCATTGTAACATTATTATAGAGACAAATTTAACAACAGCCCATGTTTTAAAATATACTACTACAGTGAAAGCTTTCTATTGCTTCACCTCATCGGGGTAGGTCTATTGATAACTGTTTCACATTACAACATTCAAGAGGTCATCCAATGTTGCATCTTAAAAGATTTGACTTTTAATGAAAAAAATAAACTGCTTTCCCATAAAAATGGAAAAACCGTGGTACATAATTATATTATAAGCATTAAGATCCGCTGACATATGTGCCAATATTTTTTTAATTTTCTTTTATGTGATCTGTATATCATCTGCAAGTACATCTATGGCAGCCGAGGTGTCCAGTAATCTGCTTTAAAAGTATCACTGGCATTCACAGGGGGTAGTAATATTCCTTGATAGCATCATTATTCCAGGTTCACCTGAAAATGATTTCAATTAGATAATGGGGAAATTCTGTAAACTTAATTGTGTTTCTCTGCCAAAAGATTACTTATGAACTGTTTCCATAGCTTGCCCGCTGAAAAAGACAATATAGATGTGAAGTCCATAAACTTTAGTATGTGCTTTTAGATTAAACAGATCTATGTGGTTATTTGGCTTAAGGTAATTCACTGGGCCAGAATTTTCCATAGCAGGGCATCTAACGGCATCTACTATTAGTTAGACTTGCCCCTGCACCATTCAGCTCAACAAAGTTTTGCCCAAAAAGTTGCTGAAAGTGCGAACTGATAACGGCTCAGCGAGAGAAACAGGGCATCTGGAACCTGAGTGAACAGGGCAACCAACAGGGTTTCTCCTTAACCAATGAGATTTAAGGATTGGGAAATAAACAGAGGAAGGACTGAGAAGGAGGGTGAATTAAAGGGGGTGAATTCAATGTCAAATCAGGTACAGAAAGAGAAATAAAGAGAAGGAAAGAAAGCTTAGATCAAGAGAAAGAGAAATAAGAGACAGAAAGAAAGAAGATGAGTCAGAAAGATGAGTCAGAAAGAAGAGTCAGAAAGAAAGACTTGCATTTATATAGTGCCTTTCACGACCACCGGACATCTCAAAGTGCTTTACAGTCAATGAAGTACTTTTGAAGTGGAGTCACTGTTGTAATGTGGGAAACGCGGCAGCTAATTTGCGCTCAGCAAGCTCCCACAAACAGCAATGTGATAATGACCAGATGATCTGTTTTTGTTATGTTGGTTGAGGGATAAATATTGGCCAGGACACCAGGGATAACTCCCCAACTCTTCTTCGAAATAGTGCCATGGGATCTTTTACATCCACCTGAGATGGCAGACGGGACCTCGGTTTAACGTCTCATCCGAAAGACGGCACCTCCGACAGTGCAGCACTCCCCCAGCACTGCACTGGAGTGTCAGCCTAGCTTTATGTGCTCAAGTCCCTGGAGTGGGACTTGAACCCACCACCTTCTGACTCAGCCAACTGAGTCACAGCTGACACAGAAAGGAAAAGTACCAAAAAAAATGTAAATTAAAATTTGACATTTTTAAAATCTCCCCGAAAAATTCAAAACTGAAGGACTGAGACTCCACACTTGTAAATTTCGGTGCCAAAGGTGTTGATTGGCCGTCATTAACACTTATCACATCAGTAAAAGGGTACTTATGCTTGTAATGACAAGGCTTAACTTTCTGTGGCGAGTTTAATGGGCAATTAATGTGTAAATACAGCAAGTTCCTAAAAAAACGGGGAACCTAAGGACGAGATGCCATTTTCCGAAACGAACAGCGGAGCGGCGCAACTCGGACAGCAACTATTGACATTTAACTGCGCATCTGCTCCTCGCCTGAAGTTCCTGTACCATTTACCCATAAATAATGGCGAGAACCATTAGCTTTGGCACTATCTTGACTGCAAATTCTGGTCTATTGTCGCATAAGTCCATCCGATTGGTAAATATGCCCATTCTTCAGACACAAATCCCTCTTTCGCAAGAAGAATGGATACTTACTCCTTCATCAAATCCAATATCAGTGAAATGTTGATATGCGTTCCAGAAATCTGGGTGCTGTTGATACCGTTTTGTATGTCGTTTAGAGCGCGTGAGTTTGCTTAAGAAGTTGGTCGCTTCTTTGGGTTCCACAGCAACTTTCTCTTGATCAACTGGAGGAAACAGAAAACATAAGAATTGCTGAAATCACGGCTGCTAGTTTTGCCACAGTGCACCAACTCTGGAAAGACTGATCTTTGGAATGTAAATCCCAAACTTTTCCCTCTTCATGAGTTTTGGTGAAAACAAACTTCCCCATTGATGAAAATTAAATTTAAAATTAAAGAAGACTGCAAACTGCATTTATTTAAAATAAATTATTTTAATAATACTGCATTGTCCCAGAACTGATCCTGAATAAAAAGTTCTCAACTGCAATAGTGGACCTGTTACAATACCATGCCACTCATTATTATTGCACTGTTTTATGTCATTTTCTGATCGTAACAGAATTTCAAAACATCAAGCCCCATTTCTACTCACATCTTTACAATGTCTTATGTTGTAATGAAACAGATTTCATTTAAAATGAAATGCATCATCACAGAAGGACACAGATTTAAGATAATTTTCAAAAAACCAGGTGGAGATGAAGAGAATTATTTTACATAATGAGTTATGATCTGGAATGCATTGCCTGAAAGGGTGGTGGAAGCAGATTCAATAGTAACTTTCAAAAGGGAATTGGATAAATTCACACGGTTATGGGGTAAGAGCAGGGACATGGGACTAATTGGATAGCTTTTTCAAAATCAGGTACAGAAAGCGATATAACGAGGGGGAAAGAAAGATTGGATTTAGAAAGAGAAAAGAGACAGTAAGATTTCTTTTTAATTGACAATTTTAAAATCTCAAACAACAATTAACCACCTGAAGGAATGAGACTCCACAGTTTAAATTGTTCAATTTCTGGACCAGAGAGGTTGATTGGTGTTGCATTAACAATTATCACATTGTTAAAAAGGTACTTACACTGTTAATTACCAGACTTAACTTTCTGTAGTGAGTTTAATAGGAAATTAATGTGCAAATATAGCAGTTCTTAAAAATAACGGGGAAGCTAAGGGCGAGGTGCAAAGCAAACAGCGGAGTGACGTAAATCGACCAGCAAGTTCTTGAGATTCGCAACTCATGCCATATCTCATAATCCCTAAACTTGCTGGCTGATTTGAGCATTAATAGCAGCGTGCCATTATTTTTCCAGCAAGATCCAGACCATAATGAGTTGGAGTAGGAGAGAGCTCAAGGAGTATTGATTTCAATAGTGAGGGTGCAGGGAGGAGAAACATGCTGGAAAGAGTATCTGAAATTTAGAAGGACAAAGAAACTAGATGACTATAACTATAGTAGTATTTATACAATGGAGAGAGGACAGAAAGGACGCTAACCAAGAGAGAGAGAGAGAGAGTGAGAGAGAGAGAAATTGCATGCTGGAGGAGAGAGAAGGATTGCTTGTCAAATGGCTATTTTTTTTATCCTGTCCAAGATCTTGAGAGAACTGGTGAAAGATCCTTCCCAGATTTGGGAATAGTATTCAAGTCTTGGAAGCATTTGATCTTTATAGAGAGTTAAAAGTTGATGGGAATAAGAGGGCTCCACAACATTAGGAAAATAAACCATGAAAATTAGGTAATATACTTAGTCTAAATTTAGCCACAGTCCAAAATTCAATCTGCCTCCCCCATATGGGCATTATTTTATTAGTTCTCGCCAGACTGCACAACATAACTTCCCACCGAGGGAAAAATCAACACATTGAAGACTAATTGCTGTGGTGTCTGGCTGGTACCATATTCATCTTCAGCCAGACATACATATCTACTATTGGCAGGTAGTTAGAAAAGCCATTCAGGAATCTGAGCTAATTAATAATTTGCAATTTTGTTCCAATAAGCAGAGAATATAACAGGAGCAGGTGTTCATTTAATGTGCCGGTCATACTGCAGATTGTGTGTCAGCACAACACAAATCGGTGGAGAATCTGCAGTACAGGTTCAGTCACCTCAGCACTATTCGTTTCAACAGATCTCCAACTGAAGCAAACATTTTAAACATCATATTTAAACTTTCTAATGTTAACTAAGAGCTGACTGTTCATCAATATCACTAAAAATGCCACCAGCACTTGGAGACCAGTTATCAGAACTCTGCTCATGTACAGAGTTCCACTTTTTCCAGAGCAAACCAGTGCACAGACAGCAGTATAACTCAGTGCTGTCAGCTCATACCAGTCAAAAAGCAGGTACTGGTGTCAAAACACTAGGACATAAATATATGCAAGATACTTAAGATCTCAACCAATGTCATTTCTGGACAATAAAGAATTTATTGTGATTGAAAGTAAATTAAACTCATTAAGTTCCTATCATTTAAGGAATGATTTTAGAAACAAATACTAACTTAAATAAATAAGGGGGCTCCCTCAATAGCTCAATCAGTCTACCCAGTTAGTGGTTGAACCATACAAGGTTTGCTCCTTGATCAGTTTGTTGGTTGTAGTGTCGCTACAACTATGTCCCTGGGCATGGGAGAGGAAAGTCAACCAAGGTTCCCTTTGCTATTCATGAAACAGCATCCCTTGCCGGAAGTGCATGTCTATAGATGTTAGGCGAGAATGATCAGGCTTGGCTGTGATCTCACCTCATGGTCGAATAGCATTCCCAACGCTCACTGCCAAGGTCCACACATGAATAATGGCCACTTGGGTGAAGTACCAGAGGGTGCCATGTAACTAGTAAACCATACCACAGCAAGGAATAAACAACTTAAGAGGAAAGTGGCAAGAAATAAGCTAATTTTGAATATAGAATGCCCAGGTTATGTTGTGGCCTGTCATTTTACAGAAACATAGAAAAATAGGAGCAGGAGTAGGCCATGCGGCTCTTCGAGCCTGCTCCGCCATTCAATATGATCATGGCTGATCCTCTATCTCAATACCATATTCCCGCACTCACCCCATACCCCTTAATGCCTTTTGTGTCTAGAAATCTATCTATCTCCTTCTTAAATATATTCAGTGACTTGGCCTCCACAGCCTTCTGTGGTAGAGAATTCCACAGGTACACCACCCTCTGAGTGAAGAAGTTTCTCCTCATCTCAGTCCTAAATGTCCTACACCGTATCCTGAGACTGTGACCCCTCGTTCTAGACCCCCCAGCCAGGGGAAACATCTTCCCTGCATCCAGTCTGTCTAGCCCTGTCAGAATTTTATATGTTTCAATGAGATCCCCTCTCATTCTTCTAAACTCTAGTGAATACAGGCCAAGTCGACCCAATCTCTCCTCATACGACACTCCTGCCATCCCAGGAATCAGTCTGGTGAACCTTCGCTGCACTCCCTCTATGGCAAGTACACCCTTTCTTATGTAACATACCATTTGCCTTCCTAACTGCTTGCTGCACCTGCATGTTTGCTTTCAGTGACTGGTGTACAAGGACACCCAGGTCCCTTTGTACATCAACATTTCCCAATCTATCGCCATTTAAATAATACTCTGTCTTTCTGTTTTTCCTACCGAAATGGATAACTTCACATTTATCCACGTTATACTGCATCTGCCATGTATTTGCCCACTCACTCAGCTTGTCTAAATCGCCTTGAAGACTCTTTTCATCCTCCTCACAACCCCACCTAGTTTTGTGTCGTCAGCAAACTTGGAAATATTACATGTTTTCCTCATCCAAATCATTGATATATATTGGGAATAGCTGGGGCCCAAGCATTGATCCCTGCGGTACCCCACTAGTCACCGCCTGCCACCCCGAAAAAGTCCCATTTATTCCTACTCTCTGTTTCCTGTCTGTTAACCAATTTTCAATCCATGCCAGTATATTACCCCCAATCCCATGTGCTTTAATTTTGCACACTAACCTCTTATGTGGGACTTTATCAAAGGCCTTCTGAAAATCCAAATACACCACATCCACTGGTTCCCCCTTATCTATTCTACCAGTTACATCCTCAAAAAACTCCAGTAGGTTTGTCAAACACGATTTCCCTTTCATAAATCCATGTTGACTTTGTCTAATCCTGTTGATATTTTCTAAGTGTCCTGTTATCACATCCTTTATAATAGACTCCAGCATTTTCCCTACTACTGATGTTAGGCTATTCAGTCTGTAGTTCCCTGTTTTCTCTCTCCCTCCTTTTGTAAATAATGGGGTTACATTTGCCACCCTCCAATCTGCAGGAACTGTTCCATAATCTATAGAATTTTGGAAGGTGACAACCATTGCATCCACTATTTCCATGGCTACCTCTTTTAGTACTCTGGGATGCAGATTATCAGGCCCTGGGGAATTATCAGCTTTCTCCAGCACTATTTTTTTTACTAATACTAATTTCCTTTAATTCCTCCTTCTCACTAGACCCTTGGTTCCTTAGCATTTCTGGGAAGTTATATGTGTCCTCTACCGTGAAGAGAGAACCAAATTATTTGTTTAATTGCTCTGCCATTTCCTTGCTCCCCATTATAAATTCTCCCATTTCTGACTGTAAGGGACCTACATTTGTCTTCACTAATCTTTTTCTTTTTACATACTTGTAGAAGCTTTTACAGTCCGCTTTTATGTTCCTTGCAAGTTTACTCTCATACTCTATTTTTCCCCTCTTAATCAATCTCTTGGTCCTTTTTTGCTGAATTCTAAACTGCTCCCAATCCTCAGGCTTGCTACTTTTTCTGGCAAATTTATAAGACTTCTCTTTGGATCTAATACTATCCTTAATTTCTTTTGTTAGCCATGGTTGGGCCGCTTTTCCTTTTGTGATTTTTAAAATGAAAACATTCAAAGTGCACCATCAAATCTATCAAATTCCCCAGATTTTAACTATGGCCCATTTAAAATAGTACTTTACTAATAGTAACAATAAGGGAGAAATACACCAAATTATTTCCAGGAGGGGTCACTGGATAGCGAACAACAGCAGGAATCCTGGTTGACTTTTCTGAGTGTAATTAGACTGTTCTTATATATGTTCCAGCAATGATCAGCTAACTGATCACAGAGCAGAGATCAAACCGGAGACCTACCTGCTCAGTATGGCTTAATACCACACCAGGCAGTTCAGCTACCAACTGCATCATCGGGGGGAATCCCCTGACCTGCTGCTTTTTAAGTAACACAGGTAGTTTACTAGAAAGAAAACAAACTGTTCTCCTCTCGGTAATTGCTGGCTGCGTGGATGGTTCTTGCCATGTTCTATTAGCATGCAGCGGGCTACTTACCATCCCTTTTAAAGAGCTGGCGCAGCACGTTAGCCTCCAGCGTGTCTGAAAGAGAACAGCAAAAAAGGCAAACCAGATGTGACAGACTGAAAGAACAAGAGCAAAGCCACTACCTGCTAAATAGGACGTTCTGTGCACACAGTGGGATCCTCGTGTTTCAGTGCTACAGGTGGTATTTTAGTGGATTAATCTTCAAACACTTTAGGCCTTTAGTCCCAAAACTAAATCAGCAGGAGTTAGTTGTTAATGGAAAGCCAAGCCTAAAACTACAAAGCTAATCCAATTTGCCCAAGGCATTATAGAAATAAAACCTTCTAGAGCTGTAAGGAGCTTTGGATGTTTATTCCGTATTTTTATTTTTAAAGAAAAACTTGGCTTAGCAACAAAAAAAAGATATTGTTTTATAATGATTCAAAGCTGATTCAATAGACTGCTCAGACAAACCATCATCATTGTTTTACTCTTTATTCTCTCTTTCTATGCAAATTTAGGGGTCCAGTCTTTAAACAGTATCTTCATTTTGGTTTGATTTAGTTTTAATAATATGCACATTTCCAGTAATTTGCAGTATTGCAAAGTGGTTAAATAGAACTGGAGCTCTGCATGGCACAATGTGTAGAACAATCGCTGGGTCAAAATCCTGGAACTCCCTCCCTAACAGCACTGTGAGAGTACCTTCACCACACGGACTGCAGCGATTCAAGAAGGCGCCTCACCACCATCACCAAGAGCAACTAAGGATGGGCAATAAATGCTGTCCTTGCTAGTGATGCCCACATCCCAAGAAGGAATAATAAAAAAAATGAGTGGGAGTTTGCTATAAAACTGTAATTTAGTTGAGGAGTTTAGTTAGTATCATTAACATAGTTACTGGCTTGTCAGGGTCATCTCAACATTGAGATTGAATTACAGCACATCCTTTAACGCATGCCAAGGGATTTATATTCATATATAATACATATATATTATATAGTAAATAGGGTTTCCCCCAATTAAATATTTTTTTTTTGCTGTTAGATACTGAGGACATTAAAATTGCAGTTGCGTAGATCAGGCATTGTGACAAGTGACTTGAAGATAGATAACATCAGAGGACTGGTATTATAAGAACATAAGAAATAGGAGCAGGAGTAGGCCAATCGGCCCCTCGAGCCTGCTCCGCCATTCAATAAGATCATGGCTGATCTGATCCTAACCTCAAATCTAAAGAACACAAGAAGTAGGAGCAGGACCCGGCCACTCAGCCCCTGGCCCCGCTCCGCCACCCACAGGGCCCTGACCGATCCGAACTCAGCATCATGTCCAATTTTCTGCCCGCTCACCGTAACCCCTAATTCCCTTTACCTCTAGGAAACTATCTATTTCTGTTTTAAATTTATTTAATGATGTAGCTTCCACAGCTTCCTGGGGCAGCAAATTCCACAGACCTACTACCCTCTGGGTGAAGAATTTTCTCCTCATATCAGTTTTGAAAGAGCAGCCCCTTATTCTAAGATTATGCCCCCTAGTTCTAGTTTCACCCATCCTTGGGAACATCCTTACCGCATCCACCCGATCAAGCCCCTTCACAATCTTATATGTTTCAATAAGATCGCCTCTCATTCTTCTGAACTCCAATGAGTAGAGTCCCAATCTACTCAACCTCTCCTCATATGTCCACCCCCTCATCCCTGGGATTAACCGAGTGAACCTTCTTTGTACTGCCTTGAGAGCAAGTATGTCTTTTCTTAAGTATGGACACCAAAACTGTATGCAGTATTCCAGGTGCGGTCTCACCAATACCTTATATAACTGCAGCAATACCTCCCTGTTTTTATAATCTATCCCCCTAGCAATAAAAGCCAACATTCCGTTGGCCTTCTTGATCACCTGCTGCACCTGCATACTAACTTTTTGATTTTCTTGCACTAGGACCCCCAGATCCCTTTGTACTGCAGTACTTTCCAGTTTCTCGCCCTTAAGATAATAACTTGCTCTCTGATTTTTCCTGCCAAAGTGCATAACCTCACATTTTCCAATATTGTATTGCATCTGCCAAATCTCCGCCCACTCACCCAGCCTGTCTATATCCCCTTGTAGGTTTTTTATGTCCTCATTTTTATTACATTATTTCATTGCAGCAATTTGGCAGTTGATAAACAATATAGATTATAATCCAGAATATTTTTATTTTCATTATTTTATGGATAAATGACAGAATTGTATTCGGTTCCATTTCAGTACGAGACAGTCTGGACGTTACTATTATCACAGGCTTACTTCTAGCAGTGACTGGTGATCGAAATAGAACCAGAACCAATGACCAAGTAATCAGGAACACATTGCTCTGCGACTTGTGTTACCAAGTTACTCTCCTTTTTAAAAAATCTTAGACATTTCAATGAATTGGATGAACTGTGGGACAAAGAATCTTTCTTATACTCCTGTATAATTTGTCATATTTTTGTTCTTAAAATGTTAACTTTATGGGATATAATGCAGAATACATTCTACAGAAACAGTAAGCATGTTTTAATTTTAGGTACCCTGTGGTGTAGTTCACTGATTTACTTAGATTGAGTGTGGTAGGACATGGATCCACTCTCCCAACATGACTTTCCACATTGAGTTCTTATGACAGCTAGGCTAGCATGGAAAGGTACTAAAGAACAGTCATAGCTCTTTTCTAAAGAAAAGAAAGGAGAAAAAAACCAGAAGACAAATAAACCAAGCTTTTCTTGAGTATGTCCTTGTAGCCAGCCCAAGACCAGCTCTTGCAGAAGCCCAAGAACCAGCCATCCATCTTCACCCAGTCAAGGACTGGTGTATGGCATGGGTGGGGGGTCCTAACAGAAGATGCAAATTAATTTATTCAGTGAGGTGAGTTAATTTGTTTTTATATTTGCAAAACTTAAATACATTGGTTGATTTAAGATAATTGGCAAAAGAACCAGAGGGGAGATGAGATTTTCTTTAAACACAGTAAGTTGTTGTGCTCTGTCTGGAATGCACTACTTGAAAGGGTGGTGGAAGCAGATTCAATAGTAACCTTCAAAATGGAATTGGATATATTCTTGAAAAGGAAAAATTTGCAGGGCTATAGGGAAAGAACGGGGTAGTGGGACCAATTGGATAGCTGTTTCAAATAGCCAGTAGACACAATGGGCTGAATGGTGCCTTTCTGTGCTGCATGATTCTTTGAAACAGGAAACTTTATTTCTATCAAATATTAAATTTGAAAAATAGGCTTATGATATTCAGGGGTATTTTTATCAAAGTGGTTGATACTTTATACTGAATGCGTAAATTTTGATGGTCACAATTTCAATAAGACTGGTTTAAACATGTAAAGCACAGGGGACTAAATAAAAATAGCTGATAAAAGAGCCTTCTTGAGGTTGGGATCAAGACTAGCAAGGCAAAGCTGAGGGGAAGTCCAAGAACATAATCTGGAATATAGCAGATTTGTTTTTCTGAGGTGACTTTATTACATAGAATAGAATGCATTTTCAACAAATAGCTCAGTATCCAGTATTGTACAAAAGAAAACTGACTGTTAAAGTCTCTTTGTATATTGATCCTCTATTATGTTTGCAAGTCATGTAATTTTGCATGCACGTGTATTGCCATATTTGCTAATTAAATATACATCAATCGGCTTTGAAATAGGAACAATTTGGATATTCGACCAGATGTGGTGCAGATGTGTACCATTTAATCACTATAAATGCAAGAAGAAAATAGAAAATCTCTAATAAAATATTAAAGTGGTTAAAATAATTCCACTCACCGGGTAAGAGCATGACGGTTAGAACCACAGTAGCCAGGATCAAAGAGAACACGTTCCCCTTTGTGCAGCCCATGTTAACCTATATTTTAACACCTGTATATACTGTGGAAAAACACAATAAAAGATGTGTTTAATTGCCTCTTGTGATGTCGAGTGCAAATTAATGGCACATTTCCATGTACAGTCTGGGATTAATAAGATCCCGTTTACCAATATGTAAGAAAATTACAGATCCAGTCTATTACATAAGGATTTTTAGGAACAGGAAAAGACCGTAAACCTATCCCTTTTCCACAAACCAACTCCACTTTCTCATCATCTCCATTAATCTCTCCTCTCTCCAGAAATCATCTCATATATACTCTCCACTTCAACAACCATCCGTGGTAACTTATTCCAAAACTCTATTCCTCGGGTGAAAGTATTCAGTCCAGTTTCCCTTCTTACTACAATAGCAAAATACTGCAGATGCTGGAAATCTGAAATAACAACATAAAATGCTGGAAACACTCAGCAGGCCAGGCAGCATCCGTGGAGAGAGAAACAGAGTTAACGTTTCAGGTCGGAGGCCCTTCGTCAGGCGAAGGGTTATCGACCTGAAACGTTAACTCTGTTTCTCTCTCCACGGATGCTGCCTGGCCTGCTGAGTGTTTCCAGCATTTTATGTTGTTATTTCTCTTCTAACTGCTCAGGTTGAACCTTTTTCCCTGTTGACTGCAGTCTTCACCAGTGAACTATTTGATTTGGATCCTTTCATAATTTTGAAAACGAAAAGTAGGTCAAAGATAACAAGCCCAACTTCTTTAAACTTTCCTCATAATTTAAAATTCCTGAAACCTGGAGACATCTTTGTTCAGCTCTGTACTCAATGAATAACATCATGGAAATCACAGAGTACACCCCTTCCCCTTCACCCGGCACCTTCCCGTGCAAGCGCAGGAGATGCAAAACCTGCCCTTTTACCTCCTCCCTTCCCATTGTCTAGGGCCCCAAACACTCCTTCCAGGTGAAACAGCGATTTACTTGCACTTCTTGCAATTTAGTATACTGTATTCGCTGCTCACGATGCGGTCTCCTCTACACTGGGGAGACCAAACGCAGATTGGGTGACTGCTTTACGGAACACCTCCGTTCAGTCCCTAAGGGTGACCCTGAGCTTCAGGTCACCTGTCACTTTAATTCTCCGCTCCACTCCCACTCAGACCTCACCATCCTCGGCCTCTTACACTGTTCCAATGAAGCTCAACGTAAGCTCGAGGAACAGCACCTCATCTTTTGATTAGGCACTTTACAGCCTTCTGGACTCAACAGAGTTCAACAATTTCAGACCATAACCTCTGCCCCTATCTTTTTTCCAATTTTTATTTATTTATTTATTTTTTCTCTCTCACATAGCAGCTGTCTTTCATTGTGCCAGTGCCATTTACACTTCATCTAGAGCCATCTTTTGTTTCTTAACTTGTCCCATTACCATCTCCTTTTGCCTTGCACCATCATTCCTTTGTCTCTTAACCTCTCCTGCCTTCCATCCTATCACAGACCTTCCCTTTAGTTCTTTCCTCCCCCCTTTCTCTGCCCTTGCACTTGCTTAAAAATCTGTTCCATCTCCAGCTTTTTCCAGTTCTGACGAAGGGTTATCGACCTGAAACGTTAACTCTGTTTCTCTCTCCACAGATGCTGCCTGACCTGCTGAGTATTTCCAGCATTTTCTGTTTTTATTTCAGATTTCCAGCATCCGCAGTATTTTGCTTTTGTACACAGTGTATATATTCTGTAAGGTTTTCATTTTAAAAAAAACAGTATCTCTATGGATGGAGGGAACCATTCCCAGCGCATCTATAATCAGAACTTGCACATCAAGCAACACCGTAGTGCACTAATCTAACTTCTATATCATTAAAACATTTTAACCAGCTTTTATATTGGGTTTAAAAGGTGTAGCGTTGTCCACTTGTGACATGCGAGTCTTGTAAAGCCAGAAACAATCCAAAGTAAAAGTGCCCCTGATTTGTTAAGATTATTTATTGTCACTGGGTCAAGATCCTGGAACTCTTTACCTAACAGAATTGTGGGAGTACCTTCACCACATGGACTGCAGCGGCTCAAAAAGACCCACTACCACCTTCTCAAGGGCAACCCGGGATGGGCAACAAAAGCCGGCCTTGCCAGCGACGCCCGCATCCTGAGAATGAATTTAAAAAACAAAATGGTGGCCGAGATTCATTTTTGTTTTACCGAGTGAGCTCAGCAATCAGTCTTAGTGAATCGGACAAGTACACTCTGGGGTTGCTACCAACTGAGTGACATTGACGTGGGAGTCAGCAACACAAGAATCCCAGTAAACCCATATTCTACTCTCAAATGTCACCTCCTCTGTTAAGTTGATCCTATCCAGAAATTTATACATCAACCATACAATGCTACACTAGAATGAATGATCAGATTTTACTTGATGTGCACTAGATAATTACAGATGTGGTATATACTCCTTGATCTATTTTTGCCAATTTTCTCTCCTCTAGTAAAGGCATCGACTCCTTGCTGGATGGTACGGTACCCTCTACTCCCTTGCCCAAATGGCCAGTATTCATGTGAGTTTTGACAGTGACTGTCAGTAGGCTATTCTGCTGCGGGGGGCACTACTGTCAAGCCCGATCCTGTCCTCACTAAATGTCCACACACTTCCAGCAGGAGCCACTGGACAGCAATCAGGAGCACCAAACCTCGCTGACTTCCCCTTCTAAAATCCAGGGTCTGGAGGCCAATTGTAGCACAGCTACTGCCACTGTTGCCATGATCAGCTAACTCAGGGCAGATGGGATCAAACATGGAAACCTTCCTGGTCTGTATGCCTCAGTTGCTCAGCGGAATAACTTGCTGAGTCTTCATGGGATCTGGAATTTAATAAGATGTTATATTATTAAATTAATGAGATCCCACAACAAACGGATCAGATCAAAGCTCCGCAGTCCTGCCACATCCAGTTGTGAATGGTGGTGGACAATTAAACAACTAACAGGAGGAGGAGGAAGAGGCTCAATGAACATCCCCATCCTCAACGATGAGTGCAAGAGACAAGGTTCAAGTATTTACAATCGTGCTAAGGGCCCCGACAACATTCCGGCCATAGTGCTGAGGACTTGTGCTCCAGAACTAGCCGCGCATCTAGCCAAGCTGTTACAGTACAGCTACAACACTGGCATTTACCCGACAAAGTGGATAATTGACCTAGGTATGTCCTGCCCACAAAAAGCAGGGCAAATCCAATCCGGTCAATTACCGCCCCTTCAGCCTACTCTCAATCATCAGCAAAGTGATGGAAGGTGTCGTCGACAGTGCTATCAAGCGGCACTTACTCACCAATAACCTACCCACCGATGCTCAGTTTGGGTTCTGTCAGGCTGCAGACCGAATTACAGCCTTGGTCCAAACATGGACAAAAGAGCTGAATTCCAGAAGTGAGGGGAGAGTGACTGCCCTTAACATCAAGGCAGCATTTCACCGTGTGTGGCACCAAGCAGCTCTAGTAAAAATTGAAGTCAATGGGAGTCAGGGGAAAAACTCTCCACTGGCTAGAGTCATACCTAGCACAAAGGAAGATGGTTGTGGTTGTTGGAGGCCAATCATCTCAGCCCCAGGACGTCACTGTAGGAGTTCCTAAGGGCAGTGTCCTAAGCCCAACTGTCTTCAGCTGCTTCATCAATGACCTTCCCTCCATCATAAAGTAAGAAGTGGGGATGTTCGCTGATGATTGCACAATGTTCAGTCCCATTTACAATTCCTCAGATAATGAAGCAGTCCCTGCCCGCATGCAGCAAGACTTGGACAACATCTAGGTTTGGGCTGATATGTAGTAAATAGCATTCGCGCTACACAAATGCCAGGCAATGACCATCTCCAACAAGAGAGTCTAACCACCTCCCCTTGATATTCAATGGCATTACCATCGTCGAATCCCCCCACTATCAACATCCTGGAGTTCACCATTATGTGGACCAGCCACATAAATACTGTGGCTACAAGAGCAGGTCAGAGGCAAGGTATTCTGTGGCAAGTGTCTCACCTCCTGACTCCGCAAAGCCTTTCCACCATCTACAAGACACAAGTCAGCAGTGTGATGGAAAACTCTCCACTTGCCTGATGAGTGCAGCTCCAACAACACTCAAGAAGCTCGACACCTTCCAGGACAAAGCAGCCAGTTTGATCTGCAACCTATCCACCACCTTAAACATTCACTCCCTCCACCACCAGTGCAACGTGGCTGCAGTGTGTACCATCTACAAGATGCACTGCAGCAACTCGCCAAGGCTTCTTCGACAGCACCTCCCAAACCCGCGACCTCTAGCACCTAGAAGAACAAGGGCAGCAGGTGCATGGGAACACCACCAAGTTCGCCTCCAAGTCACACACCATCCTGACTTGGAAATATGTCGCCGATCCTTCATTTTCACGGGGTCAAAATCCTGGAACTCCCTCCCTAACAGCACTATGGGAGTGCCTTCACCACACAAACTGCAGTGGTTTAAGGCGGCGGCTCACCACCACCTTCTCAAGGGCAATTAGGGATGGGCAATAAATGCTGGCCTTGTCAGCGACACCCACATCCCATGAATGAATACATTTTTTTTTAAACGATGAAAATTGAAAGTATATCAGTTTAAATGGATGTGACTTAGTGTGAAATGTAAAGATAGCTGCAGGGGTTTCTCAGAACAAAATTGGCAATTCTAGAGGAGCTTTGATCATGCTATACTCAAAATATGTTGTTTTATAGTCCACTAAAACAGTAAGTGGGTCTGGCAATGTGCCTGGAGACTACTGATCAAAATGTGTGCCAAATGAGTCTGTAAAATTGCCAGACACAAATCTGAGACACCAAACTGTTTTAATATGCTGTACTATCTCCTTTTACTTGGAGCCATCTGAATACTTCTGCTTGTAATGAGTTTCCAGCTATTGTAAAGGCAGCACAATATTCCCCTGCCTACCAAAAGGCGCCCTTGAGTTTGCTTTAATCATAGGATGAAAGGAACATATAAACTAGCAGGGAAACTGTTGGATGATGTGATGAAGTATTACCACTTTAGCTTGCTCACCAAAACCTGCACGAAATTTAATGCTGTTGCTCATTATACAATTGTAGTCAGCCAAAGACAGTTAACTGTTTATCTACTAAAGTAGACGCTTTTACAACTTGATCCCATCCATGCCCAGCATTTAGCAGATGCTAATATGACTGAGCTTCCAGAAAATAAAAGTTAGCGAGAATTTTAAATCGTGTTTAAACATATTGATACTTCAAAGTGTTATTTCAATGAAAGTATCTTCTGTAGACAATTAAAAAAAATGCTGGAAATCTGAGGAAAAATGGAAAAAAAATATTGGAAACACTGTAAGTGAAAGGCAGGTCTGTCGGCATCTGAAAGAGAAAATGTTTCAGGTTCTGATGAACAGTCCCACTGAAAACATTAACAACTTACATCTATTTAGCAAATTTAATGCATATAAAGGTCCCAAGGTGCCTCACATTAACTGCTCTTTGTCTTTCAGATGCTGACTGACCTGCTGTGCCTTTCCAGCATTTTATTATTTTAGAAAAACAGAAACCCTGGAGAAGTGAGTCGTTGATCATGCTTCATTTTAATCATGAGAATGTCACAGATGTTAACGTGTTTGGACCTGATTTACATAACTGTGTCATGTGATTAGACACAAATGGTGAAAAAAATGCAATTAAACCCTTATTCATAAAGACGTTGCTCCCCTGAAGAAATCGGGGCTCCAAGCAATTCCTTCATGGACCCCACTACACCATGCTCAGCGTCAGTTCTGCATTCAGTTCACAGAATCTCAATGTTGTGATGATTTTACAGCTAATTCTTGTGAGTCATTCCTTAATCCTGAAAGTCAACCCTCATGATCAATTTTAATCATTTTTAGGGATGAAGAAATGACTCAGAACAATTAGCTGTAATTGGCTCCACATTCAGGCAAGTACAACATTTTTACTTACCTTTTTGGTGGCAGTCTCCTGTCATCCCTTTAAAAGGAAGGACTGGTTTGGCTGCTGTGCGCCTGAGAAAACTGACCGCAGCATGTACGATGAATGCTGCGCTCAGTCGCGATTCAATTTGACAAAGGGGCCTGAATCAGGCATTAGGCCCATTGCCTATGCTGATCGAGTGCCCAATGCCTATTTGAAGTGGGCACCCTCGGTGACCATAGGGCACTCTCACCAACATGGTGTGTGGTGCAGTCCTGGCATGGACTGAGCATGTGCACATCATATTGGACCCTTCAGCGAAAAACAGACATGGTGCAATTGAATTTCTCAGCTTGTTTTTAGAAAGTATGAACGGGGGACCCTCAGCAGTGTGTCAATATTTGCAAGGGGTATCCACACAGAAAAGTTTGAAAACCACTGGGCCTCTGACCTTGTGGTGCCACCATGTTTCTAGCTGAGCATCAGCAAGATGTCGGCTGGCAGTGCTGGTTTGGCTGAGGCTTTGCTCTGTCCCCCAGGGAGGATGTCCTGGAGGGGTCAAGGACAGAATCTATATGGCTAGAGTTAAGAAATAATAGAGGTGCCATTACACTACTAGGTGTATTCTATAGGCCACCAACTAGTGGGAAAGATATGGAGGAGCAAATTTGCAGAGAAATTACAGAGAGGTGCAAGAACAATAGAGTAGTAATAATGGGGGAGTTCAACTATCCTAATATAGACTGGGATCATAATAGTGTAAAGGTCAGAGAAGTGGAAGAATTTCTGAAGTGTGTTCAGGAGAACTTTCTTGATCAGTATGTTTCCGGCCCGACAAGGGAGGAGGCATTGCTGGATCTGGTTCTGGGGAATGAGGTAGGTCAAGTGGAGCAAGTGTCAGTAGGTGAACATTTGGGTAACAGTTATCATAAGGTTTAGATTAGCTATGGAAAAGGACAGGGAGCAATCTGGAGTAAAAATGTTTAACTGGGAGAAAACCAATTTCAATGGGATGAGAACAGATCTGGCCTGGGAAACTGGAATCAAAGATTGGCAGGCAAAACTGTAATGGAACAATGGGCTGCCTTTAAAGAGGAAATAGTTCAGGTACAGTTGAGGTACATTCCCACGAGGGGGAAAGGCAGGGAAACTAAAGGCAGGGCTCCCTGAATGATGAAACAGATAGAGAATATGAAGCAGCAGAAAAAGAGCACGTATGACAGATGTCAGGTTGCAAATGCATCTGAGAATCAGGCCATATATAGAAAGGTCAGAGGAGAAGTGAAAAAGAAAATAAGAGGGGCAAAGAGAGGGTATGAGAATAGAATGGTAGCCAACATAAAAGGTAGTCCAAAAGTCTTCTATAGGCATATAAATAGCAAAAGGGTAGTAATAGGAGGGGTGGGGCCGATTAGGGACCAAAAAGGAGATATATGCATGGAGGCAGAGGGTATGGCTGAGGTACTAAACGAGTACTTTGCATCTGTCTTCACCAAGGAAGAGGATGCTGCCATAGACTCAGTGAAGGAGGAGGTAGTGGAGACACTTGCTAGGATAAAAATTGATAAAGAAGATGTGTTAGAAAGGCTGGCTGTACTTAAAGTAGATA
Organism: Squalus acanthias; assembly: GCA_030390025.1. Classification (NCBI taxonomy): domain Eukaryota; kingdom Metazoa; phylum Chordata; class Chondrichthyes; order Squaliformes; family Squalidae; genus Squalus; species Squalus acanthias. The sequence continues at coordinate 62,706,425 of CM059429.1, forward strand.
AGTCACCAGGAGCAGATGGGATGCATCCTAGGATGCTGAGGGAATTGAGGGCGGAAATCGCAGAGGTACTGGCCATAATATTCCAATCCTCCATAGATACGGGGGTGGGGCTAGAGGACTGGAGAATTACAAATGTTACACCACTGTTCAAAAAAGGGTGTAAAGATAAACCCAGCAACTACAGGCCAGTCAGTTTAACCTCGGTAGTGGGGTAGCTTTTAGAAACAGTAATCAGGGGTAAAATTAACAGCCACTTCGATAGGTGTGGATTAATTAAGGAAAGCCAGCACGGATTTGTTAAAGGCAAATTGTGTTTAACCAACTTGATCAAGTTTTTTGATGAGGTAACAGAGAGGGTTGATGAGGGTAATGCGGTTGACAAAGTGTACATGGATTTCTAAAAGGCGTTCGACAAAGTGCCACGTAATAGGCTTACCAGCAAAGTTGAAGCCCATGGAATAAAAGGGACAGTGGCAGCATGGACACGAAATTGGCTAAGTGACAGGAAACAGAGTAGTGGTGAACAGTTGTTTTTCGGACTGGAGGAAGGTATACAGTGGTGTTCCCCAGGGGTCGGTTCTAGGACCACTGCTTTTTTTGATATATATTAATGACTTGGACATGGGTGTACAAGGCACAATTTCAAAATTTGCCGATGAAACAAAACTTGGAAGTATAGTGAACAGTGAGGAGGAGAGTGATAGACTTCAGGAAGACATAGACAGGCTGGTGAAATGGGTGGAGACTTGGCAGATGAAATTTAATGCAGAAAAGTGTGAAGTGATACATTTTGGTAGAAAGAATGAGTAGAGGAGGGAGAGAACATATAAACTAAATGGTACAATCCTGAAGTGGGTGCACGAACAGAGAGACCTGGGGGTATGTGTGCACAAATCGTTGAAGGTGGTAGGGCAGGTTGAGAAAGCAGTTAAAAAGGCTTACGGGATCCTGGGCTTCATAAATAGAGGTATAGAGTACAAAAGTGTGGAAATTATGATGAACCTGTATAAAACACTGGTTTGGCCCCAACTGGAGTACTGTGTCCAATTCTAGGCACCACACTTTAGGAAGGATGTGAAGGCCTTAGAGAAGGTGCAGAAAAGATTTACGAGAATGATTCCAGGAATGAGTGACTTCAGTTACATTGATAGACTGGAGAAGCTAGAGTTGTCTCCTTGGAGCAGAGAAGATTGAGAGGAGATTTGATAGAGTTGTTCATAATCATGAGGGGTCTGGACAGAGTAGAGAGAAACTGTTCCCATTGGCAGAAGGGTCAAGAACCAGAGGACACAGATTTAAGGTGATTGGCAAAAGAACCAAAGACGACATGAGAAAAAACTTTTTTACGCAGCGAGTGGTTAAGATCTGAAATGCACTGCCTGAAAGGGTGGTGGAGGCAGACTCAATCTTATCTTTCAAAAGGGAGTTGGATAAGTATCTGAAGGAAAAAAATTTGCAGGGCTATGGGGAAAAGGCGCACAGGCTCGACGGGCCGAATGGCCTTCGTCCGTGCTGTGACCATTCTATGATTCTATACAGATCAAGGTGCATTTTTACATTATTGTAAGAAAAATTATCCTGCTATTTGTCCTTTTCTTATGCAACATTTAAGCTTGAATGGGAAAAGAAACTACTGCAGAGGGACAGAACTCAACCCCCCCAAAGATTGCTTCCGTGGAATTTTTCTAGATTGGATTGGTCGTCAGGACAAACACTGTGACTGAATCCTAACTTGCTAATGTTGCACTTTTTTCATAGAACGACAGTTTACAGAAGCCAACAGTCTTTATGTTCTACCAATCTAATTTCGGTACTACGTCCTCAGTGAAACAAATTGTCCATTCTTTCTTCCTCCCCTGAAGGCACTGACTTCTTGATGGAATATAGTTTCAAGGACACCAGTCAACCCAAGGTGATTCGTTCAAGTGGCCATTTTTAATGCATGAGTCTAGACTGGAAATATTGGTGAGCTATTTAACTGTGGGAGCATCACAATTGAGCTTGATCCTGTTTTTACACAGCATACGCATAGGCACACTTTCTTGTTGCCGGGTGGGGGGCGGTTGGTGGAGGGGGGTGGGATGTGATCAGGAGCAGGAAACATGGCTGATTTTCCCCTCCACTCCTACCCCTGAAAATTCAATATGAAATAAGTATATTTAAAAAAAAACTTACTAAGCTGGTGTCATAGCAGGAGAGAAAGAAGAGTTTTTTTTTAATATATATATATATATAAAAAAATAAAAATTGTTTAACTGAGAACAAAGGATTAAAAATTGAATGGTACAATATAAAGACTGTGAAATCTCATTCTGTGAGATCAGTCTGGTGGCACAGCCAGCGCTGATATCAGGAATTTTATCAGGTCCACGTGCAGTGAGTTCAGAGGGATGCACCGAGTGGGGACGAGGTGCTTCTCCACAGGGAGGGAGGGAGGAAAAATGGGAAGAAAAGCTACCATGTGCTACCCTCATATACTTTCTCGCAGCCAATTGTTGAAGCCTGAATGCAGGCCATGTGCCACTCTGTTGGCCAGGGAATGGTACATTGTGTGCAGAAGTGAGGAGGAGGGTGCGAGGAGAAACAACAACAACTTGCATTTATATAGCACCTTTCACAGGAGCGATTATCAAACAAAATCTGACACAGAGCCAAAGGAGGAGACATTAGGACAGGTGACCAAAAGTTTGGTCGAAGAGGTAGGTTTCACCTGTAAAAAAAACCAAAAAGAGATGATACGATTCACAAAAATGAAGGATTAAGCATAAATTAAAATTCTCTCTGTTGTCTCCAAGAGCATTTCTTTTTAATCTTATCCATTTTACACTTTAAATATTTTGAGAGGTCAGAATACATGAAAGTCAGAATATTCCTTCGCTGTCAGAATTCTTTAAAGTTGAATTTTTCTAAAATCAGCATTAATATATTTCGCTATTAAAGTTTGAATTGCTGACAAAAGCCCAAAATCATTAGTGCCCTTTAATAATTATATTATAATTTTCAAACTTGCTAAATACATTTTCGAACCATTAAAAAATGTTTTCTTATCACTTATCTGATTGGAGCTACAATATATTGGGTTTTTCTTCCTGATGTGGGTCTCCTGCTAAGTAAATATGTATTTTATTTGATGCAAATTTTACATTTATCAAGGTAGCAGGTAATCCAGGGAGCTGCACTGAATTAGTCTTCCCTTTGTGTTCCCTGACAATATCAAGCACAGTACGGTTCTGCCCACACACAATGTCCCTCACCCTCAGACGAGCACGGTTTCTTCAACAACGTGCTTCTTTCACTTGCTATACTATCTAGCCTTGTGTTTTCTCCAATACCTTATTTGCCGCAGTGGAAATTCAGTCAAGAGCACAGCTCCTTTTGGTCAGATCGCCCTGATTATGCCACCAACCAGAAGGGGAAAAACATAGTGGTGGCAGCAAAAACAAATATTGCTCCCATTCCCTGCCTTCGTGCTTCTGTCCTGCCTACTCTCTGAACAATTTCACTAGGACTTACCATTGGTGCAGCCCCTTTCAGTGACGTTCAACTGAGAAAGTACAGGAAGATGAAAGTGGATTGTGCACCACTACTGAGCAGATAATAATGTATTGGCTGGTGTGGTTGTTCCAACTTTTTTTTCTTCAACTTCCTTATTTGAAATATAAGAAAGTTTAAACCAAGGAGATGCTATTTATGAAAAGCAACTGTCTGAGGTTGAACAGTGAAGATGGATCAATATTCTGGAATTGCACTTGATAACCTGGAGAAGTTATGCAAAACATTCCCTTAGTTTAAATGCGTGGGGTATAATCCATGATAGATTGGATTATATAGAGTATGTGGAAGGAACAGGCCTTTTCTTATTCCATGCTTTCTTATGTGGGGATTGTTGTCTGTCCTGTGAGCCAATGAGGAATAAGATGGAAAATACATGTCTAGTACTGGCCATGATAATCCACCACTGCTAATTTAAGCTTGAAGCTCTTTTGTAATACTGACCTCATGATATTCAGAACAAATAAATATTACCAAAAAGGTGGATTTAAATTGTTCATAATTCAACAGGACCGTGATTGGAAAACAGGAGTCAAATCACACAATTTCACCCCCTCTCCCCACATTAGCAGCTATTATAAACAACATATCGATGAGACTGGCTAACCAGCTCCAATTAAACTGCAACATGGGCAACTTTATGTTGTGAATTTGTGTCCACTGGAAATTCAGCTAGAATTCATCAAACTGTTTTTATTTGGGGTCCTTAACAACTATCTTAGACAGGAAGCATATGCCCCATCCGTATGGACTGTATTAAAAAGTTCCAGATGCAAGAGGGTCTGTTCTAACCAGGTACAGCTCAGTCCTCTAATCTGAGCTTTCTATCACTATTATTGCACACTGCCTTCATTTAGATGAAAGCCAAAGTAGCTGAAAATATGACATCACGTATTTACATCTTGTCAAAAAGCACAGTTTGAAAGTTATGCAAAGTGAATTTATCAATATTTTTATAAAGCAAACTTTATCAGAACTTATGTTTTAATGAGTAAAATTTGTGAAGTTGTTGTTTTCATATCTTCACACTCTCCCTTGGAGAACTGTATGAAGTAGTGAAAGGATTCGCAGGCTGATGAACAGTCCGACAGGCTGCGACATGAACACTCCTTACACAGCCATTGTCATCTTTATAGCAGCCGATAGGGTGGTTAGTCCTATATGGCGTGAGGGTTTTATGAGCTCCAATTCAGTGGAGCATACATAATCTTGAGTCAAACGACCAGCTCCAAAGTATGCACTACAAAAATGCTTTTAGAAGATATATACTTGCAGTGTAGATTTATTTTAGCTGCAGTGCAAATGATGTGTGCGTAAATTTTAACAGAAGAAGCCAGCGAGATCTTGCTTCGGATACCATAATTTGTCTATGCCCATTACAGTTTATGTTGCAGTATCTTTAATGCTAATATGGTTGGTCAATCTGCTCGCCCGAACAGAAGGAATCCAACCTATAACTTTCAGGCCCAGGAACAAGCGCTTTCAACTGAGCCGGATGACATCCGAAATCCAGTCTTACATTTGGGAGACACCATGACAGGATGAACGGCTCTTATTTTCCTGTAACATTAGGAAATACTTAAGAATGGAGCAATCTAATTAGCTACCCAGTAGGCATTCACTCCCCATTTAAATATCAAAAATGGTGCAAACATTCTTACCACGCACCATGGATATCTGAACTATGTTTTAATGGCTAGCACTGAACTACTCGACAGCAAAACAACCCAAAGCTGATAAAACGTGTAACTAGATAGTCCAGCACATTACCTTTAGGGCTGAGCCCTAAAGGTAGCACCTCTGCATGGCATGCAACCGCACCCAGAAGGGTGGTTTCACCAGCAGTTGGTCCTGATGACTCACCCAGCTCTCACTCTTGGCTCCAAGTGCCACACCCTGGGAACTTGCCTCAGTTGGCATGCTGAACCGAGTGAGTAGTCAAGTTACAATGGTTGAACACTTGGCGAATTGCAGACATCATCGGCCCAATTGTCACTGCTGAGCTGACGGGTGGGAATTTAGAAGTCGTGTCACTGACAGATGCATAAATCACCTGATATTCTCTCATACAAATGAATGCATGAGCAGAACTGGAAGCAGGATGCTATTGATGTGTTCAATCTTTCTTAAATTTGGTTCTTTTAAGTATTTGGCTCACCGTATAATCTGTTTGGCATCTTGTCTATATTCAAGCTACTGAATGTTAAACTTTTAACTGTTTTAGCCTGGTCAAGGTAAAGCACAATTAAAGACAACAGCAACTGATTAAGACCTCCTAAACATATAGAGATGAGATATTTCTGTGCAGTCTTACTTATTGGAAAAAAAGATTCCCTTCTTGGAGATTTGCATGAGTTGTCCTACGGAACTAGACAATTTGCAGTTTACAGTTTGAACTGCATATTTAATTTATACCAAAATCTGTATTACTATCCAAACTTTCACAAACGATAGATCATTCTCCATTTCTCGATTATTCAAAAATACCTCTTCAATTTACATTTTTTTCCACTGTATCACAATACACGGAGATATGATAATTTAAAATGGTGGATTAAGCAGTGGTGGGACATATGCCAGTCAGAGAGCAGGATGTGTGATCACTACTTAGAAATGGGAAGGTACCAAAGTGGTTTGGATCCTTTCCTGAAAGCTCACTCAAGCAATGCCCCTTCACCAACCCCACGACACATCCCTGTAGAGAGTAGGCCATTAGTACAAGAGGGAGGTTGGGTGCCACCACCTTTTCCTGGCACCACAAGAATAATGGCACAATCCAATGAACATAAGAACATAAGAAATAGGAGCAGGAGCAGGCCATTCGGCCCCTCGAGCCTGCTCCGCCATTTAATGAGATCATGGCTGATCCGATTTTGGCCTCAACTCCACTTTCCTGCCTGTTCCCCATAACCCTCGACTCCCCCGTTGCTCAAAAATCTGTCTAACTCAGCCTTGAATATATTCAATGACTCAGCTTCCACAGCTCTCTGGGGTAAAGAATTCCAAAGATTCACGACCCTCTGAGGGAAGAAAGTCCTCCTCATCTCCGTCTTAAATGAGCGACCCCTTATTCTGAGACTATGCCCCCTCGTTCTAGATTCCTCCACGAGGGGAAACATCCTCTCAGCCAGGAAAGGTGGAATAGTCCTAATGCCCCACTGACTGACTATTCCACCCAATTCTGAAGCACATAAACCTCTGTACTAACATGCTGCTAGACTCATGGTATAAAATGCTGTCATACAAAAAAATGTACAACTGCACCAATCTGCGAACCAGTATGATTTAATTTTAAAAAATTCAGCAACTCACCAGCTTTTCACGGGTATCATTACCTAGTTTTCTTCAGTACCTCTAGTTGGAGTTAACCAAATCTTCAAACTGAAAGCAGGAACTCCACGGAGTAGTGCTGCCGACTCTCCCAAGTGACGCTGCTGTTGCTGCCCCAGCTCTGCTGGAAATCCTAAGAACCACCTTCAGATCGCTCCTGCGTTTCTGCAACTTTCAGAAGTTGTGCCGAGTCTAACAGGACTACAGCTCAAATAGCACCTTTTTAATAGGCGCATCACATGGAGGCAGCATGCTGGTAGCTGCAAAGTGATTGGCTCCTTTTGACTGTCCAATAGACTCCTGTAACTGAACAGCCAGTTAAGATATTAAAGACACAGGTTCTGGTTTAATAGGCTGCAATTTGTGTTAAGTACACACAAGTTTGACAAAACATTTTAAAAAGGTAATTAACTGTACAACTCATTATAGAAAAAAATAATCACCTTGATCGAAAATACTGTGCAAAATTAAGCAGTTGTGTTTTTAATATGTCCTTTTTATTACACACAGATAAAAAAAATATAAAAGGGCATATTTAAAATACAAAAGTGATTTAATTAAATTACAGTAGATACATTTGTTTCTGATAAAACAGTGAAAAACATGAGAATATCACTGAAAAGGGTGGTAACGACAATTTCTGAGCTAGTATCTACTAGCAGACAAATTTCGTTAGATATAGAGCTACCAAGTTTCACAAAATAAAAGACACTGATCCAAATCAGTGCATTTTGAATCATCTCAAAAACTGCTCCTTAAATTGAGATTGAAACTTTACAAAAGGTTTAATTTCAATGATTACAAGTCATTTTCTCCTTAGACTTTCATTAATGCCACATGCACTTTTAATAGGGAATTCAATATGTTTTCAGGCATAATGCGACAGCTTACCATATGGGACCGAGTTCTCAGAAGAATATACTGGTCCTACTCTGTGATACTTTTAAAAGCAAAAACCTTCATAGACGACATAAGATTCAAACTGCCAGGAGAGATATGGAAGCAAATTTCAAGAATAATTAAGAACCTGTAACATTTTTGTCAACTAAAGTAAACTCACAGACGTTCTCATGTCACAGTTGCATCTCCGCCGTTTTCAGCACATCACTGAGGGACGTGGCGGCTTGCATATCATCATCACACAAGACAGACAATCATAGACATTACAGCAGCAGAACAAAGCTATTTAGTCCATCACACCTGCCCCATTGCTAGCTCTCCAATTTACCTGCTCTTTCCTTTATATTCTTCCTTTTCAAATACTCATCCAATTCCTTTTAAAGAGTGTTATATTCTCCAGCTCCATTAGCCACTTGCGGTAAAGCATTCCACATTCTGACAGCCCTTTGTGTGGAAATAATGTCTTCTAACTTTTCCCCTTTGTCTTTTTAGTGATAATCCTGAGTTTATGCCCTCTTGTTCCCAATTTACCAACTAATGGAAACAATCTTTCACTACATATCCTCTCAAAATCTTTCAGAATTCTGAAAACTTGCAATAGATTCAACCTTAATCTCTGTTCCAATGAAAAGGACCCACTTTTTAAAATCCTTTTTCATAACTACATCCTCTCATTCCTGGTACCATTGCGGTGAATTAATTATATACTCTCGCCAGGGTCCAATATCCTTCCTATGGTGAGGTATCCAGAACTACGCACTATATTTTTCATCTATAGTCTAAACAGTGTCCTGTACAAATTCAATATGATGCAGAAGTCCCCAAGTTTCAGCTTTGTGATATTTTAAAATTGCAGCAAGGAAAGAAACAGTCTTAAATACGGGTAAAGGAACTGCTGATAAATTGCAGCATTCCCTTTTTTAAGCAAAGTCAAACACTTTGCAACATTAGAAACTTAGAAGATTGGAGCAGGAGTAGGCCATTCGGCCCCTCGAGCCTGCTCCGCCATTCAATGCGATCATGGCTGATCATCCAAATTCAGTACCCTGTCCCTGCTTTCTCCCCATATCCCTTGATCCCCTTAGCCTTAAGAAATATATCTAACTCCTTCTTGAATATATTTAATGAATTAGCCTCAACTGTCTTCTGTGGTAGAGAATTCCGCAGGTTCACCACTCTCTGGGAGAAGAAATTCCTCCTCATCTCAGTCCTAAATGGCTTTCCCCTTATCCTTAGACTGTGACCCCCGGTTCTGGACTCCCCCGCCATCGGGACATTCTTCCTGCATCTAGTCTGTTGAGTCCTGTTAGAATTTTATAAGTTTCAATGAGATCCCCTCTCATACTTCTAAACTCTAGCGAATACAAGCCTAATCGACCCAATCTCTGTTCATACGTCATTCCTGCCATCCCAGGTATCAGTCTGGGGAATCTTCGCTGCACTCCCTCAATGGCAAGAACATCCTTCCTCAGATAAGACGACCAAAACTGCACACAATACTCAAGGTGTGGTCTCACCAAAGCCCTGTACAACTGCAGCAAGACCTCCTTGCTCCTGTACTCGAATCCTCTCGCTATGAAGGCCAACATACCATTTGCCTTCTTAACCGCCTGCTGCGCCTGCATGCTTACCTTCAGCGACTGGTGCACAAGGACACCCAGGTCTCGTTGCACTTCCCCTTTTCCCAATCTATTGCCGTTCAGATAATAATCTGCCTTCCTTTTTTGCCACCAAAGTGGATAACCTCGCATTTATCCACATTATACTGCATCTGCCATGCATCTGCCCAATCACCCAACCTGTCCAAATCATATTGGAGTTCCTCTGCATCCTCCTCACAGCACACATGCCCACCCAGCTTTGTGTTGTCTGCAAACTTGGAGATATTACATCTAGTTCCCTCGTCAAGGTCATTAATATATATTGTGAATAACTGGGGTCCTAGCACCGATCCCTGCGGTACCCCACTAGTCACTGGCTGCCACTCGGAAAAAGACCCGTTTATTCCAACTCTTTGCTTCCTATCTGCCAACCAGTTTTCTATCCAAGTCAGTACCTTACCCCCAATCCCATGTGCTTTAACTTTGCACGCTAATCTCTTACGCGGGACCTTATCGAAAGCCTTCTGAAAGTCCAAATACACCACAGCCACTGGTTCTCTCTTATCTATTCTACCAGTTAAATCCTCAAAAAACTCCAGTAGATTAGTCAAGCATGATTTACCTTTTGTAAATCCATGTTGACTTTGTCCGATCCTGTCACTGTTTTCCAAGTGCTCTGCTATTACATCTTTTATAATGGACTCTTAGCATTTTCCCCACTACCGATGTCAGGCTTACCAGTCTATAATTCCCCGTTTTCTCTCTACCACCTTTTTTAAATAGTGTGGTTACATTAGCTACCCTCCAATCCATGGGAACTGTTCCAGAGTCGATAGAATTTGGAAGATGACCAGCAATGCATCTACTATTTCTAGGGCTACTTCCTTAAGTACCATGCGATCTTTAAATGTTTGCCATTGCCTATCCACCATCAACCCTTTAAGTAACGTTCCCCAATCCATCCTAGCCAACTCGTGCCTCATACCATCGTAGTTTCCTTTATTTAAATTCAGGACCCTAGTCTCTGAGTCACCTACTTCACTCTCCATCTTAATGAAGAATTCTATCATATTATGATCGCTCCTCCCCACGGGGCCTCGCACAACAAGATTGCTAATTAATCCTTTCTCATTACATAATACCCAGTCTAAGATGGCCTGGTCTCTAGTTGGTTCCTCGACATATTGGTCCAGGAAACCATCCCGTATACACTCTAGGAATTCCTCCTCCACAGTACTGTTACTAATTTGGTTAACCCAATCTATATGTAGATTAAAGTCACCCATGCTAACTGCTGTGCCCTTATTGCACGCGTCTCTAATTTCCTGCGTCTCTAATTTCCCGTTTAATGCCATCCCCAACCTCAGCATTACTGTTTGGGGGTCTGTATACAACTCCCACTGGCGTTTTCTGCCCCTTGGTATTTCTCAGCTCTACCCATACAGATTCCACATCATCAGAGCTAATATCCTTCCTAACTATTGTCTTAATCTCCTCTTTAACCAGCAATGCTACCCCACCTCCTTTTCCGTTTTACCTGTCATTCCTGAATATTGAATACCCCTGGATGTTGAATTCCCAGCCTTGGTCACCCTGGAGCCATGTCTCCGTAATCCCAATTATATCATATCCGTTTACATCTATTTGCGCAGCTAATTCATCCACCTTATTACGAATACTCCTCGCATAAAAAAACAAGCCTGAAGGCTTTGTGTCTTAAACACTCTTAGACCATTTAGAATTATTGTTTACTGTGGCCATGTTTGATTTACACCCTTGATTTCTCTGACTTCCACTTTTGCTTTTCTCCTTCCTGTCTTTTTCTTCTATCCTTGCTTCCCTTTCCTCTGTCTCCCTGCACAGGTTCCCAACCCCCTGCCATTTTAGTTTAAACCCTCCCCAACAGCACTAGCAAACACTCCCCCTAGGACTTCGGTCCCAGCCCTGCCCAGGTGCAAACCGTCCAGTTTGTACTGGTCCCACCTCCCCCAGAACCGGTTCCAATGTCCCAGGAATTTGAATCCCTCCCCCTTGCAACATTGACTTGATTTCAAATACAATTCATTTGATGTGAAACATTTTGGGATGCCCTGAGGATAGTATATAAATGTTCTTTCGTTCATTTGTGCACATCTAGTGGCCAATTCAAGAGTGGAATTCCTGGAGGCCTGGACCAGAATAACTGCATGTTCCCTCAAATAGAGCACATGGCACAGTTTGGGGGAGATTTAGTCAAACTGAAGAGATGACAAGTTACAAAAACAGAAATGGTGAAGTAATTGCAAATCTCCATCAGGATGCTTTACAAAATCCAGAGAGACAAATGAAATGCAGAATTTTAAATTTTAGATATTTGCAGTGGAACCGTGAATCGTTCCTCCTTTAAAGCTGTCCAGGAAGGAAAATATTCCTGTATTAATACTAAAGCTAGCTGGTTACTGCAGTGGGATCCTGCCACCTGCTGGGATGGACAACAAAGATGCCTATAACCAGACTTATATGCAACGTCTTGTAAGAAGCAAAACCAGGGCTTGATAAAAATGTACATATATTAGGACAAGACCAGGGCTGGATTTTTTAAAATCAGAATTGGGTATGTGCTAGATTATACAGTACTGCAATTCTAATATATCAAGAGCTGTACTCAACTGAAAAAAAAATTGGCTTATAAATTTGGAGTTATTAACTTAATGCTTAAATAGATCCTTTAAAACATTTATGCCAACACAGTATTATACCTATTGGCAGCATCCTCAACAATTTTTAACAGTTTTACACCTTCTCATTTTCTCAACTCTCCTCCTGAATCAAGAGGTCCAGTTGACACTGGACCACATATTCTTAAGACTATTTTCTCGACTTAGTGTATTTTCACTGACGAATCCAAGGCTTGGGACAGAGTTTGGGCAGCTGTGTGCATACACGATTAAACTAGTCACTAGTGTTATTTGGCAGTCAGTTATAAATTGAGTTTCCTTGTGGTGTGGTTATTGTGACTCTTGGTATGATGTGCTCATCCTTCCTTAACCAAGGGTGCTAAGAACATAGGAGTTAGGAGCAGGAGTAGGCCATACGGCCCTCAAGTCTGCTCTGCCATTCAATAAGATCATGGCTGATCTTTGACCTCAACTCCACTTTCCTGCCCTATCTTCATATCCCTTAATTCCTCTGGAGTCCAAAAATCTATCCATCTCAGCCTTTAATATACTCAACGACTGAGCATCCACAGCACTTTGGGGCAGAGAATTCCAAAGATTCACAACCCTCCGAGTGAAGAAATTCCTCCTCATCTTAGTCTTAAATGCCGGCCCCTTATCCTGAGACTATGGCCCCTAGTTCTAGACTCTCCAGTGAGGGGAAACAATCTCTCAGCATCTACCCTGTCAATCCCCCTCAGAATCTTATATGTATCAATGAGATCACTGCTCATTCTTCACAACTCCAGTGAGTATCGGCCCAATCTCTACTCATAGGACCTCCCTCTCATTCCAGGGATCAATCTCGTGAACCTTTATTGCACCACCTCTAAGACAAGTATATCCTTCCTTAAATAAGGAGACCAAAACTGTGCACAGTACTCCAGGTGTGTCTCACCAAGGCCCTGTACAATTATAGCAAGACTTTCTTACTCTTATACTGCAACCCCTTGCAATAAAGGCCAACATGCCATTTGCCTTCCTAATTGCTTGCTATACCTGCATGCTGAATCTGTGTTTCTTGTACTCGGACACCCAAATCTCTCTGAACACCAACACTTAATATTTTCTCACCATTTAAAAAATATTCTCTTTTTCTATTCTTCCTACCAAAGTGAATAACCTCACATTTCCCCACATTATACTCCATCTGGCACCTTATTGCCCACTCACTTAACCTGTCTATATCCCTTTGCAGGTTCTTTGCATCCTCCTCACATCTTACTTTTCCACCTAGCTTTGTATCGTCAGAAAACTTGGATACGTTGCACTCGGAGAATGCGGAGTCAGGGGACAAGTAGCAGAATGGATTGCTGGCTGGCTTCAGGACAGAAAGCAGAGAGTAGGAGTAAAGGGTAGCTATTCACAGTGGCACAAGGTGGGTAGTGATGTTCCACAAGGATCAGTGCTGGGACCACTGCTGTTCACAATTTATGTTCACAGTCCAACACCGGCATCTCCGCATCATGTTCACAATTTACATTAACAGTTTAGACTTTGGAATCAAAAACATAATTTCTAAATTTGCAGAAGACACCAAATTGGGGGGGGGGGGGGGGGGATAGTCAATACTGAGGAGGACTGCAACAAATTACAGGTGGACATTAATAAACTTGCAGAATGGACATATAATTGGCAAATGAAGTTCAACACAGATAAATGTGAGATTACATTTTGGTAGGAAGAATAGGGAGGTAATTTATCACTTGGATGGTGCGAGTCTAGGTGGGGTAGAGGAACAAAGGGATCTCGGAGTACAAATACACAAATCACTAAAAGTTGCGACACAGGTTAGCAATGCCATAAAAAAAGCAAACTAAGCACTAGGGTTTATTTCTAGAGGTATGGAATTGAAAAGTAGGGAAGTTATGCTAAACCTGTATCGAACCTTGGTTAGACCACATTTCGAGTACTGCGGACAGTTCTGGTCGCCATATTATAAAAAGGATATAGAGGCACTGGAGAGGGTGTAGAGAAGATTTACAAGGATGATACCAGAAATGCGAGGGTATACATATCAGGAAAGGATGAACAGGCTGGGTCTCTTTTCTCTTGAAAAAAGGCTGAGGGGTGACCTAATAGAAGTCTTTAAAATTATGAAAAATTTTGATAGAGTGGACACAGAGAGAATGTTTCCACTTGTGGGGAAGAGCATAACAAGAGGTCATCAATATAAGATAGTCAACAAGAAATCTAATAGGGAATTCAGAAGAAACTTCTTTACCCAAAGAGTGGTGGAACTCGCTACCACAGGGAGTGGTTGAAGCAAATAGTATAGATGCATTTAAGGGGAGGCTAGACAAGCATATGAGGGAAAAGGGAATAGAGGATTATGCTGATAGATTTAGATGAGGAAAGACGGGAGGAGGCTCGTGTGGAGCATAAACGCCGACATGGACTGGTTGGGCTGAATGGCCTGTTTCTGTGCCGTATATCCTATGTAATCCTTCATCTAAGTCATTAATATAGATTGTAAATAGCTGAGGCCCAAGCACTGATCCTTGTGGCACCCCACTAGTTACAGCCTGCCAATCTGAAAATGACCCGTTTATCCCTACTCTGTTCTGTCTGTTAACCAATCCTTTATCCATGCTAATACCTTACCCCCAACTCCATGTGCCCTTATCTTGCTTAACAACCTTTTATGTGGCACCTTATCAAATGCCTTTTGGAAATCCAAATATACTACATCTACTGGTTCCCCATTATCTACCCTGCTAGTTACATCCTCAAAAAACTCTAATAAATTTGTCAAACACAATTTACCTTTCATAAAACCATGTTGACTCTGCCTAATCATATTGGCCCGTAATTTCCGATAGGAGGCTTCCTGCGTGCGGATGCCTCCTATCGGGAAAAAATCTATGCCCTTACCTGAGGGCTCCCGAGGTCCGGACACTTCCGATCCTTGGCCTCTCCACAGTCAAAATGTGCAGGGCCCACGTATCCCAGGGGCGCATGCAGTTCACGAGCGTCCGGTTTCCTCCGGGTACTCCGGTTTCCTCCCACAGTCCAAAAATGTGTGGGTTAGGTTGATTTGGCTATGATAAATTGACCCTTAGTGTTAGGGGGGATTAAATATGTGGGGTTATGGGGATAGGATGGGATATGTTGGGGGAATTAAATACGTGGGGTTACGGGGGTAGGGTGGGATATGTGTACTGTGGGGATTAAAGCAGGGACAGGGTACTGGATTTGGATGATCAGCCATGATCGTATTGAATGGCGGAGCAGGCTCGACGGGCCGAATGGCCTACTCCTGCTCCTAGATTCTATGTTTCTATGTTTCTATGTCCCTGGGATCACGTGGGCCAGGTGAGCCAATGAAAGAAGGGAATCCCCCTTCATACTTTTGACAGATAAACTTGTCAAAAGTATGAATGGGGATCACTGAAAAAAAGACATTAAAACATAAAATAAATTTTTTAAAAACCATTACGTTTTTAAAATGAGTTAAAATTACATTAAATTAAATATTTTAAACAAAAATTAAATTTTTTGAAAATAATAATTGAAGTTTTTTACGGGGCTAAAAATGAACTTACCTTTTTTAAAGTATTTTTAAATTATAAATGAGTGAAACATTTTTTTTTTACTTTTTTAAACTCTTATGCTGGTAAAAGCAGGCCTGCTTTTACCAGGCGTAAGATTTTTAAGTGATTTCAGCGGGCGGAGGTTCTGCTGAAAGCGGAACTCTCCACCTGCAGAGGCCCTTCTCCAGGGCAGGCGTCCGATTTGTCAAGAGGATTCTGAAATGCCGGTTTTCAGCACATGCCTGAAACCGGCATTTCCGATGTCCCTACGGGTGTGTACACAGCTCATACACACCCGTAGGCATCGGCAAATACGGGCCATTATGATTTTCTAAATACCCTGTTACCACTTCCTTAATAATGAATTCCAGCATTTTCCTGACGATTGATGTCAGGCTAAATGGCCTGTAGTTCCCTGTTTTCTCTCTCCCTCCTTTCTTGAATAGCAGGGTTACATTTGCTACCTTCCAATCCACTAGGACCTTTCCTGAATCTAGGGAATTTTGGAAGATCACAATCAATCCACTATCTCTGTAGCCACCTCTTTTAGAACCGTAGGATGTAGGCCATCAGGTCCAGAGGATTTGTCGGCTTTTAGTCCCATTAGCTTCTCAAGCACCTTTTCTCTACTGATATTAATTACTTTAAATTCCTCGCTCTCATTAGACCCTTGGTTCCCCACTATTTTTGGTATACTTTTTGTGTCTTCTACTGTGAAGCCAGATACAAAATATTTGTTTAAAGCCTCTGCCATTTCCTTGTTCCCCAATATAATTTCTCCTGTCTCAGCCTCTAAGGGGCCAATGTTTACTTTTGCTACTCTCTTCCTTTTTACATACTTGTAGAAGCTCTTACAATCTGTTTTTATATTTCTTGCTAATTTACGCTCATATTCTATTTTCTCCCTCATCATCAATTTTTTGGTCATCCTTTGCTGGTTTCTAAAGTTCTCCCAATCCTCAGGCTTACTACTATTCTTTGCAACATTAGAAGCCTCCTCTTTTAATCTAATGCTATCCTTAACTTCTTCAGTTAGCCACGGATGGCTCACTTTTCCCATGGAGTCTTTATTTCTCAAAGGAATGTATAGTCGTTGAGAATTTTGGAATATTTCTTTAAATGATTGCCACTGCTTATCTACTGTCATACCTTTTAATCTAATTTCACATATCTACCATAGCGAACTCGCCCATCATACCTACGTAATTGGCTTGGTTTAAGTTTAAGACTTTAGTGTCAGACTTAAGAATGTCACTTTCAAACTCAATGTGAAATTCTATCATATTATGATCACTCTTTCCTAGAGGATCCTTTACTATAAGATTACTAATTAACCCTGTCTCATTACACAAAACAAGATCTAAAATAGCATGTTCTCTGGCTGGTTCCATGACGTATTGTTCTAGGAAACTGTCTCAAATACATTCCATGTACTCATCATCCAGACTACCCTTGCCAATTTAATTTGCCCAATCTATACGCAGTTTAAAGTCCCCCACGATTATTGTATTACCTTTGTTACAAGCTCCTATTATTTCTTGATTAATACGCTGTCCAATGGTATAACTACTGTTAGGGGGCCTCTAAACTACTCCCACCAATGTTTTCTGTCCCTTGTTATTTCTTATCTCCACCCATACTGATTCTACTTCCTGAACTTCTGAGCCAAGATCCTTTCTCACTACTGTCCTTATATCATCCTTAATTATCAGGGCTACCCCCCATCCTGTTCCAGTCTGCCTGTCTTTTCGATAAGTTAAGTACCCTGGAATATTTAGTTCCCAACCTTGGTCACCTTGCTGCCATGTCTCTGTAATGGCTATTAGATCACACCCATTTATCACTATTTGTGCCACTAATTAGACTACCTTGTTACGAATGCTTCGTGCATTCAGGTAAAGAGCCTTTAGTTTTAACCTTTTACCATTATTCCCTGCTTTCATCTTATTCGCTGATGCACGATTACCTTTAAACTCTCTGTCCCTTCCTATCACACACTGCTTATCTTTACCCAAATCGCTACACTGCTCCATTGCCTTGACTTTTCTCTTTAGATTTCTAAATTTCCCCTCACCTGACCCCTCCCCTCCCCCCCCCCACTTTTTAGTTTACAGCCCTAGTTATTCGATTCGCCAGGACACTGGTCCCAGCCTGGTTTAAGTGGAGACAGTCCCAACGGAACAGCTCCCTCTTTCCCCAGTACTGGTGCCAGTGTCCCATGAATCGAAACCCTTTCCTCCCACACCACTCTGAATCACGCATTTAACCCTCTAATCTCTTTCATTAGTTATAGTAAATGTGGTTCACCCTTGGCACTGGGACATCAGTAATTTTTGGGCAACTTTACCTGTTCTTCATCAAAACACTAGAGTGTTTCAGCAATGGTGAAACTTAAAACTGTGAAACATACACGTAAAGCTGATAGCAGAGAAACATGAACAGCAGCTGTAGAGAAATACGCAGCCTGGATTACCCATTATCCTAGCAGAATGACAGCAGCAACAAAGGCACAAGGACAACAAAGATAGGGGAGATACAGTCTGAGCTTTCCAACCAGCTCGGTGCTTCTACTTTTTCCGATCAGCACCAAAACTACCTTGTGCTTTGCTTCTGTCTGAATGGCTGTAATCATGTGTCAAAAGCAACCAGATATTAGGATAAATACTTTCAAATCCCTTCCAGCTGTCATGCCAGTCGCCACTTCAGTTGCCACAGCCAGCACAACATTGATACAAAAGCAAAGAAATAAGTTCTAATTTATTGCCAGAACTTCTGCCAACAGGTTTAACATTGTCTTAGAAAGCTGTATGCCGACTTTTTCACCCCTCAGCCCTTTAACATTCCCAACTCCATTGGCGCCAGCATCACCTTAGTCCTAACCTACCTGTTGCATCTCCAGCCTCACACTTGTCTTTTCCTACCACTTGATCCCCGAGTCTCCTGCTCTCTGATGTACATCGGCCCTTGCTCCCTGGCCACTTGCTCAGTCTTAGACCGTCGCATCCACAATTTCTCCAGCCTCATCCTTGATCTTTGAGCAAGACTGCGGGAGATACAAGACACAATAAAAACAGAAAGAAGCAGAAGAGACAAGTCCAGGTCAGTCAGCATTTGAGCAAGATTTGAGAAAAAAAAAAAATATTTTGGGTAGAGAACCTTTATTAGAATGAGGGCTTCCGACAGAGGGTCTCAATCCAAAAAGTTAACTTGTCTTTTCTTTCCAGACACTGCTGTGTATTTCCAGCATTTTTTATTTTCATTTCAGATTTCGCAGCATTTCTTTTTATTTCTCTCCACCGATATTGTTTTTAAAAAACATCAAACACATTTAAGATATACTAACAAAGCAGAGTGAGATTCAGTTAACTCCTGAAAAACACCAATAGTTTTTAAATGAACGATCAGAAAATTTGAGCATTTCAAACCGAGCACATTCCTCAGGTCCACAAGTTCTCCCAGTATAGTATAGTATGTTAAAATCATCACAATCTGACCTCGGTAAAACACGGTGCAAAGTTGTCACTTACAGTAGCTTTTACCTCTAACAGCATTCTGTAAATTTTGAATGTATCCTCTTCAGCACAACACTGATGTTCTAGACTTTTAGGAGGGCTATTGCTAGTTAGAATAGTACACTGTACTGAGAGGACAGGTTAGGCACCACAGTGCATTCTTACAAGCTGCAAGTACTTCTAAACACCAATATCAAATTTTGCATACTGTAGTAGCTTAAAAAATGTGGCCATCCCATTTGTCAATACATTTTATTTCCCCCTAAAACTTTTTGGTATAGGAAGCTCAGGTGAATAATATTTCTAGACCTGAAAAAAAGTTACCAGAAGGTTAAATATTGTTCCATGAAAGTCTTATTTTACAGTATGCTTCATTCCAACAGTGTCCAATCAATTATTTATCTTCAGCTCTTTTCTTTTCCCCTCTCTCCCCTGCACTGTGCCCTGCTGCGAAGGCTCTGGCAATGCCAGTCACGGAGAAATGCTCAGAGCCAGGTCAGATTGGCATAATTGGCTCTCTACCCACCCCCACCACATTATAATTTCTACTCAGTAAAGTTGTCAGTAGCAAAGCCACCAGTGGCATGGTTTTGTCATAATCTGTATTCCTGAACATTGTATCCTACGAGTCCGTGGCACACAATAATGGTATGTGAACATGTTGCACTTGGTAACTATTTTTTCTATTGTTCAATAACAGAAACCACTCCAATTTAATGCTATTCCCCAGGGTTTTACGACATGCAAGATTATGAATGCAACAGACAATTCTCTCTGTATAGAAAATTGAATTTACTTTTTTGTCAGATATTATATTTAAACTGTCATGTAGCAATTCAACAAATGAGAGAAACCTTACTTAGAATTAATTAAATACATAGAGTGGCTCCTAAAATGGCTTATTAGCATTCTCAGGATATGGGGTAGGACATTTAGGACTGAGATGAGGAGAAATTTCTTCACTCAGAGGGTGGTGAACCTGTGGAATTCTTTACCACAGAAGGCTGTGGAGGCCAAGTCACTGAAAATATTTAAGGAGATAGATAGATTTCTAGACACAAAAGGCATCAAGGGGTATGGGGAGAGAGTGGGAATATGGTATTGAGATAGAGGATCAGCCATGATCATATTGAATGGTGGAGCAGGCTCGAAGGGCCGAATGGCCTACTCCTGCTCCTATTTTTCTATGTTTCTATCTGTGCAATAGCTTAGTTTATAAGCTACACCTACCAAGTGGTTGGTGTTTTTTGCGGTGCGCAAACATAAATTTACTGCACAGTTTCAAAGTACTGCGCAAGACAGCAGAAAAGACTGCTTTAGTAAATTAGCTGTATATCCCACCAATAGCGAACGTGCAAATAATTAGAATACTGCATACACCTCCGACAAATGGTATATTATAAATATAACTCAAGCTGCTCCCAATTATGCATGTGGGAGTGAGGGGGAAGTAAAGCCTTAATTTGTTACTGTTTACAATTAGGAACAGTTGCTCTGAGCTTGTTTTAAGTACGTAACAGGCTTGTGATTCTGATGGGGAAAAAAAACAACTAGACAGCTGCACTGCTGTGAAAGACTTGCAGATATTCGTGTTCCTGTATAGCAAATAAAAATTAAATTGCCAGCAAAATCAATTGTCACTCATTAGAAGCGACAACCATTTATTTTGGTTTAAAAATGTAACTTATCCTTATACGTGTATCATTCTTAAGGATAAACATGGTTCTTATATAAAGTAAATACTTTCCACCGCTCCTGCTGATTTTTTTTCATTCTCATGTGGGCGTAAATGCAATTCCTAACAGTTTCCCAATGTTGAAAGATCTGCATAGTTCAGCAATATTTTTTTTTAAACTTGAGAAATCAAGGTGAAGGGCCACGGCCCATAGTGTAGGTCTGAAAGGATTAAAAGAGGTGAGGAAAATTACCAAACCTGTGCTTTAAAAACCTGAACATTATTCCTACTGCAACCGCTGCTACATTTCCAGCAGAGTGTGAAGGTCACAAGACTTTGTATCATACATCACCAGGTTTACCATTCTGAATATACTACTCTCCATGGGGGCAGGGCAAGAGAGGCAAAAACAGCTGAAGAAGTCACACCTTGTATTGCTGACACGATCGTTTTGAGTGCGTGTTGGGGGAAAAAAAAGAGCACTTTAAAAAAAATTTGGAAATAAAAATACGTCAAGATGTGCAGTATTTATTTAGGGCCAAACTTTAGTCTGCATTTTAAAGTCATATGATTTTTTAGCAAAGAAAGCAATTTGAGAAGCAGAGAAGTACAGTTGGTTGGAGCATAGGAGTTTTTTTTGCAGTTCAAGCTGAAGAGTTGAGAGATACAAAACTGCAGCAATGCTGCACCACCACTGGCAGGAGGGTGCAATTACAGCACAAAGTTTACATAGGTAGGTTCCATTTCTACTTAACGATTCCCAAATTACCATATGTTTTAGTATTTAACTATAAACAATAAATCAAAATATTTGGAGAAGGTATAATTTTAAAATGGTGACTGAATTATGTCTGCATGCGCTGGTCCAATTATCACCTACTTCATCTCAAGATGAAGTAGGTGATAATTGGGCCCATAACTAGAAGATAGTCACCAGTAAATCCAATTGGGAATTCAAGAAAAAAACTTCTTTACCCAGAGAGTGGTTAGAATGTGGAACTCACTACCACAAGGAGTAGTTGAGGCGACTAGCATAGATGTATTTAAGAGTAAGCTAGATAAAAACGAGGGAGAAAAGAATAGGATATGTTGATGGTGTTAGATGAAGAGGGGTAGGAAAATGTTCGTGTGGAGCAGAAAGACCGTCATGGACCTGTTGGGCCGAAAGTCCTGTTTCTGTGCTGTAAATACAATGCAATACTATGCAAGATAAATAATCAAGTTGAAAGTTTAATTTTGGAGAAAAGATTTTCACTTTGGGCATGAATGCACTGCCTGAAAGGGTGGTGGAGGCAGTCAATTGTGGCTTTCAAAAGGGAATTGGATAAGTACCTGAAGGAAAAAAATTTGCTGGGCTACGGGGAAAGGGTGGGGGGAGTGGGACTAGCTGAAGTGCTCTTGCAGAGAGCCGGCACGGGCCGAACGGCCTCCTACTGTGCTGTAATGATGCTGTGATAAGAAAACTGGTAGCTGTGAATTGGCCGCCTGTTATACGCCCTCCCCCCACAATTTTTCTTTCCATTGAACAGAAAGGCAAAGCAAGCGGTGTAAATAACAGGCAGCCAATCTGTAACTGCCAGTTTACCGCCTATGCCTAAAGTGAAAATTACCTCCAGAATTTCCCAGGTGTATGCCTCCACGGGTCTGATCTTTGACAGAATTTGTATATGCTTGTGTACAATGAAAACACCTGAAGCCATTATCATAAAGCACCATTCTGATGATCAGAAATCTATACCTCTTAACCAACCACAATTTGGGTCCACCGCAACATCTATCATTTTACATCTGAGGTACTTCAGTGAGATCAGAAGGATCAGACATGAAAGAAAAATCCCATAAACTCACCATTTGAGAGGAAACGGAAAAAGATCTGGAAACTATAGTACACTTAACATAAACATGTTCAGTTACTGTGCAGCAGCAATGAATAAAGCAAATAAAATGGCAAACAATAATATTGTCAAATTAGTGCGCAAGTCTGAAGTTTCAAGCTGTATAGCACTCAGTTCTGGTCACTGCAGCACATGGGAAACAACCAAGCCCTGGAAGGGACGCACAGGACTATGGGACTTATCCCTATCAGAGGAAAAGATGTAAATGAGAGAGGACCTTACAGAGGTATACAAGATACTAAGTGGCACAGAAAAAGTTCACCATGAGCACTATTCCAACTTAAAAACCATGACTGCTGAGCAAGGGGACATAGGTGCAAACTGGTAAAAAGGAAGTCCAGGACGAATGTCAGGAAGCATTTCTTCACAAGAGTGATCAATATTTGGTATGGTCTTCCAAGTAGGGTAATGGAGGCAAAGTGAAATATTTTAGAGGCAGCTGGATATTGTGAGGGAGCTGAGCATTGGCTCCTATGGAAGGGCGAGTTAGATGGGCTGAATTGCCTCTTTCATCTGTACTTATTTTTGTAGTAATTATGTACTCAAAGGTGTGCATTTAGCATCTGAGTCAAACACCAGGAAAAAATTGGAAACCTCCACAATGAGCTTAATACACTTCACAGCTCTGTAATATTCCCAGCATGTATTTTTGAACAAAACATATCCTATTCAATCTGTAGGTTTTCACGCACACAACATAATGATATCCAAGTGGTTTGCTGCCATTAGAACTAAGAGTAGGACTTTACTCAAATAATTATAAGCAACCGGTGTACCCCAGCAGGTGTTTTGCAAAACTCAACCCTTCAATTAAGTTTAAACTGTGATTAGGATCTGAAAAACCTCAACAAAAATTTTGCATTCATGAGGGAATGGCAAGTTTGTTGGTGGAAAAAAAGCTGTAACTTATCTGTAATATCTATTTTTCAAAAAAAAAACAAGATTTTGTTACATTTTACTTTAATAAAATAAATTCACAATTTTAAAACACACAAAAGAAATAATTAACATGGTGACTGGGATTGTAAAATGTGGGCTCTCGGTTTCAAAAATGTCCTGCCTTCAGCGTTTGTCCATCGAAAGGCTACTGCTAATGTTCTAAAGGTGTTGGCCATTCCTTTCCATGTCTCCATGTTTGAAGACGTACAGTACTTCAGATGGTGAAGTGTGGAAAACGAATCACTGAATATCGTCATCATCAAAGAGGTCTTCAAAATCTAAAGAGTTTAAACAATAAGTACAATTAATATCCTGAAATCAATGTTTACGATACTTTCTTTGCTCTCTTTTCCCCTCCTCTCCTCCCCCCATAAGTTCCACTCATTTGTTAAAAATGAGAAAAATTTTAAGCTCTTTACCTATCTCCATGAATGCAATCATTATCAATCCCTAGTCCAACAACAAGAAAATACATTTGAAGATGCCAAAAGGACCCATGCCTAATCAATTTTCCTTCCCTTCTTGAGCAACAAGTGAAGACTGACAAAACACAAGCTCAAAGAAAACCTTAGTGTGGATGGGAGTCAAGAGTAGAACTCAGGACTCCAAGACGTGTCCTGGGTTGGCCTCCTTTTTTTCGTTCATTAAGGTGACGGATGGAACTCTTCTCGGCACCCATCAAGCACTCCCAGGTCAGCTATAGCACAGCTAGATGCAAAGTGAAGCTCCCTCTCCTCAGCTCCAACCGCAGCGTACTGCACCAGTGTGACACTTTTTCCATTTCCAACACCCGCCATCTTATTGACCCCTCAGTGAAATAGTGCCTCCTGTAACTTCCTCCAGCCCTACAATCCTCGGAGATCTCTGTGCTGCTCCAATTATGGCCTCTTGCGCTCCACCATTGGCGGCCGTGCCTTCTGCTGCCTCGGCCCTACGCTCTGGAATTTCCCTCCCTAAACCTCTCCGCCTCTCTACCTCTCTCTCCTCCTTTAAGACACTCTGTAAAACCTTACCTCCACTTGTCCTAATATCTCCTTACATGGCTCAGTGTCAAATTTTGTTTGAAAGCACTCCTGTGAAGTGTCTTGGGATGTTTTACTGTGCTAAAGGCGCTATCTAAACGCAAGTTGTGGTTGTTGAATTTGGGACAGTTTTGTGCTATAGGTCCATACCCAGTAATCTAAAGACTGTCCAAACTAATTTCACACAAGACCTTTGGGGATGGGGCACCTAGGCTGTTTGAAAATCTTCCGTCAATCAAATATTATCTGACTAAGGAACCTATTACCATGAGTCAATGTAAACTGCTGCCCTACAGCTCAGCACCATCAGGGCATTGATTTCCTGTTTCACCACTGAAACTTTTTAAAATCAGTGGATTTGTCAGTTGACAAACTTCAATTGTACAAGGTTTCATCATTTTTCTCCTCTGGTAAGCTGTTTGCCAATAAGCACCTTTTACAAGAATAGTCAGGCCTCAAACTTAATTCAGTACTTCCGTTGATGCCATGCTGGAAGGCGGCTGGATTGAAATCACCTATTTTGGTCTAGAATTTTGAATAAGATTGGGTTATAAAGAAACACCAAATACTTTGTCCGCAATGCCATTCTTAAGTGAACTTGAGATTGAGAGAGACAGAAAGACCAGCCACATTTACATTTCTACAAAGTTTCTTTATGATTATTCCCTTCAATTACAGAACAGATAGTGATATTAAAAATCAGAATATATAAGGCTGTAAAATTTTGTTCCAATATTGAGTTTTTGTTTAGGAGGAACAGCAGCATACAGATATGTACACTGGGATACCACCCATAAATCTAAATACTTAAAAAGGATTTGCCGTTTGGTTCATCTTACTATATTTTGTTCAAGTCACCAATACATTTTTGAACTCAAACGAGTTGTGGGGATGGTTTAGTTCACATCATCTTCTATAGTTTTGTCCTCATCGCCATTCCAAATATTTGAACTAGATCTCTGCTCTCTTTATGTAAAAGCAGCCTGTTCAATATATTTTCTTAACTTAGATTTTTTACTGACGTTTAGTGCTTATTGTGGTAAAAGATCTCTGTTTTTCTAGTTGTGCCATCCAGTATCCATATCATATACTGCCAGGTAAGGTACAGAATGGTCTGATTCAGAGGAAATGTCTCTGTCTAGAACATTTCCTAAATTAGCCACTGAAGTCTCCAAGTGAGCTTTTCAAGTTAGTGCCAATCCGTGGGCAGTTTTGCACATACACCTACATTCTCTATGAACAGGGCTACACGGGAGATCTGTGTGGTGGCAGAGCACTGTTAGTTTGTGAAAGCAAAAACTAATAAGAAACACCAGCCAAGATCGTCATCTGCTGGCTTCTAAGGAACAGGATGAAACTACCTCCATAATTAGATCTCTGCCAGTCAGGACAAACCAAGTAAAGGACCTTGGCAATGCCTAAAAATCCTACTTAATTACTGGACAAGAGGAGGATTCCTCATAGTAAGGCACATTGGGTGTGTTTCTACTCTCTAAACCACAAAACCCTGTCATTGTAAGCTGCTTCACTTCATAGTTTCCATGAAATTCATTGAAATGAATCAGTGTTTTAAAATGTTGGGCACATAAAGGACTTGAACTTGTGATTCATGTAATGTAAAGTTAGCTCATTTACTAATGTGACCTAACAAATTGCAAACCAATAAAATACAAGATAATGTGATCAAGAAGGCCACAAATACTCACCCTGGAGTTATCTTGTTGAAATTTCCGCTGTCTTATTAATCTTTAACACATTAAGCCAAAACTTCAAAAGAAAAGCAACTGCTCTTTCGGGAGACTTGCACATATAACTTGGAAAGATGCACGAAAATATTTTACTTTTATTATTGTTGTGGCATGCACAGGCAGCACAACCATTACATTCACATTCCTGCATAGAAAAAACATCTCTAGGGAGCTGTAGAAAGATTAAAATAAACGTGGTTCTACATTTATAAAATTATGTTCTATAGTTGCAGTATATACAGCACTGGATACTGGAAACCCTTTTAATTTGCTTCTTTATGCAACTCAAGTATAACAGTGTACACAATGTTTATGTCAGTATGTTGGAATCTGATTTCTAATCTTGGACATTAGGAAAACAAGAACAAGTTCAAAGTGAGCCAAATTTGGGGAGGAATCCTTAAGAAAAAGGTTAATCATTGCCACGTTACAGTATTCCCATCTGCAAGCAGCTCTGCGGCATTGGAACACTACTCCTCCTCCCAGAACAATACGCCAAACACAGAACAAAGGTTGTAATTATAATGAGCTTAAAAGAAATTCATATCCACAGGAAACATACTGCCCACAAGGTATTTTATTGCCTATTAAAGATTTTATGGTGATTCATGATTCTTAATATGGCCATGTCATTTCCTCTGTAAATCTGACATACAATCAAAGTATTTGGGGAATTGGAGCTGTAGCACTGATCACAAAGTATATAAAACCAGAGTATTTATTTTAAAATGCTGTATTTGGATAAAGCAAACATGTAATCTTAAACTTCAGAATTTATTTGAATGCATCATGTTTTTCCAGATGCATTCAGGCACCATCAGGTACTGAATGGTCAATTTTTTTTTTCATGAATTGGTACACAAAATATATATTGGCCCAGATTTTGTGTTCCCCATGACGGGGTACGCTCAGCGAACGCCGTCGTAAGCCTTGTAAAAGGCCCCGAAAGTTCCGGGTTTCCGTATGCACGAAAACCCGGAACTTCAATCTGTCAAGGTTCACCTTGACAGATCTACCGCACCGACCCAAAAATCACTTCGCTGGTGCAGAGTTGAGCTATTTGCCCAACTACTGCCCAGCAAATGCCCACGAAACCCTTACGCCTAGTAAAAGCAGGCGTAGGGCCTGCTTTTACCAGCGTAAGGGTTAATATAAATCTTTAATTACATTAAAAAAAAATGCACAAACATTTAAAATTAGTTTATGTAAATTCTGGCCCGGTTTAAAATGTATAAAATTATTTTTTTTAATTTAATTTTTTATTGCAAACGCTTGATTGAGGGGACTTTTAATGAAATGTGAAAATGGGAACATTTATTTTTATTCCAGTTGTATAAATTGTTTAATTATTTGGGGATTCCTCATATACTTATGGGGATTCCGTTCGGGTCCCAGGGACACTTCCTGCGTCCCTGGGCCTTTACGCAGGCAACGCCTGGAGGCCCAGGACCCAAAGTCTCCAAAGCCCAGGAACCTGAAGGTAGGTATGGATTTTTTATTTTTAAATTCCGGTCCATTAAAAGCAATACATTTCCTTCTATTTATTCAAATGTAAATAAAATAGTGCGTTTCTGGGGGTGATGGTTAATTTGTGATAATGTTGCCCCTTTCTAGTAACCTGATTGGTCTCCAGTAACTATGTGACAAATGCCGCCAATCACATGCTTCTATCATCCAAAATCTGCCAGAAAACTGGAAGCCATTACTGACTAACAACCTGCTTGTGACAGATCCCTTCACCGGTTTAAAAACTAAGACTGTTCTTGATGTATACATTTTATTCATCTTTATTACTTTTATTGAATATTGCACATTTTATTCACATTTCCTTTGTAGTTCTAATTATTTCTCAATCTAAATTCAGCTTCCCAAGTCATTCTGTGATCCATGACAACTGAGTTTTATTCAGTTTTGTGTTCAAGTTTACCGAAGTCTATACATTTTATTCGGCTTTAATATTTTTCCAGAGTAAGCCGTGGCTCAGTGGTAGCATTCCCTCCTGAGTCAGAAGGTTACGGGTTTGAGTCCCAGACAGCCCAGTTGCAGAGACAAGAGTTACAATCTGTGAATACTAGGCTGAAATCCAGCGGGCAACTCGCGTCCAATGGGAGTGGTGGATCCACCCAACGTAGCCCTGGCGAGCAAGAGATCACAGCTCTAGCCTCTGAATATTGGGCTGATATCAGTAGCATACTCAAGTCTGATGGAAGTGGAGTGGAGTGGTGACACCTCCCTCACCCTCCCTTTCTCCTCCATCATATCTAGCCAATCCTCCTGGTGGGGGCACTATTTAATATTTCATTCAATTCATGATATCTATATGGAGAAAAGTTAAAACATGACACTGGTTGCCACGACGCGTTAGACACTGGCTTTTTACCTCTAATATTGACCTCTAATTAGAGCTTAAATCCAGGGATGAAAAAGTCTCCCGAACTAAGTGCTAACTGTTTTCACAAATATTCTGTTCTGACCTAATCTTTGGTTGCTGTTGATCAAGGAGCATTTTTGATGAACAGGATTCAATCAGATGTTTAGCTGGTTAATAATGGAAATTTTAGAAGCAAAATTAGTAACACCATATTAAGTGGTAAAATTATTTAAATAAGTATATTACTATAGTCTTAGTAGAAACCCCAACCTTGGTGAGAGGTAATGGATGAGTCAGATTGTCTGAAATAATGCTTAGCTAAGGTACTTAGGAGGGACAGTTTCTGCCCAAGATTTCAGAAGTCAAGACAGGAGTAGTAGTCATAAGAGATTGTAAGAAAAAGTCTTCAAAGAGGATTAGATTGTACTTAACGCAGTTTAGGGGGGAATACAACAACTGTCAGGATGTATGAAGATATTATAACTGTGTGCAAGAAGTTAGCTTGAAGCTAAAAGATGACAACTACTGACGAAGCATGAAAGATAGAATCATACAGCACAGGAGGCCATTCAGCCCATCGTGCCTGTACTGGGTCTTTGAAAGCGCTTACCAATTAGTCCCACTCCTCTGCTCTTTCCCTATAGCCCTGCAAATTTTTCCTTTTCAAGTATATATCTAATTCACTTTTGAAAGTTACTATTGAATCGCCTGCTACCACCCTTTCAGGCAGTGCAGTCCAGATGATTACAGACAAACTCACTGAAGACATACCCTTGAGGCTAGAACTAGTGCATTGTGCAGGGGAAGACAGACTGCTTTGATGTAACAGTTAAAAGAGGTTGTATGTTTTTATATGATCATCCAAGATATAGAAAGAGCATAATTGCTACCTGTTATTTCACTATACAGAAAAGTCCCAACATTGTTAAACAAGTACTCTAATCCTCATAACTGATTACTGATGTTATGTTAAATCGAGGCTGTGATACTGGGATTCTGAATGAGTCTTCCTACGTTAAATTGCTTTTGTTAATGCTTTAGCTGTAATTCTGAAATTAAGTTAAGTTTGTTTGTGAATTTGCATTGATAAGTATATCATCCTGGACTACTGTATATAGAAACAGTGTACTATTGTAGTTATAGTACATTAAACTGTGCCCTGTTCTATCCTCGATATCGTTGGGGTAAGCGGAGTTAAATGTGTCCTTTTAGTTGAGTCGGTTTATGTAGTTTAACTCAAGAACCAATTTAAGCATTTGACAGAAAAAGTCTTGATGTAAAACTAAATCCCAATCTATTATTCCTACAACTGTTATATGTTGACTGTAAGGGCCCCACTTCAAATGAATTTGGGATGGGGGGGGGGGGGGGTGGAGAGAGGGGGGTCTTAACCCAGTTTCCCACCAGCCATGAGCCCATATTACAAAACTGGTACCCAAAGCACATTAGTAAAATATTGAAGTAACATGTGAAAACAATGTAAACCGAATGGTTGAGATGCTCAGAGAGGCCATGGGATGGCTGGTGTAGCAAGTGAATAAATGTTTCATGGGAGTTTTGTTAGGGGTTGAAGCCTGGGCACAATGTTGGAGCGGAGCAGTTAAACTTTACTCTGCGCCTCACCATGTACCTACCCTGGGAGTGCTTGATGCAGATATTGGGTGCCTGAAATCGTAAGAGATCCAGCAGACAAATTTATTTCATCTGTAATTTTGCAAACCTATATTTGAAATAAGCAACTATTTTAAACATTCAGAGTCTAAATCAGCCTTTGACGCCTGCTGCAATGCACACTTTACTGCATCTAGCAGTGCAACTAACAGCACCTGCCCCCTAGCTGTGAGCATTACTAACAGCAGCTAAACGTCTCAAGTCACGATTGCACTGAGAAACTGTCCCACTGGTGTATCGAGCACTGGGATTTGTTCCAAAAATGTCACATGGGGTAAAACAACATGAAAACCAAATTCCATTGACCAGCCAGGAAATCAAAATAGAAAATATCAGAATAAATGTAAAAGTCATTCTTAATTTGTAAATGTTAATAAGTCTCATTTTTTCAGTTGGCCATTTTTATTAATTTCTTTACTGCAGAACTTTTCTCAAAATACCTCATATTCCTTTCAACAAGGTAGTTTTCAATAAGACAATGAGTTGTACTAGAATATGAATCCACTGGCAGCACTCCAGCACATTGCTCAATTGGGCATTCATTTACTGACTGAGGTACTTTGCTTACATTTCAGCCCTTAAGAGCGAGTAATGTAAACCTGCCCACAGATAACTTTTCTTGAAGTTTTTGTTCTTTACCAGTCATGCAGTTGTTGCATTTCAACAGATGATGGACGGGGAAAGGAAATAACTCATCTTCAAAAAATTATCCATTTTAATCCTACTGTCCCAATGACGTTGGGCAGCAGTTCACAAGGCCACAACAGCATTAGCCAGATTTTGAAGTAATGAAAAGTGAGAAACAGAGGGAGCTACTTGCAGCCACCATGAGTTTTGCAAGTGAAGATTCAGCATAAGAGATGATGACAGAGAGATTTGAGAAGAGGATGAAGCAGATGAACAAATGCTTGACAAAAAAGATTTGTGTAACTGAACAAAAATTACATCAGCATATTAAAAAATGCTAGAGCTAGAACAGGATATAGTAGGAAACTACAAGGACTAACTGCAATGTGTGAAAGAAATATTAGAGATATATTTCAAACAATCAGACATATAGAGGACACACAGATGCATGTAGTGTACAAAAAATGTCTAAGAGTGGAAAGGAATCTCTAACTACAATTAAACAGAGGCTACTCAGACAGCCACAACAAGTTAACAATAAAAAAGGCTGAGCATGTGTAATAGTGTAAGAAGTTACTGAAAAATATCTCACCATTAAAGAAATCTGCATGGACTGCTTTTTCATTTGCTGCAAGATCCATTAGAAGTCCTGAACTTCCTCCTGCCTGAAAAATAAACAAAATGACACAAGTTATTTAAAGACATTTTATGGGGTACAAGGACTGCTAATCATTTGATCTAAATAGCAAAGCCCAGCTTCTCCCAGTGAGTTATAAGTAAAGAGTAAATATAGTGTGGTACTGAACCCGATAATTCCAGATTCAATCCTGGGCTCGCACCGAGTTAGTTGATCCAAACTGGGGCAGCAACTGGGAAGCTATAAATGAACTAAGGGAGGAAGAAAAATTAACCAGGGTGTCTATTCCTGATTCCTGCTGGAAAGTACACTTGTGGACACTGGGTGATGACAGGATTAGCTAGGCTGTGTTGTGCCCATGATCAACCTGGCAACACTCACTGTCTAGGCTCTCATATGAAGAATGCCCATTTGAGCAATGTACAGGAGTGCTGCCTATGGATTCATTGCCTTAATGCAAAGGAGAAAAATAATAAAAGGTGAAAATATAATATTTCAATATAGGAGGTAATGCACGTTAAGAATAGTAGGAGCCAGACTTTAATTTCCAACAGAGTGAATTCCTGACTTTGGCCATGCTATTGGAAACACTGAACATGCAAGCACTTGAAAGGAGAAACAGGATGGAGTTTAGACTGCAGTCACACATATTCTTATAGCTGGTTACACCTGGAATCAGACTACCTGCCTGTTCTCTCAGCTGGAGTATGGAGAGAAAATACAAAATAACATAACAATCCACAAATGTGGGGAAGCCTATGAAACACCTTATAGAAAAATAATAGATGGTATGGGGATGAATATCATGCAACAATCGGCATATGGGATACTTTCCTTTATTAGCCGAGGCATAGAATAGAAGAGCAGGGAGGTTATGCTTGAACTGTGTAAAACACTAGTTAGGCCACAGCTAGAGTACTGCGTACAGTTCTGGTCACCACATTACAGGAAAGATGTGATTGCACTAGAGAGGGTACAAAGGAGATTTACGAGGATGTTGCCAGGACTGGAAAATTTTAGCTATGAAAAAAGATTGGACAGGCTGGGGTTGTTTTCTTTGGAACAGAGGAGGCTGAGGGGAGACTTAATTGAGGTGTATAAAATTATGAGGGGCCGAGATAGAGTGGACAGGAAGGACCTATTTCCCCTAGCAGAGAAGTCAATAACCAGGGGGCATAGATTTAAAGTAATTGGTAGAAGGATTAGAGGGGAGTTGAGGAGAACTTTTTTTACCCAGAGGGTGGTGGGGGTCCGGAACTCACTGTCTGAAAGGGTGGTAGAGGCAGAAACCCTCATCACATTTAAAAGTACTTGGATATGCACTTGAAGTGCTGTAACCTACAAGGCTACGACCAAGAGCTGGAAAGTGGGATTAGGCTGGATCGCTCTTTTTCGGCCGGCACGGACACAATGGGTCGAATGACTTCCTTCTGTGCCGTAAATTTCTATGATTCTATGAATCCTGATTGGACTGCATGTATACAAGTGGCCCAGTCTCAATTCAATTTCATATGTCTGTATGAGTCCTGACCACATTTTAATGTTACATTTTTCAACATCAAGAGCCCCCAAATTTTGGTCTTGCGCATGTGGTACAGCAATACCCTGGGAATGAGAATGAAGACAAGTATTGTATCAATAACAAATTAATAGTTATATAGTTTTACTCATCAAAGAAAGAAGACAGACTATAAATAACAAAAGATAATGAGGCACGATCTTGTGCCAGGATCTAATTTGCAAAACCTTTGGCAGATAAAAGTTGGGCAAATAATGGAAGTTTCACTGCAACAGGAACATAGAACAGGAGTAGACCATTCAGCCCCTCAAGCCTGTTCCGCCATTCAATTAGATCATAGCTGATCTGTACTCCATTTATCCATATTTGATCCATACCCCTTGATACCCTTATCTGACAGAAATCTATCAATCTCAGTTTTGAAAATTTCAATTGACCTAGCATCCACAGACTTTTGAGTGAGAGTTCCAGTTTTCCACTACCCTTTGTGTGAAAAATCACTTCCTGATTTCATTCCTAAATGGCCTGGCTCCAATAAGATTCTGCCCCTTGTTCTGGATTCCCCACCAGAGGAAATAGTTTCTCTGTATCTACCCTACTGAATCCCTTTAATTCGATCACCACTCAACCATCTAAACACAAAGGAATACAAGCCAAGTTTATGCCACCTGTCTTCATAATTTAACCCTTTAAGCCTGTCATCATTCTGATTAATCTGCACTATACCACCTCCTAGGCTGACGTATCCTTCCTGAGGTGCAGTGCCCAGAACTGAACATAGTACTCCAGATGGGGTCCAACCAAGGCTCTGTACAACTGAAGCATAACTTCCTCCCCTTTGACTCTGCTCTACCTCAACACTACATCTCCCGACCCCTCCACTGCTTCTGACTGGTCATGCTACTTGTCTGACATCCAGTATTGGATGAGCAGAAATTTCCTCCAACTAAATATTGGGAAGACCAATGCCATTGCCTTCGGTTCCCACCACAAACTCCGCTCCCCAACCACAAATCATTGTCTGAGGCTGAACCAGACCGTTCACAACCTTGGCCTCCTATCTGACCCTAAGATAAGCTTCCGACCCCATATCCGCTCCATCACCAAGACCGCCAACTTCCACCTCCATAACATCGCCCATCTCCGCCCCTGCCTCAGTTCATCTGCTGTTTAAAATCGAGATGTTGCAGGACCAGGAGCCAATGTAGGTCAGCACACACTCCCATGTTCCACCCTCCTTGAGCTCCTCCAAAACTCTGCTGACCTACATTGGCTCCTGGTCCTGCAACTCCTCGATTTTAAAATTCTCATCCTCCATGGCCTTGTCCCTCCTTATCTCTGAGCACAAAAATCTAGGCTGACGCTCCAGTGCAGTACTGAGGGAGTGTTGCACTGTCAGAGATGCCGTCTTTCGGATGAGACGTTAAACCAATCGTCTGCTCTCTCAGGTGGACGTAAAATATCACATGGCACTATTTCACAGAAGAGCAGAGGAGCTAATCCCAGTGTCCTGGCTAATATTTATCCCTCAATCAACATCACTTAAACAGATTATCTGGTCATTATCACATTGCTGTTTGTGGGAGCTTGCTGTGTGCAAATTGATTGCCGCATTGGGACACCCTGAAGTCATGAAAGGCGCTCTATAAATGCAAGTCTTTCTTTTCTTTCAACCTCCTCCAGTTCTACAACCAACATTCCCATTAAGCTGTGTTTGGAGGTCCCGCGTAGGCCACTCACCGCTTTCACATGAGAAAAAAATTTGAATATGCCGCGCTGCCAGTTAAAGGGAAAAAAATTAGTGGCAACATTGCCTACAACCCTCCAAAATCTGGCCTCTTGCAAATCCGATTTTAATCGCTCCACCATTGGCGGCTGTACCTTCAGCTGCCTAGGCCACAAGCTCTGGAATTCCTAAACCTCTCTGCCTCTCTCCTTTGAGCCGCTCCTTAAAACCTACCTCCTCACCTCCCCTAATATCTCATGGGGCTCAGTGTCAAATTTTGTTTGAGAACGTTCTTGTGAAACGCCGTGGCAAGTTTTACTACGTTAAAGGAGCTATGTAAATACAAGTAGTTGTTGTTGTACTTCAGCCCCCTCGTTAGCCATTTTGATTAATTTTTGATCAGTTTTCTAGCAACAAATCCATATAGAAATCAGCTCAAACTTTGGCATTCTACCTCCAATTATTAAACCTTTCTGTACCCAAGAAAATGGGCACTTCAGAATCAATCAATTTTGAATTTTCACATATTTAGGGATCTACTGGACGAGGGAGAGAAGAGGCAAGTAACCGAAGGCAAGGCCAAAACAGTAAGTTTTAGGGAGGCTTTTGAAGGAGGGGAAACACTGTGGAGGGGTTATGGGAATGTTTGAGTGCGTGGGGCCGATACGACTGTAGGCTCTGTGAGCAATGGTGAATAAAGAGGAATATGCAAAGATGAGGGTGGAGGGCTCATGTGGGCATGTCAGGCTAGGGCAGGTTGCAGGTGGAAGATGATGTGAGGCCTGGAGGGACTTGTAGAGGAGAACAAGGATTTTGAATCTGATGCGTTGGGATATAACGAGCTAATGGAAGTTGTTGGGGACAGTGTTGATATGGGCAACACAGATTTGGACAAGTTGTAATTTATGTAGAGTGGAACTCAGGATGCACCGAGGAGAACGCTGGAGTGAAAGTGACAAAGACACAGTGGGTTGAGGCAGGAATCACAGAAGGCGACACCCCAGAGGCAGAAACAGGCTGTTTTCCTGGCAGATGATGAGGTTTGAAACGCAGGGTAAACAAAACACCAAGTTTGTGCACCATTCGGTTTAATCTGAATGAGTAGCCATAGTGGGGTCTAGAATCAGGCTCGCCGGTGGGAGTCAGACAGGATAGCTTTGGTCTTTCTGCTGTTGGGCCAGTGGATAGCACAGTAATGGTTATCTGGTTGAGGATGGTGGTGGAGAGATGTTAACGGGGCACACACCGCAGCCAACCCCAAGCCTACCGATGATGTTGCCATGAGGGCAGCGGGCAAACTAAGGAAAAGAATGGGGTGAAGGACAGAGTCTTGGAGCACACCTGAGGTGACCCTGCGGAGAAGAGAGGAGATTCCATTGCAGGAGATGTAGGAATAGAACCAGATGGGGGGGGGGGGGGGAAGAAACGACTTCTAACCTGGGGTACTGAGGCCAACTGCTTCACTCCCAGCCAGGAGAGGCCGGGGGGGGGGGGGGGAGAGAGCAGGCGGGATCTGTGGCCCTCCCCTCTGCCCGGGGCTCTGGCCCTCCCCCTGTGCCCAGGGCTCTGGCCCTCTCTTGTGCCCGTGCCCTCCCCCTGTGCCCGGGGCTCTGGCCCTCCCCCTGTGCCCGGGGCTCTGGTCCTCCCCCTGTGCCCGGGGCTCTGGCCCTCCCCCTGTGCCCGGGGCTCTGGCCCTCCCCCTGTGCCCGGGGCTCTGGTCCTCCCCCTGTGCCCGGGGCTCTGGCCCTCCCCCTGTGCCCGGGGCTCTGGCCCTCCCCCTGTGCCCGGGGCTCTGGTCCTCCCCCTGTGCCCGGGGCTCTGGCCCTCCCCCTGTGCCCGGGGCTCTGGTCCTCCCCCTGTGCCCGGGGCTCTGGCCCTCCCCCTGTGCCCGGGGCTCTGGCCCTCCCCCTGTGCCCGGGGCTCTGGTCCTCCCCCTGTGCCCGGGGCTCTGGTCCTCCCCCTGTGCCCGGGCTCTGGTCCTCCCCCTGTGCCCGGGGCTCTGGCCCTCCCCCTGTGCCCGGGGCTCTGGTCCTCCCCCTGTGCCCATGCCCGGTCCTCCCCCTGTGCCCGGGGCTCTGGCCCTCCCCCTGTGCCCGGGCTCTGGTCCTCCTCTGGGCCCGGGGCTCTGCCCGGGCCTCCCTCTGGTGCTGGCGGTTTGACGCGGCCTCCCCGCCCTACAAACCTCGTCCAGATCCACGTACGGCCCCGCGCCCTCGGGGAACATCTCGTCCACCGCCGGCTTCATTGTGACTGGAATTTTCTGTCCCAGACCGGCGCCCGTCTCTGACCCCGGACTCAAAACCAGACGGAATTTCCGGTGTCCTGCACTCACTCCATGTCGCTGGAAACTCGCTCCGCGGATAAAAGGGCCGCCGAGGAAATCAACGGCTCAGCAGCAAACTCCCTCTGATGGAACACAAAGATGCTCCAAGGACTGGTTTATTTACAAATACATGTATACATACATAGATGCATATATGTACATAATATGAATTGATGGATGATTTCGTGATATTATTTTTGTGCCAATGTGATTTTTTTTTGCAGCAACAAATCGTTTTTATGGTTAATTAACGAAATGCAAATCCAAACACATTACATTCGGTGAGTTTTTGTTAAGCAAGGAAGATAACTCTTAAAAATAAAGACGCCTGCAAAACTATAAGACGTTTGCAACCCGTGCCACTCTTGTAGATTATAAATGTTACCCCAAATATTTCCATATTGCTCCTTCAGATTTTGATAATACTTAGTAACAATGTCAAGGAAGACCTTGTATGCTCAATTTAATGTAATCGTAAATAGTTTGTAAAGTACATCACTCAGTGACAAATTGCAGGAGTGAGAGCCAGGATCCAGTTCATCTCACCTGAATTAGCTGCCTGAAAAGTAGATGCACTTCAGGAGCCAGAAGCTTTGGTCAGTACTTATATTTCAATGTGTGTCTTGTTTAAATTTCGCATAAACTTCAAAAATATTTTCGAGTAGTAATCTAGCTTCACCATTGGTGTAAGGTTTATGCAGGGATTCAAATGAATGTTGAAAGATTTGCAAAGGTGCCCCCTTTATATAACCAGCAATGAGTAAAACCATGGTTTCATCAAAGTAAGCCAATAGATCAATACAATTAGGACACCGTCTTGTCACCACAACATAGGCACACCTTTTGCTTCAACATTCTTTTCTGTGACATGCTAAAATAAGGTAAAACAATCTGCTAATCCAACGGAGAAATTTTTCCTTCCCCTAACAATATGGAGGCGTGACATTGCCAATTATCAAGCAGAATTCTGTTACAGTTCAAGCTACCCCCAACAGTTTTTACTCATGTTCACAGAAAAAGACAATTTCCATAAGATCGGATCTCCTATGATCTGAAATCTGTGCCACTATACATGCCATAAAAACAGAAAATGCTGGAAATACTAAGCAGGTCAGAATCATAGAAATTTACAGCAGAGAAGGAGGCCATTCAGGCCACCGTGTCTGTGCCGGCTGAAAAAGAGCTATCCTGCCTAATCCCACTTTCCAGCTCTTGGTCCGTAGCCTTGTAGGTTGCAGCACTTCAAGTGCATATCCAAATAAGTTTTAAATGCGATGAGGGTCTCTGCCTCAACCACCCTTTCAGGCAGCGAGTTCCAGACTCCCACCACCCTCCAGGTGAAAAAATTTCTCCTCAACTCCCCTCGAATCCTTCTACCAATTACTTTAAATCTATGACCCCTGGTTATTGACCTCTCTACTAAGGGAAATAGGTCCTTCCTATCTGCTCTATCTAGGCCCCTCATAACTTTATACACCTCAGTTAAGTCTCCCCTCAGCCTCCACTTTTCCAAAGAAAACAACTCCAGCCTATCCAATCTTTCCTCATAGCTAAAATCGTCCAGTCCTGGCAACATCCTCGTAAATCTTCTCTGTACCCTCTTTAGTGCGATCACATCCTTCCTGTAACCAGAACTGTACGCAGTACTTTAGCTGTGGCACAAGAAGAACTGTGGAGAGAGAAACAGTTTCAGGTCAATGACCTTTCGTCATATACATGCCATATATGGAATAGTGTGGCCAGTTTAACAATTATCCCGGAATTGCACTATTGAATACTGGACATACGTGCCGTGTTCTGCTGACTCTTCCAAAGGGGGAAAATACCTCACTAACTGACCAATGTATACAGGCTAAAACTACTTGGTCAGATTTATTTACAGGTTAATTAGTACACAGAATCCAAACAATATCGCAACACACTAGACCAGCACAATATATAATAATAATTCTAGATCAGTCCACAAAGATTTACAATATTTTTCTAACGTATATCTTAAAGTTGAATAAGCGACAAGTCTTTTGGATGAAACAGTTTTTCCTAGACTTTCACAATGCAATGCTGTACGTGGACAATGTGAATCTCAGTTCATACACAGA
This sequence comes from Squalus acanthias, assembly GCA_030390025.1. Taxonomy (NCBI): domain Eukaryota; kingdom Metazoa; phylum Chordata; class Chondrichthyes; order Squaliformes; family Squalidae; genus Squalus; species Squalus acanthias. Next base: position 62,745,801 of record CM059429.1, read on the forward strand.
ATTCAGACCTCCAGCCAGAATTAAAGATGAGCAACCAGGGCTGTTATTTATACCTGGGTTAAAAAAAAATGACCTGATAAATTGACAGATCTGCAACCTTTAAGTGATATTGTCAGGAAACTGCTGATTCTGCTATTTCCCACTGAGATCTCCTTTTGACAGAGTTTCATGCTTATAATGGATTTTCCTAAAGTCTCAGCATTCAGAGAGAATGGGGGATGTCTCAACCACAGTCTGTCAATCCACACATTTCAATTAAGCTGCTTCAGATATCAAACAACTCTTCTAACATAATTAATTCAGGAACAAAAGCTAAGGCATAGAGAAAGAAAACCCACCCAGGTCAGAGGTTTCTCATTGAATACACTGATAGGCCTGGCCAGTTACAATGCTATAGAAACAGTGGAAATAATTTTCACTTTGGGCACAGGCGGAAAACTGGCAGTTGCGGATCGGCTGCCCGTTATACAACCTGCCTGATTTTCCCTTCCATTGTTTTCTAGTGATAACTCAATCCACCATCAGAGAGATTGAAGAAATACACGTGCGGCACGCAAGTGTCTGGCCCAGATATAAGGGGATTGTTATCGTACACGTAGATATAGGGCAGCGTGAGTCAGCTCCCATAAAATTAAGATGTTCAGCTTAAGGAAACAATTGACACCACCAGACCTGAGAAGCTTTTTACAGCAGACCTGATTTTTGTAACAACTGCATAGGAGCATCTTCCTGTGGAATCTAGCAATGGACGTCTTTCAATAATAAGAAAGAACTTGCATTTATATAGTGCCTTTCACAACCTCAGGATGTCCAAAAGCTTTTCACTGTTGTAGCGTAGGAAACACAGCAGCCAATTTGCACACAGCAAGGTCCCACAAACAGCAGTGTGATAACTTCTTCGAAATAGTGCTATAGGATCTTTTACATGCACCTGATAGGGCAGACAGGGCCTTGGTTTAACGTCACATCCGAAAGACGGCTCCTCCGACAGTGCAGCACTCCCTCAGCACTGCACTGAGGTGTCAGCCTAGATGATGTGCTCAAGTCTCTGGAGCGGGACTTGCACCTGTGACCTACTGACTCAGACACACAATACTACACAAAACATAAAGATAGTTCAACTTTATCATTTAAGGCAATGCCACCTTAAAAGCTATAGGGCTTTCGCAGGAGTTAATCCTTTTCAAGCAAGAGTCTTTCTAATGAGATGTTAAACCGAGGCCCCGTCTACTGTCTCAGATGGACATAAAAGATCCGATGGCACTATTTCGAAGAGAGCAGGGGAGCTATCCCCAGTGTCCTGGCCAATATTTATTGCTCAATCAACATCACTAAACAGATTATCATATCATTATCGCATTGCTGTTTGTGGGAGCTTGCTGTGCACAAATTGGCTGCCATGTTTCCTCCTATGTGAAATAAAAATAAATTCGGTATTAGATGTTTTCATATAACTGTAAATATACAAGATATTCTGTTTTGATGGAAGCTGTCTTTCATAAGAACATAAGAAATAGGAGCAGGAGTCGGCCATTTGGCCCTTCGAGCCTGCTCCGCCATTCAATAAGATCATGGCTGATCTTCTACCTCATCTCCACTTTCCTGCACTATCCCCATATCCCTTGATTCCCTTAATATTCAAAAATCTATCGATCTCTATCTTGAATATACTCAACGACTGAGCCTCCGCAGCCCTCTGGGGTAGAGAATTCCAAAGATTCAGCATCCTCTGAGTGAAGCAACAAAGCAGAGGCTGGAACTCAGCTGTCTACAAGCTATAGGCAGGCTCTTTAATCGACAGATTAACCAGAATGCAGAAGTTATGGCTGATGTTCCTCAATGTGCCTGCTAGAAATATTTTATAATGCAAATAATTGGCAATAAGAAGTTTTGGGGAGGGAAGAAAAAAAGCAAAGTTACTCACATCTCAAGCATGCTTTGTAAAGACAGTCAGTAAATAGTGTTACATATATGTCAGTCACTATCTTTCAGTATCAGGAAGGTGTAATGTTTTCCCTCCTGTCAGTCATGTGATATATTGCCTCAGTGCATTTGCTGTATTGCAGCAACGGATGAACCACAGACATGGTGAGGCTGCAGTTAAAAACAGAATTCACACCCCACATCCCAGATTGTCTGTGAGCAATCCCATAGGCGATATCCCAGTCTTTATTTTTAAAATGATTAGATACAGCAACTCATACTAAAGAGATAAATAATGACTCAATTGTTCATGAAAAATCTCTTAAAAACGACTTTATCTCTTCAAGTGAGTTCCAGTCTCTCCTCTGCTGATTCTCTAGTCTAAGGTGCAGACAGCTGCAGAAGATAGACACCAGATTCAATGCACAGACAGCCAAGTTTTAACCTGAACTTCCCAGAAATAATCCATTGCATGCACCACAAAAAACAGACTGAGGCTGTGGATTTAACTCAATAAAATGTCCCATGAGAGCACCATACTCAGCTGTGCTAGCTATTCCCTTATAATTTCATGGCTAAGTTAATAATATCAATGCCAGAACTAACAACCAAATGTTAAAAAAATCTGTGGTTTAGTCTCACTACCTCACATAGTTTCAAATACTTTAGCGCTTTTCATTCTTTCATTGCTGTTCCATAGCCATGGGGTCGGGTGAATGCCAATGACTGAGGTAACCACAAAGTTTACGTGTATAATAATGATGAGCTATGAGAAAAAAAAAATCAGAAAATTCCAAGATCCACAGTTTAGAGAGAGAAAAGTACCTCCTCATGGAAGTATCTGGGCCTCATTCTCCTCCACATTGTGCTCTGGGTTTGCCTATTTTCCGGGTGCAAGGCAAAGGAAAAAGAGGCAGAGATCTACTTTATCATTTCTCCTCCTCTTTTGCACCTCACGCACATTTCGAGAGATATCCCTGAGTAAGGGCAGAGTGCTTCGGCCTGGAGCCAAGAAGGGGCTGCCAGCAGTATCCTCCTACCTTCAAGCAGTCGAGTGTTTTTTTTTCCAGGGCTGGGAAAGAGGATCAGCGGGGCTGGAGGTCTGTTTCTAGACAGCAGGCAGAAGGCCCTGAAGCCAGCCACCAGTCAAATTTCCTCCTCCTGATTTTGGGTGCACGTCAGAAGGTGTAACTTTAAATTAGTGAAAAGCAAATTAAAATGGATCCAGCTGCCCAATGTCACCACACCGCTGCATTTCCTAAAGTAGAGGAGTCACTGATTGCAGGAAAATCCACATCAGAGCAATGGGAGTCTTTCAGAAAGGAAATAGAGAGAGTACAATGCCAACATGTTCCCGTAAAGGTCAAGGGTGGGACCAACAAGTCCAGGGAACCCTGGATGTCAAGGGATGTACAAGAATGGATTAGGAAAAAAAGGGAGGCTTTTGGCAGATACAAAGGACTAAAAACAGTGGAAGCCCGAGAGGAGTATAGAAAGTGCAGGGGGGTACTTAAAAAAAAAATTAGGAGAGCGAAGAGGGGGCATGAAAAAACCCTGGCGGGCAAAATAAAGGAAAATCCCAAGGTGTTTTATAAGTATATTAAGGGCAAGAGGATAACCAGGGAAAGAGTAGGGGCCATTAGGGACCAAAGTGGCAATCTGTGTGTAGAGCCAGAAGATGTGGGTGAGGTTTTAAATGAATATTTTGCATCTGTGTTCACTATGGAGAAGGATGATGTAGGCATAGAAATCAGGCAGGGGGATTGTGATATACTTGAACAAATTAGTATTGAGAGGGAGGAGGTACTAGCGGTTTTAGCAGGCTTAAAAGTGGATAAATCCCCAGGCCCTGATGAGATGTATCCCAGGCTGCTGTGTGAGGCAAGGGAGGAGATTGCAGGGGCTCTGACACAAATTTTCAGAACCTCTCTGGCCACAGGGGAGGTCAAAATTGAGAGGTCGCACAACACCAGGTTATAGTCCAACAGTTTTATTTGAAATCACACAGGGGAGGTGCCAGAGGACTGGAGGACAGCTAACGTAGTACCATTATTCAAGAAGGGTAGTAGGGATAAACCAGGGAATTACAGACCAGTGAGCCTAACATCAGTGGTAGGGAAATTATTGGAAAAAATTCTGAGGGACAGAATTAGTCTCCACTTGGAGAGGCAAGGATTAATCAAGGATAGTCAGCATGGCTTTGTCAGGAGGAGATCATGTCCAACCAATTTGATTGAATTTTTCGAGGGGGTGACTAGGTGTGTGGATGAGGGTAGTGCAGGACTTCAGTAAGGCTTTTGACAAAGTCCCGCATGGGAGACTGGTCAAGAAGGTAAGAGCCCATGGGATCCAGGGCAATTTGGCACATTGGATCTAAGATTGGCTTTGTGGCAGGAGGCAGAGGGTGATGGTCGAAGGTTGTTTTTGTGACTGGAAGCCTGTGTCCAGTGGTGTACCGCAGGGATCGGTGCTGGGTCCTTTGCTGTTTGTAGTGTACATTAATGATTTAGATATGAATGTAGGAGGTATGATCAGTAAGTTCGCAGATGACACGAAAATTGGTGGAGTGGTAAATAGCGAGGCGGGAAGCCTCAGGCTACAGGACGATATAGACGGATTGGTTAGATGGGCAGAACAGTGGCAAATGGAATTTAACCCTGAAAAGTGTGAGGTGATGCATTTTGGGAGGACTAACAAGGCAAGGGAATACACAATGAATGGTAGGACCCTAGGAAGGACAGAGGATCAGAGGGACCTTGGTGTGCATGTACATAGATCCCTGAAGGCAGCAGGACAGGTAGTTAAGGTGGTTAAAAAGGCATATGGGATACTTGCCTTCATTAGCCGAGGCATAGAATATAAGAGCAGGGAGGTTATTATGGAGCTGTACAAAATGCTAGTTAGGCTACAGCTGGAATACTGTGTGCAGTTCTGGTCGTCACACTATAGGAAGGATGTGATTGCATTGGAGAGGGTGCAGAGAAGATTCACCAGGATGTTACCTGGGCTGGAGCGCTTCAGCTATGAAGAGAGACTGGACACGTTGGGGTTGTTTTCCTTAGAGCAGAGAAGGCTGAGGGGGGACCTGATTGAGGTGTACAAAATTATGAGGGGCATAGATAGGGTACTTTTCCCCTTAGTAGAGGGGTCAATAACCAGGGGGCATAGTTTCAAGGTAAGGGGCAGGAGGTTTAGAGGGGATTTGAGGAAAAACTTTTTCACCCAGAGGGTGGTTGGAATCTGGAACTCACTGCCTGAAAGAGTGGTAGAGGCAGGAACCCTCACAACATTCAAGAAGCATTTAGATGAGCACTTGAAACGCCACAGCATACAAGGCTACGGACCAACTGCTGGAAAATGGGATTAGAATAGACAGGGCTTGATGGCCGGCGCGGACACGATGGGCCGAAGGGCCTCTTTCTGTGCTGTATAAATCTATGACTCTATGGGGTAGAAATTAGGTCGCGCCCCATTTGGGGCGCAAATATCGTCCGGACGCAAATATTAGCGCCTGGCGCTAATTATCGGCACTGACAAGAAACTTCACTTTTACCGCCCCGGGAGGTGAGTGGAGCGCTAAAGCAGGCGCTGCACACCTGTCTTAAGGCGCAAAGGCCAAGGAGTGAGGCGCTAACTCAGCGCGCGAGCGCAGCGCAGCTGCTGCCAGTTAGCGAGGGAACACAGACACACTGGCGCCGGACACTTCTTAAAGCGGGGGGGGCCACTTGCTCCCCAGCCACACCCTGCTCATTGCAGCCTTGAATCTCAGCCTGGAGAGACCTGTGAATCCATTTTGCTGCCAAGCATGGAGAGGGTGAGAGAACGCGCTCATCGCTTCACCGAGCGGGCCTTGGATGCTCTGGTTGACGCAGTGGAGCGCAGACGATGTATGCTGTTCCCTGAGAGTGGCAGGAGGCCTTTGCCACGCGAGTTCAGAAGAGTGTGGAGGGAGGTGGCTCAGAGCGTCTCCTCCAGGAGCATGGTGCCCAGGACCCATACTCAATGCCGCAAAAAGTTCAACGACCTCACTCGGGTCGTCAGGGTGAGTGGCTTTTTCTCAATACCTCTCCATCCCTCCATCTCAACCTCACTCTATGGCCAGAGGGTCTTAAAACCCCAATGCACAACACTCATCCAACACCTATGGCCCTTTCATCAAACACACACACACATTCCACACTTTGCATACAGTAAGGGCTATTCACCTATGGGAGGCACATCAGGCAAGACCATGGCTGCATACAGTAAGGGCTATTCACCTATGGGAGGCACATCAGGCAAGACCATGGCTGTATACAGTAAGGGCTATTCACCTATGGGAGGCACATCAGGCAAGACCATGGCTGTATACAGTAAGGGCTATTCACCTATGGGAGGCACATCAGGCAAGACCATGGCTGTATACAGTAAGTGCTATTCACCTATGGGAGGCACATCAGGCAAGACCATGGCTGTATATTTACTCAGATGCTGTCCTTTTTCTTGCAGGCTAAGCTGGCTTATAATAGGAGACAGCAGCAACGGACAGGTGGAGGGCGGCTTCAGCTGCAACCCCTCAGCGATCTGGAGGAGCGCGTCCACAGGATTGTGGCAAGCCGGGTGATCGGTCCCGTCGCCACTGGAGACGCCGACCCCGTTCTGGACAGCAATGGTAAGGTCATCACCTTTTTGTCCTCTGTCCTTCCACTTGTCCCTCACAACACCAGCCTTTGACACTTTCAATCCAACTTGCTAACTCGCTGCACTTATTCCTCCCTTACTGCCACCCTGTCCTCACGCTAAAGCCACTCTTGTACCTCCCTGCTTTCAGATGGTGATTCACCAGCTGAGGAGACGGGCCCTGAAGCTGCCACTGGGAGTGATGCTGCAGCTGAGGAGGAAGAGGAAGCCAGAGCATCAGTGCCACCCTCTCCCGAGGAAGCCCATGCCCACACTGGGAACACGCCTTCCCCGGAGGGGAGCAGGGGGGAAGGGGCTGATGATGGTGAAGCTCCAGGACCCAGCGGGCTGCAGCAACGCCATCGGGGGGGGTAGGGAAGAACGGGGGCCTTCTCCCCAGAGGGAGAGTATGCCAGACACTCCTACTGCAATGGACGCAGAGGAGGAGCGGCTGATTGCAGAAATGAACAGCCAGGCGGTGGGCATGCACACTGAGCTCATGGGTGCAGTGGGAAGGGTGCCCGAATGCATTGAGTCACTGGCAAGGAGTGTGGAGCACTTCGCTGTAGCACAGGCGGATGCCACACTAACGCTTAGTGCTGCAATTGAGTCACTGGCTGCCGTGATCCCACCTCTGACTGCTCTCATACAGACTCAGATGGAGGCCACGCGAGCACAGACTGCTGCCAACCTCGATGGTTCGTGCACATGTCCCCGGGGCTGTCACCGCGCCGCAGCAGGCCAGCAATCTGTTCTCCGGCAGATTGCTCCGGATGCTGAAGTGCTGCCCCGTGGGAGTGCCAGTGTGTCGGGCGAGCAGGGAGTTGCTGGCCTCTCTCACGATGACAGCATTCCTGCTGCCAACACTGTCACTTCTCCACTGCACTTGCCACCGCCTGTAGGACAGACTGCTGCCGCCCATGCAGAGTTGGTGCAGTCTGCAGCCGGGCCCTCCAGGCCCAGAAGTGGTCGAGGCCGTCCTTCAGGGGCATCTGCAGTGTTAGGGTCTGACGAGCAGCAGCCTTCCACCAGCCTTGCTGCAGCCACTGAGGTCCCATTACGGAGGAGCAGTAGGGTTAGAAGGGGGGAAGTGCGCAAGGGAAGGAGATCACCCTCGAAGGGCAAAAAGTAGGAGGTGTGACAAAATGCTGGTCATTTTTTTATTAAAGGCCGAGGTTCATGGTCCAACTTTTGTTTAGTGTTTTGGACATTATCTCCAGGTTGTGAGAACCAGTTATGCTATTGACTGTTTTTTTGTGTTTATTTCTATGAGTTTGTCATGAGGAATTGACACACACAGAGTTTGTAAAATAAATAAGTTTCTGTATTCAAAATATACATGGCTGGTGGTTGGAATTATTGGTGCCTTGGCCGGCTTAGGGGTTGCGTGCTGGGTTGATTCGTGTTTGTAGCAATGGCAGGGGCCCTAGAAGCGGCTTGCTATTAGTCGTTGACGGACGGCCCTTGCAGTTTGACCATTGTGGGCCGCCCTCCTGCCTTGGTGCTGCTGATGATCATCATCCTCGTCCTCTTCCTCCTCTTCCTCCTCCTCCTCTGGTGGTGCTACAAGGCCTGGTGGCATTGGCTGGGTCCTGAGGATTGCCATGTTGTGCAACATACAGCACACGACTACGAAGTTCGAAACTTGCTCAGGCGAGTACTGCAGGGCTCCTCCGGAATGGTCCAGACAGCGGAACCGTTGTTTCAGCACGCCGATTGTGCGCTCAATAATGTTCCTGGTTGCTTGATGGCTTTCATTGTACCGCAGCTCAGCAGGGGTGTTTGGCGTACGGAGCGGTGTCATCAGCCAGGTGCTCAATGCGTACCCCTTGTCCCCCAGAAGCCAACCAACTGGCTGATGCGGTGCCTCGAAAACTTCTGCCACAGTAGTCTGGCGCAGGATGAAAGCATCGTGGCAGCTGTCCGGATAGTGGGCATTGACAGCGAGTATCACCTGTCTGTGGTCACAGACCAACTGCACATTCAAGGAATGGAACCCCTTTCTGTTCCTGAATTCCTCTGCATTCTCTCGCGGAGCACGCAAAGCCACATGCGTGCAGTCAATGGTGCCCTGCACCATGGGGAAGCCCGCTACCCTCGTAAAAGCCCAGAGCACGGTCACGCTGCTTGTCTGGGGTCATAGGGAAAGAGATGAAGTCTCGTCTCCTTCTGAAGAGGGCATTGGTGACCTGCCGGATGCAGCGATGCACCGCAAACTGGGAGATATTGGCGAGGTCCCCAACAGCAGCTTGGAATGAGCCAGTGGCGTAGAAGTTCAAAGCCACTGTGACCTTCACTGCCACCGACAGAGACGTCCTGGACCTCAGCTGAGGCTGCAGATCTGGCTGCAGCAGGTGGCAGAGCTCAGTGACCACCTCCTTGCTGAATCGCAGCCTTCGCAAACACAGCTCCTCGGACATATGGATGTAGGAGAGCTGTTCACGATATACCCTGGGAGTGTAAGCTCTCCTGTACATGCGCCTGATGGCCCTCCTCCGTCTGGCCATCATTGCCACTCTCTGTCTGCGTCTCGGTATCCTCCGATTCAGCTGGAGCAGGACGACGCCCCCAATCATTGCAGCCCCCATATTCTCTTTGCCAGAAAAGTAATGAGGTACAGCAACTAAAGTAGCAACAAAGTTAGGATGAATAGGCAAAACTACCTCACAAAGCGTTGAGTCAATGTAAAAGTCTCTCTCTCTCTCTCTCCGAATCTCTCTCTCTCTCTCAGAACGAGTGGTGCATAAATGTCGACCACAGAAAAAGACAGGAAGAGGCCCCCTTTAAATAGCGCCCCCCCCAGCCCCACACCGATTGATAGCGTTCCAGTCTTCCGGTCGTTGGAAGCGCCAGGCGGTAAGGCAGGGGGCGCCACTCAATTTCCGCTCCGGGGCGCCCCAAGGGCGTTGCACCATGGAATGACGTCACAATCTGCGCGCGCAGGTGGTCACAGCGGTAAGTTTTAGCGCCGCCGCACAATCTCAAGTTAAGTTCTCGAGCGGCGCAAACATCGCTGCGCCCGGGCGTTAGCGGCTTAACGCCCCATTAGCGCCCTCTTAAGGCGCTAACGGGAGGCGCAACCAAGTGAATTTTTACCCCTGTGACTCTATCCAGACAGCAGGCCCCTGCAGCTCCTCTGCCAACACCAGTTACTCCTACTCATCTGTGCACTGAGATTCACCCAGTGCTACCTCCTCAAGCTCACTTCGTACATTCTCTGATATATGGGTAGCTGTGCCCTTGCTTGCAAACCTTGATGAGAAGAATGCAGGATGCTTTGAGGTGCTGGAGGAAATTGCAGCTCATCCAATACTGAATGTCGGACCAGCAGTCTGACAACACAGAGGCAGTGGAGGGCACAAGACAGGCGGGGGAGAAGTAGAGCTGAGTGTCATCAGCATACACGTGGATAGTGACAGCATGTCTGCAGATGATGTTGCCAAGGGACAATATGAAGATGAGGAAGAGGAGGGGTCCTCGGATAGATCCTGAGGGACTGCGGAGGTAGAAGTGGAGGGGTGGGAAGAGATGCTCTGGCTACGATCGGATAAGTATGAGTGAAGTCCTTTGACGACCTGATTGTACCACAGCTTTCAGTTGAAAATTCTAGCATGAATGAATGCCTTGCTTTTCTGAAAAAGATTCATTCCTCATCACTGACATTCATTATCTTGATGAGCACAAAAATTTACAATACTTAGAAAATTAGCCACTGTACAATTTCACCGGGAAAGGTTTGTAAACCTGTATTTCACATCCTTTAAAGATGCTTCAAGCTGACGACTATGGAGTAGATTTTCCAAAAGGTCCTCCAATTTTGGCTTTAGGCAGGCAGTAAATTATTAACATATGCCTGACCATTTAGTGCATTGACATAGGAACATAGGAACAGGAGTAGGCCATTGAGCCCCTCGAGCCTGTCCCGCCATTCAATGAGATCGTGGCTGATCTGCCTTAATACCTTTAGTTAACAAAAAGCTATCAATCTCCGATTTAAAATTAACAATTGAGCTAGCGTCCATTGCCATTTGCGGAAGAGAGTTCCAAACTTCAACCACCCTTTGTGTGTAGAAGTGTTTCCTAATTTCACTCCTGATAGGTCTGGCTCTAATTTTTAGACTATGGGGGAGAAATTCAGTATCGCCCCATTTGGGGCTCAATTATCGGCCGGGCGCAAAGATTAGCGCCTGGCGCTAATTATCGCCACCGACTGCAAACTTGACTTTTATCGCTCCTGGAGGTGATTGGAGCGCTAAATCAGGCGCTTCACACCTGTCTTAAGGCGCAAAGGCCGAGGAGCGAGGCGCTACCTCAGAGCGCTGGCGAAGCTCATGTGATGTCAGTCAGCAATGGAACACACACACAATGGCACAGGCCAGTTCTTAAAGGGGATGGTTGATCTTGCTTTCCATCCACATCCTGCTCATTGCAGCCTTGAATCTCGGCCTGGAGAGACCTGCACATCAAATCTGCTGGAAAGAACAATGGAGAGTACCAGGGAAAGAGCTCAGAGTGCAGCCCCCACAACCTCTTCTAAATCGATACAAAGAAGGGCAAATCAAAATGAACCTGCAAAGTGCTGCTCAGTACCCAAAACTCCTTCACACAGCGTTGAATCTCTCCAGAAGTCTCTCTCCCTCTCAGAATGCGTGGTTCAAAAATGGCACCAACAATAAAAGGCAGGCAGCGGTCGCCTTTAAATAGCGCTCCCTCAGTCCCTTCATGACTGCAAAACGCTCCCCTCAACCTGTCATTGCTAGCGTCAGGCGGTAAGGCAGGGGGCGCCACTCAATATCCGCTCCAGGGCGATACCGGGGCGTTGCGCACTCGACTGACATTACGATTTGCCGGCGCAGGAGATCGTGGCGGTAGTGTTTAGCATCGGCGCAAAATGTCTAGTTAATTTTGCGAGCGGCGCAAACATCGCCGCGCCTGGGTGCGAGATGATTTGCGCCCCATTAGCGCCCTCTTAAGGCGCTAACGGGAGGCGCAACCAACTGAATTTTTCCCCTATGTCCCTTCGTCCTAGACTCCCCAACCAGCGGAAATAGCTTCTCTCTATCTACCCTATTTGTTCCCCTTAATATCTTGAAAACTTCGATCAGATCACCTCTTAACCTTCTAAATTCGAGGGAATACAACCCTAATTTGTGTAATCTCTCCTTGTAACTTAACCCTTGGAGTCCGGGTATCATTCTGGTAAACCTACGCTGCACTCGCTCCAAGGCCAATGTATCCTTCCTAAGGTGTGGTGCCCAGAACTGCTCACAGTACTCCAGGTGTGGTCTAACCAGGGATTTGTTTAGCTGCAGCATAACTTCTAACGCCTTGTATTCCAGTCCTCTAGATATAAAGGCCAGCATTCCATTAGCCTTTTTAGTTATTATCTGTATCTGTTCATGACATTTTAATGATCTATGTACCTGGACCCCCAAGTCTCTTCGGACCTCCACTGTCTTTAGCTTTTCACCATTTAGAAAGTACCCTGTTCTATCCAAAAATGTGCGGGTTAGGTTGATTTGGCTATGATAAATTGACCCTTAGTGTTCGGGGGGGATTAAATATGTGGGGTTACAGGGATAGGATGGGATATGTTAGGGGGAATTAAATACGTGGGGTTACGGGGATAGGGTGGGATATGTGTCAGTGCAGGCTCGATGGGGATTCTGTGTGAGAAAGCAGGGACAGGGTACTGGATTTGGATGATCAGCCATGATCGTATTGAATGGTGGAGCAGGCTCGACGGGCCGAATGGCCTACTCCTGCTCCTAGTTTCTATGTTTCTATGTTTCTATCCTTTTTAGGTCCAAAGTGGATGGCCTCGCATTTGCCTACATTGAAATCCATTTGCCACAGTTTTGCCCATTCACTTAATCTGTCGATATCCCTTTGTAATTTTATGCTTTCATCTACACTGCCTACAATGCCACCCATCTTTGTGTCATCGGCAAATTTGGATATAAGACTTTCTATGCCATCATCTAAGTCGTTAATAAATACTGTGAATAGTTGAGGCCCCAACACAAATCCCTGCGGGACACCACTTGTCACATCCTGCCAATTTGAGTACCTACCCATTATCCCTACTCTCTGTCTCCTGCCGCTCAACCAATTTACTAACCAGGTCAATAATTTGCCCTCAAATCTGTGGACTTCTACCTTAGTTAACAGTCTCTTATGTGGGACTTTATCAAATGCCTTCTGGAAGTCCACATTAATAACATCTATAGACATTCCCCTGTCCACTACTTCAGTCACCTCCTCAAAAAATTCAATCAGGTTTGTCAGGCATGACCTACCTTTCACAAATCCATGCTGGCTCTCTCTGATCAACTGAAAATTTTCGAGCTATTCAGTCACCCTATCCTTAATTATAGACTCCAGCAATTTCCCGACAACAGATATTAGGCTAACTGGTCTATAATTCCCCGGTTTCCTTCTCTCGCCACTCTTAAATAGCGGAGTGACATGCACAATTTTCCAATCTAAAGGAACAGTTCCTGACCCCATCCAATCTTGCATCATCAGATTAATTTACATAATGTGGGTTCATAAATCACCCATTTAGATACTTTGTTCAGGCAGCCACATCTCTCGGGGCGTCTCTCAGGCCTCAACGTGCCACAAAATCCAGCAATGCTGTATTGCCCGGGAAGGGGTGGGAAGGTGTCTCCTCCTCCCAGACAGAATGTACGAGTGTCCCCAGTGGCTTCCTTTCTTAGGGGGCCGCATATTAAAAAACATAGACTTACTTTTTATTCAAACCAGACCTGAACACTCAGGTGGGGACCATAGGCAACCTTGGGTAGGCTGGTACGCTGCTTCTCACTGGGCATGCCAGCCAGAAATCCTCCCCTGATCTGCTCCTAGGCCGGGGGACATGGAAACTCCCGAATTCCCACATCCCTATGCCACTGGCCTTGTAAAGGGTGGGTGGAAGTTCTCCCCACTGCGAGTCCCGATGTCAGGCGGGGACCCGGAGAGGACCAGCGTATCTGGGTCTCGGTCTATTTTCCGTCCCATCTGTCACACTCCCACTGGAATTGCAGCAGAGCAGTGCACTGGAAGAGCCAAGGATTTGAGGCTCTTTCACCTTGTTACTCTTTAGATGCCTGTTTGAAATCACAATGTACTCTCTAGTGGAAATGTTTAGATAGCCCATATGGACGAACCACAGATGACATTTTTTTTTCCTCTTTTTACCTTCTATGAAAGCCAACAAAATATTTATATAAGTACAATTCACTTTTGTGAATCAACTTTCATCAATTTTAGAAACATAGTTATTTTAAATAAATAAATAATATCTAATAGCAATCTCACAGAGAATTTGACCGGTGCATCATCTTATGAGAAGAAACAATGTGACTTTAATTGCCAAGTAAGGAGTTCACTTGGGACAGAGGAAAAAGTGCCTGTGCACACACCAACTGACAGTATCAGGTCAGTATGAGTTTAGGGAATTTTACAATCAATAGCGCCATTATGTGGTTTTGCTTTGGAATCACAGTTCAGCAGATTACTCTTAAAATGCAGGCTTTCTTTAGACTGTTAGGCACTAGAATATATATATGAACAAAAAATGCTTTTCAATAACATTTAATCATGAGAAGAGTTATCCAATTAAGTTATACAGTGATTGGTTAACAGACTTTAAGAAATGTGGGCATTTAGATTCTATGTTTGTTCAATGCTTTTTTCATATATACACAATCTGGTCTGTTTATTTTATAGCTGTGGTCACTGAATACAAATTGTAGTCCTCTGGTGAATTAAGTACAGTACTATGTAATTAAAGGAGCAGCATCCCTCTATTTAAAACAGTGAAATATAGCATTGCTGTTTTCATTTTTATAATAAAATATGTAATGTTTTATTACAGCTAGTTATTTAGGAATAAATCAGTCTATGCACACTGGTTAGTAGATTCTGAATTTATGGAATTGCGTGTTTGACAAGAAATAGGCCCCTTTGAATAATTCAGATAAATGACTAAGTGTTACAATCTTCCAATACATTTAAAAAAAAACAATTTTAAGTCACAAAAGTTAAAACAAACCATTTCTTGCCAAAATAAGATAAAGATGCATTCTGTGAAAGAAACTTTTAATACAATGCAGGTGAATTCTGTAACATGATTATATATATAAGGAGTCATACAATTATGACACTACATAAATGCAACAGATAGATAAGGCAGATTATAATGTTACAATAATCTTGTTCTAATGCAATTCTCTATAATTCTATTTGTTTACGCGTTAAACCAACTGGGTTTCCTTGTATCATTTTTCCCCTACTCGTCTGCCTCCTTTGCAACCTCGACTTGTACTTCTTGTTGTTCTGGAGTGTCGTAGCCCATAGTATTCCCTAGAGGGAAATGAGCATAGAAAGTGTGCGCCAGCTGCTGGATCCTCTCGTAATCTCCAATGCTTCGGAAATACTCCACATATCTCCAGAAGTCGGTAGTGGAGTAAGGCCAGTATGGTGGGCTTCGCTTTTCCACATGGTGAGCTAAATAAGGAATAAGAATCCACAAATGGGTACTTCTGACACAAGAATACAATGGGTGTGCTTGTCAGTAAAAATATTTGATAAAAAAGGCTCACTGGCTTCTGTATACTACATAAATAATAATACAAATATAATCCACATAAACTGATCCCTGTTTACAACCTGCAGAATAATGCAAATATAATAAGGGTACTCTGGTATATTAATAGAGTATCATTATAATACGAATACCAATACAAATACTATGGATACACTACAGGTACAAGGATCCCTATAAACTGTACATATGTATAATAACACAAATGTAATACAGGTATATTGATACCTAAATCATGTATAGGTATCAATAGTCTATAAGTACATAGCATATCCTTACATCAGTAAATAAATAATAGTATAATATATTTTAATATCAATATAATATTGCTGCTGTTTCATTAACATATATATTTCTTACCTCTTACTATTATGAAAATCGACAATAAATTGTGCCCAGCTACTAATAATAATTTTTCCAAATAAATTAGGACTTGATTAAAAACCTAAACTATATGACATTAATTAAGTTTTAATTGTATGATTTTGTATGCCCATAGTGTAAATATTTTATAAGAGTGTTGCCACAGAGAATTTATTTGAAATGTTATTTCAACCAGTATTTTCCTTTTGTTACACCACAGGCTCCCTTTGCCCATGCAGTGGTCTAAGTATTTCCTACACAGATGCTCATTTGTACTAACTAAATACGGTGCTTCAAGCTTTCTTCTGATGGTTAAGTAATTTATTTTTCCTCCAAATCTAGAGGACCTTAAATTTACCTTTCTTGGATATAAATTTTATGCCCTCTTTTTATCTCTATTTTCTATCCGATGACACTTAAATAATTCCATGGATTAATTCCAAATTACATTCCTGCACTGGGACAATAACAGCAAATGTAAATGTAAATTATACAACGGGAAAATGTTCTGGAAGTAAATCAAGCTTTTTAAAATATATTCCCAGTGCTGATTAGCTTTTATTGCAAGAATGTCAAATAATATTTTTTACCGTCTGACTGTCGGATCACGCTGGCATCTGCAAATAAATAAATGGAGAAATGATCAGAATTCAGAGCCGGACAACTCACAAAAGGGCTTTTCATAGCCCTGAAATAAAATACTTCCCTTGAGTAATGCCAACACATCATTTCAAGATTCTTCCAGATTACTGAACAAAATTAATATAACCAGCTTAGAATAACCCTGAAGCATTTTAAAATGTGAAACGTGACTTTTCAAGTTTACAGCAATTTTGAAGTAAAGAAAAGTTTCGGAAATAAATGTTCTTAAACTTACCAGTTAGTATGTTCAAGATGAGAAATATAAACAGCCCAATACAGACAAACCACTTCATTTTGACTGTAAAATAAAAGCATAATAATGAGACATCCAATCAGTCTCAGCATCTCCAAATATTTAGCATTGGTCACAAATTAAACTTTTTATATATGGGGTTTGCTGATAAATTTGCAAGTATTAAATGAAATCATATTTTATTTACTGATCCAAGCTTGAAATTACACATAAATTCCAAATAAATTTTCAATACTTACATTTTTAGTCAGGGTCAGTGATTGAGAAAAAAGGTTTAAACTAAAATTAAGCTTCAGACCTTGAATGCGTTCCTAGCTAGCTGTGGGACAAAATGTTTAAATTGGCTCAGTCTAAATTAGAGGAAATAAACGTCACTTCTCTTACTCAAAGATTTTTTATAATGTGCCCTTTCTATGAATAAGCACGAATATGCTGCCATTTGTGAACAGACCAGTTAGTTTTACATCTAACAGCGCCCTCTTAAGTTAAAGCTGAAAATATACATTTAAAAGGAGAAAAAACTTCTATTAATATAATGGCCCAGATTTTGCTGGAACAGGGCATCTCGTGGCGTGCCCCATTAGTTAGACTTCTTTGTGCAAGTTTAGGTTTTAAAATGTTTTCCCCATAAAGTTTCTGGAAGTGCAAGCTGATAACAACGCAGCGAGGGCAACAGGGCATCTGGGACCTTGGAAAACAACGGGACACACAGTGTATCTCCTGAACCAATGAGATTAAAGGATTGAGAACTAAACAGAGGAAGGATTGAGAAGGAGGGTGAATTAGAGTGGGTGAATTCAATGTCAAATCAGGTACAGAAAGAGAAACAAAGAGAGGGCAAGAAAGATTGGATTAAGAGAGAGAGAAAAAAAGGCACAGAAAGGAAAAATAAGAAAAAAAGTAAATTTAAAATTTTACATTTGTTAAATCTCCAACAACAATTCACAACCTGAAGGAATGAGACTCCACACTTTTAATTGTTCACTTTCTGGACAAGAGAGGTTGATTGGCAGTCATTAACAATTATCACGTCGTTAAAAGGGTACTTACACTATTAATTACTGGACTTAATTTTGTGTGGCGAGTTTAAAGGACATTTACCGTGCAAATGCAGCAACTTCAGGAAAATCACCAGGAGGTTAAAGGCGAGCTAGTGTTTTTGCGAAGCTAATGGTGGAGCGACGCAAATCTGCCAGCAACTTGTGGCAATTCGCAATTCACAGGGTATCTCTTCCTCACCACAAGTTGCTGGTTGATTTACATATTAATAACATGTCCTTCACATGCTATTATTTTTTCAGCAAATTCTGGGCACTGAAGTGTCGGTCTAGATTATGTGCTCAACTCATGAAACAGTGAGAGTGCTACCAACTTTCATTAAAATTACTTAGCCAAGCTGACAGTTAAACTGAAAATGTTTGAGAATATCAGTGCTGCCCAACTTGTGCAACCTCAGAAGCTGGAATGTATCTATCTGGAACATCTGAATGATGAGACCTTTAATATTTGATATTAAGTTCAATTATAATGAACTGGAAAAGATTCCAGAGCTTCAAAACATGTGCCCTATATTGATCAGCCATTTGAAAGAGACTACATATAATTGTCCATCATCATTAAAGGCATCAAGGGGTATGGGGAGAGAGCGGGAATATGGTATTGAGATAGAGGATCAGCCATCATCATATTGAATGGCGGAGCAGGCTCGAAGGGCCGAATGGCCTACTTCTTCCTGCTCCTATTTTTCTATATTTTTTCTATGTTTCTATCATACAAACACTTCCCAGCTCAGAGCAAACAATGCTGCTTAATTTATTTTGAGAACACGTCATCAACAATGATAAAATCCAAATATCAACTATAAAATTTAACAGTTCCAGTATTAACAATTCATATAAAATCACTAATAGATAAAATCATTGTTGCGTGGTTTTCACACTACTCTACCACTCCTTGTTAGAGTAAGCGGACTTGTCATTCATACCACTGATGGAAGTCTTTTTCAGCACAGGTTCTAATTGTTTTGGTGATTACCAGCCACGATCTTTTCTTCCATTGTGTTCTTTTTTTTTATTCATTAACAGGTTGTGGGAATTTATTGCCTATCCCTAATTGCCCTTGAGAAGGTGGTGGTGAGCCGCCTTCTTGAACCGCTGCAGCCTGTGTGGTGAAGGTACTCCCACAGTGTTATTAGGGAGGGAGTTCCAGGAATTTGACCCAGCGACGATGAAGGAACGACGATATATTTCTGTTGCTGTGCTTTGTTTACTGTGGACTGGGAAGGTAGCTCCACTTGTGTTAGAGTGTGTAACCAGATTATCAGATTTCCTGGTTCTATTTCTGAAGGTCTGTCTAATTCTCCTGAAACATTTACCCATCTTCAATTCTTACACCTTATGGTCTTACATCCACTTGCTGTTGCAGTTGTGCTGCATCCATTATTCATTTTTCTGTTAGCTGAATTCAGTCAACTTCTCCTTCTCTAAGCTTATCAAGCAGCAGGAACGGTAGCATAGTGGTTATGATACTGGATTAGTAATCCTGGACTAATGATCCAGAGAGGTAAATTCAAATCCCACCATGGCAGCTGGGGAATTTAAATTCAGTTAATTAAATATATCTGTAATAAAAAGATAGTATCAGTTATGGTGACCATGAAACTATCGGATTGTCACAAAAAACCTATCTGGTTTGCTAATGTCTTTTAGGGAAGGAAATCTGCCGTCCTTACCTGGTCTGGCCTGTGTATGACTCCAGACCCATTGCAATATGGTTGACTCTTAACTGCCCTCTGAAATGGCCTAGCAAGCCACTCAGTTGTAACAAACCGCTACGAATAACAATAAAACCCGGCACCGGCTTCGGACACGACAATGGCACACCCAGCCCAGTCGACCCTGCAAAGTCACAGAATAGATAGAGGCCATTTCGGCCCATCGAGCCTGCACCGACACATATCCCACCTAACCCCACGTATTTAATCCCACTAATCCCCCTAACATTAAGGGTCAATTTATCATAGCCAAATCAACCTAACCCGCACATCTTTGGACTGTGGGAGGAAACCGGAGCACCCGGAGGAAACCCACGCAGACACGGGGAGAACGTGCAAACTCCACACAGACAGTCACCCGTGGCTGGATTCGAACCCGGGTCCCTGGCGCTGTGAGGTAACAGCGCTAACCACTATGCCACCATGTTGCCCTTACTGAGGAACGAGGGTAGCAAAGGCACAATATGTACTCTGGGTGGGGGACTTGTCCATCACCAAGAGTGGCTCGGTAGCACCACTACTGACCGAGCTGGCCGAGTCCTGAAGGACATAGTTGCTAGACTGGAACCAACACGAGGGAAAAACCGACTTGACCTCGTCCTCACCAATCTACCTGTCGCAGATGCATCTGTCCATGACAGCATTGGTGGTAGTGACCACCGCACAGTCCTTGTGGAGATGAAGTCCCGTCTTCACACTGAGGACACCCTCCATCATGTTGTGTGGCACTCCCACCATGCTAAATGGGAGAGATTCAGAACAGAACTAGCAGCTCAAAACTGGGCATCCATGAGACGCTGTGGGGCAGCAGCAGAATTGTATTCCACCACAATCTGTAACCTCATGGCTTGGTATATCACTCACTCTACCATTACCATCAAGCCAGGGGACCAACCCTAGTTCAATGAGGAGTGTAGAAAAGCATGCCAGGAGCAGCAGCAGGCGTACCTAAAAATGAGGTGCCAACCTGGGGAAGCAACAACACAGGACTACATGCATGCTAAACAGCGGAAGCAGCATGCTATAGACAGAGCTAAGCAATCCCACAATAAATGGGTCAGATCAAAGCTCTGCAGTCCTGCCACATCCAGTCGTGAATGGTGGTGGACAATTAAACCACTAACGGGAGGAGGAGTCTCCAGGAATATCCCCATCCTCAATGATGGCGGAGCCCAGCATGCAAGTGCAAAAGACAAAGCTGAAGCGTTGCAACCAACTTCAGCCAGAAGTGACGAGTGGATGATTCATATCGGCCTACTCCTGAGGTCCCCACCATCACAGAAGCCAGTCTTCAGCCAATTCGATTCACTCCACGTGATATCAAAAACGGTTGAGCGCACTGGATACAGCAAAGGCTATGGGCCCTGACAACATCCCGGCTGTTGTGCTGAAGACTTGTGCTCCAGAACTAGCTACACCTCTAACCAAGCTGTTCCAGTACAGCTACAACATTGGCATCTACCCGACAATGTGGTAAAACTGCCCAGGTATGTCATGTCCACAAAAAACAGGACAAATCCAATCTGACCAATTACCGCCCCATCAGTCTACTCTCAATCATCAGCAAAGTGATGGAAGGTGTCGTTGATAATGCTATCAAGCAGCACTTACTCACCAATAACCTGCTCACCAATGCTCAGTTTGGGTTCTGCCAGGACCACTCGGCTCCGGACCTCATTACAGCCTTGGCCCAAACATGAACAAAAGTCTGAATTCCAGAGGTGAGGTGAGAGTGACTGCCCTTGACATCTTTGACCAAGTGTGACATCAAGGAAAATTGAAGTCAATGGGAATCGGGGGGGAAAACTCTCCACTGGCTGGAGTCATACCTAGCACAACGGAAGATGGTTGTGGTTGTTGGAAGTCAATTATCTCAACCCCAGGACATTGCTGCGGGAGTTCCTCAGGGCAGTGTCCTAGGCCCAACCATCTTCAGCTGCTTCATCAATGACCTTCTCTCCATCATCAGGGCAGAAGTGGGGATATTCGCTGCTGATTGCACAGTGTTCAGTTCCATTTGCAACTCCTCAGATAATGAAGCAGTCCATGCCCGCATGCAGCAAGACGACATTCAGGCTTGGGCTGATAAGTGGCAAGTAACATTCGCGCCACACAAGTGCCAGGCAATGACTATCTCCAACAAGCGAGAGTCTAACCACCGCCCCTTGACATTCAACGGCATTACCATCGCCGAATCCCCCACCATCAACATCCTGGGGTCACCATTGACCAGAAACGTAAGTGGACCAGCCACATAAATATTGTGGCAACAAGAGCAGGTCAGAGGCTGGGTATTCTGCAGCAAGTGTCTCAGCTTCTGACTCCCCAAAGCCTTTCCACCATCTACAAGGCACAAGTCAGGAGTGTGATGGAATACTCTCCACTTGGCTGAATGAGTGCAGCTCCAACAACACTCAAGAAGCTCGACACCATCCAGGACAAAGCAGCCTGCTTGATTGGCACCCCATCCACCACCTTAAACATTCACTCCCTCCACCACCGGCGTACCGTGGCTGCAGTGTGTACCATCTACAAGATGCACTGCAGCAACTCACCAAGGCTTCTTTGACAGCACCTCCCAAACCCGCGACCTCTACCACCTAGGAGGACAAGGGCAACATGTGCATGGGAACACCACCACCTCCAAGTTCCCCTCCAAGACACACACCATCCTGACTTGGAAATATATCGCCATTCCTTCATTGTCACAGGGTCAAAATCCTGGAACTCCCTCCCTAACAACACTATGGGAGTACCTTCACCACACGGGCTGCAGCGGTTCAAGAAGGCGGCTCACTACCACCTCTCAAGGGCAATTAGGGATGGGGAATAAAAGCCGGCCTTGCCAACGACACCCACATCCCAGGAACACATAAAAAAAGTGCTTTGGTTGCTTTATTGTAGAATCGGATTTGTCTGGCTTCTAAGTCATAGCTTCTCTGTCACATTACGTACTATGATGCGGAGATGCCGGTGTTGGACTGGGGTGGACAAAATTGAGAGGTCGCACAACACCAGGTTATAGTCCAACAGTTTTATTTGAAATCACAAGCTTTCGGAGCTATCGATGAGGAAGGGGCGATCGATAGCTCCGAAAGCTTGTGATTTCAAATAAAACTGTTGGACTATAACCTGGTGTTGTGCGACCTCTCAACATTACGTACTAGCCATGGTTTCAGAAGTTCATTTGCTGTAGGGTGTCTTGGTTCATCTGTTAAATTAGTCTTTAAGCTGTTGAGGTGTTCAGTATCTCACCATGTATTGTACAGTCAAAAAGAGTGAGATAAGGGTTAGTGCTGTACTCATGTGTTTTTTCTAGAAATGCCCTTGCAATTCCAACAGCATTCTCTGCCTTGCCATTTGACGGTGGCTACCTTGATGAGCTAGTGATATAGCTGAACACATATAGTTGTTCAAACTGTTGGAATTTCCTTCAGTTAAATGGCAGTCTATTTTCTGATAATAATCTAATTTGGAATGCTATAGCGTGCAGAATAAACTTTCATCTTAGCTCTGATTTCTTTCCTACCTTTTTTATCAAACAATCTTTCTATTTCAAGGAACTCAAACTAATAGTCAGAACGCATGAGATAGTTTCTTCCATTCACTTCAAACAGATCCCACCCTATTTTCTCCCGGGGCCTTTCTAGTGTTTAGTGGCTAATAAGTGATTCCCTTTACTTTTTGGTTTGAAACTGCTTGCATAGAGTACACCTTGATGTGTATGGCTCTATGTCCTTGCTCATCAGAGGCCAGTAACTCACTGGAGACAACTTTACATTCTAATATGGCTTGATTGAACTGTGCCTTTTCTCACATACCGAGTGGTATAACTACTTGATCTGCTTTGACTGTCAGTTCATCCTGCGTGCTGAGTTCCTTCCGAATGTAGAAATACACAGCAAACTTGATTGGTGTTGCTTCTACTGTCGGGCCATCATCTGCCAATTGAGATCTCCATCTACTCCAGTAGCTTGCTTAATTTTGGTCATTCTATCCTCTGATAAGGGTAAATATTGTAGCATATTGATGGTTTTGATCTTGTTTCTGTTTCCAAATGTGCGTCAATGGACATGACTTCCTTGCCATCAGCCTTTCTGGTCCCATGAGGTAGATACGATCTGCTCAGTGTGTTAGCAAGAAACATCTCCTTGCCTCTCTTGTAAACAACATCAAATTTGTATTTTGAAAGATGTATCATCACTCTCTGAAACCCTTTGGGTGTGTTAATTAGACTCTTCTTCAAAATAGCTATTAACTGGTCATTTATCTCAACGATTGTGGGACTTTGCTGTGTACAAATTAGCTGTGACATTTGCCTAAAAAATAACAGTGACTATACTCCAAGCATAATTGACTGGCTGTGAAGCATTTTAGGATGTTCTGATAAAGTGTATGATGCCACATAAATACAAGAATGACTTTTGTTCTTTACTAAAGGTTTAGGGGTAAAAATTGAGTCGCGCCCCATTTGGGGTGCTAACCTCGCCGGGGCGCGACTTTTAGCGCCCCGAAAAAATTAGCGGCCCCGCGCCGGAACTTCAGTGGTTGCGCCCCAAGAGGGAAGCGGGGCGCAACTGGAAGCAGCCCGCATCCCTCTTGGGGCGCTGCAAGTGAATATCCTGGCGCTACGTGCCGCAGCGCCACGCGCTGCGGCACGTCGCGCCGCGGTATTGCAGGCCTTCCTCCCCTTCTTAAAGGGGAGGGGCCTTGCGCAGCACGAACCGGGGCCCAGCTGGGCTCCCAGGGATCGGGAGTGCCGGCAAAAGAGCCCGGCACTCAAGAGAAGTGCCGGGCTCTTGGAGCGCAGCCGGCACTTCACGGTGGGGGGGCTTCACGGGGGCCGGGGACAGCAACGGGGGCAGGTGCTGGCAGGCGGCCAGCAACAAAAATGGCCGCCTGCCACCTCCCCTTTAAATATCGCCGCCCCGGCCGCACGTACGCCCCCCTGAACCCGTCGGACATAGCGTCTGGCGGTAAATCAGGGGGCGCGACTGAAGATCACGGCCGGGGCGCGAGCGGGGCGCTGCGCACGGCGATGACGTCATCGCCGGCGGCGCAGCGCCACAGGGCGCTACCGGCTGCCGCCGCCGCTAACCTCCCACTAAATTTTTCGGGAGGCGTGGGCGGCGCTGCGCCCGGGCGTTAGCTGCTTTACGCCCCATTAGCGCCCATTTAAGGCGCTAACGGGAGGCGCAAGCAGCTGAATTTTTCCCCCTTAGAATTTGTCCAAAACCAAGAACAGTGGCTAAAAGAATAGTCTACCTATTTCCAATAGAAATCATAGGTACATAGGAACAGGAGTAGGCCATTGATCCCCTCGAGCCTGTTCCACCATTCAATGAGATCAGGGCTATTCTGTGACCTAACTTCATATACCCACCTTTGACACATAGCCCTTAATACCTTTGGTTAAATTTTTTTTATCAATCTCAGATTTAAAATGAACAATTGACGTATCTTGAGGTATAAGCCACTTTTTTTTACATTAGACCTGCTCCCAGTCCTCTTTCAGGTGCACCATAGTGTAAAACTATATTCTTATTAATGGGAAAATATTTTACTCTTGGTGTTTGAGAGATAATCTTCTTGACCTCATCCAGACATTTCTTGTGCTGACAGTTGCATGTAACTTCTTTCTTCAGTAGGTCATGTAGAAGAACGCTTACCTCTGATGCTTTTGGAGCAAACTATTGCAGATAAGCATTCCAAGAATTCTCTGAGTTCCTTGTTTGTCTTTGGGAGAATGTATCTCAAGTATTGCTTTATCTTTAGCAGCATCGGTTTTAGTCCATCTTCAAGAACCAATGACCCAAATATTTAACTTCTTGGGGGAAAAATTTGGTGCTTTGTGCCCGGGCCCAGCTGGGCGCCGGGGATGCGCTGCGCCAGGCCCCTCCCCTTTAATAAGGGGAGAAAGGCCTGCAGGACTGCGGCACGTAGCGCCATGATATTGACTCTAAAAGTAGTGCTCTGGCGAAGTTAGTGCCCCAAAGGGGACGCGACTCAATTTTTCCCCCCTTGTCCCTTAAGTCTAATTTTATCCTTGTTTCATCCTTGTTTGTTGGCATTGCTTCCAATCATGGTCCTGTTCTTCTGCACTGTACACTAAAAAGTCATCCACCACGACCGTGACTCCCAACAGATGGATGAACAGGTGAACGTCATAATTTCCTATACGATGGTCCGGTCAGACTCCACCTTGAGTATTGCATCCAGTTCTTGTCACCGAGATATAAAGGAATCATTCAAGCATTTGAGGAGGCATCTCCTCACAACGTCTGGAGATCAAAGTAATGAATTTCCAAATTATTATCTCTTCTGTAACTGATGTTCAGTATGTTCCTCTCTTGTTACTTTTTCTATTTTTTGTGTAGTTTATTATTATTAATGTGATTCTGTTTTAAAACTTCATTCACTGGTGACAGGGTCATTGCTGATTTCTGGTAACTAGCAGGATTGTCTCTGAAAGTCATAGCATCTGATTAGGTTTGACAGATTTACGTATTATCACTGCAGACTATGTCCATATCACTCTCAATTCAGCTAAATTGTTCCATGTCGATGGTATTGATGTACATCCTACTGATGCAGCAGCTCAGGTTACATTTGGCATAATTATGACCTGCTCTAATACTCTTTGATTTGGGCTCCTAATGCATTCTGGTAGTTTAATCATTGCAGTTGACAAATGAACAGGAACATTTTACTGTTACACAGAAGAGCCACAAGGCTGATCCCTGGTGTCAAGGATCTGAGTTATGAATAAATACTGGAGACACTCGGGCTTTTCATCCTGGGAAGTGTTGTCGGAGAGTTGATCTTATAGAGGTATATAAGATAGTAAATGGTATGGAAAAGGTGAATCTGGAATTTTACTTTAAATTAAACTGTAGGGGTAGGACCAGGGGAAATAGTTTCAAACTAGTTACAGATAATTTTAAGACCTAACCATGAAATCCTTCATGCAGAAAATCAACAACACTTGGAATAGACACTAGAGAGGTAGAGGCAAAAATCCTGGATGCATTTAAGATACAACTGCATGCTGCAATGTAGGGAGCTTCTGGATTGATAAACTTAAAAAAAGAAAGACTTGCATTTATATAGCGCCTTTCACGACCACTGGACATCCCAAAGAGCTTTACAGCCAATGAAGTACTTTCGAAGTGTAGTCACTGTTGTAATGTAGGAAACGTGGCAGCCAATTTGCGCACAGCAAGGTCCCACAAACAACAATGTGATAATGACCAGATAATCTGTATTTGTTATGTTGATTGAGGGATAAATATTGGCCAGGATACCGGAGATAACTCTTCTGCTCTTCTTTGAAATAGTGCCATAGGATCTTTTACCTTCACCTGAGAAAGCAGACGGGGCCTCAGTTTAACATTTCATCCAAAACACACTAGGCTGGATTTTGATACTGGGGCGGGTTGGGGTCGTGTTACCACTTTTCGTGTTATCCACCCGACTACAATTAGATGTGGGAGATTGATGCAATTTTTACCTAATTGGGCAATTGAGTTCCAGCATGTGGGAACCCATGACCCAATTAGTGTTTTGAGTCTGAAAGTCGCCTCTGATGATGTCATCATTCCTGCTGCATTGAATGTCTTCAGAGACTGCCTGGCCTTTGCTGTGAGAGGACCTGGATGGAAGTCGGAGAGACTGACTGACTCACTCACTCACTGACTGACTGACTCAGTCACTCACTGACTGACTCACTCACTCACTCACTGACTCTCTCACTGACTCTCTCACTGACTCACTCACTGACTGAATCACTGCCTGACTCACTGACTGAATCACTGCCTGACTCACTCACTCACTGACTCACTGACTGACTCACTCACTCACTGACTGACTCACTGACTCACTCACTCACTGACTCACTCACTGACTCACTCACTGACTGACTCACTGACTGACTCACTGACTGACTGACTCACTCACTCAGAGGATCTGAAGGCAAAATGAGCAGCAGCAGCCCTACGTCTGCTCCCAGATATTTTTCCTACTACTTCTCCATTGTAATAGTGGACCTGCAGCTGATAGTCAGCTTTCGAAATGTGCTCCCACCAGGTTTCACAATCGTGCTTCACGTAAAACAAGGGTTAAAATCACAAAGGCCTTTCAAAATGGCTTTATAGAGCCAATTTAGTGCTTGTTAAGAGCCTTAACAGCCTATCCTGCCTCTTAAAGGCGGGACGGAGTCGGGACCAGCAGACACGATTTAATGAAAATTGCATGGAGGCGGACTTGTGCCCGCCCGCCAGTTTTCGCAATTTTAAACCCCCACACGCCTCCAAACCCACCTCCACGGGTCAATGAAAATCCAGCCCACTACCTCCGACAGTGCAGCACTCCCTCAGCACTACACTGGAATGTCTGCTTAGATTTTTGTGCTCAAGTCTCTAGACTGAGACTTTGAATCAACAACCTTCTGACTCCGAGGCGAGAGTGCTACCCACAGCTGACACTCTACGGGCTGAATGATTACCTCAACCATAATTGTCTTGTGCTTTTGTACTCACCACCACCATTAGATAGACCCAATCAATTGGGACACTGACCGATGCAAAAACATTCCTAGCAATAAGAGTACCTCTTGGAAATCATCTCACACCTCTTACTCAAGTGCACTTCAGGCGACCTTGTGCCCAAATTGCAACACACCGTTACATTAGCACACAGTAGAAACCACTTTATATTGTTCCAAACACTGTCGTATAACTGACTTATAGGAAGAATAAAATGTAGAAAGGCAGGAGGAGAAAGATCTCTGATTTGATTAATTATGTTTTGTCATTTCTCTCTTGGGCTACTACTCTTCCACACCAGTATTTGGTATTGCAGACACATCAAAATCATTGGCTACATCTGTGGAGTAAATTACATTTTTCTTTCACTTTTTTATTTTTTTCCCTTAGCCCCCCTTTCCCTTTTCCTCCTCTCCTGTCTTTAAGGCTGAAGACTCCTTGCTGGGATAGGATTCCCGAGCAACTACATATCCTCCAATACCTTGCCCAATCTTAGGGGTAGAAATTGGTAAGCTTTGCACCCGTTATAAGCCCAAAACTCCACCTGATTTCCCCCTCCTGATCCAGGGTGCTCAGGCCAACCCCAACAGCTACTGCAGCACAGATTGAACTTGGAATCCTTCTGGTCTACATGGCTCAGTTACTCACTGACCACTTAGCTGAGCCTTAAGGGGAATCCAAATTAAAAATTGACATTTTTGGAAACAAACTCCTCACAAACTATGGGCTGGATTTTGCCAGGCCCGAAGAGGCGGGTTTGGAGGCGTGTGAGGTGGGAAAGTTGCAAAAAATGGCAGCCGGCTCCGATCCCACCTCCAGCCCGCCTCTGAGCAACTTTCCCAAAAGCAGCCTTTCAGACCCCATTTCAATCCCGTCTCCAAGAGGCGGGAAAGGCCATTAAGGCCCTTAACAAGCACTTAAGTGCCTCTATAATGCCATTTTGAGAGGCCTTTGTAAGTTTAACACATTTCCCGCGTGCTGCACGTCTCCTCTGGAACACGCCAGTTAATCCTGCGGGCTCACAAGTGGACTGCTTACTAACAGCTGCAGCTCCACCATTAAAAAGGAGTTTTCACCAATGATCATTTGCAGGTGGCAGAACTTTGTTTTCTCAGGTCTGGGAGAACTTTTAGTAGGCCTACTCATTGTGGAAGCTTTGAAGCTGAGATCTATCTCCAGTGTGACCTCCTGGGAAATCCCTCTCCCCACCTTGACTGAACGCTTCCTCAACTGAGGTATATACCTGCAGCATGGGAACCATTTATTTCCTTTCCTCCTGGACATCAGATTTGGACGAAGACCAGCCGCGGCAGCAGCAGAACCTGGAACAACGGCAGCACCAACAGCAGGAGCAACAACTGGAGCGCGAACCTGCTGCTCACCCACCTGAAGCTGCACAGGCCAGAAGGCGCCAGCGCATGGGAGCACATCACCACAGGAGATACCCCCCAAAACAGGGTTTACAGACAGAGGATCAGCTACCGTCAACATGACTGAGCAGCAGTGCCAAAGGAGGCTCAGACTTTCGCGAGAGGTAGTGGGTGACATCTGCGCAATGCTGCAGCAAGACCTGGAGCCCAGAGGATCGGGTGGACACCCCTTAGCAGTGGCTGTCAAAGTCGCCACCGCACTCAACATTTTTGCTTCAGGATCATTCCAGGAATCAACAGCAGACATCAGCGGCGTCTCCCAGGTGGCCGCACACACTTGCATCACTCAGGTAACCGATGCCCTCTTTGCCAACGTGCACAATTACATCAACTTCTCCAAGGATCAAGCAAGTGTACCCGCACGTGCGTTTGGATTTGCTAATCTGGCAGGCTTTCCAAGGGTGCAGGGCGTCGTTGACTGCACACATGTGGCCCTTAAGGCACCCCATCACAATCCAGGTATTTTGTCAACCGCAAGGGCTTCCACTCCCTCAACGTGCAGCTGGTGTGTAACCACAATAAGGAAATTTTGCATGTTTGCGCCAAGTACCCTGGCAGTTGCCATGACTCCTTCATCCTGCGGCAGTCTAGTGTGCCTCCACTCTTCAGTCCGCCGGTCCAACTTTGTGGATGGCTACTTGAAGACAAGGGCTATCCCCTGAAGACATGGCTAATGACGCAGTTGAGGAGGCCATCCAACGAAGCTGAGGAGTGCTACAACTCCAGCCACATTTCCACCAGATCCATAATCGAGCAAACCATCAGCTTGCTGAAGATGCGATTCAGATGCCTTAATAGATCAGGTGGAGCCCTGCAGTACTCAGCAGCTAGGGTCTCCAGAATCATCGTGGTCTGCTGTGCACTTCACAACATGGCACAGCATCATGGCTTGCAGCTGCCTGAGGTACAAGTGGCTCATCGCATAGCCTCCTCAGATGAGGATGAGGAGGAGGAGGAGCAGGAGGAGGAGGAGGAGGAGAGCGACAACGAACAGCTTGCGGAGGCACATTAACCAGCGGCAGCAGGACGCAAGCATATTGCTGCCCAGGATGCAAGGGATGCACTCAACTTGGCCAGATTTGCTTAGCCTGCCCAATCAAACACATTTGCCTCACACCTTCTTACCATACCATCGACAATGGGTAATAACCTGCGGCTTCCTATCACTCTGACCACCATACTGACAATTCCAAGTCGCCCTGAGGCCTCAATGTGGAAGTCCCATTTGCGAAATGACACAACCCAGAACTTCAACAGTTTGCCATCAAGTTATTTTATCACATAAATGCATGGATGACTTTTCAAAAATAAACACAACAGAACACCCGAGTGACTACCCTTGTGACTACTTGTGCTTTATCTTCCTGTTATGCGTGCTCCTATGTGGTGTTTCCCCTGTGGCTTCATCAGATGTGGAGGCCCCTTGCTCACTTCCTTGCTGCTCCTGCCTCAACACCTTTGGCGGGCGTCCTCTGGGGTTGCGAGCCTGTGAGGGCTCGCCAACAGTCTGCTGCTCCTGCGGCTGTGCAGGGGCTGAGACGCCCATCTCAGTTGGGTGAGGACTCTGCTGGGGATCTGACCGAGGGCTCTGCAGTGGTATGGTCGTGTGAGCGCTTGGAGAGGAGCCCCCACTTCCTTGTTGTCTGCCACCAACATCCCTCTCATGGGTCAGCCCCACTTCAGAGCTAGCAAGTGGCTGGACAGCACCTTGCTGCATTTCAGGGGGGCCATGGGGACCTACTCCCAAGGACTTCCATGAAGGACTGGTTTCTTTGCTCAATAGCTGACCATCGCTCCTCAAGAGATGTCAGTCTATTCTGAACAATGACCATGTTTTCAAGACCCTGGCGACTTAGCTCCTCCATGGCCATAGCCATCCTCTCCTCTACCGTAGCCATCCTCTCCTCGACGGTAGCCAGCCTTACCACGGAGGTAGCCATCCTTTCCACGGAGGTTGCCATCCTTTCCGTGGTGATGCGTTCATGCGCCAATGCCTCCACAAAGGCTCTGCTTGATGTTAGCGATGGACTCCTCCATTCACTCCACACTCGCAGCGACCCTGGAGACAAAACCTGTCAGAGACTCCTGCACCTGTTCCTGGAGTTCCAGCACCGCTCTCCTTCTGGATGGACTCGGAGGCACAGGGTCGACATGCAGCTGAGCCGAGCTGGGAGAGTCCTGCACCCAACGACGAGGACTCTCCACTGCTGTCCCTGTCTCCACCATCTGCTGATCCTCACTTGTGAGCTGTGATACACCAGGTGACAACACTACTCTATCTCCCGAAGGTCCCACCGAGGTGTGAGTGTCTGCACTGGTGCTGGGTGCGCTTAATTCTGCCGACACTGCACCCTCAGAGGTTGCAGCTTCCTCTGAGGAGTCTGGTGGCTCAGGCTGTTCCTCCTGGACAGTGGGGAGGGGGGCCTGTCGATGGTCCTGTGGGGGAGTGAAGGAAAGAGTTAGGCATGTGAGATAAACGTTGCATGCACATTGAAGTGTGCAGATTATCATAAGTCAATCTGTTACAGCATTAGAATCAAGATCAGTCACTCATGCAATGTCAATGAGAGAGATGAAAAACTATTCTGTCACCAGCTTGCTCTGATGCGCCCGTCTGTCCGTCCCACACTTGCGCATCCTCCTCCACTCCCACGATCTCCAGGGCTGCATCCTCTGCACTGGTGAGCTGGGCTATTGAGGGTGGCCCTCCTCCTGTCCTCGCCCTTTCCCTCTTATTGTGGGCTCTCTTTTCCTGCAATGAGGGACACAAGTGTAGTTTGAGTGAGAATGAAGGAGTGAGTGCAGAGAATCCATAGCATAGATGCTTAGAAGGACACTAAGATGGAGTGAGGTCCCAAGACCAAGGGTCCTCCCTGTGTGTTGTAAGTTGTTTTCATAGCATCACAGTGATAGGGAGTGCGAGGGCTGCATAGTCGAATAGTTAAGTGAATGTGAACATACAGAGAGAGGGAATGGTTAAGGGTGCAGGGATGTAAGGGTCAAGTGGGATGTGGAGGTGGAGGTTGACAAAGCAGAGTGCTGGTGATGAGAGGCGATGGGGATCAGATTGAGGGTCATGGTGATGTAATACTCACTTTTGCTGTGCGGAGAAGGTCATGAAACCTCTTTCTGCACTGCAGCCAGGTTCTGCTGCACATTGAGATGGCACTGACCTCCTGTGCCACTTGCAGCCACACAGCTTTGGTCTGTTGGGGAGGTTTTTTCCTCCCAGGAGAAGGAAACAGCACTTCCTTGTTAGCTCTTGCTCCCTCCACCAGAGCTTGGAGGGAGTCCTCATCAAAACGGGGTGAAAACTTTGGTCTGACGCTTGCCATGGTTGGAGCCCGAATCCTTCAGAAGTCTAATCAAAAAGTTGTAAGGCAGAAAATGAACCAAGGCTGCTTGCAGGCCTTAAATGCAGCTGCATAGATAACGTCATCAGAGGCGAGTTTCAGGACCAAAAGAATCATTGGACCAGGGGTTCCCACACTCTGGAAATCAAGTGCCTAATTCGGGCAAAATTGCTCAATTGTCCCGCCTCACATCGGAGGCGGGGGCAGGACCCGCCAACCACCTGACCCAACCCCAACCCGACCCAATGACAAAATCCAGCCCTATTTCTTAGCCAATATTTGCTAATCCTTCACCCTCCTGCTCTCCCAACATATCAGCTTCAAGCCCTTTTAAACATTCTCTCTTCATCTCAAACCCTTCTGCAGCTGCCTTCAGAGTGCCACCAATGTTAATCTAAACCCACTTCTTCTTGTTTAACACAACTACTGCTCTTTTTTTAGCCTTGCTCTTGCAGCAATACAGGGTGCGAGAAGTGGTGTCCTCAGCAAAAATAAAGGCAACAGATCGCTTACACTGGTGCTTACTGAGGGTGCTGGGATAGATAGACTTCCATAGCATTATCTGTAACCGCAAAAAATAGGGAAAGAAGTGTGGGGTAGATGTTGGGGGCAATTTTAACCCTACTTGCTTAACAGAAATCTGGCACGTGGGCAGTTAAAATCGCTCTGGCTCTTGCCTGTCCGAAAGCTGCAACATCTGCAATTTTAACCTGCTCTCCCGAGCAGGCAGCAAGGACACACACCCAGAGCCAACGGGGTCCTTCTTTACATATGCATGTTGCAGCCCACTGACATCATTGAGACCCGACTGTAATTTTAACTCAGGCCTGAGCGGGGATTTCACCTGGAGTTAAAATCGGGGATAGCGTGTCAGCAATCCGTTTTACATCTCTTGATTTTTATTTCCATTGACTTCATTGGAAATAAAAATCGGGACAGATATACAATGGGCTGCTGACTCGCTATCACCCATTTTACACCTTCACACAAAATCAAGATCTACCCCAGTGGCTTTGAAGAAGAAATCAGACTGCTGTTTAGATACTCAATCGTGTTTTTCTGAGGGAAGAGAGAAGGATGCACTACCAAGAAAATTTAAAGAATATTAGTGACCACATTGCTACTTTTATATCACTGTCACAATGTAAGAAAGAAACTTGACATCTCAGGTAAAACAGGGGAAATTTTGAAGACGTAAGAGCCAGTAATACAATCTTCACTTTATGGGGGTAAAGGGGCCTAAAGCCTGCTCAGTATCTGGTTTGTTCTATAATGTGGTTCTGAAGTGCCTGTGATACTCAGAACGACACATCTGTCGTGCTATAGGCTCATTAGCTGCCCAAAATCAGGTGATGTCCCCATAATGAGTTTCAAGCACCTGAACAGCGCTCCAGATGCCCTGCGCTCATATAAAATGGACACTACTTAGGACAGCCTTGCCATTTATTGGGTCTTTTATTTTAAAGTGGACTTATTACTTGGACTTGTTGCAAGTAGCTACTGTGTTTGTTTCCACCTATTCTAATGGCTTGCATGATTACCGTTCTCAAAAAAGAACTTACTGTGTGGTTTTTAAAGTTGGATCACATTTATTATTTGTGCCTGTTTTTGCCTTCTGGAAATATATGTGTACAGTTGGAAAATGGTGTGCAGTTCATGCCAAAATTACCAACATGTGATTCCAGCTCCCAATTTCTTGATGTTGGCTGACACTAGATAGAAATTTGTTACCATTTCATCAACCACCACACATAAAAATAACCAATGTTCACTGACTCCCGCCCACTACCATCTATAAACATCTACACAACTGTTTTGACCTTTCAAGTGCATAGCTCCAGGAAGGTAAAATTGCTTTGCTTAAACAGGCAAAAGATGTTCATTAGACTTCTTTTGCAAGTGCCTGAGATTATCTAAATTATGTTGAATTACATCTTTATGCCACATTTACGTCACATCATTCGGTTGAAAATGACCAATGTCTTTTCTCCCTACCCAACAAAATGTGTTTCCCAAGAACGTCTTTATGAAGACATTGCCCCTTTAACTTAACCCATTCTGATAAATAGTTCATTTATTAATACATATCTCTGCTGCATATTCTGGATGGTTTTCAGAAGAATTGTCTTTGCATAATTACAGTTGCAATCTCTAGATTTCTCAGTAGTGCAAAGTTTACAATATTCTGTTGAAGGAAAAAAAACCTTTTTGACTGTGCGTCTGGATTGAAGCAGTTAAACTTATGGAATGAAGCTTTTCAAGTACCAGGCAGCCCTTGATAGTATCTTACTGGGCTGCCTCCCACCACTCTGAGGTTGGTGTCTTGGTTTTGATTATTGGATGCCTTATTTTGCCCATCTCTGTTACTTTAAACATGCAATGCACAGATCCAAATGGTGGTAGTTGGATAAGGATTGGCTTGCACTTCTCATGCTTCATTCAAGGCGGCACAGGTTCAGACCGGCAAAAGGCAAACTGGGACTGGTGTCAAAGATTTTCCTTCACACAAAAAATGATCAACACATGGAATGAATCTCTGGGTAGGGTAATGGAGGCAAAAGTCTTGGAATCAGTGAAAACAGTTGGATGTCGGGACAGGAGAACAGTAGGCTCTTTCTGGATTGGTGAGGGAGGATTGACTAACTGGCCTTCCTCATTCATATTTATCATGTGCATTTATGATACTTGCGTTCAATCATGACACTTCAAGTAGTTATAGCAGAGGCACTAATAAGATTGAATTTCCTTCCCGCAGAATTGAACAATAATGAGATCTGAAGGGTAATTGTAAGGGTAAGCTGACCCACCAGCAACACGCACTGGGCATTCAGGCATGCACTCTCCAGGATCTTCTCTCCATTAAAGTGAATGGATGGAAGATCATGCTGAGTGAGCTTGAATTTATGATGCCTGCTTCCAGCAAGTGAACTCCTCACTGGGAGTGTAATTTTGTAAAATGTGTTGTTTTTCTTCCCTAAAACCTGGCCAAATAGTTTTGTGGTGCATTTATACCACAACTTTAGTGTGGCTACAAAGTAGTTTGCACTTTGCAATGATACCAGAGTGTCAATATAAATCCAGAGTCAGGGATTCATACTGAAACTTTTGTGTTATTGTGAAGTGTTTGATGCATGGAGAGGCCCCCGTGAGATCTTAATCTTAAAGCTCCTCTGCTCTGCCAAGTACCTGAACACCTCAAAAATCTGACCTTTGCAGCACTCACCTCCACATTCAGGTTTGCTTTGGTTTGACTTCCTCCCAAACTCTGTAATTGTGAACTGTTCTGCTGCGTGGGAAGTTGTTGAGTTAAGGCACCCCAAACGAGGCGGAAACTGCCTCCGTATACCATTATATCAAGTAGATTCTGTTGTGCTGGATCTATAACCTTTGAATTAAAAACATTCCAGGGTAAATTAAGGTTGAAAAACTGTGGTTATGGCTAATTGCACTGGGGTGAACCTCCATGCGCAGATTGTTAAAAAGTAACTTTAATTACTTGTCATACGTGTGTACTTCTGTTAATTGTTGAACTCATTTTTAACTGCTTGGTGTATATTTACTTGTTGATGTGTTACATTAACAACCCCCGACTGGGGTTTTTCCTCCTTTGTCTCCTCATTTAGGGTGGACCACACGACAATGGAATCTAATCTCTTCTGGAAGTGGGACCGAGATCGATTGGTGTGTGTAGGTGCCCGTGGAGGTGTACAGCTGGTCTGTTATTGGGGTGCATCAGGCATGTTTGTAGTTTTCAGTCACGGAATTCAAATCAGACATGGAAAATGACTTGGGATTTAAATTCTACACAGGTGAAAAATGGTAAGACTGACTTCAATATACTGGAAGACCAGCCTGAGACTGATAGATGTAGACTGAGGTGCAGAATGGGTTGTGCTTTCCTACAACATGCACACTTGCCAAGTAAGAGGTATTTTGACCAGCGGTTCTCCAGTGGCTATTTTTTAATATCAAGTTAGAGTAGGTGGTGGTATTTGCTTTCTCATAATAGTAAAAAAAACTTCAGCACTAAGTTTATGCAGTGCCCAAATTATACAAAGGACTGGCTGAGCATCTTTTTAGTCTGGTTGTACACCAGAGTATGAGATGCCTTTGTGGAGATGGTCTGATGTCACTTGGCTTTAATGCACTTGGGAGTCACATCGTGACCTGAAGCCCAAGTTATACTGCCACTTTTGCAACAATACTTACTCAAAAATATTTCCATGGAACTGGCAGTATAATCATAGCCAAGTTACATTGAGATTTAAAACCAGGAAGCAGTATATTGTAATGTGTTCCTTCTGGTCATATTTTGTCATATTCTGCAGAATAATTTACATCTTCAAGACAGATTTACTTCATAACAGAAAAATCAGATGCACAGAAAATATTGTGAGCCTGAAATGTTATTTATGCTTTGTTCACAGTAATGATTGGAAATTTTCAAACTTTAAAACTACAGTCTTGGACTGATCTTAAGCATCATTTTAGGAAACCAGTCTTTGATGTTTTGAACATAAGAAGAACATAAGAATATAAGAAATAAGAGCAGGGTTAGGCCATACGGCCCCTCGAGCCTGCTCTGCCATTCAATAAGATCATGGCTGATCATCGACCTCAACTCCACTTTCCCGCCCGATCTCCATATCCCTTGATTCCCCTAGAGTCCAAAAATCCATCTATCTCAGCCTTGAATATACTCAAAAACTCAGCATTCACAGCCCTCTGGGGCAGAGAATTCCAAAGATTCACAACCCTCTGAGTGAAAAATTTCCTCCTCATCTCAGTCTTAAATGGCCTACCCCTTATCCTGAGACTATACCCCCTAGTTCTAGACACTCCAGCCAGGGGAATCAACCTCTCAGCATCTACCCTGTCAATCCCCTTCAGAACCTTGTTTGTTGCAATGAGATCACCTCTCATTCTTCTAAACTCCAGAGAGAATAGGCCCATTCTACACAATCTCTCATTATAGGACAGCCCTCTCATCCCAGGAATCAATCTAGTGAACCTTCGTTGCACAGCCTCCAAGGCAAGTATATCCTTCCTTAGATAAGGAGATCAAAACTGTGCACAGTACTCCAGGTGTGGTCTCATCAAAGCCCTGTACAATTGTAGTAAGACTTCCTTATTCTTATACTCCAACCCCCTTGCAATAAAGGCCAACATGCCATTTGCCTTCCTTATTGTTTGCTGTACCTGCATGCTAGCTTTCTGTGTTTCTTGCACGAGGACACTCAAATCTCTCTGAACACCAACATTTGAAAGTTTCTCAGCATTTAAAAAATATTCTGTTTTTCTATTCTTCCTACCAAAGTGAAGAACCTCACATTTCCCTACATTATACTCCATCTGCCAACTTACTACCCACTCACTTAGTCTATCTATATCCCTTTGCAGACCTTTGGGCTCGATTTTGTCATTGGGGCAGGCTGGGGTTGTGTAATCCGCTTTTCGTGTTAGCCACCCGACTCCAAGTCGAGGTGGGAGAATTATTCGATTTTCCCCTAATTGGGCAATTGAGTTCCAGCGTGTGGGAACCCATGGCCCAATTAGTTTTTTCAGTCTGAAAGACACCTCCGATGACATCATCATTGCTGCTGCATTTAAGGTCTGCAAGAAGCCTTGCTTCTTCTGCAGACTGCCAACCTTTTGTCCTTTGCTGTGAGAGGGACCTGGAGGCAAAATGAGCAGCAGGAGACCTAAGTCTGCTCCCAGATTTGATGACGTCGCCCTGCAAGCTTTGGTCGAGGGAGCAAGAGTTAATAAGGAGGTGCTCTTCCCTTCTTCAGGGAGGAAGAAGCCTCCCCAGCAGACGAAGGCTGTGTGGGTCCAGGTGGCACAGGAGGTCAACTCGTTGTCACTGATCCGCAGAACCTGGCTTCAGTGCAGGAAGAGGTTTCAGGACCTTCTGCGCACTGGAAAAGTGAGTATGACTTTCCCATCACCCTCAATCTGATCCCCATTGCCTCTCCTCATCAGCACTCAGCTTTAGCAACCTCTTCCTCCACATCCCACTTGATACTGACATCCCTGCACCCTTAACCAATCCCTCGCTCTGTATGTTCACATTCACCTAACTATTCGACTATGCAGCCCTCATACTCCCTATCACAGTGATGCTATGAAAACAACTTACAACACACAGGGAGGGCCCTTGGTCTTGCCACCTCACTCCATCTTTGACTCCTTCTAAGCATCTATGCTATGGATTCTCTACACTCACTCCTTCATTCTCACTCAAACTCCACTTGTTTCCCTCATTGCAGGAAAAGGGAGCTCACAATAAGAGGGAAAGAGCAAGGACAGGAGGAGGGCCACCCTCAGTAGCCCACCTCCCCCCTTGGGAGGAGGCGGCCCTGGAGATCATGGGAGTTGAGGACGATGCGCAAGTGGGGTACGGACAGACGGGTGCATCAGAGCAAGCTGGTGACAGAAGAGTTTTTCATCTCTCTCATTGACATTGCATGAGTCGCTGATAATGATTCTGAAGCTCTAACAGATGGACTTCTGACCATCTGCAATATGCACTGTGCAGGTAACCTTGGCCTCACATCTCTGACTCTTTCCTTTACTCCCCCACAAGACCATCGCAAGCACCCATCCCCACTATCCAGGAGGACCAGCCTGAGCCTCCAGACTCCTCAGAGGAAGCTGCAACCTCTGAGGGCGCAGCGTCAGCAGAATTCAGCCAACACAGCACCAGTGCAGACACTCACACCTCGGTGAGACCATCGCGAGATAGAGTAGTGTTGTCACCTGGTGTATCACAGCTCACAAGTGAGCATCAGCAGATGGTGGAGACAGGGACAGCAGTGGAGAGTCCTAGTTGGAGGGCGCAAGACTCTCCCAGCTCGGCTCAGCTGCATGTCGACCCTCTGCCTCTGGGTCCATCCAGAAGAACAGTGGTGCAGGAACTCCAGAACAGGTGCAGGAGTCTCTGGCAGGGTTTGTCTCCAGGGTCGCTGCGAGTGTGGAGCGAATGGAGGAGTCCATCGCGAACATGAGCAGAGCCTTTGTGGAGGCGTTGGCGCATGAACGCATCATCACGGAAAGGATGGCAACCTCCGTGGAAGGGATGGCTACCTTAATGGTGAGGCTGGCTACCGTAGAGGAGAGGATGGCTACGGTAGAGGAGAGGATGGCTATGTCCATGGAAGAGCTTAGTCGCCAGGGTATGGAAAACATGGTAATTGTTCAGAATAGACTGACATCTCTTGAGGAGCGATGGTCAGCTATTGAGCATACAAACCAGACCTTCATGCAAGTCCTCAGGAGTAGGAGTTCCAGTACAGAACCGGGTCCTCATGGCCCCCCTGAAGTGCTGCAAGGTGCTGTCAAGCCACTTGCTAGCTCTGAGGTGGGGCTGACCCATGAGAGGGATGTTGGTGGCAGAGAACAAGGAAGTAGGGGCTCCTCTCCAAGCGCTCACATGACCATGCCACTGCAAAGCCCTCAGTCAGAGCCCCACCAGAGTCCCCACCCAACTGAGATCAGCGTCTCAACCCCTGCACAGCCACAGGAGCAGCAGACTGTTGCCGAGCCCTCACAGGTTCGCAACCCCAGAGGACGCCCGCCAAAGGTGTCGAGACACGAGCAGTAAGAAAGTGAGCAAGGGGCCTCCACATCTGCTGATGCCAAGGGGGAACCACCACGTAGGAGCACGCATAAGAGAAAGATACTGCACAAATAGTCACAAGGGTAGTCACTTGGGTGAAATGTGATGTTTAATGTTGAAAAGCCATCAGTTGGTTACTGTAAATAAAAATTCTGATGGCAACTGTTGCATTTGTGGCGTGTGTCATATCGCTAATGGGACTTCCACATTGAGGGCTTAGGATTGTCAGTATGATCGTCAGAGTGCTAGGATTCTGATGGTTTTTGGCCATTGTCGATGCTCAGGTAAGAAGCTGCGAGGCAAAAGTGCTTGATTGGCGAGGCTAAGCAAATCTGGCCAAGTTGAGTGCGTTCCTTGCATCCCAGGCAGCAATGTTCTCGCGTACTGCTGCCGCTGGTTGATGCGCCTCTGCAAGATGAGCATTTTCGCCCTCCTCCTCCTCCTCTTCCTCCTCATCTGAGAAGGATATGTGGGGAGCCACTTGGTCCTCAGGAATCTGCAAGCCACGACGCTGTGCCATGTTGTGAAGTGCACAGCAAGCCACGACGATTCTGGAGACCCTGGCTGCTGAGTACTGCAGGGCTCCACCTGATCTATCCAGGCATCTGAAGCGCATCTTCAGCAAGCCGATGGTTTGCTCGATTATGGATCTGGTGGAAATGTGGCTGTAGTTGTAGCTCTCCTCAGCTTCGTTGGATGGGCTCCTAAACAAAGTCATTAGCCACGTCTTCAGGGGATAGCCCTTGTCTCCAAGTAGCCATCCGTGAAGTTGGTCTGGCGGACTGAAGAGTGGAGGCACACTAGACTGGCGCAGGATGAAGGAGTCATGGCAACTGCCAGGGTACTTGGCGCAAACATGCAAAATTTCCTTCTTGTGGTCACACACCAGCTGTACGTTGAGGGAGTGGAAGCCCTTGCGGTTGACAAAAATACCTGGATTGTGATGGGGTGCCTTAAGGGCCACATGTGTGCAGTCAACGACGCCCTGCACCCTTGGAAAGCCTGCCAGATTGTCAAACCCAACCACCCGCGCAGTTACACTGGCTTGATTCTTGGAGAAATGGATGTGATTGTGCGCGATGACAAAGAGGGCATCGGTTACCTGCGTGATGCAAGTGTGTGCGGCCGCCTGGGAGATGCCGCTGATGTCTGCTGCTGATCCCTGGAATGAGCCTGAGGCAAAAAAATTGAGTGCGGTGGTGACTTTGATGGGCACTGGTAAGGGGTGTCCACCTGCTCCTCTGGGCTCCAGGTCTTGCTGCACCATTGCGCAGATGTCACCCACTATCTCTTGCGAAATTCGTAGCCGCCTTTGGCACTGCTGCTCAGTCATGCTGAGGTAGCTGATCCTCTGTCTGTAGACCCTGTTTTGGGGGTATCTCCTGCTTCCATGAGCTGGCGCCCTCTGGCCTGTGCAGCTTCAGGTGGGTAAGCAGCATGTTGGAGCTGCTGCTGTTGCTCCTGCAGTTGGTGCTGCTGGTGTTCAGGGTTCTGCTGCTGCCGCGGCTGGTGTTCGTCCTCATCTGATGTCCAGGAGGAAAGGAAATAAATGATTCCCATGCTTCTGGTATATGCCTCAGTTGAGGAAGCGCTCATTCAAGGTGGTGAGAGGGGTTTCCCAGGAGGTCACACAGGAGATGGGTTTCAGTCTCCAAACTTCCACAGCAATGGTTATGCCTGCTAAAAGTTCCCCCAGACCTGAGACAACAAAGTTCTACCACCTGCAAATGATGATTGATCAAATCTCCTTTTTAATGGTGGAGCTGCAGCTGATAGTCAGCAATCCAAGTGTGCTACCACCACGTTTCACCGTCGTGTTTCAGAGGAGGCATGCATCATGTGGGAAAAGTGTTAAAATCGGAAAGGCCTCTCAAAATGGGATTATAGAGGCAATTAAGTGGTTGTTAAGGGCCTTAAAGGCCTATCCCGCCTCTTGGAGGCAGGACGGAGATGGGATCCGAAACCACGCATTAGGGAAAATTGCTCGGAGGCGGGGTCGGGCCTGCCCACCATTTTTTGCTATTTTAACACCCCACACGCCTCCATTCCCGCCTCCTCAGGCCTGGCAAGATCGAGCCTTTTGTGTTCTCCTCACAGCTTACTGTCCCACCTAGCTTTGTATCATCAGCAAACTTGGATACATTACACTCGGTCCCTTCATCTTGGTCATTAATATAGATT
The DNA here is from genome assembly GCA_030390025.1 of Squalus acanthias. Taxonomy (NCBI): domain Eukaryota; kingdom Metazoa; phylum Chordata; class Chondrichthyes; order Squaliformes; family Squalidae; genus Squalus; species Squalus acanthias. The sequence goes on from CM059429.1 coordinate 62,788,150, forward strand.
GTAAATAGCTGCGGCCCCAACACTGATCCTTGCGGCACCCCACACGTTACAGCCTGCCAACCTGAAAAAGATCCGTTGATCCCTACTCTCTGTTAACCAATCCTCTATCCATGCTACTATATTACCCCCAACCCCATGAGCTCTAATCTTGTGTAATAACCTTTTATGTGGCACCTTATTGAATGCCTTTTGGAAATCCAAATATACTACATCCACTAGTTCCCCTTTATCTACCCTGCTAGTTACATCCTCAAAAAACTCTAATAAATTTGTCAAACACGATTTCCCTTTCATAAAACCATGTTGACTCTGCCTAATCATGTTATGATTTTCTAAGTGCCCTGATACCACTTCCTTAACAATGGATTCCAGCATTTTCCCGACGAATGATGTCAGGCTTACTGGCCTGTAGTTCCCTGTTTTTTCTCTCCCTCCTTTCGTGAATAACGGTTTTACATTTGCGACCTTCCAATCTGCTGGAACCATTCTAGAATCTAGGGAATTTTGGAAGATCAAAACCAATGCATCCACTATCTCTTCAGCCACCTCTTTTAGAACCCTAGGATGTAGACTGTCAGGTCCAGGGGATTTGTCAGCTTTTAGTCCCATTAGTTTCTCTAGTACTTTTTCTCTACTTATATTAATTACGTTAAGTACCTCACCCTCATTAGACCCTTGGTTTCCCACCATTTTTGGTATGCTTTTTGTGTCTTCTAGTGTGAAGACAGATACAAAATATTTGTTTAACGTTTCTGCCATTTCTTTATTCCCCATAATAATTTCTCCTGTCTCAGCCTCTAAGGGACCAATGTTTACTTTTGCTACTCTCTTCCTTTTTACATACTTGTAGAAGCTCTTACAATCTGCTTTTATATTTCTTGCTAGTTTTCTCTCATTCTATATTTTCCCTTTTTATTAATTTTTTGGTCAACCTTTGCTGGTTTCTGAAACTCTCCCAATCCACAGGCTTAATATTATTCTTTGCAACATTATAAGCTTCTTCTTTCAATCTAATGCTATCCTTAACTTCTTTAGTTAGCCACGGTTGGATCACATTTCCCCTGGAGTTTTTGTTTCTCAATGGAATGTATTTTTGTTGAGAATTATGAAATATTTCTTTAAATGCTAGCCACTGCTTATCTACCACCATACCTTTTAATCAACTTTTCCAATCGACCTTAGCCAACTCGCCCCTCATACCTATGTAATTGGCTTTATTTATGTTTAAGACTCTAGTTTCAGACTTAGGCAAGTCACTCTCAAAATTAAGGTGAAATTCTATCATATTATGATCACTCTGTCCCAGAGGATCCTTTACTATGAGACTGCTAATTAACCCTGTCTCATTACACAATACAAGATCTAAAATAGCCTGTTCCCTGGTTGGTTCCATGATATATTGTTCGAGGAAACTGTCCCGAATGCATTCCATGAACTCGTCCTCTAGGCTACCTTTGCCAATTTGATTTGTCCAGTCTATATGAAGATTAAAGTCCCCCAAGATTATTGCATTACCTTTGTTGCAAGCTCTTACTATTTCTTGATTAATATTCTGTCCAACAGTATAGCTACTGTTAGGAGGCCTATATACTACTCCTAACAGTGTATTCTGACCCTTGTTATTCCTATCTCCACCCATACTGATTTTACTTCCTGATCTTCTGAGCCGAGATCCTTTCTCGCTGCTGTCCTTACGTCATCCTTTATTATCAGGGCTACTCCCCCTCCTTTTCCATTCTGCCTGTCTTTCCAAAACGTCAAGTACCCTGGAACATTTACTTCCCAACCTTGCAACCACGTCTCTGTAATGGCTATTTGATCAAACCCACTTATCTCTATTTGTGCCACTAGTTCGTCTATCTTGTTACGAATGCTTCGTGCAATCAGATAAAGAGCCTTTAATTTAAATTTTTTTACCATTATTCCCTGCTTTGACCTTTTTCTCTGCTGCACTGCTACCATTAAACTCACTGACCCTTCCTGTCACACTCTGCTTATTTTTACCCAAATCGCTACACTGCTCTATTGCCTTGACCTTTCTCTTTAGATTTCTAAATTTCCCCTCACCTGACCCCTCCCCCACCCCCTTTTTTAGTTTCAAGCCCTGTTTACAGCCCTAGTTATTCGATTTGCCAGGACGCTGATCCCAGCCTGGTTTAAGTGGAGCCCATCCCGACAGAACAGTTCCTTCTTTCCCCAGTACTGGTGCCAGTGCCCCATGAATTGAAACCCCTTTTTCTTACACCAGTCTTTGAGCCACGCATTTAACGCTCTGATCTGCTTAACCCAATGCCAATTTGCGAGTGGCTCAGGTAGTAATCCAGAGATTATTACCCTTGTGGTTCTGCTTATAAATTTAGACCCTAGCTCCTCAAACTCCCTCAGCAGAACCTCATTCATAGTTCTACTTATGTTGTTGGTTCCTACATGGACCACGACAACTGGATCCTCCCCCTCCCAATCCAAGTTCTTCTCCAGCCATGAGGAGATATCCTCAACCCTGGCAGGCAACACAGCCTTCGCAGCTGCAGAGGATAGTATCTATCCACCTGACTATACCGTCCCCTACTACTACCACAATCCTTCCTTCTCCCCCCACTTGGATAGTCCCCTATACCACAGTGCCGTGGTCAGTTTGCCAATCCTCCCTGCAGTCCTTTTCCTCATCCATACAGGTAGCAAGTACCTCGTACCTGTTGGACAAGGTCCAGGGCTGAGGCTCCTCCATCACTATATCCTGAGTCTCCATACCTTCCTGACTCGCAGTCACACCCTCCTGTCTCTTACCACTGATGAACTCTAAAGTACTACTTAACCTGAAGGGTATGACTGCCTCCTGGAAGAAAGTTTCCCGGTAATTCTCCCCCTCCCTGTTACATTGCAATGTCTGCAGCTTGTACTCCAGCTCAACAATTCTGAGCCGAAGTTCCTCGGGTTGCAGGCACTTACTGCAGATGTGGTTGCTTGGGATCGCAATGGTCTCCACAAACTCCCACATGCTGCAGTTACGACACACCACCTGCCCAGCCATCTCTAACCTTGTTTTATTTATTAATTAATTAGTTAAAGATTTTTTCAATCGATATTTTAGGTTTATCGTTTGATTATTTTATTTAGTTTAAGTTATTAATTTAATAAGTACTAGAAAGTTACAATTTCTCAGCTCTTAATTTAACCCCCTTCCCTAACTGAGAAAGTAAAAAAGAGCTGTAATATTCACCAACCAATCACCTACCTGCTCTCCTGTGATGTCACTCTTTGATGTTGTTTCTGAATCGGAGCCTCGCCGCTGCCGCTGCTTTAATTCAGGTCCGCTCTCGGGCCGCTCTTTATCCTCTCGCCGCTGCCACTGCTTTAATTCGGGTCCGCTCTCGGGCCGCTCTTTATCCTCTCGCTGCTGCTTTAATTCAGGTCCGCTCTCGGGCCGCTCTTTATCCTCTCGCCGCTGCCGCTGCTTTAATTCAGGTCCGCTCTCGGGCCGCTCCTTATCCTCTCGCTCCTGCCGCTACTTTAATGGTTGAAAGGACGAGTATGAATATAGAGTTATTAGTTCCTCGAATGTACTGCTAATGTTTATGGAGCTGGGAATGAGGAGTCTGTTCCTCTGTCAAACTGTAACTGTAAATGTTATATTACTGTTTTTTTAATTGCATCCTTTTAGTGCCTAATTTAGTGTAAATCAGGTTAGTATCTATTTTTTGTAGAAATGTAATGCTAACTAGCTTGATTATTGTTCCTGTTTTTTACTCCTTTGTTGCTCTGCAGTCAGAGTGGCTCAGCTTCATAGCAGCACATTACTTTCTGCAGTCTTGCCTTCCTCATACAATCTCTGCAGGCTTTTAAAACTTGGCAACACCTGATCACTTCTTCTTAACTGTTAAGCATCAATAAAGAGGAGGTACTTAACAGATTGGCAGCGCTCAAAGTAAAAAAGTCACCCAGTCTATATGGGATGCATCCTAGGTTGCTGAGGGAGGTAAGGGTGCAGATGACACGAAACTCGGAAATGTAACAAACAGTTAGGAGGATAGTAACAGACTTCAGGAGGACATAGACGGATGGTTAAATGGGCAGACACATGACATTTAACGCAGAGAATTATGAACTGATGCATTTTTGTAGGAAGAATGAGGAGAGGCAATATAAAGTAAATGGTACGATTTTAAAAGGGGTGCAGGAACAGAGGGACCGTACACAAGTCTTTGAAGGTGGCAGGACAAGTTGAGAAGGCTATTAATAAAGCCAAGGATCCCATCTGTTTTTTTTTAACAGAGGCATAGTGTGCAAAAGTAAAGGAATTATGCTAAACCTTTATAAATCATTGGTTAGGCCCCAGCTAGAGCATTGTGTCAAATTCTGGGCACCACACTTTAAGAAGAATGTCAAAGTCTTAAAGGGTGCAGAGGAGATTTACTAGAATGAGACCAGGGATGAAAGACTTAAGTTATGTGGAAAGACTGGAGAACCTGGTGTTGTTCTCCTTAGATCAGAGAAGGTTAAGGGGAGATTTAATAGAGGTGTTTCCAATATTGAAGAGTATTGTAGAGTAAATAAGGAGAAAGTGTTTCCAGTGACAGAAGGGTCATTAACCAGAGGTCACTGATTTAAGGTAATTGGCAAAAGAACCAGAGGTGAGTTGTTATGATCTGGAATGCACTTCCTGAAAGAGTGGTGGAAGCAGATTCAATAATAACTTTCAAAAGGGAATTGGATAAATATTTGAAGGGGAAACATTGGCTGGGCTTTGGGGAAAGGGCAGGGGAATAGGACTAATTGGATAGTTCTTTCAAAGAGCTGGTACAGGTGCAATGGGCTGAATGGCCTCCTTCTGTGCTGCATCATTCTATGATTCTATGATCAAACACTGGGTATATTGGAAAATGGTTTTATGTTGATTTTGGATCACTGCAAGCTGTTACTGACACCCCATGAATGTGAATCATCATTTCTCATTTTTACAAGTGTAAAGTATCAGTGCTGTGGAAAATATCATTTTTCACATGGTTTAGTTGAACCTTGTGATGGTATCTCACACATGGTACATTAAAAGTTAATCATAAGGATCATATAAGAAAAAAAGCAGCAGTGTTTGGCCACCAATAGCATTACAATACCAACAACAGCAGTTTGACATTGTTGAGCCTAATTTTAAGATACTTTATTCTCCTCTTTTAACTCCAGCATACTACTCACCATTTCCTGAGCCAAAGGCATAGACAGGTAACCTGCTTCCAGACCTCTGCCAATGTCCCTCTGTACCTGGAGATGAGGCTATTGGTCAAGCTGACCTGCTCCTTGACCTTCTCTGCCTCCTTATATAGAAGTGTCAGACCCAATAAATGGCAAATTGAAAGAGGAGGTTTGAGGGGTTCAACTGTGCCCGTTCCTCTCCAAATAATAACTGCCTCCCACTCCTACTCCACAAGACACACATGGCCTGCCAGTGCTATGCGATTGGTGACATCCATTATTTTTTATTTTAAACAGAAATACCCAAAGAATAATAGTTACAAAACAAGTATGAATTCCATTAAAAACAGCATGTTGCTTTTTGCAAAGAATCAATAAATGTGAAAGGACAAAAAGTGACTCATTAACAGCAGGTTTGCATGAACTTCGTCAAAAAGGAACAAATTGGGACTTAGTATAATTGCTAAATCTGGACATTGTTTATAGTTTTATGTACAAAATAAACATATCCGGCAGTCTTTTCTTAATGCGATGGAAAGTAAAAGACCCTCCCACACAGGCTCTCCACAAACCTATTTGTTTCATGTTTTTCAACAGCTGAATGGAAAATGTGTAGGACGGTAAAGTTATACCTCCGATCAGATGGTGGGGTTGTACTGCAGGAAGTGGCGAGAAACACCGACACACATCTCTAAAAGAGACGCGGCTTTTCTTTTAAGCTGGGTGCTTGTTCTTTGTACTGCCCAGTGCAGAGGGAATTGATGTTCGCACTCTGTGAGCATTACATCAGCCAACATACCAATAAAAATGTGGGGAAGAAATAGATGAACATTAGAAATCGTAATTCGCCCCCGCCGTTGAAGAAAGGTCAAGATACACAGCAACACCGCAGTGGGTGAGATGGCAGTTTTTGCTGTGAATATTTTCACATTGCATTTTATCAACCTGGCAATCAAAATAATTGTATTGTATAATTACACCGTTCTAATTAGTTGATATTATTAGCGGGTTGATGCAATATCCCGAGGAGGGTCAGAAAACACATGATTACTGCAAGTGATTTATTGCAGCAATTCATTTGTTATCACTCGGATCTGCTCAGAAACCAGCAGTTCCGCTGCCTCGGGTACTTTTTCTGCAAAATCGTGGGACCAGGGCAGCAAAATCACACTTTGTGTAGATCTTTGCTGAATTTCTTTGCAGGATGCTGCCCCGTGATGGATCCCTTACCCCAAGGATGGTCCGAACTTAGGAAATGTTGAATTTCATTTCATTTACTATCGGCTTGATTTAGGCCATTTCTCAGCTAACAGTTCTCATTTACCTCACATTTGAATGGAATCTAATTCACGACTGAACCTTTTACTGTGGGTAGTAAATGGGGTTGTTATCGCCAAACAGTAACATTATCTGTGTATAAAATCTACACATCCTGGGATAAATCAAAGATTAAAAACACATCTGTTCCGGGTCTGAGCTCACTCTGGAGTGATTCGGACCTTAAATAACAACAGAAAATGCTGGAAACACTCAGCAGGTCAGGAGGATCCGCAGAGAGAGAAACAGAACCGTTCTGACGAAGGGTCTCAGACCTGAAACGTTGACTCTGTTTCTCTGGCCTGGCCTGCTGAGTGTTTCCAGCATTTTCTGTTGTTATTTCAGATTTGCAGCATCCGCAGTATTTTGCTATTGTATTAGTAATTCGGACCTTGTCTGATTCATCCATTGCCCAGAATCCAGTGGATCAACCTGATGTCCACATCCACCCCGAAATTAACTCTTGTCACCAAAAAACTACAATAAAAAAATTAACTCAGTCTCACTCGTTCGGTTTAGAAATTAGACGTATCTGTAAATATTCAACATTAAACACAGCTCCACACACATATACATCAATTTACAACGTGTCTCTTTATAAAGTCACATAATATTTCCCAATGTCGACACTCGGACTCACTGTGTGTGTGAGCAGACAGAATTCATCACATGTCACTCGCCCAGTCCTGCTCTGATCTCTTGTTCTTGTTTCAGACCCGCGTTCAGGACACCTGGGGAAAAGGCTGCGAGTCAGAGAGGAGAGAGAGAGAGGGAGGGAGGGAGAGGAGAGAGAGGCTGCGAGTCAGAGAGGAGAGAGTGAGAGAGAGAGGAGAGAGAGGCTGTGAGAAAGAGAGGGAGTGAGAGAGGGATGGAGGGAGAGAGCGAGGCTGTGAGAAAGAGAGGGAGTGAGAGAGAGAGAGAGAGAGGCTGTGAGACTGAGCGACTCGGGCTGCACAAATAGTCAAGAGTGCCAGAGAGCAGAGTGGGCTCATTATAAACTCGTTCAACAGAAACTGTTCTCTTTGTTTTCAGAGTGGGACATTTAAAAAATAAGTTGGCGAAAATATCTGACCCAGAATTTACAAGGTAAAAGGGATTCCGCAGTAAATACAAAGCAGCAAGATAATGAAAACACACTGGAAACTTCCCTTTTCCGTTTAGATTGAAGTGAAAGGCAATCGCCGATTTTCCGGTAAAGATAATGTTTTACTCCTTCTACTAAAAATGAATAAGAAAGTTTTCCAACAACGTTTTTGACCTGTAATAATAATATTTTACAGGCGTCATTTAAATCGAGTCGGTTAAGTTTGTCAGTTCAATGTTTTGTGATATAGTTTTCTCTCTCGAATGTATTTCACTGCGGTGAATGAATGATTCGTGTTTAATTGTAGGATTATTTAGCAGGTATATTAAACTTACGAAGTGCGGGTGAAGTGCAATGGAACCATCTTCAAATCTGGGTGAACTAAGAAGGAATTGATAGCAAAATACTGCGGATGCTGGAAATCCGAAATAACAACAGAAAACGCTGGAAAAACTCAGCAGGCCAGGCTTTCTCTCTCCACGGATGCTGCCTGGCCTGCTGAGTTTTTCCAGCGTTTTCTGTTGTTATTAAGAAGGAATTGAACTGTTCTGAAGTGTCGCTGAGCGGATTCTTGTAGCGCTGCCTTTTGCGACTCTCCCTCTATATATTGACAGAATTTGCACTGTGATTCCCGCGGCTCTTTCTCGAGCCCTGTCCTCATTTGCTGCACGGGTGGATTTTGAGAAGTGAATGTTTGGCCCTATAAAGTGCACCGTTCAGGTCAGTAGCCGCTGACCCCGACCGGCAGAACAGAGTTAGCGGGAACGCTGCTGTTCTGCAGATCTGCGGACTTTCCCCAGGTTTTAAGAGGGAAGCAGCGGTAGTTATTGGGACGGTACATTGTGGATCAGCGGGACGGTTAAATGACACGGTAATGGCGATTTTCATATTCATAAATCTAAAATCGATTATACGCAGCAATAAGAAATCAGCAAAGATAACTGGGGGGTGTGCAACAGAAGTGTTCGTTGGTTGTACAGATGATACATCTGTTCATAATATTGTGGAATGAGCACTATTACAAAATGCTGAGGGTGAGAGGGAGATCTCATTAACACGGGGGCGAGTTGGGAGATCTGTAGACTGAATACTAATCTTCAGAAATCTGTTGCAGTCATTTTTATCCAGAGATTAAAAATATGCAGTTTAATAAAAATGACAATGATGAGTTTCGGCAGCATGAAATGTCAGTGTGAAATATCCCATTTGAAATACCTTTTTCAGCATTAATGAAATGATTAAAATCAACACAGTGCGGGGAGTTGGTTCTTGTGTGAGTTTTGTGTGTTTGAGTCTCCCCTCTTGTGGCTCTGTGTAAATTTATTATCTGATTACAATCCCTGCGAAGCTCCTTGGGGACCTTTCTCTACGTTAAAGGCGCTATATAAATGCAAGTTGTTGATAAATGTGACCTGGAGCTTGGAATGTCCTTTAGTATTAGTTAACATTTAAAAATACATAGAAAGATCAATGTGTGAAAGTAACCCTTTCGTTGTGAACCTGTTCCTCTCCTTAACTTCAATTCCAGAGTTCCTATTGGATAGAATTTCTCAGTTTATTTTAAAAAGGGGGAATGGCCTCCTTCTGTGCAGTACTATTCAATGATTCTCTGATTCTTTACAATTTTGTTCTATGTCGTCCACAAACACAGTATTTGCCTGATGTAATCTAAGTGGAATATTTCATTATCCTTGTTTATATTCATTTATGCGTGACATTTTTAAACTTTGAGGAAAAACCTCAACTTGTTTAATGTCAAAACGACAAATATTGTTTTCTCTCACTGCACTTTGGTAGGCGAGTATTTGTCAAAGTCGACCATTTCACTTAAATTCTGATCATAAAACTCAAGAACAGGAATACAAATGAAGAGAATTCAAGTGAAATAAGAGAGAGTTCGCTCCCCCTCTCTCTCTCACACGCACACAACAGTAGATATTTGGAATAGATTCCCATTAATAGTAGATTAATGCTATTACACCTTTAATAAGGAGCAGGATGATTCGGAGTTGGATGACTAGTATTGAATGGGGATTTGGGGCATAAAGTAGACGTGGATAATGAATGAATTAGACTCCAGCACACTCTGAATCCAGCCCTATTAGGATCATGAGAATGTCCTGTGGAATGTAACTGGTACTGATTGGACTACATAGACTGTAATGTTAGATTGATCTCCTGGAACCTTTGCTTGTGTTCCTGTGACTGGTGATTAAAATGTATAATTTATTCTGATTATGTGACTAGTTTTTAAAAAATAAGATATTCTTTGGTTAAATTAATGTCTCGATAACAACATGCAAATCTTCTCAATAATTTTGCAGTTTTTTTTACTGCCACCTTGTTCATTTTGTGTGGACAGGAGATAAAATTAAGTCAGAAATGGAAACTCACTTTTCTGATATTTGCTCATGTATGTCCAAAATTAAAAGGCTGAATCTGAAAAGTTTAATATTCTAATTATGTACTTCAAAAATACTAATTTGAAAATATTTGTACTTGTATTTTATCGAAAACTATGCTGAGAAAGTATACGATGCTCTGAAACTTTGAAATGATCCTTTAATGACTTTGAATGTAGTCTGTGGGTAGATTAATAGAGTAAAAATTGGAACCTGCTCCAAAGTTAACACGTCTGTTGCTTCTGCACAGAGTCACTTGTCTTCACACGGCCAGCTTCTGCTGCAGGTTCTCTGTGGTCTCAACCACAGGCTTCTCACTATAGCGAATGTATCACTTGATGGGTTAGTAGGAGGTGGGATTTTACTGGGGTGAAGCAGGCAAAGTGAATTTATTCTCCCCTGTGGTTTAATGCTTTGCTGTTGCAAATTCCTTCCCCGAGCCTAGAACTGATGAGACTCAAAACTCTTGAGACTGGCAAATTGTAGCGATACGTTACATTTCCGTTTAAAAATTAAGCAGTCTTACCATTCCTGAAACATCATATTGGCCCGTAATTTGCGGTCGGCGGCAAAGTAAAGGCGTCGTCGCTGGCCCCGAAGTAAGCTTCCCACAAGGACCTCGCGATCTCTGTGACGAGAAGTCCGGCTTTTCCGACGTTCAGTTGAGATCAGTGTAAGTTAATGGGGAATCCCTAACGCGAGCTGCTGTGACATCAACAAGTTGCCTAAGCAGCCAATCACAATGCAGAATTCTCACAGACCGGGAACCAGGAAGTGAGTAAGCTCCTTTTATTCTAACTTTTTAAAAATGTTATAGAAAGCAAGACAAAGATTGGGGCTCTCAGATGAGGAAAAGGTAGACCTGAAATAAAGATGAACAAACTTTCAAAAAAATGTAAAATCATTTTTTGCATTTCTTAAAAATTGTAATTTTTATTAAAATGGATAAATTTCACACTCCACAAAATTAAAAATAGTATTTCAGGGCCATAACATTTGTTTAGCAGTCAATATGCTGTTAAAACCACAGTTACACCTGATCCAAAAGTATCTAACTTTTAATGGGGTATTTAACAGCGATATTACTGTGGAAAGCCAACGTTTTCATCAGTTTCACTGATTTCACTGAATTTCGGCTATGGGGGGGGGGGAGGGGTGCGGGGGGAGTGAATAACTGACGGCAACTTCAGGATTGCCGCGTTAGTTTGCGCATTCACTAAATCCTGAAGTTGCAGTCAGTTTCAAAGGGGAAATAACAGCAAACGCTGTTTGTTCACTGTTATTACGCACTGCAAACTCCGGGCCATTGTGTTCCTTCTTGGGGTTAGACACTATACCATGTATGGAGAGTTTGATAACACCTTCTCACACTCCTGGATGGAATAAGAAAGACTTGCATTTATATAGCGCCTTTCACGATCACCGGACGTCTCAAAGTGCTTTCCAGCCAATGAAGTATTTGTTGTAATGTAGGAAACGCGGCAGCCAATTTGCACACATCAAGGTCCCACAAAGAGCAATGTGATAATGACCAGATAATCTGTTTTTGATATGTTGATTGAAGGATAAATATTGGTCAGGACACCAGGGATAACTCCCCTGCTCTTCTTCGAAATAGTGCTATGGGATTTTTTACGTCTACCTGAGAGAGCAGACAGGGCCTCGGTTTAACGTCTCATCCAGAAGACAGCATTTCTGACAGTGCAGCATTCCCTCAGCACTGCACTAGAGTGTCAGCCTAGCTTTATGTGCTCAAGTCCCTGGAGTGGGACTTGAACCCACAACCTTCTGACGCAGAGGCGAGTGTGCTACCAACTGAGCCACAGCTGACACTGGATAAAGATGCAAGATAAAGATCAGTTCTGATAAAAAGGTCATCGACCTGAAATGTTAACTTTGTTTCTCTCTCCACAGATGCTGCCTGACCTGCTGAGTATTTGCAGCATTTTCTGTTTTTATTTCAGATTTCCAATTTCCGCAGTATTTTGTTTTTGTATACAAGATAAAGCTGGTCATATGATAATCTTTCTCTACCTCAAACCTCCTTCTTTGTCAATTTTTTGTCTTTCTTGATTTTATCGATACCACCGGTCTCTGAGCTTTCCTCTCCTGCTACTGATGAGTTCCAAATGCATCATTTTATGTACTCTTAATCCTCTCTGTATTCTTACTCATTCTTTCCAAGGATTTCTCCATACTTTTTTTCAGTTGTTCCTGTCTCCTAGAATTGTCACACTTATAAAACCCAAGCATGGCAGCAGAAGCCACGGCTTCTTAAGTTAACAGATCTCCTACTTCCCTCAGTCTTGGTGGTATCTTGTACTATGACCATTGCCCATCACTTATGCTACTCAATTTAAAAACAAAATGGCTCAACATCCTCCAATTGGGGGGATTTGGATTCCCATGAAAGGGCAGTGTTGTTACTCAACAAATTGATTTTACTGTTCGACAGATTAAGTTATTTTAGGATCAGCCACTGCAAACAAGAAACAAAAAGCAAACAATACACAGGACAGATATAAAGAACAAATTACTTGGACCCCTTGAATGTGAAAATGCTGGTACTGCTTTCAGGTAATACACTTTAGGAATTATTATGGTAATTGATGTTCAGAAATATAAATATTCATCAATTTAATGCATTTATTTTCCATTCCAGTATTCCATTTGCTTACACTGTGTGGGACAGAGATCTCAGTCATACCCAATACAACCATCATCAATGTCATTGTGGGAGAACAGGTTATGTTCCCTGTACATAACCAATGTGGAGCTCAGTCTGAAGTAATATTCCGAACAAAATCCCCAACTCAGAGTAAACTTGCTTCATGGAGATTCAACAATTCTGACCGACACCCGCTGTACAAAGACAGACACCCGCTGTACAAAGACAGACTGAAATGGAGCACTAATGATTCTTTGGTGCTGCACAATGTACAGGTTAATGACACTAAACTATATGTAGTAGAAATCCATTGCTACAGCACAACAATGATTCCGACAAAAGAAAAATTATTTGATTTGCGTGTGTTTGGTAGGTTACTTGATGATATAACTTTAAAATAAAACTGAGGTTTTCAAACTCAATGTTACTCTGAGACAATTACTAGGAGGCATGAACTATTCAACCATAGAGGCATCATAGCTGAGCTTGATCCTGTCCACACATGCACACTTTCTAGCAAGGGTCACTAAATACTGACAAGGAGTGCGACCCCTGTGATTCTCCAATACAGGCCCAGGTACCGAGACCAATTCCATGACTCCAATATTTGTGCTGGCTGAGATCAGTGATGGAACCTGGAACCTTTATGCTTGGTATAATTCAGTTCCACACCTGGCATTGCACTTACCAAGTGAGTCATCAGGGAGTGGGACTAACAGGAATGCTCTTCAAAAGAGCCGGCGCAGACTCGATGGGCCAAATGGCCTCCTTCTGTGCTGTACTATTCTATTATACTATGAGAGCATGTTATCTCCATAAGGAGGTTCTAGGCCTTCACTCAGGACTCCAGCTGAGATCAGGAACTTAGTGGAGTGTGAGGATGGCAGTATGCTTGCTCTGTGGGCTTCCTTCTCATTATCCCAGATTTGTGATTTATACAGAAGGTCCATCAACATCTGAAAACAGAATATCCAGGTTAACATTTTGAATATGTCTCCTATGTCAGGGCCTGTTGTGTATGTCCAGATTTTGTATTAACCCATTTAAACTAGTAATTTTATAGAATTAACTGGAGGATTAATGTGGACAGGATTTTACTGAAAATACAGCTACATCAGGGCTCGTGTTTTGTGAGGAAGATTGACCAAGCATTTCCAGCAGTCCAGTTATACACATTACAGATTTGTGTACTTTGCTGGAACTTAACCAATCATTTATTTCCCACTAAATGTAAAATGCTGAAATTCAGGAAATACTATCAAGTCTCCTTATTCGCCTCCTAACTAATGCCTCTATTTCAGAACTGGTTTCCAAGCCTGTGATAACAATAACTGGCAATTGTTCCACTCCAAATATCACTCTGAGCTGCTCTGTCTCCAATGGAACAAACGTCACATTTCACTGGGGAAAACAATCCTTGTCTGGAGCCGTGAATGGAACCAATGATGGGGCAGAACTAGTGATAGACCATGTTAGTGAACAGGAACAATACATGTACTGGTGCACAGCAGAGAACCCAGTCAGTAATGCAACCACTGATCCATGGACCACAGAGCAGTGTAATAGTGATCATTCTAAAGGTGAGAGTTTGTACAAACTATTCGTACTGCAGTACTTGACTATTCCAATGCTTTCCTGGCCGGTCTCCCATCTTCCACCCTCCATAAACTGGAGTTCATACAAAACTCTGCTGCCCGTGTCCTAACTCGCACAAGTCCCGTTCACCCATCACCCCTGTGCTCGCTGACCTACATTGGCTCCCCGTCTGGCAACGCCTCAGTTTCAAAATTCTCATCCTTGTTTTCAAATCCCTCCATGGCCTCACCCCTCCCCATCTCTGTAATCTCTTCCAGCCCTTCAACCCTCCAAGATCTCAGCGCTCCTCCAATTCTGGGCTCTTGAGCATTTCCGATTTTAATCGCTTCACCATTGGTGGCCGTGCCTTCAGCTGCTTAGGCCCTAAGCTCTGGAATTCCCTCCGTGAACCTCTCTGCCTCGCCACCTCTCTCTTCTCCTTTGACGCTCCTTAAAACCTTCCTCTTTGACCAAGCTTTTGGTCATCTGTCCTTACGCGGCTCGGTGTCAAATTTTGTTTGAAAAGCTCCTTTGACGAACCTTGGGACGTTTTACGATGTTAAAGGCGCTATATGAATGCAGGTTGTTGCAGTAGTTGTAATGAGAGACAGGGCACTTACACAGAAGTAATTTTTTGATACAGGTTGTGAGTAACAATAAAAGTGGATCTGTTCTGTACAGGTACGGTCAAGCTTGATGAAAATTGTTGAAATTAGACACGGGGAGAGGGCATCCAAAGTGCTGACAACTCGAGTCTATTTATGTTTTCCATTGCTTGATGAAAAGCCAGGGTACTCTGAACATATGAGTCATGAATTCAAGTCACAACTTTACCGACTTTTAACTCATGCACCATTAATTTCCGCTGAGCTCTGATATAACTTTGGAGTTCCAACAAAGATCTTTTACAGTGGAAGTAAGAGTACATTGATACATCAACTTGGCTGTATCAAATTTCGACTCCTGGTGCCAGAAATTCGGCTCTCCGGCTTCCTGCGGGTGCAAGCATCGCGCGCGTACTGACCTACCGCACCTGCTGTTGTGCTTCGGGCCCACGAGGACTTCGGCTCCTGGGCCTCCTGCAGCTGCCGGCGCGCAGTGCTTGTGTATCCCAGGGGCGCAGTTAGTTCGAAGCGTCCCCTGGGATCACGTGGGCCATGGAGAGCCAATCGGAGCAGGGCATTTTCATTCATAGATTTGACAGGAAGACCTGTCAAATCTATGAATAGAGATTGGCCCCAAAACCACACTTAAACTTCAAATATATTGTTTTTTAATCACATTTTTAAAATAACTATAAGTTACATAAATTAACTACTTTAAACAAAAATTTAAATTTTTGAAAAAATTAATTATGCTTTTTAACGGTGCTAAAAAATAAACTTACCTTTTTTTAAAGTATGTAAAAAAGATAAACCTGTTGAAAAAATGTTTAATTTGTAATTAATTAACCACTTACCTTGTTAAAAACAGGCCTTGCGCCTCCTTTATAAAAGTGCAGCTTCTCCATACTTACCCTCACGGAGAAACCTGAAAAAAAAACGAAGTTCGCTGCGTGCGCGCTGCCTCTACCAGGCACGTGTTCGACTTCTGAACCGCTTCCTTCAGGGGAACGGAAGTTCCGGTTTCCCATGCATGCCCAGTGCATGCATGAAACCGACACTTCAGGTGGCCTTACGGGTGAGTACACAGCACGTACTCATCCGACAAGAGCCGAATTTCTGGCCCAGTGGGCCTGAATTTGCAGTCAGAGGCTTCCCGTGGGAGAATGCCTCCGAACGTCAAAAAATATACGAACCTACCTGATGGTCCTGGATCCATGGAGACTCGCGCTCCTGGGCCTCGATGCGTAGATATGTGCAGACGCCCACGTATCCCAGGGGTGCAGGCGGTTCGCCAGCACCCTTGGGATCACGAGGGTCGGCCCAACCAATGAAAGAAGTGGGAACCCCATTCATGCTTATGGGGATTCTGTATGAATGGAATCCCCGTAAGCATGAATGGGGATCACATAAAAAACACATTTACATAACAAATAAAAAAAAAATTACATATTTAAAATTAATTAAAATACAATTTAATTAAACATGCCCTTTTCCCAGGAATGTGGATGAGATTCTTGACACGTATGCATCGTAGGGGCCGCAAAATACAGGCCATTGTCTTCGATAAGATGTTAAACCTTTTCAGGTAGACATAAAAGATCCCATGGCACTATTTGATGAAAAGCAGGGGAGTTCTCCCAGTGTTCTGGCAAACATTTATCCCTCAACCAACATTACTAATACAGATTATCTGGTCATCTGTTTATTGCTGTTTGTGGGACACTTGCTGTGATCAAATTGGCTGCCATGTTTCCTGACACTGCAACAGTGACTACAGTTCCACACAAATTCATTGGTTGTGAATCGTTTTGGGGCATTCATGAGGTTGTGGTAGGTGCTATATAAATGCAAGTTCTGTCTCTATCTTTACACTGAAAGCTACTTGGCTTCCTTGACAACCTTTGTTCACCCATTAGATCTTTTGTATTTTTGAGTCAACATTAGTATGTGCTATTTGTCCATAACAATCGGGATATAGTTCTATTTGGCAGCACCTAATCTGCACCAGCTTCCCCTGAGCAATGCAGCTGAAGTCAGGTCTCCGCTGGCTATTTAAAAAATGAGAATCCCAAAGTTTATAAAATGTTTGGTAGCAGAAACTCTAAACAGCATTATATAGTATTGAATGTTGAAGAGTTATAAAATACAAGTGTTCCACAATTCTCAGATGCTGAAATTATCCACGGAAGTTCTCATTACCACAGACACACGTCTCTTTCAGACAGTTTGTAAAAATGACAAGGGAAAAGCTACAATCTAAGCCAAACTGCGCTACACAATTGATTTGCAGTCAGCACTACAAGCAGCTGGAAAGGTACCACATTCAACACCGTGTGGTTTTAGTATTTTGTAATTGAGCACTGCATTCACTTGAACACTACCAAGAGCGAACACTACAGAGGGATTCCACTGTGTATATAAGATCTCGCGTCCAGCTTGTGCAGTCACACTTCAAAGTGTCAAAAGTATAGAAACTGAATCATATCCTGTGGGGCTTTTCCTGGGCTCAATAATGTGGCCGCTTCAGCTAAAGCTTTACAAACAGCTGTCATTCCCAGAAACTTTCCTTAACAATTAGCTTCTAATTGAGCTAAGAATGTTTATATTTAAATCACTTCCACACCGAGAACCTGAGCAATGACCTTAAAAAGAGACAGAGCAGATTAAAATCAGCCCCGCCTGAGAAACTAAACATCACCACCATGCTCCGAATTTCAAACTACCGCGAGCAATGAAATGGGAGATTAGCTATTAATTTAAAAAATACACATCGGCCTCAAGTTGTGGTTAGATCTCTTACTCTTGATATTTCTTGCACTCCCTGGAAACTAGTTTTAAACTTGTTCTCTCTGTTTATGTGTGCAAGCAAAGGAAGCAGATTACCCATGTAACAAGACACGATACAGCAGTTCCAGACATACTCACTGTATTTTGCCCATATCTATCCACATATACTTAACTAACAATTGCTTTCCACTAAATCTGTCACATCACAGGTTTGTTAAACAGCCTTTTCAATGTTTTAATGCATTTTACAATGTTTAACCGCTCTCTGATCTATTTTAGTTCAGAAACTTCAGATGATTTGCGCCATTGCTGCAACAGTATTGTCATTAGTTTTGATTTTAATCGTATACATCTGCTACAAAATAAAACAGACTATCGGCCATAAAGGAAGCAGTAAGTATAACTATTATTATTAGACAAAACTGCGAAGCTTCAGTAGAAGTTCTAGGATGTTTATTATTTATTCCATGTATTTTTGTAAGATTTGGAGACAGCAAGGATTACTCCTGAAAATACACAGCTGGCCAAAATACTTCGTGAATTCAGGCTTGAATTAAATTGAAAATCATGCATAAGTTATATTTTAAAATTTAGCATCAGGATTATTTGTTAGCATTTTTAATGATAATTATTAAACAAGAAGCCTGGAACTCCTAAACATTTTATTCTTGCAGATTAAGAACATAAAGTGCATGACTGGATGGTTCCAAAATTAATACCTCTCAATTGCCCACTCTCTCAAATATCTATCCAATTCTCCCTGAAATGTTCCCATACTGTCTCCCTGGACAGTCCACTCCACACATTCACCACCTTCTGCCTAAAGCAGTTCAATCTAGGAACATAGGAACAGGATAAGGACATTCAGCCCCTCAAGCCTGCTCCGCCATTCAATTAGATCATTTGTGCCTCAACTCTATTTACCAGCCTTAGCTCCATATCCCTTGATATCCTTACATAATAAAAATCTCTCAGTCTTGAAAGCTTCAATTACCCCAGCAGCCACTGCCTTTTTGGTGGGGATTCCAGATTTCTACTACCCTTTGTGTGAAAAAGTGCTTCCTGATTTCCCTGCTAAATGGACTAGCTCCAATTTTAAGATTATGTCCCCATGTTCTTGATTCCTCCAACAGTACCCTCATCCTTTTAACATTTGAAACACCTCGATCAGATCACGCCTCAGTCTTCTATACTCAAGGAAATACAAGCCAAGTTTACATAGAATTACATAGAACATACAGCACAGAATTAGGACATTTGGCCCAACTGGTCCATGTCGGTGTTTATGCTCCATATGAGCCTCCACTCTCCCCTCTTCATCTAACCCTGACAGCATAATCTTCTATTCCTTTCTCCCTCATCTATTTATCTATCTTCCCCTTAAATCCATCTATGCTGTTCACCTCAACTACTGCTTGTGGTAGCGAGTTCCACATTCTAACCACTCTCTGGTTAAGAAGTTTCTCCTGAATTTCCTATTAGATTTATTAGTGGCTATCTTATATTTATGGCCCCTCATTTTGGTCTCCCCTACATGTGGCAACATCTTCTCTACGTCTGCCCTATCAAACCCTTTCATAATCTTAAAGACCTCTATCAGGTCACCCCTCAACCTTCTCTTTTCTGGAGTAAAGAGCCCGAGCCTGTTCCATCTTTCTTGATAGGTATAACCTCTAAGTTCTGGTATCATACTTGTAAATATTTTCTGCACCTTCTCCAGTGCTTCTTATCCTTTTTTATAATATGGAAACCAGAAGTGTGCACAATACTTTAAGTGCAGTCTAACCAAGATGCTATACAAGTTTAACATACTTCTCTGCATTTCAATTCTATCCCTGTGGAAATGAACCACAGTTTTGCTATTTTATGGCCTTATTAACCTGCATCACTAATTTTAGTGATTTGTGTATTGGTACCCCTAGATCCCTTTGCTCCTCTACCCCATATAGTATGTGGCCTCCTTATTCATCCTATCAAAATTCACCACCTCACACTTATCTATATTGTAATGTATTTGCCAATTACACGCCAATCTGCTAGTTCATTAATGTCTTGCATTTTGTCACAGTTTTCCTCAATATTAACTATACCCCTCAATATGGTGTCATTCATTAATGTTGAAATTGTACTTCTGATTCTTGAGTCCAAATCATTTATGTAAATGGTGAACAACAGTGGTCCCAGCACCTATCCTGTGGAACACTACTTCCCACCTTTTGCCAGTCTTAATAACTACCCATAACCCTACAATGTTTTCTGTTTTGTAGCCAGCTTGTTATCCATTCTGCTACTTGTCCCCTGATTCCACATGCTCTGACCTTAGTCAAGAGTCTACTAAGCGTTACTTTATCTAAGGCCTTTTGAAAATCCAAATATATTACAACTACTACATTACCCTGGTCTATTCTTTCTATTACTTCTTCAAAGAATTCAGTAAGGTTGGTCAAGGATGGCCTTCCATTTTGAAATCCGTGTTCACTATTCTTTATTATATTTTCAGTTTCTAGATGTTTTTCAATTACATCTTTGAGTAAAGATTCCATTACCTTTCCTATATATATATTATATATACACATATATATACATAGGAATCACATTAGCTGTCCGCCAGTTCTCTGGCACTATTGCCTTTTCAAATGAATTATTATATATATGTAATAGTGCCTCTGCTATCTCTTTCCTAATTTCTTTTAATATGTGCAGATGCAATCATCTGGACCAGGAGTTTTATCCTCTCTAAGTTTGATTAGTTGATCAATTATCTCCCGCCTTTCTATCATAAATATCTTCATATCTTTTTTGAGCTCTTCTAATGCCAAATCCACCTTCTTAGTCTCCCTGGTAAATATTGAGGCAAAGTAACTATTCAATATTTCTGCCATTTCACTGTCATTACCTGTGAGTTTATCATGTGCATCCCTAATAGCACTATCCCTATCTTGATTTTTCTTTAGTTATTTATGAGTCTGCAGAATACTTTACTATTTTTTTCATATTCCTTGATAATTTGATAGTTCCTCTTGGCTTTCCTAAATGTTTTAAACTTCTTTCCTTTTGTCATTCTCTCCTTTATTGTCTATGTACTTAGTGTATGCCTTTTACATTAGTTTGAGTTTTATCCTTATCTATTTATGCAATCTGTCCTCATAATTTAACCCTCTAAGCCCTAAACCCTCTGTGTATCCGGCCTCCTCTAAGCATGAACCCATTCCCTGGTTCTCGGGTTTGTGTCAATCGTGAACCTATCAGGATTCAATTGATGTATTCTCTTACATACCTTGAAAACTTGAATAATATCTTCCCTGAGCCTTCTCTTCTCCACCAGTCCATTTTCCCAACCTCTCCAGATTCTTTTGTAACATGTTTCCTTGTTTCCTTCTGCTGAATCCCTCCCTCAACTTTGGTGTCATCTGCAAAATTAGTTTGGTTTCTGTCCCCAGCTCCAAGTCAGTTATACACATTGTAACAGCAATGGCTCCAGCATTGATCCCCCTAGTGACCCTTTGCAATGTCGACACAGCTCCATTCACAAGCACCGTTGCTTTCTCTAGTTTTTCAATCCACTTCTGAGGTTAACTGCCTACCCCATGCCTTCCTGTCTTGTGGATGAAATGTTTGTGTGGCACAGTAACAAAAGTCGCATTGAAATTAAAGACATCACGTCGCATATTGGTAGATTGCTACAAATAGTACAGAAATAAAAGAGTGCATACACTTACAACACTTAGGTAATTGCCATCTGTTAGTTTTCAGGCTCTTGTTTAAATGTGTGGCGTCATTACTGAATTGAAAAATGTTAATAATGTAAAAAACAGCCATTTCTCAAACAGGGAGGTGGCTACTCAGGTAACACGTGGAATGGCCTGTCAGCAAGTGCCTCTCACCTTGATAGTGTGGATCAACATCCGTCCTGGTCCTGGATGCGAATTCAGGACTCATCAATAGTTTCAAATGCAATACCAGCCAAACCTTGACAGTGTTTCAATAAATCCAATTGGGAATTCAGGAGAAACTTCTTTACCCACAGTGTGGTTAGAATGTGGAACTCGCTACCACAGGGAGTAGTTGAGGTGCATAGCATAGATGCATTTAAGAGGAAACTAGATAAACACATGAGGAAGAAAGGAATAGAAGGTTCTGCTGGCAGGGTTAGATGAAGAGGGCCATAAGGATTACTTAAGATACATGTAGTTCCACTGACTGCTGTGAGTTGAATGGACAGAGCTGTACACTTGTATTATGTTAGTCTGGTTAATCATACATTTTCTGACTAGTTTTCAAAATATAATAAAATGATGTGAATCTCATGTACTTTTCAGACAGAGCAACACAAAGGAGCAATGAAGAAATATCTTACCTTAGAGATGGACTTATTGAAGCCACATATATTACTAGAATTGATTCAAGCTAAACACTGCCCATTGCCCGCAACGTCTCCCTGGAGCAACTAAGTATAAAAATGGAAGGAACTGATTGAATATCACTGGGCTGCAGAATGAGGATCAGTTGGTATGGGGTTTTTCGTTCAGCTCTATTGTGCCAGGGAATGCAGTGGAATTGTGATGGATTTTATGCTGCCACCACACTCTGAAAAAACTGATGTTAATATAATAGCCTCACCCGGCAACCATACATACAAGCTATCAGGTGGCAGATGCTGGGTGCTGATTAGGGCCCTGGCAATTTATTCTACTGCTGATCTGGGGACACTGGTGCCAACTGCATCACTTTGTTTCCCCAGCAGAGATCAGCATATTGATGTGTCTTTGTATGGTTAATTTGGGACTCATGAAGATTTTTCCATTGCAAGCATCAAACAATCCCAGCTCTGGTCTATTAAAGCCAGCAGCACAGAACAGCTTCTTCTCTTTGTCTCAGCAATATGGTGTAGTCCCACTTCAGATCAGCACCCCTTACTCCTCCAGGAAAAGCAACATTTCTGTTTTCCACACCAGTCATTCCAGAGGGATGAGAAAAATTGCCAATTTAGTGCCATTTCAATGGTCCAGACTCAACACCAACAACAGCCAATCTCCAGACGCCATCTTACAACTCATCCGCTTCATCCTTGACCACAATGTCTTCACCTTCGACAACCAGTTTTTTAACAAACACACGGAACAGCCATGGGGACCAAATTCGCACCCCAATACGCTATCATCTTCATGCACAAGTTCAAGCAAGACTTCTTCACTGCACAGGACCTCCAACCAACGCTGTACACCAGATACATCGACGACATCTTCTTCCTTTGGACCCATGGCAAAGGATCACTGAAAGGACTACACGATAACATCAACAGGTTCCATCCCACCATCAAACTCACCATGGACTACTCCTCAGAATCGGTTTCATTCTTGGACACATGAATCTCCATCAAAGATGGACACCTCAGCACTTCACTCTACCGCAAGCCCACGGACAACCTCACGATGCTCCACTTCTCCAGCTTCCACCCTAACCACGTTAAAGAAGCCATCCCCTATGGACAAGCCCTGCGAATACACAGGATCTGCTCAGACGAGGAGGAACGCGATGGACACCTACGGACACTGAAAGACGCCCTCGTAAGAACAGGATATGATGCTCAACTCGTCGATCGACAGTTCCGACGGGCCACAGCAAAAAACCGCACAGACCTCCTCAGAAGGCGAACACGGGACACAACCAACAGAGTACCCTACGTCGTCCAGTACTTCCCCGGAGCGGAGAAACTACGCCATGTTCTTCGCAGCTTTCAACATGTCATCGATGACGACGAACACCCTGCTAAGGCCATCCCCACGCCTCCACTACTTGCCTTAAAACAGCCGCCTAACCTCAAACAGACCATCGTTCACAGCAAATTACCCAGCTGTCAGGAGAACAGCGACCACGACACCACACAACCCTGCCACGGCAACCTCTGCAAGACATGCCAGATCATCAACACAGATACCATCATCACACATGAGGACACTACCCACCAGGTACATGGTACATACTCATGTGACTCGGCCAACGTTGTCTACCTGATATGTTGCAGGAAAGGATGCCCCGGAGCATGGTACATCGGCGAGACCATGCAGACACTGAGACAACGTATGAATGAACACCGCGCAACAATCGCCAGGCAGGATTGTTACCTCCCAGTCGGGGAACACTTCAGCAGTCAAGGACATTCAGCCTCGGCTCTGCGGGTTAGCGTTCTCCAAGGCGGCCTTCGAGACACACGACAACGCAAAATCATCGAGCAGAAACTGATAGCCAAGTTCCGCACCCATGAGGACGGCCTCAATAGGGATCTCAGGTTCATGTCACGCTACAGAACATGACTCGACATCGTTGTCTGTCTTTCCAGTTTTTTAAAAAAACACAAAAAAAAACAAACCAAAAAAAAACACAAAAAAAAAGTTAAAAGCTCAACTGCAGATGGCAGGATTTGACACGTTGGACCCCCTGTGACCCATCTCATTGTCTTAGCTGTACTCTGATGTGTCTTTGATGTAATGCCTCCCTAAAAGATTGTATCTCTGCAGACAAATTGCTTTCTGTGTTTATATACTGTGTAATCGATTCCCTCATTGTACCTTTACCTGAAGAAGGGGCAACAGCTCCGAAAGCTCGTAATTTTAAATAAAACTGTTGGACTATAACCTGGTGTTGTGCGACTTCTCATCATAATCTTGTACATTTCTATCAAATCACCCCGCAACCTCCTTTGCTCTAATGAAAACAAATCCAGCTTCTCCAACCTGTCCTTGCAGCTAAGATCCCCCATCCCTGGAACCATTCTGGTAAATCTCCTCTGCACCCTCTCAAGGACCTTCACATCCTTCCTAAAGTGTGGTGACCAGAACTGGACGCAATACTCCAGTTGTTGCCTAACCAGCGCTTTATAAAGGTTCAGCATAACTTCTCTACTTTTATACTCAATACCTCTGTTTATGAAGCCCAAGATCCCATATGCTTTGCTAACCAATCTCGCAATATGTCCTGCCACCTTCAGGGACATATGCACATTAACTCCCAGGTCCCTCTGTCCCTGCACACTCTTTAAAACTGTGCCATTAAGTGTATATTGCCTCTCCCTGTTCCTTCTGCCAAAATGCATCACCTCACACTTCTCTGTATTAAATTCCATCTGACACTTGTCTGCCCATTCTGCTAGCCTTTCTATGTGCTGTTGCAGTCGATTGATATCATCATCACTGTTTGCCACACCCCCAAGTTTGGTGTCATCGGCAAATTCAGAAATTCTACTCTGTACTCCAATATCCAGGTCATTTATATGTATCAAAAAAAGCAGTGGCCCCAGCACTGACCCTTGGGGAACACCACTGTCTTCCATCCTCCAGTCTGAAAAACAGCCATTTACCACAACTCGCTGTTTTCTGTCCTTAAGCCAATTCCTTATCCAAGCTGCCACTGACCCACCTATTCCATGAGCCTCAATTTTGTTAACCAGCCTTCTAAGCGATACTTTTTCAACAACCTTCCGAAAATCCTTGTAGACAACATCCATTACATTTCCTTCATCAATCTTCTCTGTTACTTCATCAAAAAATTCAATTAGATTAGTCAAACACGATCTGCCTTTTACAAATCCTTGTTGGCTCTCCTTAATTAGCTTAAACCTCTCCAAATGCCCATTAATTTTTTCCTTGATTATGGTTTCTAAAACTTTACCCACCACTGATGTTAAACTGTAGTTACTAGGATTGTCCTTACACCCTTTCTTGAACAATGGTGTCACATTTGCCACTTTCCAAGCCTCAGGCACCTCCCCCGCATCTAGGGAAGATTGGAAAATTATGGCAAGCCCTTGCGCTATCTCCTCCCCGAAGCAAGCCATCTGGATCAGGTGACTTATCCACTCTAAGCATACCCAGCCTTTCTAGTACATCCTGTCTATCAATTTTCACCCCTTCCATTGCTTCTACCTTTTCCACTTCTACCAATATTTTGTCAGCATCCACCTACTTAGTTAACACCGATACAAAGTACTCATTGAGTATTCTAGCCTTGCCCTGCACCTCTAAGCATATATCACCTTCATTCTCTCTAATAGGCCCCACCCTGCCTCTTACTACCCGCTTACTGTTTACATGCCGGCAGAAGATTTTTGGGTTCCCTTTTATGTTAACCGCCATTCTACTCTCATATTCTCTCTTTGCCAATCTCATTTTCATCTTCACTTCCACTCTCAATTTATTGTATTTGGTCCGGTTCTCCCTTGAAGAATTCACCTGACATGCATCATACACCCTCTTTTTTTGTTTCATCATCTTCTCTATCTCCCTCGTCATCCAAGGAGCCTTTGCTTTGGTTCCCTTACCCTTCCCTCTTATTGGAATGTACCTAGTCTGTACTTGGAACATCTCCTCCTTAAAGATCACCCATTGTTCCATTACAGTTTTTCCTGTCAGTCATTGGTTCCATTTTACCCTGGCTAGATCCTTTCGCATCCCATTGAAGTTAGCCCTATTCCAGTTTAGAAGTTCCACTCAGTGAGCAGTTTAACCAAGATTCTAGAAGTGAAAAAACAATGTCCTATCTCATTGTGACACCCAGCCCCTTTATTTGTATTTTCCAGTATTATATCCCCCTTTTTGAGTTTTCCTTTCTCTAAAGGTCCCCTCAGGCTCCCCCATCTCACACAAACCCCTTCCTGAGAAGGATATTCTCCCCAAGCCCCTACTAATTGCACTTTGCAAGTGACTGCTGGGATGCACATGAACATGGCTCTGGTTGATTCTCCCAACGGGAAAGCAGTTTGCCTCTGCTCAGCATCTACTTCGGATGTCCCAACTCGCCATAGAGAACATATTTTGTGGAGAATCAGCAGTGTGGACCTGGGTCTTACCATTGTTGATAGAACCTTTTAGAATGTTAGTGCAATCTGGCTGACACTTCTTTCTTTCTATTCTGGAATTTATGTGAAAACATTTGGAGAAAAATCAAGCAGAAATTAAAAGAAATATGATTACAGTGACCCTGTGAAGTTTGAGAATTATTCTTTAGGTTGTGTTTAAAATGATGCCAAAAACAATATGGCTGCAGTTACCTTGATTGGGTTAAACACACATTTTGATTGAAAAATGGCAGGTATGTTTTCTCAAAGTGAGCTTGACAAAGTTTATCCTATTATCCATCTATTCAGAATGAAGAAGAGTTTACCATTATTTTTACAATGATGTAATGCCATTGATTACCCAGTGTATACGTCCACCTGCAGCCTTGACCCATTTCCCAGGAACTGGGTCCACAGGAAGTGATGGAATTAACTCATTTTACATCTGTCACTGACTTTAATGATAGTTTAAAATGAAAACAAAATAAAATGAATGAACCATCAGTTAGAAAAATGACATAATTCTTGTTCTTTGCCTCTCACCTCCTTGGTAGGGATTTGCATATCAAATTAATTCAGCCATTTTCGGAGTAAAATTCTGTATGTTGTGGTCGCACTTGTCTTTCTTGTCCCCACAGGAACTCCTCTTCCTTTGCGGAGTTCCTGGATTTGGAGAAGGAATTCCCATCCCACGCACTTTACTCGTTGAAAGTGAAACAGCAGCTGCAAGCAAGGCTAGTGTACTTGAGCAACCCATAAACAAATAGACTGTAACTAAACTTAAAACATTAAATGAAACTTATCAAATTAAATTAAAATTTGTTTGCTAAATTTGGTTGCTGGGCATGATAGAAACATAGAAACATAGAAAATAGGTACAGGAGTAGACCATTCGGTCCTTCGAGCCTGCACCGCCATTCAATGCGTTCATGGCTGAACATGCTACCTCAGTACCCCATTCCTGCTTTCTCGCCATACCCCTTGATCCCCCTAGTTGTGAGTGTTATATCTAACTCCCTTTTGAATATATTTAGCGAACTGGCCTCAACAACCTTCTGTGGAAGAGAATTCCATAGATTCACCACTCTCTGGGTGAAGAAGTTCCTCCTCAGCTCAGTCCTAAATGGCTTCCCCTTAATCCTTAGACTGTGACCCCTGGTTCTAGTTTTCCCTACCATTGGGAACATTCTGCCCGCATCTAATTTGTCTAAACCAGTCAGGATTTTAAATGTCTCTATAAGATCCCCCCTCATTCTTCTGAACTCCAGAGGATACAAGTTCAGTTGACCCAATCTTTCTTGATATGTCAGTCCGGCCATCCCAGGAATCAATCTAGTGAACCTTCGCTGCACTCCCTCAATAGCAAGAATGTCCTTCCTTAAGTTAGGAGACCAAAACTGCGCACAATACTCCAGGTGTGGCCTCACCAAGGCCCTGTACAACTGCAGCATCACCTCCCTACTCCTGTACTCAAATCCCCTTACTATGAAGGCCATCATTCCGTTTGCTTTCTTGACTGCCTGCTGCACTTGCATTCCCACCTTCAATGACTGATGTACCATGATGCCCAGGTCTCGTTGCACCTCCCCTTTCCCTAATCTGCCACCATTCAGGTAATAGTCCGCCTCTCTATTTTTACCACCAAAGTGGATAACCTCACATTTATCCACATTGTACTTCATCTGCCATACATTTGCCCATTCACCCAACCTGTCCAAGTCACTCTGTAGCCTCCTAGCATCCTCCTCATTGTTCACACTGCCTCCCAATTTAGTGTCATCCGCAAATTTGGAGATTTTACATTTAATCCCTTCGTCCAAATCATTAATATATAATGTAAACAGCTGGGGTCCCAGCACCGAACCCTGCGGTACCCCGTTGGTCACTGCCTGCCATTCTGAAAAGTACCCATTTACTCCTACTCTTTGTTTCCTGTGTGCCAACCAGTTCTCAATCCACGTCAACACATTACCCCCAATCCCATGTGCTTTAACTTTGCTCACCAATCTCTTGTGTGGAACCTTGTGATGATATACTCCAGTCCCTGTGGTGCCCACTGGTCACGGAAGGCCTCGAGCCTGCCGGCAGACACCGCGTGCTCCATCTCCAGGGCCACCCGGGCGCGAACATGGCCACGGAAGAGAGACAGGCAGTCGGGCCGAACGACACCCTCGACCGCCCGCTGCCTGGACCAGTTAATGGCCACTTTGGCCAGGCCCAGGAGCTGTCCTACGAGGAGTTCCCCCGACCTGCCCGCTCCCCTCCGCACCGGGTGACCAAAGATCAGGAGCGTGGGACTGAAGTGCAGCCAAAAATCGAGGAGCAGCCCCTTCAACTAATGGAAGAGGGGCTGCAACCTCTCACATTCGATATATACGTGGAACATGGACTCCTCCAGGTCGCAGAAAAGGCAGGCGGCCTGGGAGTATGTGAACCTACTTAAAACTTTATTGCACGGGACTGCTCCGTGCAACACCCTCCAGGCCAAGTCCCCAATAGATAAAGGGAGGCCTCCCGCATAGAGAGCCCTCCATTGGGGATCCCCGCCTCCTCCGGACGGCAAGATGGTGCGCAAGGCGTGTCCGGACGGCAGACGAGGATGGCAAAATGGAGGGAGTGCAAGAGCAGCCCGTACAGGAAACCCCTCCGTTCTGAACGAAAAGGCACGGAGGGGATTTCCCGGAGATGGATCCTGGTGACAAAATGCGTCCCGAACCCGAATGCGCGCAGCAAGGTTGGTGGAGAAGGAGTTGCAATACAAAAAACATCAGCTCTTGACTTCATCAAAAAGCAATGCACCAAATCATGAGCTTCAGTGTAAAACCCGTTACCATGGTTTTGGGAAGTATAGTGAGACATGCACTGGATGACAACGTGGCCTCAAAAAACGTAACTTTTGTGTCGGAAAATGTCAGAAGCACCACAAATGAGGCATGTGCCTGATTCAGCAATCTGCATTTCTGCCCTGTCAAACTTCACACCGTGAACAGAACCTCGCCGGATCGGCCAATACGTCACAGATGGTAAGCGTGGGAATTACAAATTGGAAAAGTTTCTGATCCGAAGCAGAGGCCAATCACTGCCGGGGATGGAAGGGAAGTTCTTCTCGCAGCCAATCATAAGACAGTGGACAGGGAGCCGGTTAATTATGGGTTGGATATTAACAGGTGGGGAGGGAGGGGTGAGGTCAGGAAACCCGGAAGAACGGGTCTCCCTCGGGTCCTGCCGATTGCAATGGCATCAATTACTTCCCACCCGCTCTTCCTCAAACAATACCACAAACTGTGATAGTCAGCAGTTTACAAATAAAAACAGCACAAGTTAAACAAAACTACAAATCTGAAACAAGAACCAAAAATGCTGAAATTAAACACATTAATCAACAATTGTAAAATAAAAAAGACATTAATGCCATTCAGACTATTTCACTGCACAGCCTGCATGTAACACTGCTGCACAAGTCAAAAATATGAATTTTGGTAGGGAGAGTCCAGAATCGTGGGGGTGGGGAGAACTGAACGGAAATGTTAATCCTGTTACAGAAACAACCACAATTTACTTTTAAGTTCTAAGGAACTATTTTCGATTGTTTAACCCTGCGACCTCAGTCCCCCTTCAGCACTTTATTGGTTCGAGGTTTCCTTAAATTAAGGAACAGATGATTTCCAACAAGAAGCCAATGAAAGTTGTTTTGCGGTGGATGTATTCTCGGTTCCGATTTGCTTCGCCCCCTACAGTCTCATTGGCTTCATCACAGGACAATGACTGGAAGCCGTTCAATTGCTTTTCATTCCAGTTTGCCAGTGTCCTTGTGAATCCAGCAGCTGGTTACATTGCTGTAACCCCCGCACAAGCCATCATGGAAATATTTTCTGCTCATCGAGTTATTGGTGTGAGCCAAATATACCATTAAATTACCAAGAAGGAACGATTAGCAGGGAGCAACAGGGTCCATTTAAACCAAATAGGGACAGAAATGGAGGCAGCGGTAGAAAATCATTTAAATTGCACAAATTCCGAATCATCGGGTAGAAGCTAGTCAACAGGCAGGTATGAACTTAAACTCAAGAGAAACAGAGACACTGGGGTGGTTTATCTGTCATAATATATATTTTAAATTCATTCATGGGATGTGGGCATCGCCAGCAAGGTCAGCATTTATTGGCCATCCCTAATTGCCCTTGAGAAGGTGGTGGTGAGCCGCCTTCTTGACCTGCTGCAGTCCATGGGGTGAAGGTATTCCCACAGTGGGGTAAACTTCTTTATAGCAGTACATTTCAGAGGGCTGTCAAACACCTTGCTGTGGGTTTGGAGCCACATATAGGCCAGACCAGATAAGGAGAGTAGATTTCCTTCCCTAAAGGACATTAGAGAACCAACAATCCAGTAGTTTCATGGTCACCATTACTGATACTAGCTTTTAATTCCAGATTTATTTTAATTGAATTTAAATTCCCCTCAGCTGCCATGGTGAGATCTGAACTCCTGTCTCGAGGCCTCTGGATTACTAGCCCAGTAAACATTACCACTATGCTACCGTACCAGTATATACATGAATACTAGATGCATTAAGAATAAGATAATGGGACTGAAGGCTGTTGTGGCATTAGGGAACTATGATATAGTGGGAATATCAGAAACATGGCTAAATCTAGAAGATGGAATTTTAAAAAGCATTCACAAGTGTAGAGTGTGTGGAAAAGACAGAGGCTGGAATTTTCTGGGGTCCGTGCGGGAACTATTAGAGGTGGGTCGGGAGGGAAGTTTGAAAAACCTTGGAGCGGGTCGGGAACCTGCCGTCATCCCGCCCCCCATGCGCCTTTCCCTCGGGCACGTTTCCCAGCGCAGCAGCAACCCAAACGGCAAAGGCGGCCGATGTAATTGAGATCATTATGAGGGACTTGTCAGACCCTTAAACCTCTTTTTAAACCTACCTTTCAAATTTCCCTTGATGAGCACGGGAATCGCGCAGCTCAGGAACCACGATTGTGAACCTGAGGTGGAAACTGAGTGGCCATTGATCCAGCTCATTAGTGCACAGCATGAAAAGTACAATAAAACTCTCACCTGACAGCTGGTCATTTTCCTAAAACAGATGCTGTTGCCGAGTGCATTGTCAGCAAAGATTTAGCTTTCCAGTGGTTGCAAGTGTTTCCAGCAAAGTCGGGATCCATCAGAATGGGTGCCGCTTATACTGTCTCACTTTGGTCCTCAGAATCAGACCACAATGAGCCCCAACACTAGCAGTACCAGGCACACCAGCAGCATCAATAACAGCACCACCAATCTTATCCTCAACCAGGATAGAGGGCGTCAGTGCAGGGTTGCACCGCGCCGCAGGTGATACCCCTAACACAGGCTATAGAGGCAGAAGATCAGCTTCCTCAACATGATGGAGCAGCAGTGCCAAAGGAGGCTCAGGCTATCACGCCAGGTCGTCGCAGACATTTGCTGATTGCTGGAGCAAGGCCTGCAGCCCAGAGGATCAGGTACACACGCCTTACCAGTGGCTGTCAAAGTCACCAGTGCTCTCAACTTCTTTGCCTCAGGCTCCTTCCAGGGATCTGCAGCAGGAATTTGCGGTATCTCGCAGTCGGCCGCCCACAGATGCATCACACAGGTCACCGATGCCCTCTTTGAAAAGTCAGCTAATTATATCAACTTTGCGACTGATGAAGCCAGGGTTACTGAGCGGGCGCTGGCCTTTGCTGCTCTGGCTGGCTTCCCACGGGTGCACGGCGTCATCGACCGCACACATGTGGCAGTCAGGTCACCTCCACATCACCCAGGAGTCTTTGTCAACCGCAAGGGCTTCCACTCCCTCAATGTGCAGCTCGTCTGCAACCATAGTAAGATTATCATGCATGTGTGTGCCAAATTCCCTGGCAGTTGCCATTACTCTTCCATCCTGCACAAGTCCACCCTCCCTCAGCTCTTCGCTCCTCCAAACAGAATTTCTGGCTGGCTGCTTGGAGACAAGGGCTATCCACTGAAGACATGGCACATAACACTCTTGAGGAGGCCAAGTGCTGAGGCTGAGGAGAGATATGATGAAAGCCACATTTCCACCAGATGTGTCATAGAGCAGACAATAGTCATGCTGAAAATGCACTTCAGATGCCTTGGCAGATCTGGAGGAACCCTTCAGTATGCATGACCAAGGGTCTGGAGAATCGTCGTGGTCTGCTGCGCCCTGCACAACTGTAAGGGGTGACCTGCGGCTCTGTGCTTAGCCTAGGTGCTAGTGCGAGGTTAGGCCTTGTCGCCTGTTCTGGTCTCCAGCCAGCCTGGTAACACTAGACACCTGTGAGTGGTTCGACCCACTCGCCCTTACGGTTCTGACACTGGACTTCGGTGCGAGAGCAATAATGCAGAGAAAACTCAGGTAGACCCGGTTGAATAGTGCGAAATGGAAAATCTTTATTGCATATTATTCAAGATTACGAGATACATGTCATAAGTACAGATTAATGACAGTACAATCTTACACACAGTTATGTAACTAATTTTAGGGAAACGAGGAGTGCATGACACATCGTAAAAGGGGACACACATTACAATTATCCTTAAAACTTAAACCTTCCCCTATCAATACCTGTCCTAAACTAGATTTGTAGGATCGAGACTCATGCTCACCACTCGTGATAACTCGGAGAATTCCGAAACTCTGCTCGGATGTTTTTACCGCAGCACCTGACTATCCACGTGTTGATCAGGGGTCTCTGTACCCCACTTGTTTACTCGTTTCTGCTCCGGCTAGCAGGCTGGACCGTCTGCTGTCATGAAGATCTGTGTTGTCCTCGGAGTTCCGATACTACTCGAAGAAGAGTCTTCCTGTGCCCTCACCAGTTTGTAAAATTCAAAGAAAAGTCTTCCTGGGCAAGGAAGTGTTTATTCGACTTACAGGCGCGGTCGGGGCTTACTGACCGTGGCGATGCGTATTGTCGTCTTCTTCTCTTCTCATCTCATCTCATCTCATCTCATCTCCTCTCGGGCCTTCGGTTCCAACACCGTTTACCGACTTCTCGGGATGGTGTGCCCGTTTCAAGGCCTCACAGCCCAGTTCTACACAGATCTTCGCGGCAAGCCACGAGGTTGATCCTAGCGGATCAGAGTCCAGAGCCGTCAGGCAAGAGAATAAAAGTTCAACAGTCTTCCAGCGAGTCAAAGCAGCAAGAGCAGCAAGAGGCAGGCGGCAAGAGACAAGAGACAAGAGAGAGATGGACGGTTGTACCTTACAGTTATAGTGCTGTAATTCCTCTTTTCCCGCCCAATCTTAATGTCTATCTTTTGTCAGGGTTTTGGCGCTCAAACTTCTTGTATAGGGTGATCTCCGTTTTTAATGGATTTCGGTGATACTTGTAACTGTCTGAGTACCCGTTAATACTTCTCCCATTGTGTAACTGGCTAGTAGTCTCCCTGGAGGGGTTTTGGGGCTTCCAAATGCTTTCTGTAACTACCCGCAAACGGCTCTCTCATCGTAGAGTCGTGGGGATTTTGCATATTAATGTCTTTGGATGGGTTCTTGATCGCTCGGTACAATAGCCCTTATTCTCACCTGGGAGACCGATTCCAGTATTTATGTATAAAATGCAAACCCATCATGTCTTGTCAATTATCTCAAATGTGCTGAGTCCTGTCCGATCTTGCACAAATGTTTATCGGAACGCCATCTTGTCTGCCCATTGAAAGTCTAGAACGTTCTGCCACGAGGCGTGGCGGCCATTTTACAGGCTGTTTGTGTCCGCTTTGAAACCTGACAGCATTCTGCTGAAATAAAGCTGTTTGTACGAAACTTTATGTCTCCTTCTTATTTTATAAAATCGCGATAATTTTGCGAATTCTACAGTCCCTCCTGTTGATGCGAATAACTCCGCTTATCGTATCAAAAATATTGTGGTGAGCAATATTATCTCGATTCTCCACATCCAAAAATTCCCATAACTTAAAACTATCTAGGGTCTCCGTGTCGTCCTTATTTCCCAGGAAAACTACATTCTTATCACACCTTAGGCAGCATTTGCCTTTAACTTACACCACTTGTATTTTCCTTCCAGGTGTCACCAGGCCGATGCCTCTCGCACCACCTGCATATTTTTCCCTTTTTTTTTTATTCAATGAAAAAGAAAACAAAAACACCCAAACAATCATATTCAACAACACCAAACCAAAATAATCAAAACCAACTCTGAAACATGTAGAGTTCCAAACTTAATTACAGTTTCTGAGAAAAATCACGATCGATTACAACACTTCCGAGGCGCACGTGGAAAACTGGAGTGACGCCATTTTGTCTGTTTACGCGGTGCTTTCATCGTGCACGCGCACGTAACGTTCTCGCCACTCTCCCGTGTTTTCGTTCTTGGTGAGGCGTTTGCCTCTCTTACAATGCACGACCAATAAGTATATCACAATAAACACTTGGCATACAACTAAAATATGGGAGGCTATTCTAATCCAGGAAGGCACTTGTTGGTGAACAGATTCCACCACGGTGGAATTACTATGTCCAGAATTTCTGTCCCTATCTCGACAGTCTTTTGTTCTAGGGTGTAAAAATGTTTTTGTGATATCGCGACGGCTTTCAAAAGCTTGGTGAGGTGTTCAGGGAGAGGGGGAATGAGGTATCCGAAATGCGCGACGAATCGCTGCAGGTCGGTGAAGTTCTCTTTTACGGTAAGATGAACCGTGGATGGTTCAGGGATTGGGACAATTCGCTGTTGTGCTACTTGAACTTCCGCCCTGGGTTTAAAACAGAAACTGCTGTCACTCACCGGACACCGGCTACGGTTTCCATGTTGGTAGTGTTGCGCTGCAGTGGTAACACAATATGTTCCACCCCTGATGTATGCTACCTGCGGAGGCACATGATCTTGTGCCATTGCCTCCATGGTGCAATTCATGGGCTTGGCGCCAGCCGTTCTGAACCCGCACTGTGGTGTTAAAAAGGCATTCAAGTGCTGGGGACACAGTATTATGTGTGCTCCCCGGCCACGACAACCAGAGAGATCTGTACCTGTCATCGTTTGCTCCCAGCGGATGACGTAAGGTGGAACCGCTGCATAGCGAATGTGGGCTCCCCCCTGAATGACACCAATGTTCTCTACCCGATACACCGGGGCGGGCTTTGCTGTGTCGCCCAAAACCGGCATACGTAATACTATACCCATGATGGTATGGTTTGATCGTCCGCAGTCCACGGGGACTGGGTATGCTTCTGAAGCTAGTCTGAGCTGGCACGGGTTTAATGCGTTCTGAAAAGGGTGGAGCGCCTGCAGGTGTTTGTTACTTATCCAGGACGGGACCAAACCTTGTTTTAAATCCTCCAAATTACTGCGGCCCTCGCCCAGTAACCACGCCCCGTAAAGCACGCACACCTCATTCTGCGCAGCCTGATCGGACGCATTCCGATCTTCCCTAATCAGGGCATTTACCGTACGCGCATGTTTCTCTAGTTCAGCTATTATTTCTTTTAAATGGAGAGTCATGGCCTGGTCCTCGTGTAACCCAGACCCAACCACCTTATTTTCATCGGTGAGAATGCTTTTTAATTGCGTTTTTAAGCCATTAATCTGGGTCTGCAGCTCCATGCTGTCTAGAGCGTTGACCACAGATGTACCTGTATTGAAAGCAGTGAACATGTCGTTCACAACACCCCTTCTTTGCCTCCCCACCTGACCCAAAACTTCATGTGGTGCGGTGTACAAACTTGTTTTATCAATTTCCGCGAAATCGAACTCATAAAATTGCCTAAACATCTTGGTCAACAGGACCTGATATAACTGTTCCGTCTTTTTGGGGCACCACTCTGGTAACCGCACCTCGGTGAGATTTAAAATCACCGAGGCCACCGCGTAATGTACCCCCTGAAATAGTATCTGGTCTGTGGGGACCAGTACCAAACCATTCCCGGGTCCCTTATTGGTTTTAGGGCACCCTTCTTCCTTAGCTAGAACCACCGGAATCGTGGTCGGGGCTTTGCGTGGGCGCGTAATGAGTTCAGTGGCATTTACCGGGATCGGAGAGTATGGGGCTCCGCACCCCCTGGTGCTCGCATCCCACCTCATCCCTGTCCGTTATCCTGCCATTGATTGATGAAAAATATGGAGATGCCTTTGGGGCAAACGTGCTTTGACCCCCACATACATACATAAATTCCCTCATCCGGTTCCCACCATTTGTCCCAACAGACTCTCACTTGTCCGTTTGTCCCCGTAATTGTCCGATGGGTATTATTACCCAGTCGCTCCCACTCGACCGAAGAGTTCCTCATGTTTTTGCTCAGCTTTCGTAGCCACCACCATCGGCTCAATGGGACATTCCCATTACAAGTCAAACAAATACGTTTGCCGACGGTGACGCTGACTCTGGGTGCGATGATCCTTACTTTGGGGCACATTAAAGAAGTCTCTTTGTAGGCAAAACCCGATGTACTGGAATACTCAGTTGAATTCGTTCCCAGCCATCCTGGCCACCTTCCCTTGTGGAAATAGGTGGTGGTCTCCTCAGCCTCTCGCCTTCCGGTCCCATCCACCGCGATGGGGGCCGTGTCCCCGGAGCATCCAAACACCACGACATCCTTGGTGCGGCCTCGATAGGCCAATCCACATCCGATTGCCGCGAGCAATACTAGAATTTGTTCCATCCTTCCTTGGTTCCTGTGATCAGATAGAATGAGGTAGCCAGCCTCCCAAGAGTCTCTGGCTTTTGTGAAGGGTGAGTGGGTCCCCTGACCTCGCCTCACGTAAGAAGACATGTGCGCTGGATAGACTTTAACTATTCCTATCTCTAAAACTCCCATCATTTTACCTCTTTCTGTTAACAAAATCAAACTACCGACTTAACCTGATTTAAAACTATAAACTCAAACTTTAAAAAAAAACTCATCCTAAACTTATAAACTGTACAGTGCCGCCCGTTCCCAGGGCGGCCTACTCAAATTCTGCGGTCGCTGCCGCAGGCTTCTCCCAATGGTGGGAGGGCATTGACCCCTCCCTTTGATCTGCCGCAGCCTGTCGCTGCTGCGCTGGGACTGGGATCTCCCTGAGCTGCCTTGACCTTGAACTTACGTCTGGGGACATATGGGGGATTTACCCATATCCTTCTGGGCTGGGGTTTCCGACTTGACCTACGGAGAGCTACCGGGGGCAGGAACTCCAGGACTGACGGACCGGGTTTCGAGACTTCCAGCGCGGCGACCCGTGGTCCCACCACAGTCACTGGCTCCGCCTCCCCTGACTCCGCCTCCCTGAACTCGGGATCTGCAGCTTGTGGCACCGCCCTACTTGGCCCAGTAGGCGGCCCTTCACTCGCAGTCCCTACCTCCCTCGAGGGCAAGACGTTCAAGGCGGGCAGCTCGGGCTCTGAGGCTTCCATCGCCACGCCCTGTGGTCCCACCACAGCGGCTGGCTCCACCTCCCCTAGCTCCGCCCCCCTGCGTTCGGGACCTGCAGCTTCGGCCTCCACCCTGTGTGGATCTCTATCTGCAGCCCCTGTCTCCCCTATACCTGAATCGGGGGCGACCCTTTCGTCCTCCGATTCCAGCTCCTCTTCGCTTGTGTCACTATCTTCGTTGAGCTCCTCGAGCTCTTCCTCATCTGACTCCCAACCCAAATAAAAGATCTTACATTTTTCTAGGATGTCCTCTTCGCTGATGCAAGCTGCTTTGCCTGCCTGTGTGCCCTGTGGCCCTACCTGGGGCTGCGAGTCCCCACTCGCAGGTTTGGCCCCTGTGGTAGGCCCTTGTGCACCCGGCTTATACAGTTTGCACTGATTAAAATCCTCATTCTTCCTGCTTCTGGCTACCCTGTAGGCTGCTTTTATCTCTCTAAGCTGTGCTTCTAGCATGAGCACGTCGACTTTCCCCATGAAGCGGGCGTTCTCCTCCCACAGGGCCTGCTCTCTAAGCTGCCCTTCTAGCCTATCTATTTTCCCTATTAGGCGGGCGTTCTCCTCCCGCAAGGCCTGCTCTTTTAACCTGGCCTCCCTACCGGAGACCCCCTCCTGTGTGTGTCTTTTAAAAGGACACAGGTAGGCAGGCTGCGTGGGCTCTAGTCATTGGGTACCATTGGATGGGGCTGCGGCATCTGCGGGGCCGGTAGCAACTGCCACCCTTCCATGCGAAATCATGAGGGTGCGCACGGCTCCCAACATTGATTCGATCGCATCGGGATGGATAGGTGCACTAGCTCCCCTATCGGAGACAGGCGCCTGGGCTCGGACTGCGGAATTTTTATCCCTGGACTCCTTCCAAGGGTTCCTGCAGTTTTTGCGCCAATGCCCTGTCTTCCCACACCCGTAACAAGCATTACTGGCCTGCGGGGCGCGATTTCCCTCCTGATGCCACTCCTTCTGAGCCGGGGCTGTGGGCCGCGCCTCATGCACCTTTCCCTTAAGGGGACGTGCTCCCGTACTCCTGGTATTACGGTACCCTACCGTGAGTCGATTTAGGACCGACTCCTCTGTAGTGGCGGGGTTAGTGGGATCAAACCACGCTTTGGCCTGCTCCCTGACGGCTGGCAAACTGTTGGCTACTATACACCTGAGCCAATGAGTTAAACCGACGCCGTCCAAATAGGCGCGCGCTGGTGCGCCTGGGCAGCTACGCTGGTATACTGGCCACAGCCTGTCGGCGAAAACCTTCAGGGGTTCTCCCTCCATCTGCACTGTTTGTCCCAATCTAACCAACGGACCTTCATCGTCCGCTCCCAACACTTCTAGGACCTCATCTCTTAACTCCCCATAGGTATTATTTCCCCTCTTGCTCTCGTCTGAGAGACACTGAAGGATCGAGCTGTCTAATGAGAACAACAGCATTTTTGCTTTTTCCCCATCGTCGCAGCCGTTAATGGCTGCGGTTTGCTCTACCTCCCTGAAATGTACGGAAGGGTCGTCTGACTCGGCCAGCTTCCGTACGTGACTGATCATAACCCTCAGCTGGTGTGAGCTGTGAGGCAACACAAGCTGGTTGAGGAGATCCCCCTGTGCCCCACCTGCTCCGTTTGGGCCCCTCTTGATACCCGTGACCGGACACAACGGTCCCGGCTTCACTTCTACCTCAGTGGGCTCTTCCTCTACTTCTACCACTTCCTTCCTCACCCAGGTTGCCGAATAGCTGGGTGGCGCGGAGGGCACAGTGGCTAATACCTCCTCTGCTTTGTTCGGTGGGGATTTCTGAAATTCCTCACCCACCAGCGGCTGGTGTGCTGACGGGCTGATAAGGCACACCATGCCGTGCGCTTTATTCAGGGCCTTTTTAAGGTTCCCTATCTCTCTTTGGCAGACGCTGTGATCGGCCCCCTGAAATTTATCCTCGAGGGCCATCTTATATGCCGCCCTAACCCCCGTTAAGCTCTCTTCCTGGGCTTTTATTTGGGCAGCTAGGCGGGCACATCGTTCCTTTATTCTGCCCTCATTTAACTTTGCCTCAGTGACCTGGCACTCGAGGTAATCTATTTTCGCCTCATGGTGGTTGGCGACTAATTGGCGTTCTTGATGTAACGCATTTAAAGACGCGATGAGCTGCTGCCCCCCCGCGACCTTCTCGTTCATTTCCACCTCTAAACCCTTGATCTGAGCTGCCTGCGCTAAGATGACCTGGTCCGAAATTTGGACTTGTCTTTTATAGCACATCAGCCAGACCGCTTTCTCTACTGTTCTTTTATGTTCCTTGCTATCTGTCCACCTCTCGGCTGCCTCTAGTGGACGCTTATCCACCAGCAGGTCACTTATCCATTTCTTAGTCAAATTCACTTTTCCAAACACATAATCTGCTATTCTCTCTTCCATGACATTTCGCCCATTCATACCAGGGTCTAACACATCATTTTCTCGCTGCCAGTGTCCCTTCGTGGTCGCCATTTTCTGTAAGGGGTGACCTGCGGCTCTGTGCTTAGCCTAGGTGCTAGTGCGAGGTTAGGCCTTGTCGCCTGTTCTGGTCTCCAGCCAGCCTGGTAACACTAGACACCTGTGAGTGGTTCGACCCACTCGCCCTTACGGTTCTGACACTGGACTTAGGTGCGAGAGCAATAATGCAGAGAAAACTCAGGTAGACCCGGTTGAATAGTGCGAAATGGAAAATCTTTATTGCATATTATTCAAGATTACGAGATACATGTCATAAGCACAGATTAATGACAGTACAATCTTACACACAGTTATGTAACTAATTTTAGGGAAACGAGGAGTGCATGACACATCGTAAAAGGGGACACACATTACAATTATCCTTAAAACTTAAACCCTCCCCTATCAATACCTGTCCTAAACTAGATTTGTAGGATCGATACTCATGCTCACCACTCGTGATAACTCGGAGAATTCCGAAACTCTGCTCGGATGTTTTTACCGCAGCACCTGACTATCCACGTGTTGATCAGGGGTCTCTGTACCCCACTTGTTTTCTCGTTTCTGCTCCGGCTAGCAGGCTGGACCGTCTGCTGTCATGAAGATCTGTGTTGTCCTCGGAATTCCGATACTACTCGAAGAAGAGTCTTCCTGTGCCCTCACCAGTTTGTAAAATTCAAAGAAAAGTCTTCCTGGGCAAGGAAGTGTTTATTCGACTTACAGGCGCGGTCGGGGCTTACTGACCGTGGCGATGCGTATTGTCGTCTTCTTCTCTTCTCATCTCATCTCATCTCATCTCCTCTCGGGCCTTCGGTTCCAACACCGTTTACCGACTTCTCGGGATGGTGTGCCCGTTTCAAGGCCTCACAGCCCAGTTCTACACAGATCTTCGCGGCAAGCCACGAGGTTGATCCTAGCGGATCAGAGTCCAGAGCCGTCAGGCAAGAGAATAAAAGTTCAACAGTCTTCCAGCGAGTCAAAGCAGCAAGAGCAGCAAGAGGCAGGCGGCAAGAGACAAGAGACAAGAGAGAGATGGACGGTTGTACCTTACAGTTATAGTGCTGTAATTCCTCTTTTCCCGCCCAATCTTAATGTCTATCTTTTGTCAGGGTTTTGGCGCTCAAACTTCTTGTATAGGGTGATCTCCGTTTTTAATGGGTTTCGGTGATACTTGTAACTGTCTGAGTACCCGTTAATACTTCTCCCATTGTGTAACCGGCTAGTAGTCTCCCTGGAGGGGTTTTGGGGCTTCCAAATGCTTTCTGTAACTACCCGCAAACGGCTCTCTCATCGTAGAGTCGTGGGGATTTTGCATATTAATGTCTTTGGATGGGTTCTTGATCGCTCGGTACAATAGCCCTTATTCTCACCTGGGAGACCGATTCCAGTATTTATGTATAAAATGCAAACCCATCATGTCTTGTCAATTATCTCAAATGTGCTGAGTCCTGTCCGATCTTGCACAAATGTTTATTGGAACGCCATCTTGTCTGCCCATTGAAAGTCTAGAACGTTCTGCCACGAGGCGTGGCGGCCATTTTACAGGCTGTTTGTGTCCGCTTTGAAACCTGACAGCATTCTGCTGAAATAAAGCTGTTTGTACGAAACTTTATGTCTCCTTCTTATTTTATAAAATCGCGATAATTTTGCGAATTCTACAGTACAGAGCGCAGCAGCAAGGATTAGTGCTGCATGAGGAGCAAGGCTCTGACCACACAGCCTCTTCAGAGGAGGAGGAGCATTAGCAGAAAGGAGAGAAGGAGGAGGAGCACGAGGAACCTGCGGTCCAGATCCTACCGGCACCCGAGCACATTGCTGCCGGAGAGGCCAGGGTTGGCCTCATCATGGCCAGATTTACTTAACTTCACGCAGAACACCCATATGGCTGCCACATGCAGTGCCAGGTTCACACCACCCCACAGCAAAACCATAAAGCATCCCTACAATGACCAAGCCATTCCTTTAACACAGACCATCATTGCTGGAGGTAACATTATGTCTCACCATTCACTCCAATTCACTAAGCCTACTTCCAAAGTTGCACACAAATTTGTCCGTGACTGGAAAGTGGTGAAAATCGTTTTATGCGTGACACCACAGTAACAGAAACATTTATTAAAACACCCAAGAGTCGACCCTTGTGCATCTACTTGTGTGTCATCTTTCTGTTACACGTGCTTCTACAAAGTGCTACCTCTGTGCCTTCAGCAGAGGTAGAGGCAGCCTGCTCACTTCCCTGCTGCGACTGCACGGACACTTTTGGCGGACGTCCTCTGGGTTTTGGAGCCTATGATGGTCCACCAAATTCTGCTCCTCCTGCGACTGTGCAGGGCCAGACCCAGCCATCACGATCCGAGGAGCCATCTGAGGCTCTGACTGAGGGCGGGGGTGGAGAAGTGTGAGCACTTTGAGAGGAGCCCCCACTTCCATGTCTCCTCTCACCATCATCCCTCTCATGGGCCACCCACACTTCACTGCTAGCAAAGAGATGGAGAGCAACTTGCTGCACAGCAGTGGGGCCATGAGGATCCATGTCTACATTGACATCCCTCCTAGACAGGAGGTCTATGAGCGCCTGCCAGCTATTCTCCATAGATAGCATGTGCTCCTGTGAGTGGTGCATTAGCTGCTCCATGCAGGTGGCCATCCTTTCCATGGAAGAGCCTACAGTCACCATCGCCTGCGACACAATGGTGTTCATGTTGGAGATGGACTCCTCCAATCTCTGCACATTTGCAGACACCGTGGTCTCAAAACCTGTCAAAGCCTCCTGCACTTCTTGCTGCACCTCCAGGATCGCCCTCTTTCTGGATGGCGCCCGAGGCTCAGCGTCTGTATGCAGCTGAGCAGAGCTGGGAGCATCCTGTGCCCTCCGGCAAAGAGTCTCCACTGCTGTCCCTACCTCCACCATCTGCTTTAGCTCACTTGTGAGTTGTGAGACACCAGGTGAGAACACTACTCTGTCTCGCGTTGCACCCACCGAGGTGTGCCTATCTGCGCTGGTGCTGGGTGCGCTTATGTCTGGTGCCGGTGCGCCCATAGAGGCTGGATTCTCCTCTGGGGAGTCGTCTTGCTCTT
This sequence comes from Squalus acanthias, assembly GCA_030390025.1. Taxonomy (NCBI): domain Eukaryota; kingdom Metazoa; phylum Chordata; class Chondrichthyes; order Squaliformes; family Squalidae; genus Squalus; species Squalus acanthias. Next base: position 62,831,534 of record CM059429.1, read on the forward strand.
CCTCCTGGACAGTAGTGGGGGGGGGCGGGGGTGGGTGGGGGGGGGCGGGGGGGCTTTCAATGGACCTGTGGGAGAGTATAGAGATGAGTTAGATATGTCAGATCAATAATGGGTACAGATATCATGATGAACATTCACTGGCTGCTGACATCAGTCCCCATATGAGTGACTGCTGTATACCATGTGGCTGTGTGAGATGTAATTCTGTTACCGGGTTGCTGAGATGTTCCCCTCTCTCAGTCTCCCACCTCCAGCTGCTCTGCGACTTCAGACACTTCCAAGGTAACCTCCTCTGCTGCTGTTAAGGTGGTTAATGATAAAGGGCCACCTCCGGTTCTCTCCCTCTTCCTCTTATTGTGGGCTCTGTTTTCCCGCAAGGAGGGAAAGAAAAGAAGTTTAAGTGAGAGTGATGAAATGACTGTAAGGAATGGATGGGTTACATCTTTAAAGGGTGACTATGATAGCGTGGGGCACCAATGCCAAATGGCCTCCATATGTGTTGTTCGTTGGTATGATTGCTTTAGAATGAGGGTGAGTGTGAGGGGTTGTTAGTCAGATGGGGATGTTACAATGCAATAGAGAGAGAGGGATGGGTGGACGTGCAAGGTATATTGGTGTGAGTAAGGATGTGCAGAATTAAAGTTGGGAAGGCAGAGGGATGGGGAATTGATGAGAGGCACAGCAGGATGAAGTTGAGTGTGGCTTTGCACTCACCTTTCCTGATCTAATGAGATAATTGAAACGTTTGCGGCACTGCACCCAGGTCCTCCTCACAACATCCCTACTGTTGACTTCCTCTGCTATTTGGAGCCGGGCTCCTTTGGTCTGTTAAGAACATAAGAAATAGGAGCAGGAGTAGGCCATATGGCCCTTCGAGCCTGTTCCGACATTCAATAAGATCATGGCTGATTTTCTATCTCATCTCCACTTTCCTGAACTATCCCCATATCCCTTGATTCCCTTAATATTCAAAAATCTATCAATCTCTGTCTTGAATATACTCAACGACTGAGCCTCCACAACCCTCAGGGGTAGAGAATTCCAAAGATTCACCACCCTCTGAGTGAAGAAATTTCTCCTCATCTCAGTCCTAAATGGCCGACCCCTTATTCTGAGACTGTGACCCCTGGTTCTAGACTCCCCAACCAGGGAAAACATCCTCCCTGCATCTACCCTGTCAAGCCCTGTAAGAATTTTGTATGTTTCAATGAGATCACTTCTCATTCTTCTAAACTCTAGAGAATATAGGCCTGGTCTACTCTACAGCGGCGGACCTGGGCGAGAAGTGAGTGGAGCAACGAGGCTATAAAAGCCTGCGGTATCCAGGTAGGCCCCTCTTTTACAGCGGCGGACCTGGGCGAGAAGTGAGTGGAGCAGCGAGGCTATAAAAGCTATAAAGGGTGATTGCTTTAATAGTGCGGGTCGCAGTGGTTGCTGGGTAAGTTTTTTTTTACCTGTATATAAGTTGGCGGTTTCTAAACCCGAGACACTACACTTGTAGTGTCCCCCACCCTTCCACCTCCTCTAACCTAAAGGGGGTGAGTGTATATCAGGAGGCCCGGTGAGTATCTAAACTCACTTTCGCGGGCTTTTGTTTGCAGAGGCTGGTCGGGAGCGGAGAGAGCCGAGGCCCGGTGAGTATCTAAACTCACTTTCGCGAGCTTTTGTTTGCAGAGGCTGGTCGGGAGCGGAGAGAGCCGAGGCCCAGTGAGTATCTAAACTCACTTTCGCGGGCTTTTGTTTACAGAGGCTGGTCGGGAGCGGAGAGAGCCGAGGCCCGAGGCTGGTGTCGGGAGCGGAGAGAGACGAGGCCCGGTGAGTATCTAAATTCACTTTCGCAGGCTTTTGTTTGCAGAGGCTGGTCAGGAGCGGAGAGAGCCGAGGCCCGGTGAGTATCTAAACTCACTTTCGCGGGCTTTTGTATGCAGAGGTTTACCAATCTCAGACCGGCGGCGGCGTTCCAGAGCCACGTTACGATTCAAAACGTGACGTGGGCAGGAGGGAGCGGCTGATTGGGTGAGTACGGCAGGTTAGTATTTATACTACTTTATAGTTTGATAGTTAAGGTTCATAGGGGGAAAAATTAGGTCGCGCCCCATTTGGGGCGCAAATATCATCTGGACGCAAATATTAGCGCCTGGCGCTAATTATCGCCACTGACTGGAAACTTCACTTTTACCGCCCCGGGAGGTGAGTGGAGCGCTAAATCAGGTGCTGCACACCTGTCTTAAGGCGCAAAGGCCGAGCAGTGAGGCGCTAACTCAGCGCGCGAGCGCAGCGCAGCTGCTGCCAGTTAGCGAGGGAACACAGACACACTGGCGCCGGCCACTTCTTAAAGCGGGGGGGGCCAACTTGCTCCCCAGCCACACCCTGCTCATTGCAGCCTTGAATCTCGGCCTGGAGAGACCTGTGAATCCATTTTGCTGCCAAGGATGGAGAGGGTGAGAGAACGAGCTCATCGCTTCACCGAGCGGGCCTTGGATGCTCTGGTTGGCGCGGTGGAGCGCAGAAGATGTATACTCTTCCCTGAGAGTGGCAGGAGGCCTTTGCCACGCGAGTACAGAAGAGTGTGGAGGGAGGTGGCTCAGAGCGTCTCCTCCAGGAGCATGGTGCCCAGGACCCATACTCAATGCCGCAAAAAGTTCAACGACCTCACTCGGGTCGTCAGGGTGAGTGGCTTTTTCTCAATACCTCTCCATCCCTCCATCTCAACCTCACTCTATGGCCAGAGGGTCTTAAAACCCCAATGCACAACACTCATCCAACACCTATGGCCCTTTCATGAAACACACACACACATTCCACACTTTGCATACAGTAAGGGCTATTCACCTATGGGAGGCACATCAGGCAAGACCATGGCTGCATACAGTAAGGGCTATTCACCTATGGCAGGCACATCAGGCAAGACCATGGCTGCATACAGTAAGGGTTATTCACCTATGGGAGGCACATCAGGCAAGACCATGGCTGCATACAGTAAGGGCTATTCACCTATGGGAGGCACATCAGGCAAGACCATGGCTGTATATTTACTCAGATGCTGTCCTTTTTCTTACAGGCCAAGCTGGCGCATAATCGGAGACAGCAGCAACGGACAGGTGGAGGGCGGCCTCAGCTGCAACCCCTCAGCGATCTTGAGGAGCGCATCCATAGGATTGTGGCAAGCCGGGTGATCGGTCCCGTCGCCACTGGAGACGTCGACCCCGTTCTGGACAGCAATGGTAAGGTCATCACCTTTTTGTCCTCTGTCCTTCCACTTGTCCCTCACAACACCAGCCTTTGACACTTTCAATCCAACTTGCTAACTCGCTGCACTTATTCCTCCCTTACTGCCACCCTGTCCTCACGCTAAAGCCACTCTTGTACCTCCCTGCTTTCAGATGGTGATTCACCAGCTGAGGAGACGGGCCCTGAAGCTGCCACTGGGAGTGAAGCTGCAGCCGAGGAGGAAGAGGAAGCCGGAGCATCAGTGCCACCCTCTCCCGAGGAAGCCCATGCCCACACTGGGAACACGCCTTCCCTGGAGGGGAGCAGGGGGGAAGGGTCTGATGAGGGTGAAGCTCCAGGACCCAGCGGGCTGCAGCAACGCCATGGGGGTAGGGAGGAACGGGGGCCTTCTCCCCAGAGGGAGAGTAGGCCAGAGACTCCTACTGCAATGGACGCAGAGGAGGAGCGGCTGATCGCAGAAATGAACACCCAGGCGGTGGGCATGCACACTGAGCTCATGGGTGCAGTGGGAAGGGTGCCCGAATGCATTGAGTCACTGGCAAGGAGTGTGGAGCACTTCGCTGTAGCACAGGCGGATGCCACACTAACGCTTAGTGCTGCAATTCAGTCACTGGCTGCCGTGATCCCATCTCTGACTGCTCTCATGCAGACTCAGATTGAGGCCACGCGAGCACAGACTGCTGCCAACCTCGATGGTTCGTTCACATGTCCCCGGGGCTCTCACCACGCCGCAGCAAGCCAGCAATCTGTTCTCCAGCAGATTGCTCCGGATGCTGAAGTGCTGCCCCGTGGGAGTGCCAGTGTGTCGGGCAAGCAGGGAGTTGCTGTCCTCTCTCACGATGACAGCATTCCTGCTGCCAACACTGTCACTTCTCCACTGCACTTGCCACCGCCTGTAGGACAGACTGCTGCCGCCCATACAGAGTTGGTGCAGTCTGCAGCCGGGCCCTCCAGGCCCAGAACTGGTCGAGGCCGTCCTTCAGGGGCATCTGCAGTGTCAGGGTCTGACGAGCAGCAGCCTTCCACCAGCCTTGCTGCAGCCACTGAGGTCCCATTACGGAGGAGCAGTAGGGTTAGAAGGGGGGAAGTGCGCAAGGGAAGGAGATCACCCTCGAAGGGCAAAAAGTAGGAGGTGTGACAAAATGCTGGTCATTTTTTTATTAAAGGTCGAGGTTCATGGTCCAACTTTTGTTTAGTGTTTTGGACATTATCTCCAGGTTGTGAGAACCAGTTATGTTATTGACTGTTTTTTTGTGTTTATTGCTATGAGTTTGTCATGAGGAATTGACACACACAGAGTTTGTAAAATAAATAAGTTTCTGTATTCAAAATATACATGGTTGGTGTTTGGAATTATTGGTGCCTTGGCCGGCTTAGGGGTTGCGTGCTGGGTTCATTGATGTTGTTAGCAATGGCAGAAGCCATTTCCACAGCAGGGGCCCTGGAAGCGGCTTGCTATTAGCCGTTGACGGACGGCCCTTGCAGTTTCACCATTGTGGGCCGCCCTCCCGCCTTGGTGCTGCTGATGATCATCCTCCTCGTCCTCTTCCTCCTCTTCCTCCTCCTCCTCTGGTGGTGCTCCAAGGCCTGGTGGCATTGGCTGGGTCCTGACGATTGCCATGTTATGCAACATGCAGCACACAACTACGGAGTTGGATACTCGCTCAGGCGAGTACTGCAGGGCTCCTCCAGAATGGTCGAGACAGCGGAACCGTTGCTTCAGCACGCCGATTGTGCGCTCAATTATGTTCCTGGTAGCTTGATGGCTCTCATTGTACCGCAGCTCAGCAGGGGTGTTGGGCGTACGGAGCGGTGTCATCAGCCAGGTGCTCAATGCATACCCCTTGTCCCCGAGAAGCCAACCAACTGGCTGATGCGGTGCCTCGAAAAGTTCTGCCACAGTAGTCTGGCGCAGGATAAAAGCATCGTGGCAGCTGCCAAGATAGTGGGCATTGACAGCGAGTATCAGCTGTCTGTGGTCACAGACCAACTGAACATTCAAGGAATGGAACCCCTTTCTGTTCCGGAATTCCTCGGCATTCTCATGTGGAGCACGCAAAGCCACATGCGTGCAGTCAATGGCGCCCTGCACCATGGGGAAGCCCGCTATCCTCGCAAAGCCCAGAGCGCGGTCACGCTGCTTGTCTGGGGTCATGGGGAAAGAGATGAACTCTCGTCTCCTTTTAAAGAGGGCATTTGTGACCTGCCGGATGCAGCAATGCACTGCGAACTGGGAGATATTGGCGAGGTCCCCAGCAGCAGCTTGAAATGAGCCAGTAGCGTAGAAGTTGAGAGCCACTGTGACCTTCACTGCCACCGACAGAGACGTCCTGGACCTCAGTTGAGGCTGCAGATCTGGCTGCAGCAGGTGGCAGAGCTCAGTGACCACCTCCTTGCTGAATCGCAGCCTTCGCAAACACAGCTCCTCAGACATATGAATGTAGGAGAGCTGTTCACGATATACCCTGGGAGTGTAAGCTCTCCTGTACATACGCCTGTTGGCCCTCCTCCGTCTGGCCATCATTGCCACTCTCTCTCTGCGTCTCTGTGTCCTCCGATTCAGCTGGAGCAGGACGACGCCCCCAATCAGTGCAGCCCCCATAGTCTCTTTGCAAGCAAAGTAATGAAGGACAGCAACTAAAGTACCAGCAAAGTTAGGATCAGTAGGCAAAACTACCTCACAAAGCGTTGAGTCAATGCAGAAGTCTCTCTTTCTCTCTCTCCGAATCTCTCTCTCTCTCTCAGAACGAGTGGTGCAAAAATGTCAACCACAGAAAAAGACAGGAAGAGGCCCCCTTTAAATAGCGCCCCCCCCCCCCCCCCCCCCAGCCCCACAGCGATTGATAGCGTTCCAGTCTTCCGGTCGTTGGATGCGCCAGGCGGTAAGGCAGGGGGCGCCACTCAATTTCCGCTCCGGGGCGCCACAAGGGCGTTGCACCATGGAATGACGTCACAATCTGCGCGCGCAGGTGGTCGCAGCGGTAAAGTTTAGCGCCGCCGCACAATCTCTAGTTAAGTTCCCGAGCGGCGCAAACATCGCTGCGCCCGGGCGTTAGCGGCTTTGCGCCCCATTAGCGCCCTCTTAAGGCGCTAACGGGAGGCGCAACCAACTGAATTTTTACCCCATAGTTTATAAAGTTTCGAAGATCTTAATTTTGTGATTATAATTTCTAGTGCTAGTAACCAAGGGCCCTTGAGTAATTCATTTAATTGAGTGAAATTGGTGGTATTGATTTGATTTAATTAAAGTTCAATTAATTAAAGGGTAAGTCATGGCAGGACAGCCCAGTCCCGTGTTGTGCTCCTCCTGCTCTATGTGGGAAATCAGGGACCCTTCCGGTGTCCCTGACGACCATGTGTGCGGGAAGTGTATCCAGCTGCAGCTACTGACAGCCCGCATTGCGGTGCTGGAGCTGCAGCTGGATGCATATTGGAGCATTCGCGATGCTGAGAACCTCGTGGATAGCACGTTTAGTGAGTTGGTCACACCGCAGGTGAAGGGTGTACAGGCAGGAAGGGAATGGGTGACCACCAGGCAGAGTAGAAGGTGCAGGCAGGTAGTGCAGGGGTCCCCTGTGGCCATCCCCCTCTCAAACAGATATACCGCTTTGGATACTGTTGGGGGGGATGACTTAGGGGAAGGCAGCAGCAGCCAACTTCCTGGCACCATGGGCGGCTCTGCTGCACAGGCTGGGAGGAAAAAGAGTGGAAGAGCTATAGTGATAGGGGACTCAATTGTAAGGGGAATAGATAGGCGTTTCTGCGGCCGCAACCGAGACTCCAGGATGGTGTGTTGCCTCCCTGGTGCAAGGGTCAAGGACGTCTCGGAGCGGCTACAGAACATTTTGGAGGGGGAGGGCGAACAGCCAGCTGTCGTGGTGCACATAGGCACCAACGATATAGGTAAAAAAGGGGATGAGGTCCTAAAAGCTGAATATAGGGAGTTAGGAGGTAAATTAAAAAATAGGACCTCAAAGGTAGTAATCTCAGGATTGCTACCAGTGCCACATGCTAGTCAGAGTAGAAATAGGAGGATATTTCAAATGAATACGTGGCTAGAGGAATGGTGCAAGGGGGAGGGATTCAAATTCCTGGGACATTGGAACCGGTTCTGGGGGAGGTGCGACCAGTACAAACCGGACGGTCTGCACCTGGGCAGTGCCGGGACCGCTGTCCTCGGGGGAGTGTTTGCTAGTGCTGTTGGGGAGGATTTAAACTAATGTGGCAGGGGATTGGGAACCTGAGCAGTGAGACAGAGGAAAGCATGTCAGGAAGGGACAGAAGGTATGGAGTAAAAGGTAAAGTGTTAAATAAGGAAAAAGCAGGAAGTAAGTGTCGCAAAACACATTTGAAAGTTCTTTATCTGAATGCACGTAGCATTCGTAACAAAATTGACGAGTTAACGGCACAAATAACTATGTATGGGTGTGATCTTGTGGCCATTACAGGAACATGGCTGCAGGGTGACAACGTCTGGGAATTAAGTATGCCAGGGTATTTAACAATCAGGAAGGACAGGCAGGAAGGAAGGGGAGGTGGGGTGGCTATGTTAATAAAGGAAGGAATCACTGTAATACAGAGAAATGATATTGGGTCAAAAGATCAGGATAATGAAACAGTTTAGGTAGAGATAAGGAATAATAAGGGGAAAAAACACTGGTGGGCATAGTATATAGGCCTCCTAATAGTTGCAACTCTGTTGGAAGAAGTATTAATCAGGAAATAGTTGGGGCATGTAATAAGGGAACAGCTATAATTATGGGGGATTTTAACTATCATATTAACTGGACAAATCAAATTGGGCAGGGCAGCCTTGAGGAAGAGTTTATTGAGTGTCTTAGGGATGGATTTCTTGAGCAGTATGTAACTGATCCTACAAGGGGGCAAGCAACCTTGGACCTGGTACTGTGTAATGAGTCTGGATTAATTAATAATGTCCTAGTTAAGGATCCTCTTGGAATGAGTGACCATAACATGGTTGAATTCCATATCCAATTAGAGGGTGAGAAGGTTGGTTCTCAAACAAGCATACTGAGCTTGAATAAAGGAGACTATGATGGCATGAGAGCAGAATTGATTAAAGTGGACTGGGAAAATAGATTAAAGGGTAAGACGGTACATGAGCAGTGGTGTTCATTCAAGGAGTTATTTTACAACTTTCAAAATAAATATATTCCACTGAGGAAAAAAGGGTGTAAAAGAAATGACAGCCATCCATGGCTAAGTAAAGAAATTAAAGAAAGTATCCAACTAAAAACAAGGACATATAAGGTAGCCAAAGTTAGTGGGAGGATAGAAGATTGGGAAGTCTTCAAAAGACAACAAAAAGTAACTAAAGGATTGATTAAGAAAGGGAAAATAGACTATGAAAATAAATTAGCAAAAAATATAAAAACAGATAGCAAGAGTTTCTATAGTTATATAAAAAGAAAAAGGGTGGTTAAGGCAAACGTAGGTCCCTTAGAGGATGAGACTGGGAAATTAATGGTGGGAAACATGGAGATGGCAAAAATGCTGAACAAATATTTTGTTTCAGTCTTTACGGTAGAGGACACTAAGAATATCCCAACACTGGACAAACAGGGGGCTCTAGTGGGGGAGGAGCTAAATACGATTAAAATCACTCAGGAATTGGTACTCAGTAAAATAATGGGACTCAAGGCGGATAAATCCCCTGGACCTGATGGCTTACATCCTAGGGTCTTGAGGGAAGTGGCAGTAGGAATTGTGGATGCTTTGGTAATAATTTTCCAAAACTCCCTGAACTCAGCAAAGGTCCCGGCAGATTGGAAAACTGCTAACGTAACACCCTTATTTAAAAAGGGTTGTAGGCAGAAGGCTGGTAATTATAGACCAGTTAGCCTAACATCTGTGGTGGGTAAAATTTTGGAGTCTATTATTAAGGAGACAGTAACGGAACATTTAGATAAACATAATTTAATAGGACAAAGTCAGCATGGCTTTATGAAGGGGAAGTCATGTCTGACAAATTTGCTCGAGTTCTTTGAGGACATAACGTACAGGGTGGATAAAGGGGAACCAGTGGATGTAGTGTATTTAGACTTCCAGAAGGCATTCGACAAGGTGCCACATAAAAGATTATTACTCAAGATAAAAAATCACTGGATTGGGGGTAATATTCTGGCATGGGTGGAGGATTGGTTATCTAACAGGAAGCAGAGAGTTGGGATAAATGGTTCATTCTCGGACTGGCAACCAGTAGCCAGTGGTGTTCCGCAGGGGTCGGTGCTGGGTCCCCAACTCTTTACAATCTATATTAACAATTTGGAGGAGGGGACCGAGTGTAACATATCAAAGTTTGCAGATGATACAAAGATGGGAGGGAAAGTAGAGAGTGAGGAGGACATAAAAAACCTACAAGGGGATATAGACAGGCTGGGTGAGTGGGCAGAGATTTGGCAGATGCAATACAATATTGGAAAATGTGAGGTTATGCACTTTGGCAGGAAAAATCAGAGAGCAAGTTATTATCTTAATGGCGAGAAATTGGAAAGTACTGCAGTACAAAGGGATCTGGGGGTCTTGGTGCAAGAAAATCAAAAAGTTAGTATGCAGGTGCAGCAGGTGATCAAGAAGGCCAATGGAATGTTGGCTTTTATTGCTAGGGGGATAGAATATAAAAACAGGGAGGTATTGCTGCAGTTGTATAGGGTATTGGTGAGACCGCACCTGGAGTACTGCATACAGTTTTGGTGTCCATACTTAAGAAAAGACATACTTGCTCTCGAGGCAGTACAAAGAAGGTTCACTCGGTTAATTCCGGGGATGAGGGGGTGGACATACGAGGAGAGGTTGAGTAGATTGGGACTCTACTCATTGGAGTTCAGAAGAATGAGAGGCGATCTTATTGAAACATATAAGATTGTGAAGGGGCTTGATCGGGTGGACGCGTTGAGGATGTTCCCAATGATGGGTGAAACTAGAACTAGGGGACATAATCTTAGAATAAGGGGCTCCTCTTTCAAAACTGAGATGAGGAGAAACTTTTTCACTCAGAGGGTAGTGGGTCTGTGGAATATGCTACCCCAGGAAGCTGTGGAAGCTACTTCATTAAATAAATTTAAAACAGAAATAGACTGTTTCCTAGAAGTAAAGGGAATCAGGGGTTACGGGGAGCGGGCTGGAAATTGGACATGAGTTTGAGTTCGGATCGGTCAAGGCCCTGTGGGTGGCGGAGCGGGCCCAGGGGCCGAGTGGCCTGGTCCTGCTCCTACTTCTTGTGTTCTTTAGAGTTGAGGTTGGATCAGATCAGCCATGATCTCATTGAATGGCGGAGCAGGCTCGAGGGGCCGATTGGTCTACTCCTGCTCCTATTTCTTATGTTCTTATGTTCTTAATCTGTCCTCATAGGACAATCCCCCCATCCCAGGAACCAGTCTGGTGAACCTTCGTTGCACTCCCTCTACGGCAAGTATATCCTTCCTTAGGTGAGGAGGCCAAAACTGTACACAATTGTTGGAGAGGTCTCTTACGCCCATCAGAAGGCAAGAGGACCTCCCTGCCTGATCTCACTCCCTCCACAAGCATATGGAGGGAGTCATCTGAGAACCTGTCTCTGCCCTCTGTCTCTGTGCAGTCATGTTTGCCACTCTTTGCAACACTCTAATGGTGCCTGCACTATCCTAGATGAACCTTCAAATGCAATGTGGCCATGGCTCCTTTAAATACTCCGGCTGAAGACGCGTTGTCGATGACGTCATCAGAACTGCACCATTTAATACGCGCAGCTCTGCCTTAATAGGCGCCATTAACGGAAATGTGATCTCAGGAGCGGGATCACGACCCGCCACGGCGACCGCCCGCACGCGACCTGCCCAGGTACAGAAAATTCAGGCCTCAGTAAAGGAGGTGGTGTAGCCCTGTGTGTCAGGGACACATAGGAACAGTAGCAGGCCATTCAGTCCCTCGTGCCTGTTCTGCCATTCAGTTAGATCATAGCTGATCTGTACCTCAACTTCATTTAGCTGCCTTTGCTCCATATCCCTGGAGACCCTTACTTAACAAAAATCTAGCAATCTCTGTCTTGTAAATTTCAGTTCAATCAGCATCCACAGCCTTTTAGGGGGGCCGACATTCCAGAGAAAAAGTGCTCTCTAATTTCACATCTAAATGGCCTAGCTCTAATTTTAAGATTCTACCCCCTTGTTCTGGATTATCCCACTAGAGGAAATAGTTTCTCTGTATCCATCCTATCGAATCCCTTTATCATTTTAAATACCTCGATTAGATAACCCCACAACCTTCTAAACTCAAAGGAATACAAACCAAGATAATGTGACCTGTACTCAGAGTTTAACCCTTTTACCCCGGTATCATTCTGGTCAATCTGTGCCGGACCCCTTCCGAGGCCAATATATCCTTCCTGAGGTATGGTGCCCAAAACTGAGTGCAGTTCTCCAGATGGGGTCTGACCAAGGCTTTGTACAATTGAAGCATAACTTCCTCACTTTTGTATTCCAATTTCCCTTGAGATAAAGACCAACTGTCCATCAGCTGTTTTGATTACTTCTTGTACCTACGCACTAGCTTTTAGCGGTCTTTGCTCCTCCAGACCACCTGGTCTCTCCCCATTAAGAAAGATAGAAAGATAGATAGAAAGAAAGACTTGCATTTATATAAAAACAGAAAATGCTGGAGACACTCAGCAAGTCAGGCAGCATCTGTGAAGAGAGAAACAGAGTTAACGTTTCAGGTGGATGACCTTTCGTCAGAACGTTCTGATGAAAGGTCATCGACCTGAAATGTTAACTCTGTTTCTCTCTTCACAGATTCTGCCTGACCTGCTGAGAGTCTCCAGCATTTTCTGTTTGTATTTCAGATTTCCAGCATCTGCAGTATTTTCTTTTTGTACTTGCATTTATATAGCGCCTTTCATGACCACCAGACGTCTCAAAGTGCTTTACAGCCGATGAAGTACATGAAATATTCCAATTTTCCTTTCTCAGATACAAAGTGGATGACCTCGTACTTCCCCACCTTGAACTCTATCTGCCAAAGTTTTTATACACTCACTCAGTCTGCCTATGTCCCTTTGGAACTTCCTGCTCCCATCTACATAGATGACTGTGCCTCCTAACCTCGTGTCATCTGCAAACTCTCCACTGTGAAAACAGACACAAAGTATTACTTTACCAAGACTGCCTTTTCCTTGTTATCCTTTAATGGGTCCACATTCTCCTTTACCAATCCCTTTCTCTTAAGATATTGCTAAGAACATTTGTTGCAAGATCTTCTTTCATAATTCCTTTTTGCACTTCTTATTACTTATTTTGTATACCTTCCTGCTCTTAATGGCCCAAAAATTCGGCCGTTCCCGCGTGAGTACACAGTGTGTACTCACCCGTATTCCTTTCCGAAGTGCCGGTTTCCTGCATGCACTGCGCATGCGCGGGAAACCGGAACTTCCGGTGGCTTCAAGTAAAGGTATGTTCGTTGAATCGCGTGCGCCGCAGAGTCTGCGCGTGCGCAATGAACTTGGCTTTTTTTATGAATGGTTTGAGTGTGTGTAAGATCGCAGCAATTACACTTGTAAAAAGCAAGAGTAAACCATCTTGGAAAGCTCCGTAACCAGCAGGAGGAAGAAATTTTTCAGCAGTGGGGCTACTAAAGTGAACATTTTTAAATCTGAAAGGCAGCAAAGTTTATTTAATTAAGTCTGAGGTAAGTTTGCAATTTTTAAAAAAGTTTTAAAATGGGTTTTGACCATTTGGAGTAGTCTAGCAACTCTGGGTGTGTACAAGGCCTATTGAATTAGGTTTCTGTCTTAAATGTGAAAATGACTGTTTAAAAATGAACTATTTACATTTCAAAAAGTTTAAAAAAAGAAAATGATCATCAATTATATTCCTTTAAGTAAGTATGTATGTATGTATGTATGTATGTATGCATGACTTTCTGAAAATGTTACAGTTCTGGAAAATCATCTCGGGCCGTGAGGCAGGTAGACGTGTTCCCAATCCGATACCGCACGTTTCCCACCATAGCCCGACCTGATTTTATAGCCACTCACTTTATTAAAGTTACTTTAACAACTCTTTCCATTTTTTCCTTACAACTTTCTGTTTAAAGAGGAAGCCTGTGAGGGAGAAAGATGCCCTTTGAGAATGAAGTCCTGTTCCTCTGTGCGATTTTGTATCAGAGAATTTTAGATGCCAGGCGACAAGACAGACGGAGGAACCAAAACCGTCTCCTCCTGAGAAGGAGAAACTACTCCCCACCCCAGAGAGTGTACAGGGAGAGGCTGTCATTTGAGATGCTGTCGGAGGAGTTGTGTGTGAGGAGGCTGCGCTTCAGTAAAGAGTCAATCGGCCGACTCTGTGACATGTTAAAGGAGGACCTTCAAACACGCTCGAAGACCCGCACTGCATTGTCAGTGAGCATGAAGGTAACCACAGCACTGAACTTCTTTGCAAGTGAGTCATTTCAGGCAAGCACCGGTAACATAGTGGTTAGCACTGGTGCCTCACAGCGCCAGGGACCCGGGTTCGAATCTGGTCTCGGGTGACTGTCTGTGTGGAGTTTGCACATTCTCCCCGTGTCTGCGTGGGTTTCCTCCGGGTGCTCCGGTTTCCTCCCACAGTCCAAAAATGTGCGGGTTAGGTTGATTTGGCTATGATAAATTGACCCTTAGTGTTAGGGGGGGATTAAATATGCAGGGTTACGAGGATAGGATGGGATATGTTAGGGGGAATTAAATACGTGGGGTTACGGAGATAGGGTGGGATAGGTGCAGGCTCGATGGGCCTCTATCTGTACTGTGGGGATTCTGTGTGAGAAAGCAGGGACAGGGTACTGGATTTGGATGATCAGCCATGATCGTATTGAACGGTGGAGCAGGCTCGACGGGCCGAATGGCCTACTCCTGCTCCTAGTTTCTATGTTTCTATGACATTACCAACAACTCCAAGAATGCTGCGAGGGCCTGCATTCACCAGGTTACAGATGCCATTTTCCGTAGGGCTTCAGAGTTCATTAACTATGACTTGTCCACTCGCCATCAAAAGGAGATGGCCCTTGCATTTCATAACATTGCTGGATTCCCCAAAGTGATTGGGGCCGTCGATGGAACCCATGTTCCATTGAAGGCACCAGTGGATGCACCTGTGACATTCATCAACAGGAAGGTGTTTCATTCATTGAATGTCCTGATAGTCTGTGATGCGCACCTCAGGATCCTAAATGTGAATGCAAGTAACCGGGAAAGTAATCATGACTCCTTCGTCCTCCGTAACTCAAACTTATATGGCGCCCTCAACGCATTGCCTCCAGGATCCGCATGGATATTGGGCGACAAGGGCTACCCGCTAAGACCATGGCTGATGACTCCCTACCGCAAGACCAATAATGAGGCTCAGGAGAGATACAACCAGGCACACGTGTCCACATGGCAAGTGGTGGAGAGGACAATCAGAGTTCTGAAATCACGCTTCCGGTGCCTGGACAGGTCAGGGGGGACCTTGCAGTATTCTCCTCTGAAAGTGGCAAAGATTGTGGTGGCCTGTTGTGCTTTGCATAACTTTGCCCTGCGGGAAGGACTGACCCTTAACGCTGCAGAGGAACTACCTGCTGAAATGGAGGACGTGGACAATGCCAATGTGCCTGTGGGAAGGCGTGATGGGGACAAGCCAAGTGCTGCTCAAAGTAAGGCTGTTCGGGAGCAGCTGGTAGCCAACACCTTCACGAGGTAGTGTCGCCTTGTACCTCCCCCTCCCCCAGCAAGGCAAAGAAAGGAACAGACACAATTTAAAGTGAAACAGTGAACTTTTATTGCAGCATTAAAGACTTCTGAGGTTCAGTGTTGATGTACATAGTTTATAACTTTTAAATGTTAACTAGCTATTTTCAGCTTTTCAAACATTCGCAAACATAAATAGGTTAGAATAAAATTTGTAAACAGTTTACAGTGACTTTTTTGGTTTGTTACTGCAATAAAGACATTCAAGATGGAAACTAGCTATTTTCTAAATTTAAAACAGTTGTAATGTTAAATTATTTTTGCAAATAAACAAGTTGAATTTTTTCAAAGTGACTAGAGGCTGTACTTTTTAAATGAAAAGGTTACATACACTTTCAGTGACAAATATATATTTCAATTAAAAAAACAATGAAAACATGTAACATTTAAATAAAACAAAAAATTAAATAATTGAACGATTTACCCCCTCGCATCTATGCCTGAGGGTCAATGGATGTGCATTGTGGAAAAGGTGACACCCTACCGTCTCCTGCGCTTTCCCGCTCCCCGTGACCGGAGCCCTGTGCTGCGACTTGAAAAGGCCCTGTTTGCCATCTCTTGCCCTTCAGCAATTGCCTCCTGACAGGGTTGCTGCTGCTGCTGCTGCTGCAAGGCAATGTTTGCTTGCATCACAACTGGCGGAGCAGCTGGCTCTTGGACCCGCACTGTTTCTGTGCTGGGAGCAGGTAAGGGCGGTTCTGCGGGAGTCACAGTAATGGCAGCAGAAGGTGGTTGAAGCATTTGCAAGAGTCCAACGAGACTCTCATTTATTTGATGAAGCTCCATTCCCACATTTGGTTTCTGCAAGAGTCCAATGAGAGACTCATTTATTTGATGAAGCTCCATTCCCACATCTGGTTTGTGCAAGAGTCCAATGAGAGACTCATTTATTTGATTAAGTGACATGCCAATAGAATCCATTCCCTGCCTGATCGAGGCAAGAGAGTCAACTTGTTTCTCTGTAAGAGAACACATCGATTGCCTCAACCCTTCAAGATGCTGCATCTGACCTTGTAACTCCTGTTCTGTTGCATGTATATCTGCTTCTCCCACATGCACTGCAGTATCAAGCTGGTGTCTGTCTGGCACAGAGCCAGAGGGGCCAGGAGATGGAGAGGACCTCTCCAGCAACCCAGATTCCATACCCTCCTCTTCCACTACATCAACAAGTTGCTCCTGCTCCTCCACCACCACCACCTCACTCACAGCTCCCATTGCCTCAACAACCCCTTCCCCAAAGCCCTCTTCGGCTGCAGACTCAACGCACTGCTCATCCCGCGTGTGAGAAGTCTGCTGTAAACCTATGGAAAGGAAACAGTAAACATTAGCAAAGGTAAAGCATGATGTGCCACATCACAGAAGCTTATATTCAACACACATCTAACATTTTTAAACATTAGCTGGCCAGAGCAAATCACGGTTATGCATACCTGTGTCGGTTCGTACAGCTTCAAAGGGGCAGCTGCTAATAAATCCAAATAGATGCTCGAGCCTTTCCTCATGTTCGGATAAAGCCCTTAACGTGACAACACCACTGCCTGTCAGTGCACGTTCTCTGGCGTTGTGAGCAGTTTTACTCTAAAATGAAAACAGAAAATATGAAATGTCATGAAATGTAAGGTTTTTCTAAATATACCTACACCCAAAGTGCATTGGCACACACACAGTTAACTCACTAAACAACTCAAAGCAATGGAATCAAGATAAGAGCACAATGGATGACCCTGAGCTGGCCCCAAAAGCCATAAAAATTTATGGCAACATCTTGTGACTGCAGGTAATTCACTTGAGTAAACAAACACATACATATATATTTTTAAAACTAGTTCAGTTAAATTTAAAGACATTTTACATTTGACTTTTGTAATAACTATATAAACCTTGAGAGTTCGCAATAAATCACTGAATTTCTTGCGGCATTGTTCTGCTGTCCGTGGAATGGTGGAGTTCGCGCTGACAGCCTGCGCAACCTCTTGCCAAGCTAACATTTGGCCTTTTCGTGGCGTCTTGGACTTCTCAGTTCCAATTATCCGCAAGCGCTTCGCCTCAACCTCATCGAGGACTGTGCTGAGATCATCATCACTGAAATTTTGAGTTCTTTTGATAATTTGAATTGTGCTCATTCCAGCCATTTCACTTTGCTGATTAAATAAAGTAAAATGAATGAAAAAAATGCTTTCAGGGCTTTTAAAACTATTTAAATTACTTCAAATCTCTTTAAAACTGTTTAAAATTCTTCCAATTCATGTAAAAGTCTTTAAAAGTTTGCAAAACATGCATTTAAATACAACTTACTTTGATAGCAAAGTCCTGCGTCGCTTGAAATCCCTGTGTTGCTATTTCCAAAACTTGCCAGAAGTTAAAAAAAATTGGGGGCGTGGCCTATGCTAATGCAACCTTCCAGGGCGTGTCTTCACTGCCCTCCGCACGGGAGGCAACGCGCACGCTGCGCTCCAGGGCGGTGTGACATCAGACGCTGCCCGGGAGTGCTGCTCAAAAAAAACAAAGTTCCTGCGGGGGCAAACAAGAACGGCAGACGCGGTAGGTGATATCGCGCGCGATCCTTACCCCCGCGGCAAGCCTCCGAATCAAATTTCTGGGCCAATAGCTCTCCCAGTTCACTGGATTTCCACTTTTTCTTGCATTTGTGTAAGCCTTGTCTTTGAGCTGAATACTGTCTCTCACCTCATTTGTTGACCTTGGTTGCTGATCTACACAAATGGATTATTTGCCTTTTTGGAGGCATGTACATGCTTGGTATTGTACCAATTAATTCTTTGAATACTTTTCACTGTTTGATTTAATTAGAAGGCTACAAATAAGTTTTCCTTTATATTATAATTGGTGTTTATTAATCTTTTATTCAAGTACAATAGTACTTATACAACTCATGAATTACATAGTAAACCATTACATTCATTGATCACAATAAACAATAAAGCCTTAAGAACAGCTTTATGATTAACAATATAAATGCAATGATAAAATTTTACCAATAAATCAACAAAGTTTACAGTACAAATACCCTTAAATAAACACACACACACAAACTCTATAGATTTAAAACAATAAATCTCAGAGTAAACTCCACATAAAATAAACCAATTTAACACCAGTGTACAAATCACATAGCACCATCATAATTCAATTAAATGCTACAAATATACTACTACCCATTTTACGCCAGTCCTACTGACATCATTTGTTCATTCAATCATTTAATTGGTATTTATTGTTTCTGCCCCATCCTTTTATTTTTTTTGTCATTAATCTTTTATTCAAGTACAATAGTACTGATACAACTCATCAATTACATAGTAAACCTTTTCATTCCTTGATCACAATAAACAATAAAGCCTTAAAAAACAGCTTTATGGATTAACAATATAAATGCAATGATAAAGTTTTACAAATAAATCAACAAAGTTTACAGTACAAATACCCTTAAATAAACACACACAAACTTTATAGATTTAAAACAATAAATCTCAGAGTAAACTCCACATAAAATAAACCAATTTAACACCAGTGTACAAATCACATAGCACCATCATAATTTAATTAAATGCTACAAATATATTACTACCCATTTTACGCCAGTCCCACTGACATCATTCAATCATTTAATTGGTGTTTATTGTTTCTGCCCCATTCTTTTATTAGATTAATTTGATTTTGATTGATGACACCTGAGGCAACCCAGTGTCACCCTAACTGGCCAATGAGAAGAGTAGCAGGCTGCGAAATGAACTACTCTGATTGGACATCTCTAAACTCCAATAAATCTAAGCTAATATGAGAGGTTTGTTATCGACTACCTGGTTAATGCAAGAAAGAGGACAAAATACATGTATAAACAGATAGGAAGGGTATGTGAGAGTAGGAAAGGTATTTTAATGGAAGACTGCATAAACTCGAAAAATCTACGTTTAGAGTCAGGAGTTGGTAGATATAGTGCATGACTGCTTTGTGATATAGTGCCTCAAAACAAAACTATGAAGTAATGTTCCTCTCTATCTGGTATTAATTAATGATTCAGAAATTGTACAAGATATGGAGGTTGTGGCGCAACTGGGAGACAGTGACCATGGAATGAGGTGGTCTAATATGATTTTGGATTCTGAAATAGCTAGAACCAGGAGCCGGGTGTATAATTTTGAAAGGGCTAAATTTGATGAAATGAGAGAACGACTAAAGTGAATAAATTGGGGAAGGTTGTTTAATAACAATTCAGCAGAAGACCAGTGGAGCACTTTTAAAGGTATATTGTTGAGGATGCATGATAAATACATTCCCAAAACCAAGAAGTTCAGACGAAGGCAACACGAGTCTTTCTGGATTAACAAACAATTTAAAAGTGAGGTAAAGAGGGAAAATTCCCTCTACAAAACCTACAGGGAGAAAGAAGAAGCCCACTGGGTTGAATTTAAGAAAACGCAGAAATACATTAAAACGTTGATCAGCGGGACAAAGAGATCTTGAAAGAAGCATAGCAGCTGAGGCTAAGTAAAACAGTAAAACATTCTTTCATTACTACAACAGCAAGAGGTAGTCAGAGAAGAAGTGAAAACTGTAAAAGATGCAAATAAGACTGAAACTGAGAAGGGGCATAAAATTGCAACTATCCTGAATGGCCACTTCCTCCAAGCATTCACGAGAGAAAGTATGAGCAACATGCCCTCCAAAGATATCCCAAGTAAAATCAGTAACTTGATTATAAATGAGATGGAAGTCCAAGAAAGCTAAATAGTTTCGAAAAAAAGTAAATCTCTAGGGAAAAATGGTAATTATCCCAGAGTGCTGAGAAAGACTAGGGAGGAGATTACTGAGGCACTGACAGTCATTATGAGGAAGTCAATAGACACTGCTGAAGTACCAGAAGATTTGAAACATGGTTAATGTGGTGTCCATATTCAAAAATGGTACAAAACAACAGACACAGGCAACTACAAACCCAACAATCTCCCCTTTATTCCATGTAAAGTTTGGAAATGATCAGAAATAAACTTGAAGGTCATCTGTACAACAATAACCTCGTTAGCAGCAGCCAGCATGGATTCAGAATGGGAAAACCCTGCCTGCCCAACTTCCTTGAGGAAATGACAATCCAATTGGACTGGGGTAAGCCCAATGTTGTGATGTACCTCGACTTCCAAAAGGTTATTGACAAAGTTCCACACCAAAGGCTATTAACTAAACTCAAAGCTGGGGTGCATCAGAGTAAACTTGGGGAATGGATAAGAAACTGGCTGAAGGGTGGGAAACAATGAGTACACAAGCCTACACAACGCTAGTTAGATCAATTCTGGAGTATGCTGGTAATAAGACAAATGGGGCCATAGTACGAAAAAATGTTAAGATATCTAAAAATGTTAAAATGACAAATCTAAAGGCACTGTATCTGAATGCACGAAGCATTCGTAATAAGGTAGATGAATTAACAGCACAAATAGATGTAAACGGATACGATATAATTGCGATTACGGAGTCATGGCTGCAGGGTGACCAAGGCTGGGAGCTGAATATCCAAGGGTATTCAATATTTAGGAAGGACAGGCAAAAAGGAAAAGGAGGTGGGGTGGCGTTGTTAGTAAAGGATGAAATCAGAGCAATAGTGAGAAAGGATATTGGCTCAGAAAAATAAAGATGCAGAATCAGTCTGGGTGGATCTAAGAAGCACCAAGGGGCAGAAAACATTGGTGGAAGTTGTCTATAAGCCTCCAAACAGTAGTGGTATTTTAGGGGATGGCATCAACAGGAAATTAGAGATGCATGTAACAAAGGTACTACAGTAATCATGGGTGACTTTAATCTACATATAGACTGGCCAAACCAAATTAGCAATAATACTGTGGAGGATGAATTCCTGGAGTGTGTACGAGATGCTTTTTTAGACCAGTACGTTGAGGAGCCAACTAGGGAACAGGCTATCCTAGATTGGGTATTGTGCAATGAGAAGGGGTTAATTAATAATCTTGTTGTGCGGTGTCCTTCAGGGAAGAGTGACCATAACATGAAGAATTCTTCATTAAGATGGAAAGTGAAGAAGTCCAATCCGAAACTAGGTTCCTAAATCTAAACAAAGGAAACTACGAAGGTATGAGGAGTGAGTTGGCTGTGATAGATTGGGGAGCTTCATTAAAAGGCATGACGGTGGATAGGCAATGGCTAACATTTAAGGAACGAATACATGAATTGCAACAGTTATACATTCCTTTCTGGCGCAAAAACACAAAAGGAAAAGCGGCCCAACCATGGCTAACAAAGGAAATTAAGGATAGTATTAGATTCAAAGAGGAGTCATATAAAGTTGCCAGAAAAAGTAGCAAGCCTGAGGATTGGGAGCAGTTTAGAGTTCAGCAAAAAAGGACCAAGAGATCGATTAAGAGGGGAAAAATAGAGTATGAGAGTAAATAAGCAAGGAACATAAAAGCGGATTGTAAAAGCTTCTACAAGTATGTAAAAAGAGAAAGATTAGTGAAGACAAATGTAGGTCTCTTCATCAGAAAAGGGAGAATTTATAATGGGAAATAAGGAAATGGCGGAGCAATTAAACAAATACTTTGGTTCTGTCTTCACGGAAGAGGATACAAATAACTTCCCAGAAATGCGAGGGAACCAAAGGTCTAGTGAGAAGGAGGAATTAAAGGAAATTAGTATGAGTAAATAATTAGTGCTGGAGAAATTAATGGGACTGAAAGTCGATAAATCCCCAGGGCCTGATAATCTGCATCCCAGAGTACTAAAAGAGGCATGGAAATAGTGGATGCATTGGTTGTCATCTTCCAAAATTCTAAAGATTATGGAACAGTTCCTGCAGATTGGAGGGTGACAAATGTAACCCCACGATTTAAAAAAGGAGGGAGAGAGAAAACCGGGAACTACAGATCGGTTAGCCT